>CM057001.1:113240963-113910463 GCA_029891345.1 Dryococelus australis
GAAGAAACTGCTGGAGCAAATAGTACTTGACATTTATAATGCAAGAACGGTAAGCTCATTACGAATTATCCATGACAAGTAAGGAGGAGGTATCACGCATGTCGGCATGAAAGTCACTCTCATTATGAAACGAAAAATACCCATGAATCGCCCGACACAAATGTAAACGCGAAACATTAAGATCTTAGGTTTACCTTAACTGGTGTAGCAGTGAAGACCTGTAGGCCAGAAGCACATCTCATAGTCTCAAACTCACTGAAAGCAATGACAGTCCTACATTTTTGTGCATTGTAAACATTACCAACTGAGAAAGCAACTCAACCCCTGCAAGTACTACATCACCACCATCCCATGACAAAATGTTCATACTTGTTATGCTATTGAAAAAATATATATCATAGGTTCAATTCTCATAGAGTGTGGTAATTCACACTTGTTACATATGCTATTGAAAAGGAACTAATGCATCAACCCTGACGGCTGTGGAGAGAGTATACCAACCTTGAAAAATATGGTATCGCAGGTTCAATTCCCATATAGAGTGGTAATGCACGCTGACATTACATGTTCACCAGTAGTGAATAGACAATCGTTCGTTGGGAAGCATGTGCCCCTCCCCCACTGCTAAACATCAAAAAGAACCATCGTCTAAAAGATCTACCCATACGGTGTGGGTGAAATAACTGTGTATTCCTTACATGTACACAGTAGGAAGTTTTCGAATGAAGACTAAGTTGATCGCGTAAAGAAATTGAGATACCAACTTCACAGTCAGATGTTGAGAAATCGCAAACTAGCATGCTGTGTCCGTAATTATAGTCATACTCTGTCTCCGACCTGCACTCATGTACTGAGCCTTTGAAATTACAAACAGTCATACTCTGTCTTCATGACCTGGCCTGTACTCGAACCTTTAGTGCATGTACTCACAGACCGTTTCCATCTAGCAACCATGTAGACATATACACCACTCAGCCACAGATAACGGATAATTGTTCTTATCACTGCAGAACACAACTGGACTGTTACATAAGAATGGGACGGTGTAAAATAATAATCATGTTTCCTTTAATCATCACATTACTTGTGTTTTACCACTCCAGACATGTAAATGGGGAATTGTACTTTTCTACAGGACTTAAGCACCAGAATGTTGCATTCTAATGGAACAGTGCAAAATAATGATACCTTGACTCATTACAGTACTTGTGTTTTTCCACTCCAGACATGTAAATGGGGAATTGTTCTTTTCTACAGGACTTACGCACCAGAATGTTGCATTCTGATGGAACAGTGCAAAATAATGATACCTTGACTCATTACAGTACTTGTGTTTTACCACTCCAGACATGTGAATGGGGAATTGTTCTTTTCTACAGGACTTACACACCAGAATGTTGCATTCTAATGGAACAGTGCATAATAATGATACCTTGACTCATTACAGTACTTGTGTTTTATCGCTCCATACATGTAATAACGTGGGTACCTGCAGTGTACCTGCACTTAGAAAGAGTGAGCACTTGTGTTCCCGGCAAGTATGAACACTTCACATCTGTTACCCTTCACAGATAATATGGAATTAAGAAAAGTACCAGCTTGTATGTTTCGGAGTTTCTGTTCTTATAACTATGGGGCATACTACAGACTTTATTTGAATATATTTGAATAAGTTCACAATAGAATACATTCATATATACACTTTGTTTAACATATGGTTTTACAAAGCAAACCACAACTCTCTCTTACACAACAATACTAGTACAAGTTTACTAATTTATATATATATATATTTATTTATTTATTTATAGGCATGGAGAAACGAAGTTATATATACATATATATAGACATGGAGAAACGAAGTTATATATTATACATAAATATTATACACAAACATGAAAAAAAAATGTGGATTTTTAATTTAAATTGTCCATACTTTCATTTTACAAAACTTTTTTGAATAGATTACCAATATCTTTCGTCACTGCTCCATTAAAAATATTACTGATTTCTTTCCTCACATCTACTACTGTATGACCACCAATGAATATTTCTACATGAAAAAACCAAAATTATATATCTCACATACACTGTTGGAAACACTTACATGTTCCATAATAGATATTCGAAAAGATGCCTTAGGAGCACTTCACCTTTACCACTACTACTACTACTACTACTACTAAATACATGAAAACCAAATTATGTCTCTCTCTCACAACTGCTGACAAAACTTACATATTTTATAGTAATGATTCAAAAAACAGTGTTGGCGGTGCAGGCTGCGGATGACTGGAGGTGGCCGTCTGGGTATCTACATGCCTGGTGGCAGGGGCGTTCCTGGTCGTCTGGGTACCTGCATGCCTGAGGGCGATGGGAGGGGTGGCGGTGGAGGCGTAAACTATCACCGGATGCTTGCTTCTTGGTGTTGGTGGCTCAGCAGCAGCCGTTTTCTTGCGTTTCGGTGGTGGCTGGCTGGTGGCCATACTGTTCACCAAGTCACCCAACTCTGCCATCATATTCTGGGAGGCGCTCACCTCCAGCCGCTTACGCCTGGGCTCGCTGGTCTGCCTCCTGGCTTCTTTCAGCAGTAGCTGGGTGGTAGTGTTTTCTTCCAACCGGGTGACCTGGGAGGCCGCCGGCCGCCACCTGCATCTGGGAGTCGGCTGGCTGGTGGTGGCAGCTTCCAGCAGCGAGGTTACCACCAGCTGTGTGTCTTGAGTTGCGCCGACGTCCGAGGGCAGGTCGCCCGCGGCGATGTTTATGACCGGCATCACCGAGGTTTCCACATCAATACCAGACAGCGGTGCAGGAGCACCGTCGGCAGCGTGGATGACGTCTTACAGGAGTTCATATGCCCCCACATCATGGTAGCCGCATGGAAGAGGCTTTTCGAGCCGCATGCTCTGGACCACGCACCTCCCTAGTGGCGTGCACTCCACCTGCACTTGCTCATATATTGCAGAGTTATGCTCTGTCAATGAATGGTTGACTCCATTACATTCTTCTACGAATGTCCGCTCCTCCCCAGCATTGTCCAGTATAGTGCATGTGAAACCTTCCTGCCCTGGCTTCATGTTGACGTACCTGTCCTCCGGCACGAAGGGCAGACTCATGGTGCTGTACTGGCGGTGGTGAGCCTGACACACCAGTCTTATATAGTACAATAGTACACATGTGATGTCACTACTTCAGGCGTTCGGACACTCGCACCAGGAGACGTACGACAAGAGCACAAACAACTTCCCAGCGCCTGTTACATGCCAGGTAGCCCTCGGTGATCACAGCTTCGGCGTCCATACTGTTCAATTAAAGTAATTACTCACTTATATACTGTACATACTCGTGTTGAGCAGGGCATAATCCACTTGCCATCTCCCAATATAGTAGTAAGTATGTGATCAGTACATTCCTCGGTCCATCACCAGATTTTATCGCTGTCTTCGTCATGGAGGGCAAAGTCAAATTGTCTGTCCGCGTACTGATGTTCGCTAATATCTTCAAATGCTGCACGTATTTCGTGAAAATGTCCATTGGACAGCAGCTGACTATTGGGTTGCATATTGACAACGTAACATCTGCCATACTTGCTGAATGGCCGCGCCTTGCTGTGAAACTAGTATCAGGCATCCTGATAGCCCCACATACATTTTGTACCGTCACACATCTGTTCTTGCTCGTACCCAAGCTCTGGTTTGAACACTACTCTCTGGTAGCACACATAATATCGATTGTAGAGGTTAGTATCTTCCGGCTGGAACTGGACACTGTCACAATTGTCGAAGGCCATGGAAGCGGCGGTTGTCTCTCTGGGAAGTTGCGCTGACAATGACAGCAGGTCGAAACACATGGTTGTCTCTGTGCCTTGGCACTGACTGCAGGTGTGACATTCATTACTTCTTGTGCGAACTTTGCAGCTAGAAACACCTCGCAGCTTAGTGGAGAACACATTGTTTTCCATGTCACCGTGCAATGCCTCACATGACTGATGTATGCTGTTCGCCTTTGCAAGTCTCGGTCCAACGACTAATTCCGGTGGAGCGGTTCAACTCATATGCAATTGTTCGCTATACATGACGTATAATCTCTTCATTTGCATGTTCCATCAGAGCAGCTGGGGTGCAAAGCAGCTCGGAGTCTGGTCTCAAATAGTTAACCAGGCAAGCAATAATACTGCAGGGTGTCGGATAGAAGACTAAGCATTCTCTTAATTCACCCATTGTTCAAGCCCGGTACACCATTCTACTTGCTCACATCACGCGGTATATATTACGGGAGCGAGAGAGAGCCTGAGGTGTGTGAGAGAGACTGAAAACTCGAGGACATGCATCGTCTTCCCATTACCTGTGGGCTTATTCCAGCGTAAGCTATGTGCACTGTCCACTCTTTTATCATCAACATGCTGCTGTCATTAATCAACTGTGCCTACTGAGACGGTGTTCTTTCTTCTCCTTCTCGACATGATAATATGGTGACAATAATTTCTAGCTGCTGAATAACTTTTTTAATATGTTGTAAAACTACCGTTCCCGCCACAATCGGTTTAATGTATTGATTATTTTCCCGGCGATGTTATTATGTAATGTTCTGTGCTGCGGGTTTATTATTTATGCTTTAAAAATTTGCTCAGTGCGGTCGTTGTTTGCTGTAGAGTGCCCCATGAACGAGCCTGTATAAATTTCGGCCATATTCCTTCGTGAATGAGAGTGGCAATGCATTCCAGTCACCAATACCGGTATTCCCATATTCGGGAGAAGGCGAAAAATTGCTCGCGTCCTCACCGTGTACATCAGGAAAGAAAATTATATTTCATTTTTTAAATTTATTGAAGCAGGATATGAACTGTGTGGGTGTGGGTATCACACATCGTATTTTTGCAAGCATGAACGATTTTCTCTTTCGTTTAAATCAATATCAAAAGAAAAACAACATTTTGTGTTTATCAAAACAGTAATTATGTACCAACATGAGGTTAACTCTTTAATGGAATAATTTAAATTTTGTTATTGGGAGGTTCACCTCAATTCAATTAGGCCTGTTTTTATTTATATTGATTCTTTTTTGTGGCCATCATGGCAATTACTAGGCTATGTTGCAAGGTTGATTTTTTTTTTTTTTTTTCAAGAAACTGAGATTATAAGCAAATAATGCTTTGTTAGCAATAAACTATAATAATATTATTATTGTTTTTATAAGAAAGTATTCAGCAACTGAAAAATATAATGAAAACATTATATATATATATATATATATATATATATATATATATATATATATATATATATCACAACTATATATATAAAAAGAGATATTAATTTATTTGTAACTACACTTACCTTGGCAAAATATACTTACTTACTTTTATACATATTATATTGAAATAGTTTATAGGAAATACCTCATGTACCCTTTCAGGTGTCCTAGAGACAGTATCACAGGTTCGATGCCCTGGAAACAATATGGCGGAGCCGGAGTCCCCAGCCCTCTGCGCCCAAACTGCAATTTCCCATCTACTTCTCACCTAGGGTGTCCATCACATGTAACAGGTAAAAAGTAATGGTAAAATTGAGCACATAAATAAATGTTCTTTCCGACCAAGTGCCAAGTCCATGCAGCACCGTCTACTTTTACGAGTGTTTTTATGCGCACAAATAGTAGACTCATCAGCAATAAATGTGATTCATTTGCTTTTCAGAGTTAGTGTAGAAAAGTCTCAGGTGATTTTTATATTTGTAGAAATAATTTGCTGTACTCATTCAATCACCTTCGCTGTCTCCCAGCGAGACGCTCACTTGATGAAAATTTTCTTCGCTCCGAGTTGCTGACTATTTATCTACACGTAAATAAAGATCGTGTCTCAGCATTCACCAAGTCAATACATTAATATCACAAGTGTTTTTAATGTCTTATATTATCACACAGTAAGACTATGCCTCGAACTCTTTGTTCGTCAAAAAAAAAATTTCAGTTGCAGCGAAACGACACACAACCAGTGTAATAATTTTTGTTTAAGCAATTTGTGTATTAAATATTCTTGCGATTCACTAAGTTTTAAAAAAAAGTACTTTTTTTTGAGTTCAGCGAAGCAAATGTTTGCACTTTTATGCTATATTTTTATACCGTACTCATTTCACGTGGCAGCAATTATTCCTTGCATTTTATGCAATGTCAGATACGCGTTTTCTTCCACGCAAATAGCTAGTTCTGAAGGCCAAGCATGTTTCAGAGGGGGGGGGGGCAAATTATAAACAGCTTAACTGCGTAGCCGCATCAGGTCTACGCTTATCGCACTTATTCGCATACGGCAAACATTACTTCTAAAATATACCGCTCTTCCAGCTGAACATTGGCCTCTCCATGTGACATAGACGTTGCTCTTCCAGCTGAACATTGGCCTCTCCAGGTGACATAGACGTTGCTCTTCCAGCTGAACATTGGCCTCTCCAGGTGACATAGACGTTGCTCTTCCAGCTGAACATTGGCCTCTCTCCACGTGACATAGACGTTGCTCTTCCAGCTGAACATTGGCCTCTCCAGGTGACATAGACGTTGCTCTTCCAGCTGAACATTGGCCTCTCCATGTGACATAGACGTTGCTCTTCCAGCTGAACATTGGCCTCTCCACGTGACATAGACGTTGCTCTTCCAGCTGAACATTGGCCTCTCCACGTGACATAGACGTTGCTCTTCCAGCTGAACATTGGCCTCTCCAGGTGACATAGACGTTACTCTTCCAGCTGAACATTGGCCTCTCCACGTGACATAGACGTTGCTCTTCCAGCTGAACATTGGCCTCTCCACGTGACATAGACGTTGCTCTTCCAGCTGAACATTGGCCTCTCCAGGTGACATAGACGTTGCTCTTCCAGCTGAACATTGGCCTCTCCACGTGACATAGACGTTGCTCTTCCAGCTGAACATTGGCCTCTCCACGTGACATAGACGTTGCTCTGAATATTTCATAGAGCAAAAATAAACGAAAACCATTAGTTTTAGTACATTCATATATTTACTCCCACAAGTTAATTTAATCTATAGACATGGCAGCAGATCCTGATGATTCTGCAGGCCTACTGCTTCAGACATTTTGCGCTTTGCGGGAAGTCTTCGTCACTGTCTACTGCAGCTCGGGCCCCGTAATTTTGTGGTATATACGCAGATGTGTAGCGTTGAATTACCCTAAAGCCTGTTCCCTATAAAGTGGGCACTTTAGAAATGAACCTTAGAAAAATGTTACTGACCCAGCATCCATGTATTTTAATGGGCGCAATGAGTGATATTCGCTCAGTAAAGTTGGTAATGATGGATAGAAATTACTTCCATATCTTAACGCCGATTAAAGTGTGTTAGGTGACCATTTGTCATAACTTAAAATTATTTCTTTCGGTTTCTGTTTTTTTAATATATCGAAGTGTAAAGTTGAGCAGATTTGTATAGTATTTATTTTCTTAATAATTTTCAGTTTCATTTGACCGACGCATGAATAAAGTGATGAGGTACGCGTGGCAATGTTAATTTTGCATAGGGCGGAGGAATACACGACGTGTATACAAGCGGATCTTAAGCAGGGCTTTCAAAAGTGCTCATTTTACCGTGAACAGTCTATATATCTTTGTCGCAATCCTTTCTTTGAAGTTCGATGCAAATATGATGAACTATGGGACTGATTTTAAAACAACCTTGGTATAATCGTATTAAATTTTTTAGTAATAAATTGTGCTGAATCACTAACCCCATGAGTGCGTACCAGTACTATTTCACCTGGCTTCAAATTTTGTTCTTGACGTATCTTCTTCCCTTTTTTCTCTAGTGTCCGCAGACTTATACAATTTCTGTTTAACCAAATTTCTGATTTATTTTAAGGTGTCTTCTCTTCCGTATTAGTTTCTGAAGCTGGTATGAGTTTATTTTTAGGGCGTTCTGATAAGAGTCCAATGGAAAGTCTCTAAAATATGCTATATAAGGTTTCTGTAGGCGTTAGACTTGTTGATGAATGTGTTTACATTATTGTGTAAGTTGACGATAGTTAGTAGTCATACCAGCTTTGATGTTCCAGGCGACATAACATAAGAAGCATGCGGCCAACCTCGCTCATGGACCTCTCACTGGGATTCGACTGTTGATGTCATACTGAAATAATAGTAGGTTGGATTCCTACATTGGTTATATCATTCGTCAAGACACAAGACATAAACTGAGTTCCTTTATCTGTCAGTATGTGCATGGGTTCCCCTATGGCCTGTATGAATTTCTTGCATTTACGCAACAAGTGAAACTATTCCGACAAGCGGCTTATATCTGTCCCACTGTCTAAAATAGCAGTGCATGGATTACTGTAAATAAACACCCTCAGCTAATGGTAAAGGGGTTCGTAAAAGCTACATTCTGCTTCAATGCCGTCTTAAAGCTATGGTACAAACTCTATAATGAATGGCTGGCTGACATTCATCTGGCACCCTGCAGAACAATTCACTGACCTGTGTTCGAGTGCCTCCCACATTGACCCCATCTAGTTTAACTGTTTTCTCTTATGTCGACGGTGAATGTTCCAAGGATAGAATATTTAACCATAAGTGTTGAATTTTTCCCCTCCGTCCTGATTAGGGGTCGATCATTCCCTGTATCACCGCCTCCTACTGCAGGGACTTCGTGATGAGATAGATACTTTCTGATCAACCATTCCGACACTCGCGTCTTGAAACTAGTTTACTTTCATGTGTACGCCTGTTATATTGATGTTTGCTGGGATACAGCTTGGGAGACATTTGGTCAGATGAGTGATCAGATTTAACAAGTGTATCCTTGCGATTATGATTGCGTATGTAATAACGGGGTTTTCTTCTCTTAAAATGGGATTTGGAACGAGTATCATGCTGCAAATCTTCGTAATTTTGATCATTCACTCGAGTGGATGTCTTTTTTTTTTGGTGCTTACGCGATTCATCAGGCAGATAGTGTGAGGTCAGCATGCCTACTCGGTTCTTATTTTGTACTCTTGGAGGATTAGGGTTTCCATGTAAAGCTGTGACATGGCTTGCATGCATCATACTATCGAAACGAGAATACCTCACTCTCTCCTCCCGGAAATCCTGTATCGAAGCGAAGGAACCTCCGGACCATTCAAGTTGGTACCTAAAAGGCAACTGTGTCAACACCATGCTTATGAACTTTTCATCAGACATCGGTGTTTTTAAATGTCTGGTTCTGTCATATAATACTGTAATGTGTCCCTCCTAAGAATTATTTTTGAGAGGAGAAAATGTTTCACAATGCAACTGAGCAAGAGCAGTACTTGAACATTATTATTCCAAAATTCCTGCTCATGTGATATTTTTAACTCTGGATAATTTTTTATTTTGTCTCGTTCTAACTCCCACCGGTGAAATACACTCCTCTTGAGGTCGAGAACCAAATAAGAAAGAGCCTCCCTGGAATCTATCCTGCACAACTCCAAATATTTTCCAATTTGTTAAGAAACCAAATCGGGTTTTCCGATTCACGACCTCAAAATGTAGGTACTTCTTCTAGTAATAGTCTCGATTGGTGAGAAACATTCATCAATTGAAATTCCACTTGTGGTACGATAACATTAGTAAATGTCTGTGGCGAGGTCGAAGAATCATCACACTCGAGTCTCAATTACTGGATAGTGGACTCCAGATCATGCACCCTTTCTTCAAAAGTTTAATCGATTTGATGTTAGGATCGATAATATTGGAGTTACGTTAGCAATTGCATTTTGAATTTGAGCTACAGTCTATCTGGGCTCATTCAACTCTTGAGTCGGTACGAGGTGCTACATCACAAATTCCAGTACTACTATTATTATGACGTGTAACTTGTTCAAACCTCGGCAATACATTGCTGAAATACTGCAGTAAACGACTCGCGACAAGATGACAACTGAATTTAAAACTTATTACGCAAAGTTGAGTGAGCAAAATATTGTTTACTGTACAAGTGCTTTTCAAGCGAATTGATTTGGTATCTATAACTACATGTTTCTCTCATTAAAAATATTCTATATTTATAAAACGATGTTAATTTCTTAAAACACCAGTGTGCATGTATCAATCAGTGATGTATCGATTTATGTATTTTTTTATACGTTTATGCCACTGTAATGCGCGGTAGTTATAAACACATGGTTGTAGTCAATAACTTCAATTATTACGATGTAGCAATTATGCACTTAAACTGTACGCACTATCAGTAGAAATGTTTCAAATATATTACCACGTATATTAAAATATTTTAAGATCACGATTATATATATATAGCCTGGCGCTGTTATCATATATTATCACCTTTTGTTTAGTAACGAATCTAGTTGCAATAATTGTCAGTATCCCTACATAATTGACTGTGTGACTTAACTTCGCTTACTCTTTGAGGATATACTTCATTCTGGACGATGGCCTCGCTCAAGATCGATCACCATACAGTAAAATACATTTTATACCTGATCAGCAAGGATCACTTGATTTCGAATGTGATTTTCAACGTACTTTCGGAACGGAACGTTAAAGTAAAGAACAAAACTAGAACCCGATCACACATGATCACAACCAACATGCTTCGATCATGATCACTGCACTCAAAATCCGTCATAATTCAGTAAAATAGGTATGGTTTCCATCTGATCGAAAGAGATCCTTTGATTGCCTTTGTCATTAGCCATTTCTCCAAAGGAAATATTTTGTTATGAGATCAATTTCCTGTCTGTGCATGTGTGAATGCCCCCTTAAATTTTTGAACCCCTAAACTGAATTGCACCAAACTCGGTGCACATATACTACTTAGTAATGATATCCAGAATTTATATATGTGTAACACGCCATGTACTTCTTTTCAAAATGGCAGGTATTGAAATATTTTGGGCATATTTAATATTTCAGAAAAAAATTATCAATTGAAACGAAATTTCGTTTTGACAATATAAATATTTAATTATCGGATCGATATTGTTATTGGCCCACCGTTTTGGAAGAAAGTATTGTAAGATTTAATTTCATCTCTCGGAACCACTGAATGAATAACTGCCAAATTTCTTGGGGAAATTACATATAGGATGTTCACAGTAAAATGAGCACTTTAGAAAGCCCTGCTTAAGGTCTGCTGTATACGTGTTGCGTGTTCTTCCGCCTTATGTAAAGTTAACATTGCCATAAACCTCATTATTTTATTCTTACGTCGGTAAAGTGAAACTGTGAAATTATTAGAAAAGTAAATATTGCAGTAATCTGCTAATTTTTACACTTCGATGGATAAAAAATACACAAAGTGGGTGAAATAATTGAAGTTATTACAGATGGTCACCTACCACTGTTTGTTCGACGTTAATACATGGAACTACTTTCCCCTCCGTCGTTACCAACTTTACTGGACACATGTCACTCATTGCGCCCGTTAATACATGGAACTACTTTCCCCTCCATCGTTACCAACTTTACTGGACACATGTCACTCATTGCGCCCGTTAATACATGGAACTAGTTTCTCCTCCATCGTTACCAACTTTACTGGACACATGTCACTCATTGCGCCCGTTAATACATGGAACTACTTTCCCCTCCATCGTTACCAACTTTACTGAACACATGTCACTCATTGCGCCCGTTAATACATGGAACTACTTTCCCCTCCATCGTTACCAACTTTACTGGACACATGCCACTCATTGCGCCCGTTAATACATGGAACTACTTTCCCCTCCATCGTTACCAACTTTACTGGACACATGTCACTCATTGCGCCCGTTAAAATATATATATATAGGTAGGGGCAGTGACTTTTTTCCTAAGGTTGATTTCAAAAGTGCTCACTTTATCGTGAACAGCCTTTAACAGTTTGGTAGGCCACGTTACCTTCGTATGTGATTTAAATGAATGAGGTACATATTTTCATAATCATAGCCATCATATTTTGGGTTGATTAGGCAAACATACTATACAGTTTAACCAACTGATACAAATAAACTTACGCCGAGAAGATAAACTACATGTATTAAATATGCAAGTACGAAGCTTCTTTTGTCCACCATTTGGTAAGAAAGTACAACGTGAAAATATTAAGGTTTTCTGTTATACCTCGGGGGGAAAATAAAGCAAACCGATTATTACAGAATTTGCTAAACAAGAAATATTACGGTACGTTATGTAAAATGGAACTTCTGAAGTGTGTCAGTCATTTATATTCAGAATGACGGCCACAAACATTTCTAATACTGTTTTGTATCTACGAAACCATTTAACCAAGTTCAGCCAGACTTTGTGTATTGGCAGATGCACACATTATAACCATCAAATACATATATACAGAATCTCTATTGTACACTATTTTATAAGTCAGCGCTACTTTTATGTCATATTTCTGGGAATAGCCGATTCCTTCCAAAAATTGGCAAACCATCATTATAATGCTATGATATGAAAACTTGAAGCTCTTATTTTCAAATGATGAAAATATGAATACTTCATTTTAACACGTATTTTCCTCTTATGCCAGTGTTAGAGTATGGCATACTTCATCGCGTTAACTCGCATTCATATGTATATGAAAGCTGGCAAATTTATTATATTGGTGACTCTTTGCTTGTAAATGTATACGTACTGTAGATACATTGAGGTAGCTCATTATAAATACGTTCATATATATATATATATATATATATATATATATATATATATATATATATATATATATATATATATATATATATATATATTATATATATACATTACACATACATAATAGCTTATTTATGGTATTCTGTCAATTTATATTTTTCGTGTATTCCAAACAATACAATTTGTGATCGTGTAAATTTTATGAAAACAATCTAATATTTATTTTTTTAATGACATGATTGCCTGTATGATATGTACAAATTAAACAGTGTTCTGCACTAATTTAGGGTTATTAATTTTCTGCTATTGAATGTTCCTAAGGAAGTAATACTTATATCGGACTTGAAGTTTTAACAAGCGATTATTTCATCCAGCCCTCCAATCCTACTTGCCCATAAAACTTCGACTTAATTTATAGCCTCTTCTCATAACCATTCGCATCTTATGAAAAGGTTGCTAGTAAAATTATACCTTCGTTAGTACCGAGAGTTCAGCCAAAGTTAATTTTCTGGAAATGAAACTTTTATCAACACAAAATAAAGGCATTTAGAATGCTGACCTGTTCATTAATACTTGGCTACTATCCGGTGTGTAACTTTAACTAGCATAATGCACCAACAAAGCCGACGATTAACAAACTATAATGTCGGGAAGTTCAACGAGCTAATCTTCTAGCTGTGGAACATGGTTCCGCGCCGAAATCATTAGCCATCCAAAAAGTACAAACAAGCATTTACGAATGGCCAAATGACGGTTTCAGTATTGAAACTTTATCTACAGTACGAGAAAAGCAAGTCTACAGAGATGGAAGTTTAAGAAGAACACGTTCTTAGGTATAAACCCTCCATGCACTTTTCGCGATGAAAGCTTCAACATCACGTGTCATATTCCAAGCAACATGCAGCGTCAAAATTTCTCACGCTGAGTTATGCCTTATTCTTGTGACTGGAACTCACACGTCGTGAAAGGCGTGCCTTTAAATTCCCGCAGCGTCCATTCAAGTAATGACTACTCGACGGGCTTCGCAGAGAAAACGCAAAGCTTTGACTCTGTAAAGGTCGCAGCCCAAAGGAAAAGAGCAGGTGTATCAAGTGACAAGAGGAAGGCTTGGAAAGATAAGGCGCGGGTAGTTTACGGGTCCCCGGGGAAAAAAAAAAAGTTTTAGTGGTAAGGAAGGGCAACAGTTCCAGGCATGTTATCAACAACTTGTGCAAGGTACATTGAAAGAACACGTGTCCTCAACCCACTTTCCTCTACCCATCATGGTAACATGATAACGCGTGCTTCTACCGACGGTCCTCGTTTGTACCTCCACAACCCTCCTACCAAACCAGGAAGCCTGTCCCAACCCCTAGAGCAGATGTGGGGCTGATAACCTCGGGCGCGTTATTAATTAAAACGCCAGTCCACGAACTGTCCTCGTAGGCGGCCAGATAAGGCAGCGGGCACGCCGTAACGAGTACCTCATTAAGGCCAAGGTGAGGACAGATTTATTCCAACGCTGGCCTCGCCTAGCCTCCTTGTTTCCCTGTTTATCCACGCTCCCCTTGTTTTTTTTTTGTCTATTCTTCATTTATCCGCCTTCCCTCGTCCACTTTCGCCCTCCTCGACGCCGGTGGTTTGGTTCCCGAGCACGTAATTATGAACACGTGATCACGAGAAGGCTGGTTGACGCCACGGGGAGTCCCTCCTCTTCCGAAGTTCACAAGGCGGCGATGGCCCAGCCTGTTTCAATTACTACTTTCAGTTATTAATGATTCCTTTTTTTTTTTTTTTTTCCTCTGGAGTCGTCTGCATTCTATTTTCACTAACTGGTCTTTTATTTCATGCGTTTTGGACTCCTTTTTTGTTCCCGGCTCTCTTGCGTCGAAACAATGACCGAGGAGCAAATGGGCGGCTGCTGCTTTCAATCAACTGGGCTGAAGAAATAATACAACGAGAATCGAAGACCGATAATAATTAATAACACGTCACAGCAATCAGTAGAAGAATGAATTCTTGTTCTTTCATTTCGTTCCCGTTACATTAGTGAGTTTGTTTTCAGCTTTAAATAAATCTCACGAACTGCAATTAAATTTGACGAAAATTTACTAACTAATGATTTTTTTTTAAACACTTGTCTTAACTACGTGACAAAATATGTGGGAATATCTTTAAACAATATGGTTCACCTTTCTTCGGTTCGCTGCTGGTAATCACCGCCTTGTCATTTCGTAAAATTCATGAAGTCGCGGCATAATTATTTCGTTTACTGCATCACATAATGTCGTTCTAAAATGACGGCTTGCTAAAATAAATGTCCCAGCGCCTCAATTTCTGTACTGCGACAATTTTAGTAAGTCCGTGGGTTTATTCTTTGATCCTACGGTTCACCAGTCGATTTCCAAGCGTTTCATTTACGCAAGGCTTCAAAGACGACCCTAAGCAATGCAATAAACGTATTTGATATCAACTCTGTCTATACGCGGAGACGTAGTCAATTTATATTCCGGATGTCAGGCATGTGGTACGACACGAAGATGAGCCATCTAGCGGTGCAACATATTTTTCCTCGCAGGCATTCACAGAGATCCCGCTTAGTTACTTAAGGGCGACTGCTTTCCATGCGAGGATGGAAAATGACAACGAACTCGGGTGGGGGCCATCTTGCATGTGTGTACATTTGGCAGTATCTTAATGTGTTGAACGGGAGGACCCGGGTTCGATTCCCAGTCCGGCCATCCTGATTTCGGTTTTCCAGTGGTTTTCAGAAATCACTCCAGGCGAATGCTTCGATGGGTCTCTAACAAATTCCATGGCTGATTCCTTCCCAATCCCTCTTCCCTGTGCGATTTTGCACCGGCTCTAATGACCTCGCTGTTGATGAGACGTTAGGTCCACTACCTAACTACCTTATGAAATGAATATGACATTGACTTAGGAAGACTTTGAACTGTAATACAAAAAAAAAAATGAAAAAAATAAAAACTCGAGAATTTTTCAAAATTCGCAAAAATTACGTCAACGAAACATTTAAGAGAACTTAGTTAAATACTAGCAGAATATTTTTTTATTTTGTATATTAAAAATTTTATTTTATAAAAATTCGTCCAGTTTCCTCCTTTCGCCGTCTTCGATTGCGAAGTCGGCTGCTAGGAGTGCTGATCTCGCTTCATTTGCGCACTGGCCGCTAGAGCGCACTGCTAATGCTATGTGCTTAATGGCGACTAGGCCATGCGTTGTTCTTTCAAATTACAGTGGTTTGATCCACAGTATGCATATCAAAACTCACGAATGAACTGTTTAATGAACCTATAGGCTACTTGAGGAGAGGAGAGTATTCGTTTGGATTTTTTCTTCGTAATATTTTACATCTAAAACTAAAAAACTTTTTCCTATTTACAACTTATTTGTTCTATATTTATGTACATAAATTTTACGTGAATCAAGGCTCTCAGTTTTAACTTTTACATAAACACAGAATTTTATGATATTACAAGAGACATGTAATAAAAATCACTATTCAGTATTTAATTTTGTGTTTAAGTGTCTATGTAGATATATCCTCTCTAAGGCTGGTGTCATACTGTGCGTCTTTGATGCTGCGTCTAACCGGGATGGGCACAACACATTGTTGTAAATTCGAGGTGTCATTCTAGTGTGGCGTTCACTAGCGTGACCCCTCGCATTTACAACAATGTGTTGTGCACATCCCGTCAAACCGCATCCCGTTTAGCCGTAGCGGCAGAAACGCATAGTGCGACACTGGCTTTAATACACGCGATGAAATGATTGTATAAAATCTGGGAGCTACTGCAGATGTCCTCTTTCTGGATCGCTTTCAGCTCACTTGATACACTATTCTGGATCGTTGGAACGTAAACAAAAATCCGTCATTGTCAGCTACTCCCGAATAAAATTAAAATAAAATGCCAAGCAAAATCTAAAATGTTTCCATTCAATAGTTAGTTTTCTAAAAGTTAACTCCAACAGAAAATTTTAAAATTTTGACTATATGCACTAGAACCTGCATAGTGACAACGTTCAGTTAGAGAGAAATTGGCAATATTCATAATGCTATCTCCTACTGTGAATTTGGATGGATAGTACTGTTAAGCAGTGTGGAGTTGGAGGGCAAGAGGAGAGAATGAATACGCATAAATTAGGTTGGGTTAAAATGTTTTATGTCAAAGAAGCAATAAGTTACAATGCGGAAGGAAGTTCAATTACTACCAACGAAATTGTATGTGCGTTCCCTAATTCTACATTTACTTAAGTCCAAAAAATTACAATTTCTCATTAGTTTTACGTAAGTTATTTCACTAATACTTGACGAACTATGTATTAATTTTGCTGCAACTATCTGTACGTAACACGGTTTGGGATAGACTTGACGACTTACATACTTGAGTAAAAACGCTCCATTAAATTGCTTAAATTATATTCAGATATATGTATAGAATAAGAAGTTATTATCATTTTAAAAAGGATTTTTATAATTTATTTAAAGTAATAAACTCAAAAGAATTTATACAGCTCGATTTTCCATACCATAGCTATTAAGCTTCCGCCTACCAGGAGCTTGAAATGCGTTGCAGTGTGTTTGAAAAACACATTTCTCCACGAAACTATTAGACGCACGTCCAACGTGCTGTTCTACGATAAAACACACATTTCAGACGAAGGCTTTTAAGTAATTTCAAAATGTCATGCATGTTGGCAACACCATTTAAGAGTACTCTCCAAAACAGCTAAAACACTTTTTGAAATGTAGCTCAAAATACACGCGTCGAATACATAGTGTTATGTGCTCACCGCTTCGCATCCCGCGCTAGTTGATGGAAGTGAAGGACAGCAGTTATATGATAGCGGCGGCAGCACTTCAATAAACGCCTTGGCCCAAGCACCGGACGTGGAGTCAGCAAGATAGGGAACCGCATCCCAACATCCGGTACGGGAGTAGTAGGGAAATTATGAGTTGAGCACTACGGGATCTGGGATCGGAGCCGGAGCCGGGGGAGCCGCCGTGTTTTCATGTCACCTGGCCACCACCTAGGATGTAATTGACCTTTTGCCCTTAACCCAGTACATTTGACCTTGACCTTTGACCCCCAAACCACGAAACACTAAAAAAATCCCGAAAAATTAAAAAAAATCCAAACAAAAATTCCAAAAAAAAATCCTAAAAATCCTAAAAAATCTTTGAATTAAAAATGATTGGAAATGTTAATTTAAAATATTAAAAAAGTTTACCCATAACTTATAATTTTTCCCGGAGCAAGAGAGAGGGACTCGTGGCTAAGGCAAGGTGGATCACTAATTCTGAGACAGAAGAGCATAACCCATAAGCTTTGACCTTTGACCTTTAACCTTTAACCCAAACTAATTCCAAACATTTCCAAAAAAATTCTAATACTCCCTAAAAAAAAGTTGTATAGAAATTATTAAAAATAAACTAAGAAATAATTTTAAAACACTTAAATTTCTGGAGGTCAACCTTCACCCATATCCATTTTCCATCTTGGTAGGTGCAACTAAGGTCATCTTTGTAGGCGACTGCCATTTTATAGGCGACCATAATATTGGTAAGCGGTCACCATCATAGTAGATGTCATCCATCCACCATATTGGAAGCCAGTGACCCCGACCTAGACCCCATAACCTTGAATGACATTAAAAGGAAAAACAAGAGAAAAAATCCTTAAAAGTCAGCAAGCATATTATGTTACTGACCATCACCACTATCTTGAATCTAGGTGACCTTGACCTTCGACCATAACCTAGTCACTTTTGACCATCAACCCAACACATTCCAGAAATATAAAAACATTAATTAAAGACGTGTTTTTTCTTCAACCGTCCAATCAATATTTAGCAAATCTCCACCCCAATCGCAATCTTTCCAACAATCTTTAGCAATAATCCACCACAGCCACAATCAGCAACACAATCAGTACTGCAATAAGCACCACAATCCTCCACCCCAATCACAATATTTCCATCAACCTATCTCAATCCTCCTCACCAATCTTCCTCAATCCTTCTCAATCCTCCTCACCAATCCGCCACAATCCTCCTCAATCCTTCTCACCAATCCTCCTCAATTCATCTCAATCCTCCTAAATCCTTCTCAAGCTCTAGAAATCCATGGGTTCGTCGTCTGCTTCTCTCCATACATATTTAAAAAAAAGATTCATATATTGTCTTTAAAATTTATACATGTCATAATTAATGTGTGTATATGCAATCAACTATCCATGCATTTTTATACAAAAATATTTTTTCTCATTCTATATTCAGATCTTTACGTTAGTAGTTGAGTGCTTATAGCCCCACTTTAATGTTATGGGAGATAAAACGATATGGCACACAAAGAATAAATAAAACAATTATTTTATAATAACATTTGATTATTATTTTATAATTACAACTTGAGAAGAAAGCAATTCATCACCTTTGTGATGGACAGCACCACATCACTGCACGTCTGTGAACAATTATCAACTTGCAACTACTAAAAATACTCTTAAAATTAATGGCGGGGTGGACCAAGTCGCACACACCTTCGACCACTTACTGTGCTTGCTTGGTTACCTGTTAAATTGGGCGGCGTACTGTCCGATAGGCACGAATACTTTCACGCGTTGATTTTGAGGTTTAAAATACCTCCAACGTGACTTGAAACACCAACAAAACTAACCTGCAAGGTTCTCGCCAGCTCCACGTCACTGTAAAAATATTTTGAAACATCTAAGGTAGCGGGAAAATTGCTTTTAATGTTCATGCTTATTTTCGCGGGCAGCAGCAACTAGACCTGGCAGAGAAGTGTACAGCGGACCGATGTTTCAGTGATTCGTCACCGGAGCGCAGCACAGTCGCGGGCAAGCTTGGTGACCAGCTTGTGATGATGCGCACGCCGCCCAAAAACATGACGTTTCGTTATGTTGTTTCCAGCGATATTATTGGGTATTTAAATTTTCATTTTGTTAGACCCCC
The DNA here is from genome assembly GCA_029891345.1 of Dryococelus australis. Lineage (NCBI taxonomy): Eukaryota > Metazoa > Arthropoda > Insecta > Phasmatodea > Phasmatidae > Dryococelus > Dryococelus australis. The sequence continues at coordinate 113,260,568 of CM057001.1, forward strand.
TAGGGATATTGGTGTCCACTGCATCGGTCACCATATTTGGTAATGTCAAACACTATTGGTTGTGATTAACTTGATCCCTACCAGGAGTAATTGAAAACCCCAACGTATTCTTGGAAAATCTGGTTTTGAGGGGAAAATTAATTTGATTGGTACCGCAGGAGGGTTGACCTGTGTCTTTAATGCCGGTACACGCTGCCATCGGCGTTGGTTCAGCGACCTCGAGGGGGCAAGCGTCTGACAGAGATAAGTAGCACTGTTATAAAGCAAACAGGTCGCTTACATCACTTTGACATTAGGCGAGGGCCATGCTGGCCGGAAATTTTTTATTAAAGGTTTTAAAGTTTTGCGAAATGATGGCCTTTCAGCCAAAATCCGATAATGTTACCTTCTGGGACCACTGACCATGTCGTCACCGAAGAAAAAATGCACTTGTAACCACTTGCAAACATTTGTAACAACTTGCAAACAATTATAAACACTTGTAAACATTTGAAACTATTTGTAACCACTTGTAAACTATTGTAACCCAGGCATTAATTATGGTCTTAGCTTTTTGTATCATGTACGAGATTTGCGAAACGCCTTGTTTTTGTGAAATTTTTAAGAGAAAACTTTACGATATTTAGGGCTTGTTTTCAAAAATCCCATTTACTCGCGCGAGTTAAGGCTGGCATTGCTTAGCTGTTGCTCCCATCTACTTGGGATCGCGAGTAAATTAGGAATTAACGATTGCGGTTATAATGTTTTTTATTAATGACCAGTAAGGTGTTACCAAAAGGTTTTTTCCTGGTTTAGGAACTAAAAATTACGTCTTAATGTCTAGAGTAGATGTAGGTGCGACAGAAATCAAGCCGCCATTTTGTAATGATGCTAATTTGGGGTTACTTTTTCAATATATTTTGTGATGACTTTTTGCATTTTGTATTTACATATTAAAATGGCCAGTAATATAACCTGTATGAAAAATTTGCAAGTATTAGCCAAATGCCAGCGAATGTATTGGTACCTGAAGAATCTAATTGCATTTTATTCAATTTTTTTTGGCGACCTGCCTTTTTATATAAATGTTTTAAATAAATTTGTTATATATGGGAAAGGAAAATAATAATCTTTACTTTTCAACATGAAATGTAAGAATGATAACGAATGGAAGTTTTACACTTGTAGTATTTATGGAATATCAAAAGAAGAATTGAAAGTACATACTCAGAATAAATAATATCACCACTCTTCTTTGTTTCTGTTATAAATAGTTTATAACTATCAACTTACCCTTAAACTGCACAGAAAAATGGCATCTTTGCATGGCTGTGCCATTTGTTGTGTTCTGATGGTTTTGCTCTGACTTATGAAAATCCTGCCTTGCCACATCCTTGGTTTAGGATGCAGTAAGGTCAGAAAGGCTGCTTGCACTCTGTTTATGTGCAGTGTGTCTCGGGTTGTGAATTTTGATAACAAAAAATATTGAAGTGAGGTATTTCATGTATTGCATGACCATAGTAGGGATAGGTTATATGATAACAGTGGTAGGATTTTTAATAGGATTTATATTAATTTAAACCATGGCAAATGCGTGGATTCAGAAACTCTCAAAAATGGCCCTCGTGCAAATTGTACCAGAGGTTGGGGTTGCGGTAGAGGATACTAACGGGATAAAGGATCTAAAGGTAATAGCTCGGGCCCTGATGAGGAAAGATGCGAGTCAGGTCGGTGCGGGAAATTCGGCAGTTTCTTGTGAGGCAACTGCGATTTATAAATTATTAAACATGTGCCTACCGAGTAGGTAGCTAACATTCCCAAATTAGGCTAATTGAGTATTGAAGCATTGGTAGATTTTTTTCACAAATTCAATTCAGTGATTAATCTGCAGTTGTGTGAGCAAACAGGTGTTGTATGCAGTTGCACTCTTTAGAGTTCCCGATAATTTACTATCAGTCTTTGGACAGACGAGAGAGGAAAACTGGGAGGTGACCAAGATGATTAAGGAATGTTTAAGGGAGTGTTCTAGCTAATTGGAGATTGCTAAATTTAGGTTGAAATTGTTGGAATATAGGCAGGCACCCGAATAGACCATGCAAGAGTTTGTGAAGTATATATTTGAAATAGTGCAAGTGGTGGGGTATCCCTGAGAAGAAGCACATTTTATACTAATCATTTTTCATAACCTCCACCTGCGATATATTCGGTTCTTTTGTTTTGCCAGTAAACCCGTAACTTTGAACGAGTTGCTAAAGTTGGTAACTGAAGTTGAGAGGACCCTTAAAGATTGTTTAGTAGATGTGGTACCCGAGGTTAAGTGCTGGATAGGGAAAAGTGTGGGAGTAAAGTAACTAAATATTGTGTTATTTGTGGATTGAACAACCATCTTGCTAAGGGTTGCTATCGTAAACAAGAAGAGTTAGTTTTGATACCTCAATGTGAGGCAGTGAGAAATCAGAATGTACAAAAAATAACGTGGTATTCACAGACCCAACCTGTGCAGGGACGAAAAAGGGAATTACAGGAGGTGGGGCGGGGGAATCAACTCCCGGGAAAGAGGGTCTTTTAAGGAGTACACCTGCTTCAGTTGTCACCAGAAGGGGTACATTAAAATCAATTAACCAGTAGGAAAAAGAGGTTATGGGAGGGCCGGCAGTGCAGGTAATGCCATTTGAGCGCTAGCATAGTTTATTGTACATCCCAGTAGTAATGGCAGGGCAGGTTGTGGTTACTGCACTATTGGATTCAGGAGCATCTTGTTCATTGATGAATCAGGAGTTATGTGCTTTTTTGCTCAGGCCGCTACCCAAAGGGCTCTTGGAGTATATAAGGGGGAAGAAATAGGATTTTCCATGGCCAATGGTGGTACTATTACCTCACATAGCGTCGCAATAGTTAAGATTAAAATTGCACAGATTTCTTGGAAATTTACCTTTAGGATTATGGCTGGTCTTTCGCATGACCTTACACTTGGAATTGATTTTTTTTTTTTTTTTTTGGCAAAACTCAAGCTGTTTTAGATGTTGCAAATAAAGAGTTAAAACTTTCCTTTTGCAGTTCTGAAGTATTAGAAGTAATATCAAAGCGGTTTCGCACTGTTGATCCGTCAGTAAACACAGTTCAGTCACGAGAGAGTAACCACGAGGAAAGCTTAAAATTATTGCACCAGGTATTTAGTGTTGTCATCGCTAGTAAATTGGGGCACTATAGTAAACAACCAATAGTGTTTAGGTTAAATAATCATGAGCATGTGTCATCACCACCTTATCGAGTAGCACCCCAAAAATTAAGAGTTTGAGGAAAATCATCCACGAATTACAGCAGGATGATGTGGTTGAGCCCTCGGAAAGTAATTTCTCTAGTCCAGCATTTTTGATTCCTAAGAAATTACTTGGGAATTATTGCGTTATATGCGACTATATAAAAGTAAATAAACAGATATTTGTGGATCTGTATCCATTACCTACAATAGAGAGTGTTTTCCAGCATGTGGGGCAGGCCTGGTATTTTTCCATTTTTGATCTTAATTCAGCCTTTTTGCAAGTAGATCTGCATCCAGACTCTCGAGGAGTTTTAGTGTTTGTCACGCCCTGGAGGCAGTTTCAATGGAAGAGACTTCCGGTGGGGGTTAACTGTGGCCTGCAGGCGATGTCTAGAGTACTTTTACAGGTGATGGGTAAATATCAGTACAATTTCTTTGTTCACATACATCGACGATGTGTGTGTGTGTACGGTAATGCCTTTGAGGATCATTTAGAACATTTTAGTTTCTTTTTAACAGCATTAAGAGAGGCTGGACTGACTGTAAATCCCAACAAGGTTACGTGGGCGAATACTTGCATGAGATATCTGGGATTCGTTATTTCTGAAGGGACTTTGTTAATGGATCCTTAAAAGATTGGTTCTGTTGTAGATTTCTCTATCCCTAAGAACTTGCGGGGTGTTCACAGATTTCTTGGTATGGCTGGATTTTGATCAAAATTAATTTCAAATTTTCCCGAAATAGCTGAGCCCCTTAATGCCTTAAAGAGGAAAGGGGTAGAGTTTGTTTTGGGAGATGCTCAGAAGCATGCTTTTTGCTTTCTGAAAGAGAATATTGCTACTCCTCACATGTTTCAATTGTCACGTTTCGACCAATGGTTTATTTTGCAAGTTGAGGCTAGCTCAAAAGCTTTGGGGGCTGTTTCGTGCCAAGAGGTAGAAAGGAATCTTAGCGCCTATTTATTATGTTTGTAAATCCAGCGGAGCAAAGATACTCGGCATACGAGAAGGAAGTGTTGGCTGCTAGAGAAGTATAAAGATAACCTGGAAGGTGCAGAGTTCACATTGCACACAGATAACCAGGCTCTCAGCTGATTTTTGTCAACCAATAAACCAGTTGGACGGTTGGTTCATTGGTTAGTGCGACTCACATGTTTCAAGTTTGCTGTACAGCACGGGGTAGCCGATGCTCTATCCCGAATGTTTGACTCAAATGATTTTTGTGTAGATCCACCAGATTCTGTTAATACTGTTCTTTCTGTGTTGCCTTCTGCAAACAGGTTTAGTCTATTTTGCCAAACAGATAGGGTTTTTGATGTTTTCAATGTTTCTAGTGTTCTTCCTGTGTTGCCTTCTGCAAACAGGTCTAGTGTTTTTTTGCCAAACCGATCATGCTTACCAGTATTGGAATAGAATCAGGCCTTTTGGTATCCGCCAATAATGGAAATAGCAATGTGGATGTTACTGAGGGAGGACAAGTTGGGACTCTCCAAGATTTCCCTCAGGCGTAACTTAGTTTGCAACACTATCAGGGAATTGACCCTGAATGTAAGCAGATCAAGGTGGATATTACCACTGGTACAGGAGGCCCTTTTGAAGTTCGGAAAAGGCTGATAGACTTTGTGGATGCCAAAACGGGGAAATTTAGTATATTTGTTCCTTCAGTTTTGCGGGGGGAAATCTTCCAATATTATCATAATACCTTCTTTGGAGCACATTAGGGACAGGATAAAACAATATCCAGGATAAGGGAGATAATTTACTGGCCTAGGATGACCAGTGAAATTGAAGATCTGATGAAGGCATGTCTTGATTGTCAGAAGGCGAAGCCCCATTATACCAATAATATCAACCCATATAGTTCAATGGTTGCCACGTTCCCTTGGGAGCAATTATACCTGGATGTGTTTGGTCCTTTGCCCCACACGACTTCGGGGTTTACTTCCATACTTGTTGCTGTCGATAGTTTCAGTAAATTTGCATTTTTCTTTTGCGTACTATGAAGTCCGTAGAAAACTGTAGGATATTGAGTCAGCACCTCTTCCCAGTATTTGGGTCTCCTATGAATATTGCAAACGACAATGCCACCTACTTTGTGTCGGTGGAGGTGAAAAATTTAGTTTTTGCTTGGGACATTAAGCTGGTGCAGACCACCCCTTATTATACACAAGCCAATATGGTGGAAAGATATAGCCGGAATTTGAAGGTAGCTCTGAGAGCTTTCCAAACTGGAACTCATAAGTAATGGGATTTGGTTTTGTACCAACTCTCGCTTGCATTTAACAATGTTGTAAGTGATGTGACCCAGAAGGTTCCTTCTGAGGTGTTTTTTGGCCGAAGACTATTTCACCCACTTATTCATGTGTGGGGCTTTCACAGCTTTTGCTGGGATGTCGGGAGTAAGAAATCCTTAGAGGAAGTATGGGTAGAGGCTACACAGAGTCTGCAGAAGTATCATAAGAAGTTGTTCACAAGGAAGGGGTTTTCTAATGTTACAGTGTCCTTCAAAATAGGTGATAAAGTAATGGTTAAAACACATTTTCTTAGTAATAAGGCAGCGCAGTTCAGCATTAAGCTCGCGCCAGAGTACCAGGGACCCTTCAGGGTACACAGGTTCTTGATCCCCATCACTGTCGATTTAGAAGATGTAGTTTTGAAGAAAGTTGTAATGAAGTGTCACTTGACACAGTTGAAAATGTGCACCACTCAATGAAGTAGTGGTATGAGCTATCGTTAATTGTGGTCATGTGGTATGTGGTTTTTCTATTTACAGTGTAATTGACGATCTTGTTTCTAAGTCTGGGTGTAGTAGAAGTGGGCTCACTCAGGGGTGTTGCTGACCACACTTCATGCGCATTTCGTTTTTGTCCATGATCATGTAGATTTGAGGGGTTTAATTGCTGTGCATTGTTTATTAGTGTATTATTGGTCTGGTGATTCAATATTATGAAAATTTATGTGCCCTATGATTTTGAAAGAGAGAGAGAGAGAGAGAGCGAGAGAGAGAGAGAGAGAGAGATAGAGAGAGAGAGATTATGCTAGAAGCCCAACATGGCAATATTAATGGAACAATAACAGAACACTGAGAAAAGGTGTTTTGCTTAAAAACACAAAATTGGTATGGCGCAACCCAATTAGTGGTTTCTGAACCCATGTAAAATTTGGTTCGTGCAGCTAAAGATTTCTTTGGCTTCAAATGCGTTAAACATATTCTGTTATTATGGAAACGTGATAGACAGACCGAGATATAAACCTAGATCGTTTACACCCAAATACTGTGCCCTAGCTACCTGAGCTAAAGTGACTACTGGTGGGGCCGCGGTGGTGTAGTGGTCAGACTACTCGCCTACCACGTAGGCGAACCGGATTCGATTCCAGGTGGGCTCACTCCCGGATTTTCGCATGTAAGAATCGTGCCAGACGGTGCTGCTGGTCAACGGATTTTCTCGGGGATCTCCCGTTTCTCCCCGTCATTACATTCCGGCGCTGCTTCACACTCACCTCGCTTCTTTGTCAGCGACACTCTAGACCTCGATATTAATAGCAGCCCAGATCTCTCGACGTAACTACTAACGATATATATATATATATATATATATTCAATTTCAATGCTTGTTAATGTACATAAACAAAAGTTTCAAATTCTGTGGCTTCACTTTTTAGTTTCCTGTTGAGCTTGTTGCATTTGAATAGTTATATCATTATTTACCATCAATAAACACTTTTACTAACCTTATCATAACATAAATTGCACAAAAATAATCGAGCTGCGTTTAACGAAGTTATCGTAACCAAATTATTAACCAAGAAAACATACGCAGCGGATTCAACTTAACATTTTTTAAAGTCTACCTCCTTTTAGCTCAACACAGTGGTTTTGGTTATTCAAGTGGGAATTTTCTTAGACAAACAAAATACGTTTTGTTTGCTCTAAATGTTTGTATACTCAAAAAAAAAATTTTGTTTTGGCTACTAAATATATATTTGGCCCTAAGTATCTGGTTGGCTGGAACGAAGCTTTCTCTCTGTGGATGAGTAAAACATCTGTATATGGAATAAAATAATTTATTCCAAGATGACCGTTAGTTCACATTTTGAATTATACGTGTTTGTTATTATTAATTCGAAGGTGAATAAAATCAAGTTTCATTTCCCTTCGAAGCAGGACCTGCACAGATGAGATGAGAGGAGTTTGATGCTTGTCATCAATGAGAATATACCCGAAAGACTCTAAACTTTGAACAGTGCTGACATCTACGAATTTACAAATGTAAATCTATGGTTTACAGCTTCTAGTGATAAAATTTCATACTTCACGGAAAAAAGAATTGGAATTAGTTTTATTAATATTACACTCATTTTTGATTACTAAAAATTATAACACAACTAATACTGTGGAAATAAATAAGTAAAATATTGCCTATATTAAGTTTATTTTCTCACTTGTATTTCACAGAAACCAACAATTAACGAGAACTTTAAAAATGTACGAGACCTATACTCCAATCCATGCCTTTATTTTACAAAATTTGCTATGCTCCAATGACACAGAGTTACTATGATTTGAAAGAGCAAAATTTTTGTATCTTCACAATTGAATATTCGCTACTTATAACACATTTTCAGTTTCATCTAAAATAACGATTTAGCTTTGTTAAGATTTTTTTTTCAATATAATAAGGACTAGAGTAAAACTGTAAAAATATAGTAAGTATTTTCATTAGTGTTTAAATTTAGTCTGTTATATAAACAACTTAAAATTATTTTTATAAGCACCTCTTATATCGAATTTTAATGTAAGTTCAAGTGATATCACTAAATTCACAAATTTACCACGTACAAATCTGTTTAGAACAGAGCCATTTGAAATAAGTGTATTTATACCCATTCAGACTCAGTTATACAACTGTGTAATTAACGCACATGAAGCTCATATTTAGTTGCTACTATAAACCAGGATATTCAGTGACCAATATTTTGATATTTTTTTGGCCGGGATGGGATTACTATCAAAATTGGATACTTGTTAATGACCACTTATTAAGTACAAGTCTATGTGTTTCTTCCCGTACGTTAATAGAAACGTCTTGATATTAATATTAACTATATATGAAATATTATAATTTATGAATAGAATATGGGTAAAAGATTAAATTAACAAAAATAGCACAGTATTACCTTAACAGAAGTATAAAACTATTTTGACACATAAAATAGTTGGGAAATAACCAAAGACGACATAGATATAGTGAATTTTCAAAGGTTAGGTTCAAAAAATGTGAAGAAACAGTAAACAGAGTCTATCCCCATTTCCCCATGTGGAACAGAAATTATTAAATAAAGAGACAACCTTTGATTACGACTAAAGGTGTGGAAGTAATCGTTTAAGTACAAGAATTCCTATTAAGAAATACCTGTTAAGATGTTCCCTGTCCCTTGGCAAGCTTGATTTTTTAAATATTGACTCCGGTAATTAAATTATGAAGGCATATACCTAAATCTAAGATGGTGAGGATACTTCCCCCAAAAGGATGTTGGATAAAAAAAATTAATTTTTTGTAGTTGTACAAAACATTGTTCAACTCGTACAGTGTGCAGTGCTATTTTCCTCGAAAAACAAATTTACACATTATTAGTTTTTTAAAAATTTGACATCAAGTCAAAAATATTTATATTCTGTTGCAGCCGTTGGTAATAACAAATACTAACTAATTAGGACAAACGAACAAAAATTACAACCGAAACTAATGGCATGGACTAACACATGTCATGTATGTAATCGCAAAATAACAGTTCGTGAATTCTTTTTTAAAGTTAAGATTATGTAATTTTATATTTAACTTTATATATATATGGCCTGATATTTGTAAATAACGTATGTGTTGTGTGGTAGTCTATGGCATTAGTTTATGATGTAAATTTTGTTAGTTGTAGGCTGTTCATGGTAGTAAACACTTATAAAGTTTAACTTTCTCACAATTTCTATCTTCCTGCTGCTTTTTCACATAAATATTACCATCTGACCAATAAACACAGTGTATACATTTCACCACACTCATAAGTTAACGCCTGAGGATGCAATAAATATTCGTAATCAATGCCTGTTAGGAGCGCCTTAAAAAGTGCTCACTTTACCGTGAATAGCATATAATGCTTGTTAATATAGCTGCATTTTATACCAAAATATAAAAAAATAAAAAGTGATTTTTTATTCCTGTAAAGTGACATCAAATACATTGCGTACAATTCGAACAATGCTTGGTACTAATAAAAAATTATTTATTTATTGGTATCCAACGTCCTTAAAAGAAATATCTTCACGAGGGAAAATTTGTATTCCACTCCCAAGAGTTCGCCTGCAGTAACGAAAGTGAGTTTCGTCTTCCAGACTTTCACAAGGGGATCGCCCTGCGGGGTGAGGAATATGAAGAGGAAGGAAATGGTACGTATTATGGTCTGTAGGCGCTCTGCCCGGGTCGTCTGTCAAGGCGAGGGTTTTAATTAGGATACTTGTGGCGAGGCGGTCTCCTTTGTTTTCCCTTTGACTTGTTTATCCCCTCCCTCCTGCCAGGTCCTTCATCCCCCTGTACAAACATGCCACACCCTGCGAGGGTAGCAGGGCACGCGGGGGTAAACATGACCTCAAGGGCCTCCGCCCGCACAAACGGAGGAAGCTACGTATGTGATCGGAAATTAAATAACTTTAATTCTACCTATCCTCGCCCCAATGGCCACGACGCGGGCGCGAGGAAGGGAATTAGTGTTTCTGATGGCAACCCTGCGAGACGTATGTACGCACAGTGTGTATTCTCTTCGACCCCTCTTCCCTACCCAGGTTCTCACTAAAACGAATGTTTCCTCTTCATTCGGATGTGTTGTTTGCACACCTCACCAGCGAGCACAGGAAGTCACAAAATTTAGAAATAAAATGGGTTTCCGTTCTTTCTACCATATATAAATGTTTACTCGATCTAATATGCTCGATCCTAGTGCAATGTTTGGTATGTCTTTTTTAATATTTAGAAAATGTAAATGACACGCTATTAATTTAACCAATCTATTTTAGAGGACTCAAAAAATTAAAACAGTTTTTCCCATTTATAACTTTGTGTGAAAAAAAAAAACACTTTGTTGTTCATAATTAATTAAAGTGGTTACCAATTGTTGTTAACTGTTGAGCTGTAATGAAAAGCTTGGTTATTGTTTCAGTTGATATTTCGCAGCTTTATTAGTGACAAGTGACGAGATGAGAAAATCATGTTATTGGGAGCAAGTAATTGTTAAAACATTTTGTTCTTCTGTCACTTAGCAACCAAAATTGGCAATTTCAAAAATATTTTAATTTATTCTCGTGCAGTACGGAAAGCCATTTTTCAATTCTTTGTTATACTGTTTCCTTTCAAAAAGCTTGCACGGTGTTTTCATTCAATTTGTTGTACAAAGTTCCCTTACAGTTGTTCCTCACTTATCATCTCACTCATTATTCATTTTATCTTATTTGTTTAATCATAAATAAACGTATCCTTAAAATGTCCATCCATGTATGTTTTCAATTTGAAACATGATTTTACTAAGGCTATGTCACTAATGGAACCTTGTTGTAAGATGTTGATGTGAAACTGCAGAGTTTATCCACACTCTACCGCGTGTTTTTAACTAACTGTTTGATTTGTTTTCAACGCACATACAAACTAATGAATTCCTGTTAAATTTCTCACACACTTAAGGGTTGACATGGAGAACAATTTTATGACCATATAAAATGCAGATCTCAGGAATTGTTACTAAGTGAAAGATTTTGTCATTGAGTTGGTTTGGATCATTTTTGAGTAGAATGTTTTTTGCTGGAGAAGTGAAAGTAAGTTAGAACGTTCTGGAGAGGATGGCTGCACGACTGGACGAAGCAGTTTCCACGGGAGTAGAAGGAGAGCCACAAATTGATGGAGAGGGTGACGTCTCATCGGCATGGAGTTCCGTTCCACTACTGAGGACGACTCCTGCCCGGATGGCAACGAGATGGACCGGGGAGTCCGCCTGAATCCGGTTCAAAACAGCTCTGGTTCCCTGCGCTTCGAAGCCGTCGAGAACTTCTAGTCTACTAGCCATCGCAAATTAATGCAAGACTGCATTATCGTATTCTGCATTCAGCATCATTTGAAAACCAGAATATATTTGAAAATTAAGTCACAAGCTAGAGAAACCTGACAAATTCTCGTAATTCTATAAATGGCTGAGTTAGGGCCTATGGCTAGTCGGACATTTTCATATTTAATTTATTAGCAATTTCCAAGAAACAGTGAATGATAAATTAACTGACAATTGCACATGATTTTGCAACCATGTATACGTATGAATATGTATGAGGATGATGGTTATCGTTTTCAAGTCATTAAAACTAAAATCATCTCATCCATTTTACATAACTGGCAGCAGTTAAAATCATCGTTTTGCTCGTTTAATAATTGAATATTATTTTAATGTGGAACCTGTCCTTTTTCAATAGAAATAGTTTGTAATTGCGACGCCCCCCTCCCCTTCAGACCACGCATGATGCTTTGCAGTCTCCAGTCAACGTAACTTATTACTTGATCCTTTGGCAATCGAGGGGTGTAATTGAATTTTGAATGTAGACTATAGATTCGGAGCTGCAATGCCAAAACTGTATCCCCCGATTTTGTTATCATGCGAATATAAAGACGCATTCACGTCTAGAAATCGTTTCCAATTTTACAAATGTTTGTAACAGTTTAAACATTCCTCTTGTAAAATTACTCGTTTGTAAAACCACAAGAGCAATTTTTGTAATAGACCTGAAGAATTGTCTCTACTAATTCTGGACCGTATCCACAACCTCCAGCAAAATGGCGGACACTCAACAACGTAAAAAAAATATTACAGCTGGTTTTCCAAAAACCAGGAGTGATATAAAGTGTAGTCGCATGCGAAAAGAAATGTATTGCAATTGTGAATAGCATAAAACATTAAAACCACTCAAATAATCATAATAAAACTACAATTTTTAAAATACCTGACGCTATTACGCATTAACTTTCAAAGTTAATGTTTCATATCTACGAAGGACTTTTAATATGAAATAAATACGTTCTTCTCCGAATAACTTCACCGACATTTTGTAGGCATTTACTGATATATTTAGAACAAAAATAATCTGAAAGCTCCTGAGTTAGTCGTGTTTATGGGTGTTGGAGAGTAATGCAAGAGAAATTGACTCTACTCACTTTGCTGGCAAAGTGTATGTTTTTTATTATATTTTGAAATAATCCCCCCCCCCCCCCCCCAAATAAAAAAAAATTTCTGTTCATTCATAACATTGGTTTCGAGGAGGAAAATAATTTTATTTCCAATTCTCAATAATGTAAGTTGTAATACAAGCCTATCATTTGTAATATTTAAAAAAAAATAATGTTTCGCAGATTTTACAGGAAAAGTGTTTGTAGTTCTAAATATAATTTTCTAGGCAACGAGGATTCCAAGATATTTGCCTGGAAAAGTTGGTTCGAGAGTTTATTTGCAATGTTATAGTACTTATCATAGTAACAGTGTATATTAGTGCATTTATTGATTCCTAATAATGGTATAAACATATTTATAAAGCAAGTCCAACGGGAAATTAAAAAGTAAAAATGTAGAACTTGAAATATCCGTTAACGCACGTTATTCAGAATTTCAATGACAGTTTTAAAACATTCTTATTTAAACAGTAGTTTCTTTATCTGAGGTTGGTAGGGAGTAACGCGCGGGTGTGAGCAATTTATGTTCGAATTTAGGTTTGACGGGCTCAGCCAATCAGAGTCGTGAATGACAAAAATAGCCGTTCCCGACATCACTAAACGTTTAAATGGCGAACAACTGCTGGAAACGAATTGAGGTCTATTATAGAAATTTTCTGAGAGCGACTCTGCTACTTGACGCGATTATTTCACAGCAATATAAAAAAAAAAAACTCGAAAGCATATAATTTCATTGAGCTGGTGACGTTTCTGATAACGCGAATATAAAAAAGGACATTTGTTACATTTCTTCCTGTAATGGACTGCGAGGAAACACAACAGCTATCTTTTACTCTGAAAATAATTTCTTAACAAAAACTCTCAAAGTATATCCTCCAAGCAAAAAAAAAAAAAAAATAATGATGGTCATATTTAACCTTAAAATTTTATTAAAAAATATATTTGAAGGAGAAAATTTTTAAGGCGTGAGGGGGTCTTGAACATCAACATATATGTGCTCTTTGTTTGTTTCCCAAGTGTGACAAGTCAATTTTACCGTTGAAGTGATAGTTCGAGGTTCATTGCTTGTTTTCTTGCATGTTTGTTAATGGTTCAGAAAAAACTCTCACATATTATGGTTTACAAGGTAATGCGTTTCGCAAATATTGTCCTTGACAGGTTAAACTTGAAGAACGTATACTGGCGTGTTCCTTTCAGGATGGGAACGCAGTTGTTTGCACGCACCCTGGACAGCTCTTCAGCCAGTAAAAAAAAACAAAGAACAATGTCGTGAACTTACCGCGTACAGTCAAGTTTAATAACAGCAGAGCATCTAACCATGGTAACAGCCGATTAATAAACAGTTTGTTTCGTGCAAGAAAATTATGTTTGTATGGGAGCAACTAAATATTTTAATTTTCTTATTTCGTTAGCCCACGCTGAAAGATTTTGTTGGTGCAACTGAAGATTTGTATAACGATACGTATATTGAAGAGTTTATGTTATTACAGTGAAGCGGAGAGGAGATAGTTGGGATGCCCTCGACATCGAGGTCTTGAGAGCCCATGAGCGTGAAGTGAGGCAAGCATGGGGCAACTCCGTGAAACTGGGGTGGGGGAAACGGAAGATCGCCGAGAAAACCCGCAGACCAGTGTCATCGTTCGGCACGGTTCCCACATGTGAAAATCCGGGAGCAGCCACGTCGGGGTTTCGCCTAGGTTGGAGTTCTGTCATTATAGGGAAAAGAAAGAAAGCACGACCAAGTTTCGAATCGTGATCAATTTTCCCCAAACACTTGGCCCTCCTAACGTTGGCTGATGCAGCTGGACTGTTTTTTAAATATGTGTCATTCAAATACAGGAAAACGTACGTAAATTAATCTTTCAACTTTTATAGCTTTACTTTTTAGTTTATCTGGAGAACTTGTTTCATTTCGATTACTATTACATTATCAAGCTCCATTAACTGCATTGACAAACGCTGTTACTAATTTAATTGCCCCAAATTGTAAACAAACTCTTGAGCTTTATTTTTGAATGAATACTCTGAAATGAGTGTCCTAGTCAATTCAACATAATATTTTGTTGACAGCCTAATTTTACTGGCCCAACACCGAATTATTGTTTATTCAAGAATAATAGAATAATAATTTCGATTTTGTTTTTATTTGACTTTTGTCGAGGCTACTTAATTATGCATGGCCATACAAAATCAAGTATTTTGTTCGCTGGTAGAAACCGAAAATAACTGAGTGAGTGAGTAAAGCGATTTGGGCGGCCCTTAGAAGCGAGGTCTTCAGAGCCGATGAGGGTGTTTGAGGTGAGTATGCAGCAGTGCTGAGATGAAGGGGCCGGGGAAACGGGAGATCCCCGAGAAAACCCGCTGACCAGCGGCGTCTCCGGCACGATTCTCGCATGCGAAAGTCCGGTGACCCGGCCGGGAAGTGAACCCAGTTCGCCTTGGTAGAACGCGAGCGTGCTAATCGCTCGGCCACCACGGCCCCGCAAACAATTGAGAAGTTTAGGTTGATGCCTAAAAAATTCGCGGAACTCAAATACTTTTAATTATTGTCTTTTACCCGAAACAATAACCCGGCCTACAAAATCACAATAAAGGACAACGCGCCTCATTCCTGAACAATGTTTAATACCATTTTGCATAAGTACTATTTATTACCAGGGATTGGTGACACGCCTATTTTCTTCTTGTACTTATGTTTCATATCTATACTAATATAACAAAGAGTGAGTGTGTTTGTTTATATGTAACGGCTAATCTCAGAAAGTATATGGCCGATTCTTATAATTCTTTCACTATTGGGAATCTACATTCTTTGCAGATAGACATAGGCAATGTTTAATTTAAAAAAAAAAATTCGATGAGAAATTTCAACATTTGTAAACGAAGACGGAGAAAAAAGACCTACTTAGCTGCTTTCTAAATCCAAGCATGCTCTACAAATACTACAGAGCCGATTCTTATAATAATTGCACGGTTAGAAAGCTACATTATTCCACATATACAGAGGCTATGTTTAATTTAAAAAAAAAATCCTTGAGAAATTTCAAAATTTGTAAAATAAGTAGGAGAAAATTAGCTACTTGGTTGCTTTCTAAGCATGCTCTACCAAAACTACGGGGCCGAGTAGTCGCACGTAGTTGCAAGTAGTCGCAGGTAGCAACAGGTAGTCGTAGGTTGTCGCACGTTGTTGCAAGTAGTCACAGGTAGTCGCAGGTAGTCGTAAATTGTCGCATGTATTCGCAGGTATTCGCAGGAAGTCGCAAGTTGTCGCAGGTAGTCGCGGGCATTCGTAAGTAGTCACAGGTAGTCATGGGTAGTCGCAGTTTGTCGCAGATAGTCGTAAGTTGTCGTAGGTAGTCGAGGGTAGTGACGAGTAGTCACGAGAAGTCAAAGGTAGTCGCAGGTAGTCATGGGTATTCAAGGTTGTCGCAGATAGTTACAGGTAGTCACGAATAATCGTATATATAGGCATGTGTTTCAATAACTCCATAAAACCTGCGCGAAGCGACGGCGGTCTGCTAGTTAATTATAAATGGAATGTTATAAAGTATATATTAAATACACATAAAAGTTTAATTTAACCAAAGGTAGCATACCTTTTCATATTAACACAAGAAGTATAAAACGATAATGATATATGACATATGTGGGAAACAACCAAACACCGTGCATGGAGTGATTCTTCGAAGGTTTGATGCAAAAAGGAACGAAAAACCTGTGATTGGACTGTAATAATTCTGAAGCAAGGGTTCTTCTCACGTTCAACACGTATAACTCGGTACTCAAGGGGCCACGGGTCTGAGCGGTTAGCCTGCTCGCCTCCTACCAAGGCGAGTCGGGTTCAATCCCCGGCTGGAGCACCGGATTTTTACGCAAGTAGAAATCGTACCGGACGATGCCGTTGGTCGGCGTGGGTGGGTTTTCTCTGGGATATCCCGTTTCCCCGCCACTTCATTCCGGAGCGGCCCCATACTCACCTCAGTCGCCCTCACCTCAGTCGCCCCAAGACCTTCGCCGTTGATCGCCGCACAAGTGTCTTCACTTCACTTCGATTCGGTACTCAGTGCACGAGTACTTGATATGGGGAGAGGCGGAGATCGTGCAACGTAGTATCTGGAGCGCAGGGAGAACTCCAGGACCCCCGCCATCACCCGCGGCAGTATCCTGATGCGTGGAGGGTAGCCACAATAATATATGTGCGCGACCGACAGTTGAAAAGTGCCACCGCAAGTTCTCCCATACTTTGCTTCTACCCGGCTTGTTTTAACTTTTTTATCGCCCCCTTCTTTCTTTCCTTTTTTTTTTTTACTCTCCCTTTTCTCCCAGTCCTTCTCTACCCACCCCTTCCCTACCCCCGAAACTGGTCAATTTATTGCAGGTTTAGCTTAGCGGGAGAGCTTTCTCATCAACTTCTTCCTTCGCCCCTCCAGCGAGAACTCCTATTCCTTCAGTTGCCTCCGCGGACCGCCTAGTAAAAAAAAAAAAAAACAAAAAAAGCGGAAATAACAAACGTCGCGGGATGAAAATGATAATAAAAAAAAAAACACAGTGAAATAAAGATGAGGGCTGAAAATGTTATGAAAACTTCACTTGCCCCGGGGCGTCCGCGCGAAGTCCATTTTATGCTTGAAATTAGTTGCGCCGAAGGAAATACAGCACGCCACACCTAAACTTTCCACCTTGGGAAGAGGGAGTACTCGCGGCGTCCAGCTTTCCCAAAACTTCCAAGACGTAACACGACGGAATGCTCGTCTGTCTGCGCATGAAGCGGTGGCTGGTTTGAACCCCGGGATCTGCCTAGTAAATGACGTGCTACGACGCTGTAGTTATCTGTCGGAGTACCTTCTATACCACCTGAAGGACCTTCCACGCCTAGCCTAAGTTGCGATTGTCTTATCGCTCTCGTATTTCTGATGTACTGATACTGGAAACAAACAATAAAGGTTGTTCACTATAAAATGAGCACTTTAGAAATGAACCTTAGAAAAAAGTCACTGCCCCTGCCTGCATATATTTTAATGGGCACACTGAGTGACATCCGTAAAGTAAAATTGGTAACGTAGTTCCATGTCTTAACGTCGATTAAAAAGTGTTAGGTAACAATTTGTGATAGCTAAAAATAATTTATGTCGCTTTCTGCGTTTTTATTGCATAGAAGTGTAAAAAGGAGCAAATGTGTAAAGTACTTAGGTTCTCAGTATTTTCACAATTTCACTTGACTGACGCATGAATAAAGTGACAGGTCAATGGCAATGTTAATTTTACGTAAGGCAGAGATTTACACAGCGTGTATACAAGTAGATCTTAAACAAGACTTTCAAAAGTGCTCATTTTACCGAGAACAGCCTATACCATAGAAGTAAAAACGAAGAGGTTTATTATTCTTTTTGAAGCTAGTTTCCTCGCGCTACAAAATTATCAGAAATCCTATTATTTTACTTATGCGAACTTTAACTGTGATATTAATATGTATGCTCTTCAAATCTATACAATTTGACATTTTTTAAGCACATTGTTAGGAATCTGTACACTCCTTATTCATATTAAACCGTAATGGTTAGATATTAATCAAAAGTATGGCGGTATTAATCCGAGACTAATGAATGTTGTTAATATTTTATGTTATATAAAATAATCATTTCATGAGACAAAATAAAATTGTTATCATTTTAAAACATTTTCCAATGAAGTTGAGGTTTCTCCAGTTTTATTAAAAATTGAATTTTTTATGGAAGTAAAATTTTACAACAAACGTTGTAAAAGTAGCAATGAATTGTGTGTGGATGTGTGTGTATATTATATATATATATATATATATATATATATATATATATATATATATATAATCTTATTGGGGTTATTTGCAGAATAGGAAAATTATGGATATATTTAAATGTATTTTTAATTTAATTTCAATGATATTTAACTAAATATCTTATCAAATATAGTTTCTAATTACTATAAAGTTGTTTAAGTAATCAATATTGCTTTCATTTATGATGGTTTCATTATTCATTCAGTGGTTGTATGAATAATTACTCTCCCGTAGCCCGTATAAAAAGTTAGATTCTACTTTCCCGTGGTGCATTCTAGTGAAAAATAAAATAACATTCCCTAGCCACTGCTCTCTCTCTCTCTCTCTCTCTCCCCCCCCCCCCCCTGTATGACGGACAGGTGTAACTGTGTGCTTGCTGGCACAGGGAGAGCGTTTCGGTTTCATAAGCGATATGTTGGGGAGCTACGTGCAGTTGTAAAAGTCCATCAGTGTTGATTGACGATTGACGGCGGAACCGTGTTGGACGATCATCTGTCTTTCACACACACACACACACACACACACACACCGAACGATCTTTGTGGGCAATGGCTCACCACACGAGGATTACAAGCGGCGCTTCTATATCGGTACCCCTGCGTCGTAGGCCTATGCCGAATGGGGCGGAAATAGTAAGATAATGTTCCTTCGAGTGCATCAGGGATCAAGGAGTGTATCGGTGGATATGCCGCGATGTTTAATTCTGGACTTCCCGCTCTGTCATTCCGGTCACGCGACCGTCATCTTGGATACCGTCATGTTGTTAGCCGGTACGCCGCCATATTGGTAACCAGTATGTCATTTTTTCTTGCTCCTGCATTCCGAGGGTTTCCTCCGAGTGCTCCCATTTTTCTCGTTTGAATTCTTTCTCTTTCTTTCCTTATTTACTTTACTTATTTATATCTTCTTGTTTCCTTTCTCTCTTACTATCTTTCACTCTTCTTCTTTCCTTTCTCTCCAATTCCTTCATCATTTGCTTACATTTGTCATTTATCTCTTACATCTCTCGCATGCAATCCACTCCGCCATCTTTGATCTTTGTTTACATCTGGCTCATGCACCCCACTCCGCCATCTTCCTTTACATTTGTTTCCCACATTAGTTCTGACATTGGCCAATAGGAGCGCTGGTGTCACTCTCATTCGATTATTCAATCTCGCATATCTCACATGCGCTCCACTGACATATTAGTTTTTGAATTGGACGCTAAGGGCACTGTTTTTTTTTTAGAACTCAAAATTCAATTTGGAATAGTGCGGGATCGAACTGCCAGACCTTGGGTAACCAGACTTCCGCCTTAGAAATGCGCTGGGATAAGAGTTTATAAGAAGTATATAGCGTGGAGACAAATAAATAATATCTTGCCTGCCATTAAAGATATTTCATTTAAATTTCTTAAGTAATTTTTAATTTTTTATATATACATATCAATAATTTTTTAAGTTTACATATAAATCAATAATATTTATTTCTTATATAATTTTTAAGTATTTTATTTACATATCAATAATTTTTAATCAAAAAATATATATTATTTGTTATATTATTTTTTAATTATAAATATTTTTTTTATTATTTAGGTTTAAATTACATACATAATTTAGATTTTACACATATAGTTCTTTAAGTATTTTATTTAATATATATTTTTCATTAAACTTTAAAGTGTATCAAGTGACGAGTCTACAGATTCGTATTTTTCAGGCAGATAAGAATATGTCGTCGGAATACATAATTACGTTACTATGGCAAGCACCATATTGGATTATTTTATAAGTATATATAAAAACTGTTTAAGTAAATATATGCCATGTGCTATATATTATGGACATTCGTTCTACACACTTTAAAGATTATTTTCGTATAATAATTTTTTTTTATATTCCAGACTTAAATATGTCGGGACTTCTATGTTGAACATAGAAACATTTTTCTTACTCCTATGTAATATAATGCTTGTTAAATATTTTCCAACACAGCATCACGTAAACAGTTCAGTATCCACTCAACCTAACCTAAGATAATTTAACCTTACTTCCTAACCTAACATCACCTAACCTAACTTCACCTAACCTAACTTCACCTAACCTAAGATAACCTAACCTAACTTCGCCTAACATAAGATAACCTTACCTAACTTAACCTAAACCTAACTTCGCCTAACCTAAGATCAGCTTACCTAACTTAACGTAACGTAAGATAATTTAACTTAACTTCACCTAACCTAACATAGCCTAACCTAAGATAACCTAACGCAATCCTCTTGTGAGAACTCTGAATATAAATTTTTTATTTCTCTCCACATTCACTTAAACTAACGCAATACTCTAGTCATCTCGCCAGACCCCTTCACACCTACCCTCCTTCAAGTCTTTCTTAACAGCCATATCGAATTGTACTGAGTACCAATATATATATATAAAATATATATTATATATATATATATATATATATATATATATATATATATATATATATATATATATATATACACACATTCATGCTATTAGCAATACCTCAGACTTACTGATCAATAATAACAGAGAACTATATTGACTACTATTTCATCCCATCTAACTTTGCCAGTTACACATATTAACAATCCATTCTAGCTGCCGAACCAATCAAATATTCCAACCATGCTATCATAAAATCAATACTATTAATTTAACCATATACAACACTCATATCGCCTTAATTCCCACCAAATCATTCCGCTCTTACTAACCAACCATACCAGCTAAGCATTCTGCACCTGTCATACTAACTAAACATCTCATCAAACCATCCGGCTCTTACAAAAAAAAAACGATTTATACAATTAAACCATTCTCCTCACACCTTCTAAGCTAAACTTTTTTCATAGTGTCAAAATAACCGAACATATGATCAGGTCATACGAATCAACATAACAGCTTTACGAACCACACAAGCAAACTAACTGTATAACCAAGTCATACTTGTGTGCGTTCCACCCCATGTCAGTATTTTGAATATATTTTATTTCTCTCGACATTCCTTAACCTAACCACAACATTCTAGTCATGTATGCTAGAACTCGGTATAATAATTTTCATTTTAAAGATTTTTATTATTTTTTTTAATTTAAAAATGTTATGTATTTATTTTTATATTGTGGAATTGTGTACATATGGAACTAGGAGCTATGGATCTATGGATGTATGGAGCTGTGGAGATATGGAGCTATGTGAGCCAGTCATTTGGAGTAATTTTGGAGTCATTTGGAGTCTTTAAGAGTCATTTAGGAATAGTTTTGGAATCATTTGGCGTCATTTTTTAAGTATTTTAGGAGTCAAAGGGTCAACATTCAAGGATAAAGGGTCAGACAATATGTCTTGCGAGTGGCCGGTCTGACAGTTGTCTGCTTTAAGTGTTTGCAATGCGTTCAAGCTGAGAAAAGATAACACGAGGACGAAAAATATTTTCAAATTAAAAATAACTTATTCACTGGCAGGGCAGTGATGGATAGTTAGCAGCTTTCGTAGACCATTTATAACGAGTACTATAGTCCTCCTACTACATGCATTCGCATTTATTTTTTATTTAAACTGAATTAATAAGTGTTTCAGAGAAGCAAATATACATATTACTAGATATATATATATATATAAAATTTGATTGTATTGTTGTTTTTATTCTTATACATATTATGCTATTCAATACATAGAACACCACATTTTTGCAGAATATCTGCTCTGCTAACCGCCATCAGACTAAATATATACACCACTCAAACTAGATGTCAATCCCACACTGGTGTTACACGTATAAGAGATTGTAATAATTTTTTTAATTTTAAAAATATTAATTATATAAAAAAAAATATTATGAAAAGGTGTACCTTAGAAATAAAACACAACAAAATTTTTACACGAAAAGTATTGCACACATAATAAAATACACATAATCGCCAAAAATTACAATATTCTTCAATAGATTTGCAACTTTGTTGTAGGTTATAGAGATTTTTGCATTTTTCTATACACACTTGCATTGTCCTTGTGGAAAAAAATATCATGACATTTATTACGACACATTGTGCAGGTCATGATATGTAGGGTAGCTGTACTTTTGAGGACACCAAAGTCACAAAAGACCTGCTTGCAGGAAACTTGGTACTAGAGTAATGATGAGAAATGTACTTCGCCCTTTGCATGTATCTGCATGTCTAAGTAAATTGTCGCTATGGCTGAACTGTATAACGCGCATGTCACAAAAATAAACACACGCGACAGAGATTTGTAATGCAATTGAAACGCTCATGCCGCCGAGCATTTTGATCGAATGTGAACACTCGATTGCAGAATCGGCACTGGAGAAAACCAGTTAGCGATAAGTGGGTCGTGGCTCCATGTTAGTTGAGGTCAAAGGTGGGCATTCATATTCACAGTTCATCTTGGCAGTAAAGCGAGAGATAGCTTCCAAATCGATCTTAGCTTCCCCTGATACTAAGGTATCAGCATGTTCTAAATGTAAATTCTCCCATCACTCGGAAAAACGTCGTCCGATATTTTCTATGTTCAATATAGGAAATTAATACTGTTTTAATAGTTTCGGGTCTCGAACTCGGGATGCTACACCATGCCTAACAGTTAGGGATTTATATCAGGTGCACATGAATGCTAAACAGTGAGTAATTAATGTACGATCATCTCTGAAAAGGTTTCCAAAGTTCAGTTCGCTAATAAAATTGTGAACCTCTTCTCTTACCCTGATCCCCATATCTGATAGCTAAAATTTACATTCCCCTTTTATTATAAGTTACTAAAGCAGTCTCCGAAACACTGGGTAGAATTTCAAATTATTGTCTAACTCCGATATAAAAGTTATATCTCTACGGTTACGGGTCTCGAACTCATGTCTGTACACTATACCTTGCATTAAGACATTGCATATAGTTTTATAGGTGGTGCGTATTAATTAGTCAGAAAAAATCATGTACAAAAATTAGTTTAAAACGACTCAATGTACAGGCGGTTTTCGGACTGGGGTTCCTAAATCATTGTTTTTCACTGTCAAACATTTGTCTAACAGCCTACTTTTTATGTTTCATACACCATACAATTATTCAAAATTTTATTCCAGCGATTTTTTAAATAAAGTACCAGCTAGGCTACACTGGAAAGTAAGTAGTGTTCTTTCTAATTATTATCCAACTAATATAATTTTCCTGAAAACATATTTCTTAACAATTTATAACGTACAGGCACGAGGCATTAAACATCTGCTGTTTTACAACCAAGCTGCTGTTATCGTACCATGAGAACCCAGGCACCATGGTGATGCGTCTTGAATGCTTTACCAGCTACGTCACTGCCAGCCCCCGTCCGCGGACATGCGATGAGCTGACCGTGCTTGGGAACCCGATGCATGGCATCTCATTTTGCGGAGCCGACATAGTATCGTACTGAGTCGCTGCATATCGTACGTGCTTTAGCAATGCTGATCTGGCTGGTGTACTATCTCACTATCAGTGCGTGGGAGAGGTGGTGCTTCGCACCAGGTGACATCATGACCTATATATCCGGTGGTAACATCACGGCAGCATTGGGAGCTGCCCCGAGCTTGGCCTGAAATAAACATATCTTAAAACAATGCGGTCTATACTTAATCATTTATAATATCGAATGTTTACATTTATTGTATGAAAATACGTACACGAAAGTGGTTCGTTGTCTTCCTTGGGCATAATTTTCTAAGCATTATTTGCATGACATTGAGTAAATAGCCTGAACCTAGAACTTTCGTGGTTCTTTAGAAAAAGTTGCAAGTAACAATCAATCTGCTCGTAATATTCACGGACAAACCTGCTATACCTCTGAAACTTCCCGGCATTGTAAAAATTAAAAGGAATGTTTTACAGGCTACAAACCTCATTTTTCAAAATTAATTTGTGTAGATATTTAGATGGCAGAAGTGTTTGTAAGACATACACATCCACGAGACCCCCGAAAGTATTAACGTGTATATATTAGCGTCTACGAAAATAATTATATACAGACTTTCTTTTTTAAAAAAAGCTGACCTAAATTGCAAATATTCGTACGTAACGGTTTATGAAAATATGGCAAAAATTTTCTGACCAGTAAACCTAGCAGTTAAAACCTAGAAATCGATGGTGATGCTGGAACCATGGCCATAACAGTCGTCAATGGTGCTACTCTATGTGTCCAATCCGAATAAATCGACAGCATTGTGCCAACCTCAGAAGTTGATAGTACTTCAACAACTGGTTCCATAATATATTCCAGTTGCTGACACGGTCTGAGGCGAAGTGTCTTTAACGCCTCTCACTATCAAACTAAGCTTCCTAACTGGAACACCCTGATGTTTACATACCCGCACACAGGTACCATAGCATCCTCTTTAACCCAAGTGTACCGAGCAATTTTTTATAGTCCAGGCCAACCTTGCATCACAAACATTCTTACCATCTGTCATACTAATGTAAATTAATCTACTAAATAACCAAACCTGCATTAACCTACCAAAGGCCAGAAAAAATTTAGAAATAACCTTCTATAGTCCAGGTAGAAATGTATACTTATCCTAAGCACACATATAACCTACTTATCTAGCATTATTTCAGCCACTTAAGAACATTTCCAAACATCAGAAATCCCCTTCAAATTTACTACAACCTATCATCGAATAACATTCACCTTACACTTATATATTAACAGTCGGATTAAGTAGGATTATATTTAAAATCAAATATAGCCAGATACAAAGTCAGACACCATCACTGCTTCCCAAGCAACCATACATTCAAGAGTGGCTATGTGGCCAAGGAGATCGCAGTGACCTAAGACGATGGCAAAACGTGCATGTGCTCCTTCCGGCCCCCTTATTCGTGGAAACTTTTGGACGCGAATAGAAAGAAGACAAACGACTTGCTGATGCAGTATCCACAAGGAATGGTTTGCGTGGGAGGGCCCACACAGAAGTAATGGCTTAGCGACTTGTTCAAAAACGAAGTTGAAATCATGAATGTGCAGTGCTTGAATAGCTGTCCATCACTGCGCAAGCTGGCAAAACTTCACGACGACCAGCACCGACATGTCTGCGACAGGTCAGAACCTGTCTGGACACACGCATGGAGAAACGCACAGCTACTGCACAAATGGTATGCTTCGTCCTTGGACCATGAATCGGCAAGTTACAACTAGACACAAAGTCACCCAAAATGTACGAGAATGGTAGTTTTCGTGTGGTGCCACATCTGTTAATCATCCGTATTATATATAAGTAGGAACAATCGGTGCGCTCATTTAATCGTCGCCTAAGAGATCTTATCGTCACCATGACTTCATTCTGTCCCACGAACAGTTATACAAATTCCAAGCGTGACTATGGCAGCATTGAATACAGTTTCATCGCAGAATATTATTATTTGCACGCCTACACCGAGACCTGTGATGGTAGCGTCATGCAGCATTGGCGTTTCGCGCATTATCCAGTCATGTACGAACCTACACAGATTCAATTGAATTGTCCAGGACGATCGGCCTGTGTCGTGTTCCACGTGATGCTGCAGATGCTGCTGTCCTGCACCACCGACCAAATCATCGCCTCGGCCAAGCTGCCTGCTTCCATCCACGCACCAGACTGTGCCGTGGAGCTGTCCCGGGTGGGACATAAAACTTCGCAGCATCCTGGACCCAAGAAGAATGCTGTCAGACAGAAGACCAGACGTCGCCGAGTACAGCGTCGATGCCAACCAATCGTGACGGTACCCGCCATAGATGTATCTACCTCCATCTCGAGAAACGAACCAGCATTTACTTGTCGATGCCGCCCAGCAGTGCATATTCTTAGAGCTATGGATTCCATACCGGATGTTAGCGGCAGCCCGACCATTGCAGAGGCAAATGCCATGGAACCAATTGTTAAGGAGGAGCAAGATCTGCTATGCTGCTATGATGAGGTGGATGGTCAATTGGCGACCGATGGACAAAGACATGATCCAGAGACTAACGCTGCCATTCGCAAGTATCTAATGCTTACAATCATTAGATAACTGCTTAGTCTTGTATGGACAGTCTTCTAAAGTAGAGAACTACAAAAACAATTTTTTTCAAATTATAAATGTGTTTTGTATTTACTGTGTACTAAATAAATAGTGTATGAAGATGTATTTGGGTGTTTTATTTATTTACTAGCTGACCCATGCCAGTTCGTTCGTATGGTATTTTTGTAAAGTTATTAAAATTTAGCCAACCATAGTAACATTAAGTTTTTATGTTTAAAACACTAATATTTCTTCTCTCATGTTTATTGTAATTATTAAATTACTCCCTGCCATTGCTTCACACATGTTTTGTTTTAGCATGATATTTAGGATTTGAATTGATCTAACCACTTTTTTATTGGGTTATGTAGCCACTGAGCTACTGCAGCCCCCTTTTTGGATACTCTAGCCACTGACCTACTGCGGCCCCCTATGGGGTGCTCAAGCACCTGACCAGCTGCGGCCCCATTACTGTGTTCTCCAGCCACTGAGCTACTACAGCCCCACTATTGAGTGCTCTAGTCCCTGACCATCTGCGGTCCCACTATTGGGTGCTCTATCCACTGAGCTACTGTGGCCCCACTATGAGTTCTCTACTCACTGAGCTACTTTGATCCCACTATTGGATTCTCTACCCACTGAGCTACTGCAGCCCCACTATTGGGTGCTCTATTCCCTGATGAACTGCGGCCCCACTATTGGGTGCACTAGCCCCTGATCAGCTGCGGCCCCACTATTGGGTTATCTTGCCACTGAGCTTCTGCGGCCCCACTATTGGGTGTTCCAGCCACTGATATTGGGTGTTCAAGCCAACTTGATATATATCTATCCACTGGGTCACTGTAGCACCACTTTGAATAACTCCAGCCACTGGGCCACTACGGCATTTGGAACAAAGGCAAAGGAGGACAGCCCATGAACAAAAGAGAAAGGAGAAATGATGGGAATATTTCTTAACAATGCTTTTTTTGTGGTGTAATCCTAAGAAAAATTTAATCCGGTACATATTTACATCCCTGATCATAATTTTTTCTTGAACCGTTTGATATATCTCGATGAAACAAAGACTAAGTTGGTCCTGTGGTCATTATCTATATACTGTGTATATTTGATGTCAATACGTTGAGTGGTTTTTGAGTTAAATCCATTCGGACAGACAGACACGAAAAAATTAACATTAGATATGGCTTAGTTATCAATTATACTATATGAAAAAATAATTAAAAGTAATAAATTTGAAAATCACAGACATACACTTCTATTTTATTTAGTAGTGTTGATTCATTGAATCATTTATTTGCAATATAATTAATTTTATTTTCTCTTAAATAATTTCTGTATGGTAAAATATAATTTATTTTTATTATTGTTTTAATTACTTAAATTTTTTTTATCTAAGTGAATAATCAATCATATGTTCTGGGGTTGCTCCCCTGATTTCCGAGCAGGACGAAGAAGCTGGTTTTCTTGGCTTTAAAGAAACATGTATGTTGTAATTAATTACTGATGTTCTGATAATTACTTTTAGAGACACAATGTTTATTACCCTATCAAGGTATTGTGATATGCATATAAAAATACTTATTCACTTACACACTGTGTACACTGACAGCAAAATTTATTCACCTACAAGGTGAATCGTAGGGACAATACACCCATGAGGTGTGTTGTGGCTGTAAAAAATTTTGTTTTCTGAAAAAATGAAAGAAAATCGAAGAAGTGGTGTTAAGTTAGGATAACTTGTAAACTAACTCCTCCAGGACCATTTGCAAAGTACTGTATTAGTTGATGGTTGTTGGTGTAGAAAAAATATTACTAATTTTCGTATAATTACATCTGCCTATTTGAAGTATTAATGGTCAAATAGAGACTTATTGCCAACATGTTGGATCTTAAATCAACTGTTCAATTACAATTGTATATAGCCACAAGAGTGACATGCCCCTAGTGAGTTTCCTGCAGCGAGTGATATCACAGTAAACTATGTCACAGGGATGTGGGTTAATAAATAGCATGTATACCTATATGTGTAATTACCTATCATTTTAATTATAAAATAATCATATTTTTTAAAAATATAATTATGAACAAATATTACGATCCATATAGGTTTATTTATTACTTATGAATTACACATAATTTCGGTATGGCCCAATATATGCATATTTTTTCCAGTAGTACCGACCAACTTCCGATATAACCATGTTGGAACTCTAGTCCCTAACTTAATCTTATTTCAAGAGAACAGCGGAGGAGTGGAGTACATACTAATTATAGGACAAGGATTCAGGCATGGTCGTGAGTTGGCATTGCACGCAGGTGGGGGCCTACAACGACTGGCAACAATTTTGGACAACAACAAAAATTTCTGGGCAGTACATCTCACAACATTGATGTACTAGCTTGCTGTGCAAAATGCAGGATCTTGCCAAGTATCAATTTCGTTACTTTCATAAGAGTATTACCCTGCTAATGCAGGTGTTTTCATGAAAAGAGCTATGCTGTATCCCCAAAGCAGCCAGGTCCCCCCCCCCTTTAAAGTGTTAAACGATTAACGTAATGCTGATATTGTTATGATTTTAACTAGGACTACTGACAAAAATTTGTTACAAATCCAATATTTTTCATATAAATTAATTAATTTTCTGGAAAATTTAGTTGGTTAAGAAGCGCTGATAATAATAAACACATGCTTAATTGATATATTCCGTGATTTTAGCATCAAGATGTATTGATGATCTGAAATATTTAGTTGGTGACCACGTAACATTTTACAGCATTGTTTATACAATCCTATATGTCTCATTTTCAAATTTTTACCCTTTATTGTTTCAAAATGTGTGAGTTACAAAGTTTGTTCGGAAGCTATGTAATACCAGATCTGATTTGTTTTATAAGTACTACTCGGCAAGAAAAAAATTAAGTCAATTAGGTAATTATAATTGAAATATATTACTTTTAGTGTATTTGACACATGCAGTACACTAATATTGTACTTCTGAACAAGTTTACACTGCTTATGAAATCATCTAGTATGCCAATTTCTCTGACACTATCGGGGACAAAAAAGGACAGGGTAGGTAAAGTAGATTCCTAAGCGAGTAATTGCTGGTGTTCTTAGTTGATGTGTGACGATAAATTCCCTCAGCCCATTAGTTATATATATATTAGGTTTCCTGTTTTTGAATGCCCTGCTTAAGATCTGCTGGTGTATTCTTACACCATATTAGATTTGACATTGCAATGAGCGTCATATGTCGGGCAAAAGAAATTGTTATTTCGAGAGGTTTTACTCGGCTCCTTGCTTTTGCATTCCGGCGCTGCTCCATTCTCACCTGAGTTCTAAAAAAAAAAACTAGCGCCCCTAGCGGCCAATTCCGGAACCAATATGGCAGTGGAGCACATACGACTGATGTGAAATCGAATAATCGAACATGAGCGACACCAGCGCTCCTAGTGGTTAAAGCCAAAACCAAGATGGAGGCGCTCATATTGGCCAACGTCAGAACTAATGTGGGAAACAAATGCAAAGAAAGGTGATGGAGTGGAGTGCATGCGGCAGATGTATATAAAGATAGCGGCTTCCAGTATAAAATATAGTGGAGTGGAGTGCTTGTGGCTGATGTGAGAGATAAATGACAAATGTAAGCAAATGAACGAAATGAATAGAAAGGAAATAATAAGATAGAAAGAGAGAAAGTAAAGAAGAGAGAGAAGGAAGGAAATAAGGAAAAAAGAGAAAGAATGCAAAAGAGAATAAAGTTGGAGCTCTCTGAGAAAACCCTCGGAGAGGAAGACAAAGAAAGACAAAGGAAGAGAATAAAAAATATAAAGAAAAGAAAGAACGAATGCAAAAGAGAAAAAAAGTGGGAACACTTGGAGAAAACCCTCGGAATACAAGAGCAAGAAAAATATATAATGGTTACCAAAATGGCGGTCAAGTTGGCGGCGTACTGGCTACAAAGGTGGCGGTCCAAGATGGTGGTGTAGTGCCTTAAAATATGGCGGCGTACTGGCTAGCAACATGGCGGATCCCAAGTTGACGGTCGCGTGGCCGGAATGACAGAGTGAGAAGTCCGGAATCCAAAATGGCGGGAGATGAACCAATCCACTCCCTGATTATTTATGCATTCGACCGACAAATTTCATTAGCTGTTTTCGTACCCATAATCAGGTGGTGTGTGTGTCTATATATATATATATATATATAATCTTTTTGCTAAATTTAAAATTGATAATGAAAATGTATATAACCCCATCATCTGATGTATTTAAATTGTAAATGCCAAATTTAAAACATAAAATGTAAATATCATGTGCATGGCGTGTCTTAGTAAATAAGGCGCATATGTCATGTGTACTGTGTTTCGTAAAGATAATTGTTTTACCATATAAAAGTATTATATTTTACAAGTGATAATTAGAATGAATTGACTTAATAAATCTGTAATTAAACCTTCAACACCGCTTATTAAATGATTTTTCACATGTTTTTGTTGTGCAATGACAAAAATTATGTGTAATTATACGCATATATGATCTTTTTTTTTTTTTTTTTTTCAGTTTCAGCACCTGTTGTTGGATTTCTTTGTTTATAATTGAAATGATATCCATTCCTCTTATTCTCAGAATATAAGTGGATCTTGTAAAGCATTGTATGATCAATGTGTGTCTTGTATGGTTTGAACTGTGTTGTTCCTGCTCATAATTTTGATATCACGTTCAAATTGTTCACCAACTATGACAATCGATACTTCATTAATCATTGGTGAATTATATCTTCCTGCATGTTGATCACTTTAAATTTTTTTTGCTTTAATGGCGACCATATAATTATCATTTTGCGTTCTTGTTGAAGCTTTTTGAAAACTTGAATCAATTAATTTCTTCCTCCAAATAATGTTTCCAATTATTCAACATAGATCGTTTTTACATTTTTTCGGTATTGTTGTATTCACAACGAAAATTAACTTGCTTCTCCTCATTACCAAGAAAATAAATTTGCAAACATTTCCTGCAAATATGATCAATATCGACCCATAAATCGCAATGAAAGATAACTAAAAACCTTACTTGCCACCTCATTCATTAACATATGGTGTGCATAATGTTGCAATTGGTCCATTGGTTTGTCAGTGATAATGCGGTTTAGTCACGCACAATGGATTACATATATATATATATATAGTACCTGCCTTAATGGTTAATATGTATATATATGTATAGTACCTGTCTTAATGGCTAATATATATATATATATATTAAAATCTCGATTTTCAAGGGCTTGTATCTCCCTAACTGGCCAATACATACATATATATGTATATATATATATATGCCTCAACTGCCTCACGGAGGTAGGATTTGGAGCAACAACTTCTCATGTATTCAGTGTAATATATCCCTTAATATAATATCCCTTAATGGAATATATATATATATATATATATATATATATATATTCCATTAAGGGAGATACAAACCCTTGAAAATCGTGATTAAAAAAATAAATTGTAAATTATTGGAAACCAATTAAATTATAATATAGTTGTCTGAAGATTGCTTTATGTTATAGAAATCTTATACCAAAGAGAAAAACTCTTGTAATACCTCCATCAATTATGAAAATAACGGGGAGGGGAAGGGTGTGCTTCCTCTTATTGCTGAGCCATTTTTTCAACGTCAGCAATTATGGGCATTTGATGCTGGTATATTGTGCAGAATGATCTTATGAAGAAAAATAGTCTTCTTATTACGACACGCCGTTTTCATCTAACACACACTCGAAGCTTCGACTGCGATGCAGGCTCTAAAACTTAGCAATAATACCTACGTGCGTATATAATATGCACCTGTATCCACTCCGTAAACTATAGTGGACGACATTTTCAACACATACTGTAAAAAACATGTGCTATACATTTAATATGCATACAGTACTGAAGCTGCTTGTTTGTTTCTGACGACAGAAAGTGTGTTAGAGCGGGATTACGATGATTTCCGAAACACGTAGCACGTAACGAGCGACATGTTCACGTGTACGTAAAATGTGGCCTTTTTGGGTAGTTTATTATGATGGTTCACGTAATTGCGTAACCTTTGTGTATTGAATAAAATGGTAAGGGAAAAGTTTTGTTGCTTTCCAGATTGAAAATTCTCCAAATCCTTTATATACAGGCGTATTTGTATTTTAATATTGATATGGCATAATCAGATTGCGAGAATATGACGTTTACGATATAAACTAACATTCAAAAGTTAGAAGTTCGTTATAACCTCGAGAACGAGATGTCTCTGGGAGATGTAGTCACATTTCTCGTGCACATGGAATAAATTGTATATAGCAAACCTAACCTGCAGGGAGAATTAGATTTACAAAAAGTTCAAACATACCGGTAAACATTTTGTATTTTATTCAAGCAATTCGTAACGCTTCACGTGGGCACTTAATTTTTGTGTACTAATGAAAATGTCGGGGATTGTTAAGTTTGTTGCTTTTCTCATAGAAAACTCTCAAAATGCATGTTATTCAGGAGTATTTGTGTTTTAATATTGATGTGGCAAAATCAGGTTGCATACATAAGACGTTCGTGATTTTTTTTATACAACCTTTGAAAACAGCTAGGAGATCGTCATAACCTCAAGAACGAAATGCGTTTGGGAGATGTAGGCACGTTTTTCGTGTACATAGATTAAAACTTACGTAATAAATTTTCATGTGTAGAGAAAATTAAATTTTTCTTAATGAAATAACCGTTTATAAAAATGTCAAACTTAACAGTAAAAACATTGTGTATACAATTTTGCACCCAAGAGAAACATAATTATAAACTGCGGTAACATAAAACTCCCTAAATTATACAGATAAAAAATTTAATTATTTTAATCTAACTTCTAGTGCACTTTCGTCCTCATTCCCTGCATAAAATTATGCGGTACATAAATTAACAAGAAGTGCATGGGTGCAAATAAATTTTAGTAAATTTCTTGAAAGTTTAGATGGTAGGTAGGGGTCGGCGTCTCACTGACAGTAATATAATTAGAGATGAAACCAGAAACACACGAAGCAGCACTAAGAGAATTAAAATACACAAGTGACTTACCCAGGATTCGAATTCTGAAAAACTTGTCAAATTAAGCTGGCTTGCAATCAACTGCCTCACGGAGGTAGGATTCGGAGCAACAACTTCTCGTGTATTCAGTGTAATGTTCTGAATGATAGGGTTCAGTAACCTGAAATATTTACTCGG
Source organism: Dryococelus australis (assembly GCA_029891345.1). Classification (NCBI taxonomy): domain Eukaryota; kingdom Metazoa; phylum Arthropoda; class Insecta; order Phasmatodea; family Phasmatidae; genus Dryococelus; species Dryococelus australis. The sequence continues at coordinate 113,294,156 of CM057001.1, forward strand.
CCATAATTTTGAAAACAAGTGCCTGGCCTACAAAAAAAAAAAAAAAAGTTTTCGTGCCCTACCGTAACGCTACTTGTGTGAAAAATTGGATTGAAATCGTTTGAATGTTCTCCGAGTTATGGAATAAAAAAACCTTATTTTCATAAATGAGGCTATCTTAGAAAATTGCCTAGAAAGAGGCAATGTAGACGATGTTTGTAATAGATAATGTCAGCATAAAAAGTTTGATTGAAATTTTTATCTTGTTAAATAGTTATGCCAAACATTAAAAAATATTTATATGGCCGCCATTTTTAAAATCATTGCCTGACCCTATTGAAATTATGTTACCATATTTGGGCCTTCTGTAGCTGAGCAAAAATTTGTGGAAATTATTCGAATTATTCCACAAATATGACAAAATGTTCAGTTTAGTCGCCTGATACTACTTAGCAAAAAATCCGGCAAAAAGAGGATTTCTGTATGCATATCGGTTTATTGGTCCTTGAGATATAGCATTAAAACTCAATTGATCTTGAGATGATCTTCTGTAATAGAAGGCAAAAATATTATACCTATATTAGCATATTCGATTATTGGCCTAAAAAATTTACAAAGTTAAATTTAAATATGTTACATAGTTTCGTAGATAAAGCACACTAAGCTAAAATGTTTGTATGCGTGCAATTCAGAAAATAAGGGACTTACATACCGTTACGTGCTGCAGCTGGCGCCGACTCAATTGCCCCGCGCCGTAATCGGAGACACGCCTCGCCCTCCCCTCTTCGGGGAACGATGCGCTCGTGGCTAACTCCTCCTCCCCTCCTTCGGAGAATCCAGTGTATGCCGACAGTGGCGAGACTTGCTGGCGTCACAGGCCTCCTCTCGCCTGCTAGAGTTTCCGATACGTTGACGGAGGCCGCTTGGCGAGTGTGAGCGAGCGAAATGATGTGTGGACGACGATTGGAGATTGCAGGACGACGGCGAGTGAGGTGTTCGTGGATTGAATGGACGAGAGGGTGTGAAACCGACGAGTGAAGCCTACTGTGCGTGAGGGCGCTTGGAGGACTAAAACATTGTGACTGGTGGGACATGGACTGAATTGAGGTGGGACTGAATGGAAGTGTAATGCTGATTTTATTGTAAACATTCGAACTGTCAAATATGGATACATAAATTATAAAATAATTGAATATGTTGAAACACTGTATTTTGGGATTGATCTTTAATTATTTAATTTCATTGATTTCTTCGTCGTAATTAATACATTTTATTAACTGGGTTCAATTGTGCACAGTAAGTGATTTCAATTTATTGTGAGAATTTGAGTTCAGAGAATTTTGCTGTAGTTATTGTAAATAACATAAGGAAATTAGAATGAATTACTTTATTTCATTATGACCTTCATCCCTTAACGAACATGGAATAGCACACTTAATTTCTAGAGAGAGAAATTGTAACAATACATAAAACATAAAAATTAATATAGCCTACCACAGTACAAGTCCGCCAAATTCGAAAGAAATCGGTTGGTTGTTTCCTGAGGTATGGAAAAATAATTATATTATTTCATATAGGACTATCTTACAAAATGACGGAGAAATGACGATTTCCATACACAATTTTGAGGGATACATCTGATACTGTCAGCATACAAAATTAAGTTGTAATTGGTTTTGCAGTTTCAAAGAAAAAAGTTATAAGCTAAAATATTCATATGGCCGCCATTTTAAAAATATGTATGTCTGACACACTCAAAATGTATCAGTTTACATAGCCTGCCATAGCACTAATTGTTTGCCAAATTTGGTATAAATCAGTTGTTTTTTCGGAGATTAGATAATTTAAATTCGTCAAGTGATACTACTTTACACAATGGAGCACAAAAGAGATTTTATGGGTACACATTTGATGGTTTTAATATATACAGCCATCATACAAAGTTTCGGTGGAATTAATCACATTGTTGCGACGATATAACATACAAAACTAAGATAGCTATATGGCCGCCATTTTGAAAATAAGTTTCTGATATATCTAAAGCATATCATTTAACATTACCTAACACAGTACTAATTGTTTTCCATATTTGGTAGAAATCGTAAAATTGTTTCCGATATATGACAAAAATTTTATTTATTCGTGGGGTACTACCTTACAAAATGGAGGATAAAAGAGGCTCCGTGTAGATACATTCGAGGTGTATATATATATATATATATATATATATATATATATATATATATATATATATATATATATATATATATATATATATATACACCACTAGCATACAAAATTAAGTTGAAACAGATTAAATGGTTCCGAAGATATAGCATACTATGCTAAAATATCTATATGGCAGCCATTTTGATAATGAGTGCCTGATATACTTAAAAAATATTTGTACATATTAAATGCGGCAGTACTACTTGATTGCTTAATCTGGTAGGAATCTGACAATTGTTTCTCGAGAAAATACACAAAAACTTTATTAATTAATTTAGCCTTATCTTATAAATGACTTGCAAAAGTTTGTTGTTGGCTTCTTTAATGATTGTAATACATACTATCAGCGTACAACATTTTGTTGAAATAGGCCACATTGTATGGTTGTTACACCAAACAAAGCTAAAATATTTGTTTGGAGCCATTTTGAAAACAAGAGCTTTACAATCTTCAGTAACTTACATGTACTTGGCCTATCGTAGTATTACTTCGAGACCGTTTTTGTCTCATCGCCAGCGGAAAATTACCGACCGCAAGCCCCAACTTGACTGCTTCGTGGCGCTACTTCATACGTCATGCATGCTGCTGTTCCCGCCTACACTTACGGCGCAATATCGATTCACGAGAAATCCACAAAAATAATATACGTTAAAAGACTTTATGTGCCATGAAGAATTAAAATGTCCTTACCTTTACTGGAACTGATATGTGCTATCAACGAACTTAAACGCTTACGTGCTGTGTAGTTCGTCGGAGCGCGAGGTCCCGGCAGACCGCCTGGCCTCATGGTACCAGCTATACTCAAGCTGCGGCGATGCAACAGTTCACAGACTTGCCGCCTTGGAGCGCTGCCTTCGCGCGGCTGGCATAGTAGCGCGCGATGTACATGTCTGGACAGTGCCACAAGTATTTCATTTCATAGAAACGTAATATTTCTCGCAGATGCCACTGGTCCTTATTGGAAAATTTTAATAAAGGTTGTTTGTCCCTGTAATAGTGGAGTTGTTTCCCTTACCAAAATGTGGTATAAATAATCCCTCAGCCGACTGGTCGTCAGAGACACGGCTGCTGGGATCCAGACCAACACCAAATTAAGTAACCCTTCACGTATGTAGGGCCTGTCAGGCCAGATAAAATTAAAAATGGACTCTATTGCTGTCCATATTGATAGTAGAAATTATTGCTTCGTAGTCAAAGACTGGACTTGGGATGGATATTCACATTAATATCCGCGATACTGAAATGTAGAGTGTTTCTTTATTGGTAAAAATCTGTTACTTAAAATTTTGGAGTTTGTTTCAGCCTTGGTTTTCACAATGATTTTTGATAAGTAAAAATTAAAGTATGTAAAATTAACGCGAATCATAGCCACATTAAAAAGGGAAGTATAGCATACCGAGTTCTTGCACACGACTTGGAATACGTTGAAAATGTCACGTATAATTTTTAAAGTACAGGAATCGTTAACATTACATGAAATATTAATAAATGCTAGCGAGTGTTTTAGTGGACAAATATTATGAGAAGTCGAAAATTTTTTAGAGAATTTTTGCCAATATTTATAAGAATCATACTGTGTCATGATTGTTTAAATTAAGGTGTTTGAAGGCTGATTTTATGATTTTCTCAGCCAAATGAGAAAGGAATTGCCAAAATAGTGAGATATTTAAAACGGTATTATTGAATGTCCAGAAAACTACCATATTTAGAGTTTTTTTATTCAAGTCATTATTGTGACCAAATGGTTAAATGGTTTTAATACTCAAGTATATTTTATAATGTGAGTTTTAGAGGACTTGCTGAATATCAATACTTCCAGTCAGTATTACGAGAAGCAGACGTGCAATTGGTATATTCCAAGCACATTGTGATCATATTGAATAATAATTCAAATATAGAAGCTTTTCCGAGACAATATATGTGTCATCTGTAGATTTTGATGGGTTTTAGCACGTTCTGTCCTTCAAAAGTTTTAGTTGTTTTCGAAGACTTGTGTCGTTGGTTTTTGGTAAAAGAACGTCTCTTGCATCGTCCTGCCCTGCAGGGCGTAGAAAGGGCCTCAAGCTGCGCACTCTGCTGTTTTTGAAAGAAGCTGTGCAAAATTTTCCCATTAAAAATTTTTGTGATTTTTGGATGAAAACACATACCTTGTGTGGGAGAAATTGTAGATTGAGAGGTAGTGCAAAAGAAGTTTTTTTTTTTTAATACATATTTTGCTATAAAATTTCACTTATTAAAATTTCTTCAGGTTGGGTGCAGTCCTTGAGCAAACCGGTTCTGATCCAGCTTCAATGTGAAGCCGCTGACCTCCCGTGGCGCAGTCGGTTGGTGCGCCACCGATCTGGGGTGCTGGAGGCTCTGGGTTCGAAACCCAGGTAAGGCACGGGTGTTAATTTAAGTTAGGTTTTAAGTTAGTCTGTAAGCTGTCCCCTGCTAAGTTTTACAGGATAAAACTGGGGGACGTTAAAAATCCCTTTACAATTACAATTAATATGCAAAGCCGGGGAAGAAGTGGTCGAAATCGACGGTACAGCCGAATTTCGTGTCAAGGCCCGTTCTTTGGTGAGAATAGGAGACATGAAAACTGGGGCTGGAGAAGGCGCTGTTGGTGAGGACGATTCCTTTCCAGTTCTTAAAAATCTTCCATCAGGCCTCATGGCAAAGTTGCCGGAGTTATAGAGTGTCCAGTTAAGTTCAGTAGTGGCTTTTTTCGTATACTTGAATACTATTCTCACTTTGAATATTTGTTACCGTCAAGTGGTGTATGCAGCCACTACTTTTCAGGTCCCTGAGGAACTGCAACCTGGTTTCAGTTTAGCACAGGAGGAAAATTGGGACACCTCTCGGTTGTATAATACTGTATTTCAGCTAGTAGCAAGTGGAGTAGCACTTTAAAATTTAAATTGAAGTTATCAGAGAAACATCAGATACCCGATCAATCCATGAAGGAGTTGTTATTGGGATGGTAGGATGCCCTGAGGACTGTTTTACGCAGGTGTTGTTCAATAACCTATTGTCTCAAAATAGTAGATTCTTTACTTTTTCCACGCGACAAAAAAGTTAGGCCAACTGTTAACTTGGGTTTCTGAAGATGAAAAAATTTTACGGGAGAGTGCAGTTGTTCAGTCACCTAATGTTCAAAACAGGAATTCAAGTGAAGATAAGAAAGCAGGAATTCAAGTGAAGATAAGAAAGCCATAAGTTGTGCTTGTTTCATTTGTGACCGGAAAAATCATTTAACTTGGGCTAAGATTATTTCTTTAAAAAGGCGGTTAATACTGTTTCCTAAGGAAACAGACGAGGGATTAGTCATAGCAAGGTTAGTGGTACGCAGACAGAGGAAGTGAATGTTAAGTAAATAACTCTAGTGATAAAATAAAAGACATTTTTTTGTTTCGACTACGGGGTGAAAGGACACGTTACAGCTCGTTGCCCACAAAGAGAGAAGGAAATAAGGAAAATCAGTATTAACAATTTGTCATTTGAGCGCAAACATAGGTTGTTGTATGTACCAGCAATAATAGCCGACAAAATTTAAGTTTCAGCTTTATTGGATTCAGGGGCTACTTGCTTCCTGATTAGCCAACATTTTTGAAATCAGTTATTGCAAAATTTGCATAAAGATGTGATCCGTGTGTTCAAGCGGAAAACTATAGGTTTTTCTTTATCAAACGGTGCAGTAATAAACACACGTTGTGTAGAAAGTTTCAAAATGACACTCGTCCTCACATTTCTGTACCTGCGCGTTTCTTTAATGACATAACATCATTACCCTGGACTGGCCCCCATGTAGCCCCAATCGGAACCCCAATAAGGCACCTGTGGAACCATCTGTAAATGTAATTTATATGAGACCTGGGCCCTCCTAAAACACTTACCCATCTAAAGGAAGCCCTATAAAAGGAGCGGCAACAAATTCCACAAATGCATTTTCGAAGACTTTTTAGGAGTACCCCAAGATGCTGTGCTGCAGTGATGCTGGCAATAGGTGGCAACACAGCTTATTAATTAACAGTTCACAAGAGAGCACAATTAAAGGCTGTTCACGATAAAGTGAGCACTTTTGAATTCAACATTAGAAAAATGCCACTGCTCCTACCTGCATATATTTTAACGGGTGCATTGAGTGACATGCGCCCTGTAAAGTTGGTAATGATAGATGGGAAATAGTTCCATATCTTTACGTCGAATAAAAGGAGTTAGGTAACCATGTGTGCCAACCTAAATTATTTTTTCGTTTTCTGTTTTTTTTTATGCATAGAAGTGTAAAGATGATAAGGTTTGTAGAATATTAACTTTCTAATAACTACACAGTTTCACTTGACCGACGCATGAATAAAGTGATGATGCCCATGGCAATGTTAATTTTGTATAAGGCGGAAGAGTATCCAATGGGCATACAAGTAGATTTTAAGCAGGGAATCAAAAGTGCTCAGTTTACAGTGAATGGCCTATACATTTTATTTTCAATTTGTTCAAAAACCATTTCGGGTTTACACATCATAAAGTTAATTTATCGATGACATGCACAAGACGTGTTCATTTTCAAATGTTGAGTTGTTTTGAGTTTTCGGAAACTGTGAGATGTTTGTATACGTATCTTTAGTTTCAGCAGAGTGGAGCCGAATAGATAAAAAGAATATATATATGTGTGTATATATATACACACGCAAACTCATAACAAATTTTTTTTTGATTAGTTTATTAAGCTTACATCCAACGTACTCATGTACGAAGAAGACACATACTTCAAACGAGTCATTTTGAGTACTTTCAAGACGTCACGCTCATTAGAAACATAATTTCAGAACAATCGAAAAAAAAAACAGCCGCTTTTGAAAGAGCTATAACTCAAAATATAAGCGTCCGATATACACACCTATACTCAAGGTCCTTGCAGTGAACCTCTGTACAGACTTGATGCCAAGAAAATGGCACGGTCTCTGCTTAAAGTCCCATGGGCATACGCAGCACGATAAGAACTAGGCATAGCTGCGCCCATATTAGCGATGGAGCACTCGACACGGGTTGCAGTTTAGCTTTTATTGCTCCAGCGGTTCTCGGTCTCATACCCAGAACATAGCTTCAGGTAGGCGGAATGCTCACATCAACTCCCTGTGTTCTGTGAAACATACAATATACAGACTACTATACCTGAAAGGGTTAAGGTCTAAAAGTGGTGGAAGACTACAGAGTCACGAGCTGTGGCACATAAACAGACCAGGAGGAGAGGAAGGGGGGTACAAGTGTGTATGTACCCCATCCCCCCTTAAATTTTGTAGATTAAATACAACATATCATTAATACCTCGCCAAAATGACATTATCGTCACTGCTTTTAGTACCTTATCACGTTAAGAGATTTGGGCGGCTAGTAACATTGAGGTCTTGAGAGCCGATGATAGTTAAGCGAGGTGAGTATGAAGCAGCGCCGGAATGAAAGAGCAGGGTAAACGGCATCGTCCGGCACGATTCCCACATGCAAAAATTCCGGGGGCTACCCCGCCGGGAATAGAACCCGGTTTGCCTAGGTGAGAGATTTAGCACCTTAATAAATTATGCAATTATAGTAGGCCCTAATCTTAAATACAACAAAATTGCAATATATGCTGTATTAAAAATGTTTGTAGTTATCCAAATTTTGATTACATGAATGAAGAACTTTAACAAAAGGCCAATCACCAGAATACCCTTCCCTTTCCCCACTGAATTTTAAACTCTGTTGGGGGAGGGGGGGCGGTGGCTGAGCAGTTAGCCTGCTCGCCTCCCACCAAGGCGATCCAGGTTCAACCTCCTGCCGGGTCACTCCGGATTTTCGCATGTGGGAATCGTGTCGGACTATACCGTTGGTCGGTGGTTTTCTCGGGGATCTCCCGTTTCCCCCGCCCTTCAATTCCGGAGCTGTTCCATACTCACCTCAGTCACCCTCGTCGGCTCTCAAGACCTCACTGTTAAGAGCCGCCCAAATTTGTTCACTCACTCACTTCACTCACTTTAAAATCTGTTGATAACTTTGATTGCAATATTTGTAGTTCGTGTCTCGACGCATACCTCCGCATATTAAGAACGTACCAGGGCCACTGATGGTGAGTAGAGTTCAGGAGGCGATCAGAGCGTACTGAAGAGCCCAACGGGCGACAAAGCAGCTGTAGCAGGACGACGCGACGTAGCGAGCGCAGGGCGGCGGCGAAGGGTGGGTAGTTGACGCATGTGCGGTCGTCGCGGCGGCCAGTGACAAGTGGCTGGTGGGTCCCGCGGAGCCAGCGACCCGTCTGTCAAACTGCCGCCATACATCTAGCCTCCCGCCTATCCCCCTTGCCAAGTCCCACCGGGCGGGCGACGCTGTTGGCGGCGAATTTGCGAGATTATGCCCCTGGCGCGCGAGGGTGGGGATTCCTGCAGGTAATTAATGTCGTACTCCGCGTGGCTTACCGGGGATACCTCACTCCCCACACTGGCAGTGTGTTGGAAAATCACAACCGCCGAGGAGAACCAATCGTCGTAACACGAGTGGGGCCCATAATATAATAGCAACATGCACACTGATATATGAACCTACTGAAAAGGGCAATAATGTCGGGAGATGGTAAATTGACATTTCCTAATAAAAACAATTCACTGTAAAATGAGCACTTTTGAAAGCCCTGCTTAAGATATAATTTGTGTACACGTTGTGTATTCTTCCGCCTTGTGTAAAAGTAAAATTGTCATTGGCCTCATCACTTAATTCATGCGTCGGTCAAATGAAACTGTGAAATTATTAAGAAAACAAATACTTCAATAATCTGCTATTTTTTACACTTCGATGTATTAAAAAAAAAAAGAAAGCGAAAGATATAATTTTAAGTTATGGCAGATGGTAACCTAACATTTCTTATTCGGAGTTAAGATATGAAACTAATTTTCATCCATCGTTACCAACTTTACTGTGCGAATGTCGCTCAGTGCGCCCATTAAAATATATGCATGCAGGGACAGTGACTTTTTTTAAGGTTAATTTCTAAAGTACTCGAGAACGGCTTTTAAAGTATTGTATTGGATTTGAAAGGGCTTATTAACGTCCCCTAGTGTTATGCCTGAAGGTTTATCGGGGGACGGCTTTTAATTAACTTATGACCTAACTCAAACTAACACCCTTGCGTTAGCCGGGGTCCGAACACAGAACATCCCGCGTCTCAGATTGGTGGTGCACTAATGAACTGCGCCACGGGAGTTCTCCCTTAATAAATGAAATATTCAGGATGAAACCCCAGCGGGGTGGTTTTCGGGGTGACCATGGGGGAAGCAATGTCTAAATAATAGTCCTCTGGGTGGCTTCCGCATCCCCTGGAACCCACTGATGTTAACCTCCATGATAGTTGCACTAGTCTTAGTCCAGTAATATCACAAATGGATTGGTTTAAAGGGGAGCGGTATACGAAATGTGACCAGTATACAGTCTGGTTCACTACAAGGCATATCATATATCGCATCTCCAGTAATGGCTCATGCCTTGGGAGTGGAGTAGGCAATAACTAGTTTGTTGATATCTCACTCGCCACATTCTTGCGCGATGGTCGGCTCAGACTCTCTAGGCTAGACCGTCGCGGTTATTGCATTTCAACCCCGCCGTTTCGTCATTTCCAACCACTTTTTGGAAATAAATTCTGCCCTGTAAAACACTAGTGTGCGTCACACATCTTCCTCACACCTCAGGGACTTAAACCTTCGTCACATGCGATATTCCGTTCCGCCTAAAAGAATACACATTAGGCAGACTAATGGCTGATTGGGCGTGTACAGCCTGCATAACTTGAAAGTGTGTATGGTTATATGTATGGATTAGCGTAGATGTTTTCCGTCTTTAATATTATAAAAAGTTATGGAAATAATATATTTTCTTATAAAAATCATACAAAAACACTTTTAAAAATATTTATCCTGTGAATGTTTAAATTGTAATTTTATTCCGTTTATTGTGTGTTTATCTAATAATATATCCACAGTTGTGAAAATGATTACAACGCGATTACTGTATGTGCCTCTATTTACGATTCAGCATTGAGGTAATTTAGCTTGATGACATTACATGTTCAACAATAAAGACGACACCAATCAACAGAAGCTAAGTAGGAAATGCGCTTAGCGCCACATCCTAATACGGTACACCCCCTTGGGCATAAACACAGGTGTGTTTTCTTGTATGTATATGATCGTAAATGTGACGAATATCGTCCTGAGTTCAAGTGTTCCAAGCCTCTTGCATCTGTTGTCGCAAATGTGCAAGTCTAATTGCTGGCCTTACAGACTGGGTCAGACGTCATCCCATCATACATGTTCAACGGGATAGTGGTCTCGCCAGAGCAGTTTGCACCATATGGATAGCACGTCAAGTAGTAACAACGCTACGTGTACGAGCATTATTCTACTGAAAAAGTACACCACCTTCCTGTTGAACGAATGACAACAGGACGGGTCGAACAGTGTGCTGTATGTAGCGGTCACAGGTAAACGGACCCTCCACGAAAACCTGGGACGAATAGGTATTGAATCTTACTACGCCCCACGCCATAATGCTATTAGTTGGACCAGTATGTCGAGGGCAAATACACTCTGGAAGATGACGCTCACCAAGTCGACATCGCACATGAAAAACAGCCGTCACTTGCATGGAAGCAGAACCTGCTCTCATCGCTACACACAACTTGGCGCCATGCCATTCTCCAGGCGATATTTTCACGACGCCACAAGAGGCGTGCACTACGGTTTTGTGACAGAGCAGGAAGCTTGACGAAAGCCACGTTTGCTCGTAGTCCTACTGCAATTAGACGGTTCCCAATGGCAAGTGGGGGGAAATCTATTACTACGTGTTGTTGGGACCAGAGGTTAAATTGTGACCACACACCATTCTGGTCATGTGCGAACCACACTCCAGGCGAGAGGAGAAGAAGAGACATTGAGATGGAACAAACTGACCGACGTCTGAAATATGGAAGGAGGGAGGAGCAATAAATAGCGCCGCTGGACGCGCACTCACCCCCCACTCTACGGCCTGCTCTCAGACGCTTCGGCCGTTGGTCGGCTTGTGTTTAGCCGACTACAACAGACGACTTCCGAGGCGCCACCGACGCGAGACGTCGACCAGGCAGCAGACTCCTCACGTCAGGAGATGTACTCAGTCAGCACCACAGCTCCACTACTCGACAACTGGACGGAGGAGCTCCGTTCGATTAGTATCGAATTCAATGGTAGGTGTACATTCAGTAGGGCGCAAGATTCAGATGCTAGGGAAGTTACGTGGTTAGGAAAAGAATATATTTGTCAGATTAACTTAAATATTGCAAGTCAATGCAATTCCAGTCATTAATCCGTATTTGTAATATAACAGACTATGAGGAAATAATATTAAATAAATAGTTGTTTTTGTGTTAGTTCTTGTGGTTTAAGCAACAGTAGAAGTGCAGAGTTGGAGAGAGAGAATTAATAGTAAAGCAAATTAAGTGTTGCTTATTGGAGTTAGAGCAAGGACAGGTTGGTGGCCTTAGGTAAGTCGGTCTTGGTGGAGTCACCAGCCTTAGTGTTTGCAGAGTTCAGGTTAACCTACCATACTTTAAAAGTAGTAGTAAGGTTTCAGGGCTGACTAGGAGCATGCAACAATGTTTTCTGATCTCTGATGTGGATGCGGTACGATCTGCCAGTGCTGCCCTAAGAATGGACAGATATTGACGTGCATCTGTACTACGCGACCGTCCCGAATTTGGCCTTCGAGTTTGGGCCTATCCAACTGACCACAGTTGATTACATCGCCTCGCTATGGATGTATAATATGACCAACAAGTGCAGCAATCCGTAGATAATGTCCATCGGAGTCCCACGATACAGCCACCCTCAAACGTCTGTAAGTGTACAGCAGGAGCATGTAACCGTCTTGGAGGCATGGCGATATTTGACTGCTACATGCGTACTCAACATTCAACCTTCCGGCCGTATGATACTGTCTTATGCGTTGTTGTACACGGCGTAACGAAGTGAATAGTACAACGCGATCTGTTGGCCGATGACTTTGAAACGTTCGTTAGTTTAACTACACTGCTACAGTATGCAACTATTGTATCCACGTTTAATTGGTCAGCGTTGTTCAGCATTCTTAAAATTGTTCTTCTTCAAATGAATGATTATTTAATGTTTGTTAGGCAAATACAGAATAAGTAAATTCTATGTCATGAACAGATTGGCATATACTAATATATTTTCAATCATTTACTAATAAATTAATAGTTCTTGTGATTCATAGGAGACACACTTATTTCAATAATGTTTGTATATATAACTGGAAATAATTTATTTTTAATCTGAATCACAGTAAAACTACAAATAGTATTAAAATTGAGCACAAAATTATCTGCACTAGTAAATTACATCGTCCAATATTTTAGAATTGTTTTGAAACTATTATTGAATTTTTTTCAGTTTCACTTTTATTCTTATTTTGTGCATTCTTTTATAAACTACAGCAACATGTACAAAATTAAAATATCTTCAGTAATTATTACATTTAACAAATAAATATACGATTTTTGATTATCCATAGCCAATTAAAAATACATTCAGCCTAAAAGATTTATCAAAATCAACCAATTTATCATGTTATCCTCATTTATTACTTATACTTACTCTACCATCACCAATCGCTGTTTGTTAAAAATACAATTCATTATTTTATAAACACTTTTTAATATACACTACTGTTCATGAAAATTGCAGCACCCAGAAAGAATGGCCCACGTGAATCCAAACTCGGAGAATGTGAAGAACAGTGTACCAGCAAGAATTGAATGACGTACACGTAGGCCCAGGTGCGCTATCTCGTGTGTGATCGGAAAGTTCTGTGTTACGCCAAGCTCAGTCAGTGAAGAGCCGTCAAACGAAGTGGAAGCAAGTGCCAGTATGCTTCTTTGACATAAAAGGGTGCCATATCAGCATGTGAGTGAGTTAGAACGGGGCAGAACGATCGGTCTCCCGGAAACGGGTTTGTCATACCGTGATATTTCGGCTCGTATAGGACATTCTCCTATGGCAGTGATGCGTGTGTGGCACCAGGGGATAGAACAGGGTAGTACGCAGCGAAGAGCGGGTACTGGACCACGTAATGTGACCACAGCAAATATTTAATTTCTCTTCCATTTATTAAACATTTATTACCTCAATTTATTTTATATCCTCCTTTTCAGAATACTTGATTATAATCCAAAAACGAAAATAATAAGGTCGTTAATAATACATAATTTTACTATATTTATCGTTATAAACCGATTTATCTTAATAGTCATTATTAAAACCCATTCACTTCTAAATATTATTTCTGATTGTTATTTTTAATATTGAACATAATTACACGTTATCTTTTTTGTTGTAGAAAACGAATCCACAAGTGTAAGTACTAGCAGTTATCGTATTATTTTCAGATATGTAACAGGTTTTGTATCTATAGAAGCTATTAAATATTATATTTGAAAGGTGTTACTTACCACAGCCCAAATACACGTACAGCAGATTTTTGGGCCATACGATTCACATAATTTAAAGACTAATATGATTTCCATATTTGTGTGTGATCACCTCACCGCTACCTATGGATCTTACAGATTAACACAACCCCCCCCCCCTTTTTTTTTCTTCACCTATTTGATCTCAATATTGTTTCGACATACTAAAGTAGTGTAGCTTGCAAGATAGTTACTATGTGAAGCAAAACATTTGTAAAGCTGCGTTTGGATACAGCAATTTCATTTGTTGTATTTGGACTGATTCTAACGCAAATTAATTCATGATAACGCAGTAAAATCATCATTTTATTCTATATCAAATTTTAAAATTACAGTTTTACATTTTACATTTTTGGAAAATGTTATTTGCTTTGGTGACGTGTAGATTATTGTGTATTTTTTTAATTTATGTACATAATAATTGTAAATTTTTTATATTCCCCTTGTATTGACGTTAGAGAAACGGCCTTTAAATTTGATTCACACACTACATAAAGCTACTATTATCTCACTGTATAACTGTATAATTGTATATTTTGTATAATTGTATAATTGTATAACTGTATAATTGTAAATTTTTTATATTCCGCTTGTATTGACGGTAGAGAAACGGCCTTTAAATTTGACTCACACACTAAATAAAGCTACTATTATCTCACTGTATAACTGTAGAAAAGGAATAAGTATTTTACTCAAAACCAGATAAATATTCCTTGTGACCATCGGATGAACTCTTAAAAAGTACTGATAAGTGTCGGCGTACGAAATGACAATAAGTCATTGAACCTGCATGTCCTTTATATTAAAACAACTATCCTAAGAATCCACCAATTGAAAATATTCTTGAAGCAAAAGGAAGAACAATTTTTAGTGGAGTAAATTGATAAATTAATATTTACATAAACTTACAATGGGGAAGCTTCCATATTTGTTTCTTATCAATTTTTTGTGCCAACGATTTGGTTGATTTCATAATATTGTGCAAATTCATCTTCCATGCCTTAATTTAGACACGGCAAGAATCACAGCACTCGTACATCAACCGTAAAGTAAATAAAAAGTAGACTGATGTTTAGAACAGTAATTAAACATTCGCGAATATTAATTGAATGCAGTCAATTTATTCAATTGCCTTACGGAACGCTGTTCCCCGTTCTATTGTGAAGGAAATACAAATGCATATTCTCTCGATGAAACTCTATTGCGCTTTTCTTCGCAAGAAACTTTCCAAGTATCTACCGTCAAGGTGCTCAAAAGGTAATACAAACAGTAAACAATAATGCACACGATGTACTGAAGTTGTTTCATAAAATATTTGTGATAACTCTAAATAAATTGCTTAGAAATTATGACTACTGACGGACTGATTGTAAACTTTGGGATATAAGAAGATCTATCCATAGTGATCCCTTATGTGATACAGCCATTCAAATATAATTACGTTTTATGAAAAAGATGGTATGACAATTTAAATCAAAGGTAATCAATTCAATATGCTTCAATCACAACAATATTTCATTGGCAACGGCTTCGAATACTGATTTCTTGGTGTAGATGTGTGAGTTTTTCGTGTCTATCTCAACAGAAAGATTGATAGATTTTCGTCGTGTGAGGTCCATATGATTCAGACATATCAGATTGCATTATCAAAAAACAGCGACAGCAAAAATTCCTTTGACACTCGAATCGCTTATATACGTCAATCACGCAGCTCCGCTATCATCAATCTTCTTTAGACTCACCCCGTGCTCCTTCGTCCTTTACCTCGCCCACCTCACGCAGATACTGATGATGATGATGATGATGGTGGTGGTGATGTTGACACCCCGGCAGGAGTAGCTGTGGACTAAGAATAGGGCCTCTTATCTTCGCGGGGGGGAGTTAAAGCGGCAAGGGGGGCGAGAGGGCGTGCAAGTTGAAGGTGTCTGGTGGCAATTAACACGTGGGAGGGGAAGTAAAGGGGTAGTGATACCTAGTTACGTCACCCCTGATGGTAAGGCGACGCTGCAAGACGCCTCAGAGAGAGAGAGAGAGAGAGAGAGAGAGAGAGAGAGATGTAGGCGTCGCGTGGCAGTGCCCGGGGGTATGAGAGTTGGATGGGTGCCGTACTTCCTACCCCAAACAACCCCCTTGTCCCTTTCCACCTCGCATCACAAGAGATGAATAATTGATGGAGGTGACACATGGATTCCATTACCAGTCCGTGCATCTCCCCGACCCTTAGTTGCGAACTACCCTAAAATATTCACACCAAATTATCTGCTGAGAGTCTGCTACGAAAGGCAACTTTTAAATTAACGCTTGACGGCGCTTGGGGGCACGTGTGGAAGTTGAACTGCCGTAAGGTACACTCGCCGCTTGAAATATTGTAGCAGCGATGCCGGCTTGATGATAGTGCTAGAAGGCGTGTAAGTAAACTGTTGAGATATATTTTGCATGTGGATACCACTACAAAAATCCATTAGAAAGCTGTCTCAGTTTATTACTTCACTTATACAGACCGCAGAAAGGGCGTGGAATGTGAATATCAAATGTTCTGTGTCAATTTCTTAACAGCAATTGGTTAATTTTAAATATAATTTTTTGCCAAACGAACTAAGGTCAACAGTACAAATTATTTTGTAGCCATTTTAAGAAGCATTGCTACAATTGTTTAAAATAACTTATCGAAATTTTGCTAAATAAAGTTATCGTAACTAAAAATATCCATTTTCAGGTTATATTTTGGAATAGTGTGTTTTGAAATGCAAAAATATCTTATGAATTTCTTTTATCATAAACCAAAGTACATATTTTCAAATAAATTTTATTAGATACTAGCTGACCCGTCTGACTTCGCATGATTTTTTTAAAGTTATTTAAATAAAGCCCGCCATAGTTTCAATAAGTTTTTATGTTTAAAGTAGTAATATTTATTATTTCATGTTTAATGGAGTTATTAAATTACACCCTGCCATCGCTTCGCACATGTTTTATGTTAGCATGATATTTAGGACTTTGAATTGATTTTGCCGCTTTTTTTATTCGGTTCTCTAGCCATTGAGCTGCTGCGGTCTCCTTTTTGGGTGCTCCCCAGGCTCCGAGATACTGCGGCTCCACTATTGGGTTCTCTACCCACTGAGTTTCTGTGGCTCCGCTATTGGGTTCTCTACCCACTGAGCTACTGCGGCCCCACTACTGGGTGTTCTAACCTCTGGCCAGCTGCGGCCCCACTATTGGGTTCTCTAGCCACTGAACTACTGCGGCCTCACTATTTGGTGCTCTAGCCTCTGACTAGTTGCGACCCCACTATTGGGTGCTCTACCCACTGAGCTACTGTGGCCCCACTATTGAGTGCTCTACACACTGAGCTACTGCGGCCCCACTATTGGGTTTTCTAGTCTCCTTGAGCTTCTGCGGCCCCCTTATTGGGTGCTCTAGGCACTGAGCTACTGCGGCCCCACTTAATATAAATATCTATCCACTGGGTCACTGGGGCCCCACTTGGAATAACTCTAGCCACTGGGCAACTACGGTTTTTTGGAAGGAAAGGTTTACAGCCCACAAACAAAAAATAAAGAAGAAATGACGATTTTTTTTTATTTAACTATCCTTTTATGCAGTAATCCTAAGAATAGCTTAATCCAGTACCTATTTACATCCCTGGTCGTCATTTTTTCCGGAACCGTTAGAGATATCTCAATGAAACAAAGCCTAAGTAGGTCCTGGGGTTATTATCTATATACTGTGTAAATTTTACGTCAATACGTTAAGTGGTATTTGAGTTAAATCCGTTCGGAGAGACAGACAGACACGAAAAAAATTTACATTAGATATTGCTTAGTTATCAAGTATACTTTATGAAAAAATAATTAAAAGTGAAAAATTCGAAAATCACATACAGACAATTTTATTTTATTTAGTAGTATAGATTGAAGTTTAATTTGTAGATCTGAAAGCTTAGGAGTTAGGCGTTAGATTACTTAATGCATCCCATGCAGGAAATTTGCTGTCTTTCATCACAAACCAAAATATATATTATATATTAATTTATTACATATTTTTTATTATTTTATACACTTCAAGGCTTACGAGTTAGGCGTAATATTATTCGAAGGGGGAGAGATATACGCAGCTAAACAAAGGTTGTTGAAAATTTTAAAAATATATTATATATTTATAACATTGGAATCAATATTGGACAGTTACCACAAAATGTTCTTGACTATCCTCGATTGTTCAGCTCATGTGATTCTCATTGAACTAATACAATTAAAGTTTTTATAATACTACATTATATATTTTTCCATGTGATTTCAATATTCAGTATTAATCAAAAAGTATCTCACAATAATCTGTAATGCTACTTTTAGCCAATAATTTAATTTAATAAGTTCATTTTGAGTTGAAAATTGCGAGATATTACCGAAGAGACACTTATTTTATGCTGAGTGTAAAATACCTTAGAATATATCATTTAGGTGATTCCTAAGGAAAGAATGTTACTTAATGCCACAAGTGGGTCTCTTCACACACTGTCAGGAACCGGAAAAATGTAATATAAAATTTATTGCGGGAGTTTCTCCAGTATTTTTTCCAACTTCTATCATATTAATAACATCTTACATGGATGGATATCCTGACATAAATTTCCTACCGTTTACTAAAATACTGTAAAAAAAAAAATAATTTTCAGCATGCATAATAAATTCACTGTGCACACAAATTTGTTAATATTTTTTTCATATCTAAAACAACTATATTTGGGAAAGATTTACGTTTATCTCCTCACGTACCATGTTCCTCTAATCTTCTTTATTGGCTAGGGAAATATTTGAACAGTAATAAATCTCAGAATGATGGCTACCATTTAAATTTTAGGTGTGATGGTGACGCTGAAGGTATGTTAAAATACTAATCTATATATTTTTTTCATTATAGTATCATTCTGATGAGGTGTGATTTCGATCACCCTCGTCCTAAATGTCGTTCCATTATTTTTTATCATTCTAAAGGTAACATCAGTGCAGTTGTAAAGAAAACATGATTTCAGTGGAAGAAATTATAACATCGCATACAGACGTTTATTACGTAAGATAAACAAAACGAACAGCAGCAACTGTCGTGGTGTATTTATAAGGAGAGTGTCACCGCATTTTGCATACCGTGTTCCAAGTAATCGTTAGAACTTAGTGCTCGTAACGTCTACATGGAAGCTAATAACCCTTATTTTCTAACTGTAGTAAGTCATGAAAATCATTCCTTAAGCAGCCCAGTCTGAAAATGTGCACAGTGTGTCACGTGAGCCACAATTCCAAGCCTATTCATACATAAATAATTCCATACGTGACCGGTAGGGCCTACTAAGAAGATCAAATAATCACCAGCATATTTTTTATGAAGCACTTACAGCATAAGTGCCCCACAAAAAATTTGTTTTCAAGTTAAAATACCTGTTGGTGGTCAATTTACAAAAATATAGACTAAGTGAATTTACAAAATATTAGATAAAAATTCATCCCTTTTGCCAACGATTACTAGATTTTTATAACCACGAAACTGTAAAAAAATAATGAACTCCCATACGATGCGAGTTACTTCTCTATGGAGAGAGATTGCAGGATGGATGATCAGATAAATATAATACTATAAAGTTCAATGTATTTACTATCGTTGACTGTGACAAATATTGATAACCCTATTGGTGAAAGCGGGTATAATAACTAACATTTGTATTTCTTTTTCATATTAGGTTGTATCCTTGAACTCAACAAATAATTATTTCCTACACCATCAAGAGCTTTCTAATTATTATCTGTAACCAACGGCCAAATCGAGGGAAAAAAAATACAACGTGAGATGGAAGAGTAAATATTCGTAATATTCAATATTCCACCTTCGTTTAGTGAGAGTGTGAAGATATTTGAGCGGCTCTTAACAGCGAGGTCTTGAGGGCCGATGAGGGTGATTAAGATGAGTATATAGCAGCGCTGGAATGAGAGGGCGGGGGGAACATGACGTCCCTAAGAAAGTCCGCCAACCTGTGACATCGTCCGGCATATGCGAAAATCCGAGAGTGACCCGGCCAGGGGTTGAAATAGGCTCGCGTTGGTGGGAGGTAAGCAAGCTAACCGCTCAGCCACCGTGACGCCCCTACGTTAAGTTGCCGGCACACAGTCCCTTGGTACACTGAACATTGTGGTTTAGGGCTCGCAAATGCCAGAGCGTGTGACGATGCTTCGGTAGGGCCAGGTGATTACACTTCTATACGTCTGCTCTCACTTTCTGCAGTTCGACGTGTTGAGCTTTAAAACATTTTCAACACGATGTACGGCCTACACGCGCCCCCTAATCGATACAACGCTCTACAGTGCTCACAGTATGGTCCACATGAACTCAACACGCCTCAGAGGATCTCACTGTACGACATCACTCAAATGCTTCCATCTGTTGTAATGACGATTATTCTCTGCTTCTTGGCATACAGCAAGGTTCGGTGCATTCAATACCATTGGCATCTGAGCCCTCGCTGCGTCTTCGAAGTACATATCTCTCTCTACCTGTACGTAAACTTCGTCGACACAGTGTATGCACTATTTCCTCACACGTACTTAGATACTGCCTACGGAAAACAGGTAGCCCAATTTGACCATTGTTTTTGGGGCTTGTGTTGCTGAGTTCGGCACTGGAAAATTAAATGAATTAAAATACCATGTGTGTTCAAAGAGAAAAACTAATTTTCCCAGTAATGACGTATTAATCTAGAAGCCTTAAAATCATTGCTATATTATGCAGTCGGATATGAATAAACCATCGATACGATCGGGAAAGTAGGCGTACTGCATAAAGAGCATATTTGCCAAAACATTTTTTAATTGTTTCTTAATTTTTCCTGACACTTCGATAACATATACTTCGTAAAATGCTGTTGGAACCTACAAACTTAATCATATATTTGTTACAGTTGTTTTCATGAAAAATTATTGCAATAAATCAGTTGTCTTTCTCAGTATGTTGGAAATGTAACGTGTGAAGTTTCAAAAATAACAATTTCACTGTTTATTATTATATTTTTGCATAGATCTTTAAGATGTTTGTTACTGTATCTAATACCATTATAATTTTTTTGATTATAAAATTTCTTGTTTTTAAATATTTCTAATTCAGTTTCTTTCAGTGTCCATTGTTTTATGTGTAATACATAATGCTAATAAATGCTTAGAAAATACATATATTAAAGTAAAAATATGTTCATAAAATTATCAAAAATGGTGTCCTTTTTATGTTTCTCGTATCTACTTGACTATAATTATTTACCATACTTCATCAATAAAGGAATATGATATTTTATACAGCCATTATTCTAACAGGTTTGTGTAATCCGTTAACAATACTTTCACATGCAGACATAAATTTTTTTAGTAGTTTGGAAACAAATATTCATACCTACACTCAGAACCAGCTACGTTTCTATTTTCAACTAACTTGATATTTTACCCACTTTGACATGAATGTTTTAATAATAATATTATCATACAAAAATTAATAACATTTCCATTAAATAATAATACAAATGACGTACACCCATGACTAAATTTTAAATACTCATATGGCTGATTGAGGGATTTTTATTTCGGAAACTTGATTAATGCATTGAAATCTTATACATTAGACATACTGTTCATTTGCTGGATCATCAGTAGCCGCGCTCGTTTTTATCGAATTCGTAGAAGTATAAATTTAAATGTATACTAACTCCAATTATAAAGTTATTAAACATTTTAATGTATCCGAAGTTAAAACAATATGTATCTTATGTCACGTGTCTTATGTAACTTAGCACACCCTCAATATTTATCTTATCACATGAAAATTAAAAGATCTATACTCCCAAGTCCAAAGTTATCCATGAAGTCGACACTGTATTCAATATCTGTGGACAAAAAAGTTTGTTAATTGTTCTTTTATGGAAGTACCTACATAAATTCTATTGCTCGTATAAATCATAAAAATAAATTTTTCATGTAAATGCGATTGGCAAGTCGCCGAATGAAAAATGATTCTATAACATATATATATATATATATATATATATATATATATATATATATATATATATATATATATATATATATATATATATATATAAGAATTTTCCAAGACGCGCCCTATATGGAATTTTTACTTTTAACATTGTCAGCTTTTTTTTCTAAAATATGATTTTATAGAAATAAAATAAATTTTATAATGATCCTATTCCTAAGTTTTTGTGTAAATGTTTCCAGAAATGGCAATAAATAATTATTTTATTCTTATACAATATACTATTCAGATTTGTAACATTTCAAAATGGTAAAGGCGGTTCACGTTAAATTGAGCATATTTTAAATCAACCTTAGAAAAAAGTCATGGGCCCTGGCCCTGCATGCATATATTTTAACGGATGTGCTGAGTGACATTCGCCCAGTAAAGTTGGTAACAATAGAAGGAAAGAAGTTCCATATCTTAACGTCAAATAAAAAGTGTTAGATAATCATTTGTGATAACTTAAATTATTTCTTTCGCTTTCTCTCCCCCCCCCCCCCCCCCCCAACGGCCAAAGTGTTGAATTGAGTAAATTTTGTAAAATATTAATTTTTCTGATAATTTCACAATTTCAATCGACTGATGCATGAATGAAGTTATGAGGCTCATACAATGTTAATTTCACATAAAGTGTAACAATACACAACGTGCTCACAAGTAGATCGTAAACAGGGCTTTCAAAAGTGCTCATTTTACCGTGAACAGACTATAGTTAGCAGGATGGTTGGTAGGGGTTGACGTCACGTCGATAGCGAGGTCATGAGAGAGGGGGCAAGTTGTTCAGAGAAACGGGGAAGGAATCGGCCATAGTCTGTGGCCAGGGAACCATCCCAGAATTCACCTGAAGTGATTTCGAGAAATCATGGGGAAGTCGAACTCAGGACGACTCGAACAGTATTTGAACTCAGCCCTTGCTCAATAACAACTTTAACACCACTTTGTCTGCTACATGTGCAGAGGTATCAAAATGGCTGCTACGGATGCCACTGCTATTTAATTAATTCAAGCTTAGCAGTTATAAAATGTATGGGATGTAATACGTTCTATTAAACCGTATGTTTCAGGGACATACCTAAAAGGTGATAGTATGGACTATTTTGAAGGGAACAATTCAATAAACATATGCTCTATTCGCAAAGGTGTCCGAGATACAGCTATGTGAAACTGACAGAAATGGGAAAGGTACAGGTATAGCAAATAAACAGAGCGTTATGTGTTCGGTTTAGTTGAGTAAAATACCCTTAAAACACATGTTCCACAACACCACCACCGACGTCAGATCGAGTAGCCAAATTCTTCTTTAAGTGCACACAAGCATTTAACACGCGTATAAGCGATTCCGCCCTTATTTGTGCCTGTAGACTTCAGTCCTCAACAAACCCCACAAACAATAACCTAGCGGAGTGAGGTCGGGTGACCGCGGTGGCCAAGCAAAAGCACCGCCACGACCAATCCAACCGGCCAGGATAGGTTTCACTGAGGTACCGTGCCCCTGGTCGTGTGGAATGTGTAGGGGCTCCGTCCTGTTGCAAGTACATTCCAGGCCTTGTTGCCAATGGAACGTCCTCCAAGCGCACTGGAAACAGATTCTGCATGGTATATTGATACCGTTCACCATTAAGACGCTTGTCTACAACAACTGGACCAATCAGTTGGGACACCACAACGACGCTGTGACATAATTGCGAGTAGAACATAAGTTTATTGAGTTTTTCCTTTCAGCAGGGTCAATACTCTCACCACTTAAGGTGGAAATAATGCAACTGATTATTGAGTACTGCACCCAACTATACAATGTGAGGAGCCCATAATAAATTAGTAGTACAGACACCATGATCATTGTCAGAAAAGTATGATTTATGCTGCAAATGAAAGAAGTGTGTATATGATTGTAACATTAGAAAATATTTTTCTAAAATATACTTTTTAAATGTAAAAATAATAATCGATCGGTAGTGTTCGCATTATTAACAAAATCCAAGCGCATTTCTATTCTGAATACTTTAGAAAACAGAGTTTGCAATAAAATCTTCGTCAAGAAAGCTTGTCATAATATTTACTATGATTGACTATGATTGCATGTAAGAAAATTGTAATATTAAAGTAGGAAATAGTTTTTCTAATTTGTTGTATGTGCGTCCATTTGTCACACACATTTATGGCTGAAACTGACGTAAATAAAGGTAATCATAAAATTGATCATATACATTATTATTATTACAATTTTCTTACACGCAATCGTAGTAAATATTCCGACGATCTTTTTTGAAGAAGATTTTATTGTAAATTCTGCTTTCTTAAGTATCCAGAATTTAAATTCCTTTCAATTTTGTTAAAAATGCGGGCTCTCCAAATCGATTAATTTTTTACTTTTAAAAAGTATATTTTAGTACAAAACATTATGATGTTGCAAAATATATATATTCTTCTTTCATATTCAGAATAAACCGCACTTTTCTGATAGTTTTCATGGTGTCTGTGCCACTTTTTTTATGAGTTCTTCACGTTGTATATTCGGGCGCAGTATTCCATAGGCAGTTGTTTTATTTCAACCTTAACGTATGTCCGATTCTCCTTCAAATATCTTGTGTATTGTTTCACGTTGCTCGATTGCGCAAATGGACACGTAATTTGATTGGGTACACTTATTGTAGAGGACTCAGAAATACGTGTTTACAGTCATTTGTTCACTCTGGGTGATGCTGTAGAATGATCCCAAAAAAACAACAGTGTGTTCCACAAGCCACGCCAGCGACACATCGCACATTATGTGCGTATGAGTGCACTATTATTTAATCACCTCTGAACTGCACAAATTACTGCTCCGTTTAAAATTCTTCTCAGTGTTACTGCGTTTGGTTTGTAGCGTAAGTTCAACGTACGCTATTATGTTATCGTACGTTTTACTTTCCGGGTGTGTTTGAAAATATAAACATATGCTTTTCCATTATCTCGCGTAAGAGGCAAATGCCTGTTTTCAGTTGCAGTTTTGCATTCCCTACAAAATTTTGGCAGCGTTATAATTTTAAAGCTTTCCACTTCATAATCGTAAAGTATTAACAAATGATTTATCTTTTGATGGCTACAATAATATGCTTTTGTAAGTGTGCACGATCGTACTTAAGACCTGTCTTACTTTCACTTAAAAATATTTACTCTGCAATATCATTAATTTCATTTTACTGAAATGCTGGGACATATAACATAAAGCGACGTGAAAAAAAAAAAAAAACTCAGTTTGTTTATTTCAAAACATTTGTTTGGAAAAAAATATATCAATATTTGTCACTGAGGGAATTGTATCAGTTCTTGTTTCAACACAGTAACCAAAGCTAATGCTTAGGAATAGTTTGTGCCGTAGCTCGTAACCTGATATTTGAATCTGGGACACGTATCATATTGTAGTCAATTTTTTTTTTTTGCGAGAAATGTGAACGTATACATACTAATTTCCAAAACTGCTGAATTGAACACTCGTTCCACAGAAATTAAAATAGTTGAATTCACACGCGTTCTCGCCCTGGGTTCAAACTTTTTTTTTCAAGTCCCGCGTATTTCGTATTGAGCGGAGCGCCCGAACAGTTACAGTTTTCGCTCCGTTAATTCCCTGTCCACTATATTCCTCCCCGATTCCCACCTCCCTGCCCCTTCACCACCGACCTCATCGCGCGCGAGGGGTCAATGTTATTTCAGCTGTGGCCAGAAAGTGGGCAGTTTGCGACCTGTAAGCGAGGTGCACTTTGAAAATTGCTGCAACGCCGGGCCCCCCAACGCTGAAACGACAACAAACTGTGCGATAGCGTATGTGTGGGTTGCCTGGCCGAGTTCGAAGTGGGTTGGTGGGAGGGGGGTTGTGATATTGGCTTGGTTTTTGCGACCGGCGGTTATTTGTGACGGCCAAGCGGGCGGATATCGAAAGAGGGTAAAAGCGGGAGGAAAAAAAAACTGCGGTTTGAGCGCAAGAGGGTTAGGTTTTCTGGCCGTGGGGGAGGGCAGGGTTGTTCTGTGTGATGTCCAGCCTTTGGCGGCACTTTAGGTTCGCGTCGACCACATCAAAATACACCGGTACGCACCGCAGGCTAGCGAGATTTTAGTGTTGGGTGTGGGGGGGGGGGGGGGTCACCAAAGGCAGCCCCGGTTCTAATCCATCCCCGTGGACAGTGACGACGATGGATGAGACAGAATGATTGGCGGCACAGGGCGACTTGTCGATGCCGCGTAGTCCCCATAGTTTTGGTCACTGGTTCGATAAACGGACTTAATTCTAAATGATAAACAAATACGCTCTCTGCAACAAGGGTAATTATAGTTTTGTAAATTCATTAATCATGCAAATTCTTCTATAATTCTAAATAGGTGTTAATGGGGGATAGTTTTCTATGTCGTTCATTAATTACTAACCATTCACTAAAAAAATTGGTAATGGGATACGGTTTTGTTTTTTTAATGTCATTCATTAATTTTTAATTATTCACGAAAACAGGTTATCCCATAGCCTGGTTTACAATAATTTTTAATTATTTATCATGTTGAACCTTGTTACACTGACTCCG
Organism: Dryococelus australis; assembly: GCA_029891345.1. Lineage (NCBI taxonomy): Eukaryota > Metazoa > Arthropoda > Insecta > Phasmatodea > Phasmatidae > Dryococelus > Dryococelus australis. The sequence continues at coordinate 113,320,505 of CM057001.1, forward strand.
TTACATACTCATAATTAGCACTGTTACACTAAACATAGGAAGTTTCACGTAGGCCTACTAGAAACACACTAAAGAGAGTTACACTAAGCCCTTGTTTCTGACACAGTACAGTGTAAGGTAGATGGATATTTTTGGACATTTGTTACTGGAAAGGACTACATCACAATGGGAAATATCCGAAAATCTTCATCTAAACATCCTCCTCTATTGTACTATTCATTCAAAGATCACAGGGTAGGGATAGGGAAGAATTGCTAAGTAAACAGAAGGCAATACTGAGAGCGAGAGCATATGTGTGTGTGTGTGTATATATATATGTATATACATATATATATATATATATACATATACATATATACATATACATTTATAAATATACATATATACATACTTTTATGAGCGTGGATAATATTGATAAAATGTTAATATCATGGATTTTTGGGAGTGTGTTTATTCTGGTTTGTCCATTGAGACCAATGAGATTGTATGATGTAGTATACATCTGGAGAGGTTATAGTCTTGGTGGGGTTGAAGCCAGTTTGGGGGCAAACACAGTTGAAAGAGTAACAGAAGAGAGCGTGTTTGCCAACAGGAAGGTCTCCACAAGCTTGTGATTTTGTGTAGTCTGTGGAACAATGGTACGGCTGCAGTAAACGCTGGGTAAATTGATATTCCAATGGAAATTAAAATTACATTATTAGCTACTTTGCTGCTTGTAGCATTATTAAATAGTTATCGGAACGAAAGCAAACACATATTTTTTTTTTGTAGCGAGCAAAATCATCTCAATCAAGATTTTTCTTAACTATGTTGCAAACATTTCTAAATCTCTCATTTAGCGCGTCTATAGTTATTGTGAACTCATCAATTTTAAAGGCTCGCTAAGTAATTATAATTTAATTAATTTTAATTTCCATTAAAATTATTTCGATTTTTATTGCATTGTATGTTAAACTTGAAAGAGTTACCCATTACACTGTGGATATTTTCCAAGCGATGATCAGTTAACTAATTTATAATTTTTCGCATGGTCGGCAATTATTTACTTAATTTTTATGAAACCGTTTTTTTTTATATTACGGTAAAATGTTATTTCATATTATTTACTTAATTTTTATGAAACCGTTTTTTTTTCTTCATATTACGGTAAAATGTTATTTCATATTATTTACTTATAAATTATTTCATATATTTCATATTTCACTTACTTTCTTCGCTGTAGAAGCCAACTGATAGTGTAGAATACATGTTTGGATTCGTATGTGTTTCCTTAATATTACAACATTTAATCGATTATTTTTAATTTATTTGTTTAAAATAAGGCAACTTGATAAACAAAGTACACTACAATAAATTTCATAACTCAAAATGCTGCAGCTACCAAAACGTATGCTAGCAAACTTACGTTTCAGCTAGTCGTTACTGTACAGTCGTTGAGCGACTTTAGAAATCCTTGTCTCTGCAGAAAATGGAACCCCCGCCAACTGATTGCGTTGGGGTACTCTTCCGTTAGACTGATAAATAATGAACAGAAAGATAAGTCGATCAATTATTTTCTTTTGTATAAGCTTATTGCTGAAAATATATAACGTGTGTTATGCACTGTTTAAACACGATGCCTGATAAATCAATAACCAAAAATCCTCTAAATCTATTCATTATGTGAAAACCAAGCCCCTCAAAAGAATTCTGCAACGTTGGCGTAAAATTCAGTTCCTTTCTCCACATTTCATGCAGTTTCTTCCCCCATGTATCTCTTGAAACGAGCATTTCACTTTTTACGCTGTAACTTTTCCGGAATACGCACGTTGGAATCGTGCCGGACGATGCCGCTGGTCTGCGGGTTTTCTCGGGGATCTGCCGACCCCCAGTGGCGCAGTTGGCTGGAGCGCTGTCGGTCCGCGGTGCGGAAGGTTCTGGGTTCGAATCCCAGGTAAGGCATGGGTGTTAGTTTAAATTAGTTTATAAGTCGTCCCCTGATAAGTCTTCAGGCGTAACACCGGCGTACGTAAATAAGCCCTTTGCAGTTCCAGTTCTCGGGGATCTCCCGTTTCTCGCGCCCTTGCTTCTCGCGCTGTTCCGTGCTCACCTCACTTCACCCTCATTGGCTCTCAAGACCTTAATGTCAAGAGCCACTCAATCCTCTCTACTCTCCACTGCATTCTTCCGGAATTGCGCGCGGCGTATATATTTAGTCAATATCTTCCCCTTACATTACCTTTCGTTTTTTATAAACAAGACATTGTAGATTTAACTTATAAGCCTACTCTCCTCTACAAAATTGCAAATAATATCAATGAAGTTTCTAAAAAGTTATGCTTGATGTGAAATGGGTCTTGATGTTTCGTTGATAGCCATATCATCGGAGATGTAAACAGAAACAAATGAAATTCTGTACTAGTCAGTCATTTATAAATACAAACTTGCCTTACATAGGACTCGAACACAGAACGCATAGTAACATAATCTCGCGTGCATTGAACAGAATTCGGGGCATCATCTTCGGTAGTAATCAGTCTAAAGATATGGCATGGCAATGTTAATTTTACATAAGGCGAAAGACTACACAACGTGCTTACAAGTAGATCTTAAGCAGGACTTTCAAAAGTGCTCATTTTACCGTGAACAGCCTGTATAGGCATATCTCATGCGTCTAATAGGTAATGCCTATATAAAATATTTGTTTGGAATTTGTCAAATTATTTTATAAATATGATTATATTTTCTAAACTATTTATATTGTACCATTAGAAAAAAAAAGTCTGACCCAGTTAAATTGTGTAAGTTTACATGGTCCACTGCAGTACTACTTGTGTACAAAATGTCTGACCCAGTTAAATTGTGTAAGTTTACATGGTCCACTGCAGTACTACTTGTGTACAAAATGTCTGACCCAGTTAAATTGTGTAAGTTTACATTGTCCACTGCAGTACTACTTGTGTACAAAATGTCTGACCCAGTTAAATTGTGTAAGTTTACATGGTCCACTGCAGTACTACATGTGTACAAAATGTCTGACCCAGTTAAATTGTGTAAGTTTACATGGTACACTGCAGTGCTACTTGTGTACAAAATTTCGTAAGTATTCGAAACTTGATTCCCGATATATGGGATAAATGTTCTATTTTATCACCTGATGCCGTCTTACAAAAAGACGGCAAAATATGTTTTCTATAAATAATTTTGATGAATCTAATGACTACTCTCCGCATAAAGTTCAACTGAAAGTTGTTATAAATTATTTATATGACTGGCATGATGTAAACAAAGTCAGAAACGCTTAAAGCATGGCTTACTATAGCACTACTTATGTACAAAGTTAAGTGACAGTCAGCCGATTGGTACTGGACATATGACAAAAACTACCATTTCTAATGCGGTGTGATAAGTATGTTAAAGTAGCATACATTGCACAGCACTAGAGTGCAATATGTAAAGTACTCATTAGCATACACATTAATAAAAATGGTTATGTGTCTGATACATACTGTATTTCACTGCGAATAATAAGCACCTCTTAAATATGTACTGGCAAACATATATTTACGGACTTGTCGGTTGACAAAGTTGTCGACTGTTGAGTATGAGACAGCAATTTCTCAGTAGTGTGCGTGCTGGTTACCATACGCAGGCTGATTGGCTGGGTTCTAAGCATACGGAAGTGCACGTACCAATAAACAACTCTTTGTTACTCACCACACTCCTGCAGACATATCAAACTCTGCAGATTAGAAACAATTAAGTTGAACAGAAAGAACTAACACCACCCGAAACCAAACTACGTATGGCACTCACTAGCACGGTTATTTAGTTTACGTGTGGTAGAGTAATTAATTTGGTAGTACAGTTTCCCTTTTACCGTGCCAAAATAAACATATCCATATTAATTGAAAGTGAAAACCATAGAGTGCGAGGTGTTAGCAAAACAACAGTGCTACAGTTTCAAAATGCTAGCGATGATATTCGTGTCACCTGGATGGCAGCGACTTGCCCGGACCAATCGCATGCGGATAGATGGCTGAACTCGCCGTATGATGTTCTCTCGAGCAGCAGGCCAGCTGAATTACACACACTTTGTGTGTAAGCTAGCTTCACCTTAATCCTAGCACACTGAAATTCAACTTAAATGCATGAGAAACTGGATGACAAGGGGAGACAATACTACACGAACGTAGTCATCTCCGGGAATGTTCATCTTTAGCAATTTTAATATTTCTCTTAAATTTCAGCAGTCCTTTCAATGAAATTAAATGAAAGCCATGTAATGAAAAATCCTGGATGGCAACCTGAAAAAAATAGAAGACAGGAACACGGACCTAAACCCGTTGAAAGTGTTCGTGCCTAGTAGTTGCTTAAACCCTTTATAACTTATGTGGGAATGTTGCCATAAGTCTTATATAAGAAAAGGTCCAGGAAATCAATATTACTGTCCACTAGAAAATTATGTTGAAAATGCATGGAATCAAATCACAACTCAAACTAGGTTCTGCGTGGTAAAATATTATGTTGGGAAACAGTGCATCATAATATTCAACCTTGCGTCGTCACACAAACGTCTAGAGCAAATGCCTGCAATAATAATGTTTCCTTACGTAGTAGAAACTTATGTAGCTTATCTGTAAAGGTGATGTTGCTCTCGTAGTAAACCAATCTGCTTAAATTCTCTCGAACAAGACGTGTAGTGGATGCTCGTGCAACGCGACCAGGGTAAGGCAGAGTACTTAATTAATGGGGATGCTTCCTCTGCAACACTTAACGAACGTCTCTGCACTTTCTACCTCCTGCAAGCTAAACCCCGCGAAGGGGGCTGAAATACGCACGCAACTTAATAGCTGGTTGCTACAATTACAAAAAAACGATGGCGGGGGAGGTATTGGACACCCTAATTATCTAGCTTAAATTCTGCACTCCACCAACTCTGGGCGAGCGCCCTATGCTACGCCCTAACGTCTCGGAAGCTGAGGAAGGGGAGAGCGAAATAGTTCAACAGGGTGGCCTTACTAAGTCAGCCTACCTGGCAAGCCGATCACATGGCAGGATTCGAACCTGCGGACCAATAATAACAAAATACTTTCAAAACCCTCTTTAGCGAGCCACTTCCATCTGCCTAACTGTGAGAAAAACATAGAATACGTGGTCTCGAAACGGCGATATGCATTCATAAAATCCCTGTATCATTAACAAAAAATGAGACCAAAAATAAAAATAGCAATTAATCACATATAAACATACAAAATGAAAGCTAGCTGACGTAACCCAATTAGACATGTAATATTGAGATCGCAACGTCCAAAGTTAAAAATCCTCTCTGTAAAAAAAATATAAAATAAATTAGATTATGAATTTACATTAAATATTTACATATTCGTACACAAGAATTATTACATAGAAAGAATATGTGTGAAAGAACCCTATATGAATTAACTATATAAAACGATGTACATTCATGTGTGTTACATGTGCTATTTTCGTTACCGTGTTGGCATATTCTGTTTTTGTCCTAGATACTACAACATATTAAACTCTGTTGAAATAGTTTGGGGCATATTGCTTGCAAACATAGCATATTTACGTTGTTCTTATTTGTAATATATGCGACTGCCTCCTTAAGTTGTATAAATAACGGCCGGAGCACCCGCAGGTAACCCATCCACCGCACGAATGTGACCAAGAATCTCCTTTCCGTCCGTACAATTTATATCCCTGTGAATGATAACGGCGTTAATCAAATTATGGATTCAGCAAAATAATCGAAAACATGTTCATCTTCCAACGTAATGAAAACGCAATTTAAAACTAGCGTAGTGAAGTCCATCCCACAGGAAACAATTATTGCAAACATCCCCTAGTTATGACAAATGAAAATGTGACTAACTGGGTTTTTTTTACTATAATTTGAGCTTAATATATTCTTTCTCTTTTCTCAAAATGCCTCAATTATAAAAATGTATAAAAGAACTAAAAAATATACAAAAACTTTAAAGCTAACAATATACAAAAAAAAAACTATCTTTTTCAATATTACTGGGCCCAAGAGTTACATATTAACAATCAAACTACCCTTATAATAAAATAAGCAATAAAACGTATTTTTCTCCCTAAATGTTCCTTATGCTTGCTCCAATCGTTCTCTGTCTGCCAGTAGTCTGCATCCCCCTTACATAGTCTGCAAGCTTCTAGAGTATATCATGCAGATACGTTTTAGATGTATGTATCATTTTTTAGTTTAGTTTGCCGGCCGCTCCGATTAATCTTTACGCATACGATAGATATAGTGTCAAGAAAACATATTAAACAAAACAAAATGTACTCTTTGTGGTGAGAAATTCAACAAATCGTTAGCTGCTGTTGCGAAACAAGAAACGTGCAACAATGTTCACAAACGTGAACTATTCAACCATGTTTGAAAACACATAACGATATAAATAACTCATAATAATTTTATTTTAACGTTTTCAAAAGTTTTTATTTGATAAATAAGATGATTTAAAGTAAAATGATAAACACATTTAATAATATCATTGCTTAGGTTTCCCACTGTAGTTACACAATTAGATTAGAAATATATTTTCTCAAGGTTTCAACAAAAAAATTTAATGCATAAGTTGATGAGATCCATGTTCTACAATTTAATTAAACCGTTACGTATGTTACACAAAAGTTTAATTCTTAAAAAAAAATGTTTGGAAATGTCAGCGCGAAGTCATCGTGCAGCATTACTGTCACTGTTGACAGGGAGAAGAATTTAATAAGAAAAGTTATATTTCTCCTCTCTTACAGCATTTGTTTTCTCTCGGTATCAATAACCTCCTCTTATGCCAGACATGGCGGTGCTTCACCCACCACCCCCCCCCCCCCCTTGTCTACTCTTTCGGTCGTCCAGGGATCGATGCATAATTTATGAACGCTTCCTTCTTATGGAAATGGACGCCTGGCGTCTTGAGCGTGACGCCGATATCTCTGCCTTCTGAGGAGAAAGTTCCTGTAGGTTTCCGTGGGAAAGGAAGTAATGCCGAATAGCAGCAGGTTGGGGGGTGGGGGGAGGGGTCGAGATCACACACTCTGTGGAGTTTCACGTCTATACGACTCATCGTTGGCGGCGCTAAAAGTATGCAAACAAACGTGTAGGAGTCAATGCCCGCAGCCGCGCGTCCTTCCCCCCCCCCCCCCTCCCGAAAAAAAATCCCGTTTGCTTGCCAATTCGCAGTTTCGGATCTATTTTCTGCGGGGTGGATTGGGAATGGGGTTATTAGTTTGGTGATGTTGGTGGGGAGAGGTGCCTGCTTCTCGCTTTGTGCGGGGTGGGTTGGGAATGGGGATGTTAGTTTGGGGATGTTGGTGGGGAGAGGTGCCTGTTTCTCTCTTTCTGCGTCCTAGCGAAAGAATATTTCGTGGCTACAACGAAACGGCAAAAGCATGGTGAATGGGGATCGCATGATGGCAGGGGTGTTTTTGCCCCGTTCTCTGGAGGACAGGAAGCCTTACAGAGACCGTCATGTGGTGACGCAGTAACTGATGGAGGGTTTCGTCAGCTGTTCCGACGCTCCTACACTCTACGTTCGGTTTATGAGCCACCATCTACCGTCCCCCTTAGCCTATAGCTTGGCACATTTGCATCGCCACATCCTCCTCCCCGGAACTGCAATTGTCCATTTAATGTCACACTTTGCTAAGGGATCAAATATTAATAACTGACGCTAGACCATGGAAGATAAATTCTGACGCCCTTGTTTGTAAGCTCGTATTTTAAAAGCATACAATATTATTATTGGCATCTACAAAAAAAAAAACATGATTCCCCAACTGTTACACAATTAAAAATTTATACAGGCTGTTTTGAAAATAAACGCCCAAACTACGGGAGGAAATTCCTTATAGAAAATAAAGTTGAAAATATGCATGACACCGTATACATAAAATAAATATTAAAGGAGATATGAGCCTGTTAATATTGAGTTTTGAAAACATATTTTCGCCAAATGCGTTCTACACTGTCTACAAAGTACTCAGTACAAACGTGACTTGTGCTTTTCATGTTGCAGAGAGACATGCGTAGTGCTGGCCGCCCTCGGTCTGTGAGCACTATTCGGCTTGAGGAATTGCTACGCCAGCACATCGACAACATGCCCTCCACTAGTACACGCTTCCTTATTCCGCCATATGGGCGTGTTCCATTCGCCCATGCAGAACGTACTGCAGCGTGGGTAGGTCGCCACCATCTCTACCGCTCACAAAACGTACAAGCCATTCGGCGAAAATAAGTTTTCAAACCCGAGTTTCTACAGGATCATATCTCCTTTAATATTCAGTTTAGGTATACGTTGTGCAATATATTTTGGACTTTATTTTTTATATGGAATCACCTCCCTTAGTTTGGACGTTTAGGCTTCAAACGGCATGTATATAAAACAATTTTCAAGACTGGAATGGAAAACATTTATAAAAACGGGTTCTCGAAGACTAAAATATGTATTCCCTCACTGCATGTGTTTGAATATTACGCAAGAAACTAATATTACCACCTCCTTCATATGTGTGGCTGTGAAACCCGTGAGCGGAGGCTGGCCGCTTTGACTTCTCGCCTCCCACCAAGGCGAACCGGGCTCGATCCCCGGCCGGGCCACTCCCGGATTTTCGAAAGTGGAAATCGTGCCGGACGATGACGCTGGTCGGCGAGTTTTCTTGGGGATCTCCCGTTTCTCCCGCCGTTGCATTCCGGCGCTCATCCGTTCTCCTCTCATTTCACCCTGATCGGTTCTCCAGACCTTCGTTGTTAGGAGCAGCCGAAAATGTCTCAGCTCAACTATACTTTGAGTTTCTTTACCTACAGAAGACTCATTATAATACAAACTCGGCGTTCAGTTATAGAAGACGGGCTGTGAAGAGACACTGGTGATCAGTCAGTACTCCTCAGCAGTAGCGGAGCTGTCTTAAACAGTAAATATTTTTGATGTTAAGTAAGCCGCCGGTTTCAAAATCCTTGGCAGTGATTTCTATTTTAACTAAAGAAAAGTGATAAAACTAGGAACTTCAGTCACAAATTTTATTTCGCAGCTGAATTATAAAACTGTTCACGCATAAAAAACTAAACGAGTACATAAGGGAAGGAATAAATAAATATTATAATAACAGAATAACTTCTTTTAGGTTGTTTTTTTTTTTGCAGTATTTTCATATGTACTGTTTTATATTTTATTAGGCCATCCTCTGCATCAATTCTTTGACAAATGTAAAGAAGAAAATTTGGAACCGGCTATTTCAAACAGAAATAAACTTAAATTTGCTAACGACATGGTATTGGCGAAAGAAACGTGGCTTCTAGTAATTTTGTTGTCCTTATATAGTAATTTCTGGGTCAGTGCTCTTAAAACGGTAAGTTTTAATTTGTATTTCCTGCTTTCAGATAATGAAATCTCTATTAAAAAGCTACTTTTACGTCTCCACGCAATGTTCAATTTTAATTTATCTGCTTTAGGTAACATCATAGGCCCAACAAGTGTCACTGTAATCCAATAAAGCACTCATTAAAAATCTAAAAGCAGAGGAACCGGGTTCGATTCCCCGTGGGGTAGCTCCGAGATTTTCGTATGCGGAACCACGCCAGACAATGCTCTGGACAGTGTATCATAATGAATATCCTGCCATGTAAAATGTGATCTCGAAGGGAGGCCCTCTAGTATTGGACGGCGCTTTCATAGAAGGAATGCTGAACGTTTGTTAGTATATTTTTCATATTTATACAATACAGCCTCTAAGCAGCGCTCATGTCTATTGAAACAACCTATATATCATCTATCGTATCATAAGCAGTTTGTACTTCCATTGTCATGTTTTTTTTTTTTTTTTTTTTTTTTTTTTTTTTTTTTTTTTTTTTTTTTTTTTTTTTTTTTGTTAAATGAAACGTACGATTTTATTTTACCTATAAATTACAACATTTGTTTAACAGTTTACACGGCTATAAACAGGGAGAAAATAAGTATGTTGGCAATAGCTAGCAATACATGATGTAAATTATCGCTAACTTAATATTTTTTCTTTCCTGGTCAAGATGTACGTTAACAGGTTTCGTAGCGGTAGAAGTTCTTATTTTCCAAAGAAGGTGTTTTGCAATATACAGTCTATTGAAAAGTACATCAACAAAGATGATACTTGGACTGTACGAGTTGTGGACATTGAGGAAAGTTATATATTATTGTCATTGTTATTTATATTGGCACTACAAGGAATTACTGCAAAAGCTTGCTCTGGTTTCTTAGAGTTCTGTTTTCTCCGATGAGCAAATAATTTTTTTATGAATCAATGTAGTAAGCAATAAGTATTTTTGCGTGCGCCACGTGGCTACGCTGAGACTCACTATACCTTGGTAAGTATTGAAGCTAGGTGGACCACGTTCCATTCCCAGCAGGGTCGCTCCTGGATTTTCGTATGCGGGAATCGTGCTGGACAATGCCGCTGGTCGGCAAGTTTTCTGGGGGATCTCCTGTTTTCCCGCACTTTCATTCCAGTGCTGCTCCATATTCACCTCACTTAACACTTCTTGTTAAGAGCTTCCCGACTCGCGTCACTCTTCACTCGCTCATTCCAATGTTTAAAACATAAAAGTCAACAAGCACATGGCATCACATACTACTAAGGCCATATTAGACGCAGACTACCTTAGACTTGACCCCATGCCCTTCAATGGCCTTGAAAGCAAAACCTCGAGAAAAAAATCGATGCGAAGATGCAGATGCTAGCCGAGACGATCCACCATTCACGCCAGCTGATGTCAAAATAAACCTCCTAGCTTTCCACCCTAGTGCTTATAATATACGAGTAAGCAAGCCCCACGGCATCATATTGACTTTGAATCAATCGTACTGCACCATTAACACATTGTGAAGACACCTACCAGCCAATCACGCGAGATGGAGTAGGTGGAGAAAGTGGAGCAGGTGGAGCAGGTGGAACAGGTGGAGCAAGTGGTGCAGGTGGAGCAGCTAAAGATTGATGGAAGGATTGGGATTGGGATTGGAATTGCGATGTTGATTGCAGTGCTAAGTGTGGAGTGTGTGTGTGGGTCGCATGTTAAAATTAATTCCGTCTATTTTAAATTAAAATGATATTGTCCTACCTCCAAAAGCTGAAATGAAAACGTTTTCTTAACAATTTCGCTTAAAAAAGTGTGTGTGTGTGTGTGTGTGTGTGTGTATATATATATATATATATATATATATATATATATATATATATACAGACACACATATATATATAGTATATTTCATCGCTTCCTGGGTAAACAGTATTTACACTTTGCAATAAATGTGCGCAGAGCTACAGCAGTCTCCCACCATGCTTCGCCATTGACCGATGAACAACTGTGACTTTGTATCGAGCAATGCAGCACCACGACTGGCCCCCGTCATTCTTCCCTGTCGGTCGTTTCATGAAAAAGGACTCTTACATACAGACCACACTTTCATGCCGACGAGTATTTTGAACATAGGTGAAAACTCGATCGCAGAGTGGACATTGGCGACAACCAGTTAGAAATGATGCAGGTTGCGGCTCCATGATTGTCGAGGTCAAAAACGCAGGACATCATATTCGCAATTCGTCTTCGTGGTATGGGAGCACTCTGAGAAAACCCAAATACTCGTTCAGCCCGGAAGAAAATATGCAGGTACTATTATGTTTAAGATAGTTACATACAAAATGATTTTTAATTTTTATATATGAATGTATATATATAAATATGGGAACATAAATTAATTTAAATTGATTGTATACATAGTGATGTATAGGTATATGTAAGTAACTATGAATATGTATATAATTATGTAAATATAAAAGTATTTTATATTTAATATGTATATAGGTGTATAAGTATGTAAATATAAAATTATTTTCAATTTATCTAATTCATAATTGTGTATATACAAATATGCGAATATAAAATTAATTTAATTTCTATATTTATATACATATATATGCCCACAAACATATTTAAATAACATATTGTTATATAAGTACCTGCGTGTTTTCATCAGCGCTGAACGAGTATTTGGGTTTTCTCAGAGTGCTCTTATACCACGAAGATGAATTGCGAATATGAATTCCTGCGTTTTTGACCTCGACGACCATGTAGTCGTGACCTGCATCATCGCTAACTTGTCGAAAGTGTCGACTCTGCAATCGAGTTTTCACCTATGTTCAAAATGCTCATCAACATGAGAGGGTGGTCTGTTCCAAGAGTAATTTTTCATACGACGACCGGCAGGGAAGAATGACGGGGGCCAGCCGTGGTGCTACATTTTTTCAGTACAAAGTCAAAGTTGTGCATCGGCCAATGGCAAAGCATGGTGGGAGGCTGCTGTATTTCTGGGCACTTTTATTGCAAAGTGTAAATGCCATTTGCCCAGGAAGAGATGAAATATACTGAGGGACCTGTAAATATATACACTTTTTTAAAGTAAGATTATTAAATAAAATGTTCGCCTTTCAGCTTTTGGAGGTAAGAGTATATAATATTGTTTTAAATTAAATTGAATTTATTTTAACATGCATCCACACACACTACACTTAGCACCGCATTTATCACTACAATCAGCACCGCAGTCCTTATACCAATCTGAATCCCAATCCCATTCCCAATCCTTCCATAAATCTTTAGCTTCTCCACCTGCTCCTCTTGCTCTACCTGCTCCACTTGCCCCACCTTCTCCATCTTCTCCACTTGCTCCACTTGATCCACCTATTCCACATGCTCTACTTACTCCACCTGCTCCACTTGCTCCACATGCTCTAATTGCCCCACCTGCTCTGCATGCTCTACTTGCTCCACCTGCTCCACTTGATCCACCTACTACACATGCTCAACTTGCTCCATATGTTCTACTTGCTCCACCTGCTCCACATGCTCTACTTGCTCCACCTGCTCCACATGCTCTACTTGATCCACCTACTACACATGCTCAACTTGCTCCACATGTTCTACTTGCTCCACCTGCTCCACATGATCTACTTGCTCCACCTGCTCCACTTGATCCACCTACTACACATGCTCAACTTGCTCCACATCTTCTACTTGTTACACCTGCTCCACATGCTCTACTTGCTCCACCTGCTCCACATGCTCTACTTGATCTACCTGCTCCACTTGCTCCACCTGTTCCGCCTGCCCCACCTGCTCCACCTGATCCACCTGGTCGATGTCTGCACAATGTATTAATGGTGCAGTACGATTGGTTCAAAGTCAATATGATACCAGAGGGCTTGCATACTCATATTTTAAGCAGCAGGGAGGTAATCTGAGAGGTTTAGTTTGACAGCAGCTGATGTGAAAGGTGGATCATCTCGGCTAGCTTCTGCCTCTTCGCATAGATTTTTTCTCGAGTTTTTGTTTCAAGGTCATTCAAGGTCACGGGGTCAATGTCGAGGTGTTGTGTATCTAATATGGCGGTAACAGTCTGTTATGTTTTATCCTTGCTGACTTTTATGGATTTTTCTCGAGTTTTTGTTTTCACTGTAATTCAAGATCACAAGGTCAATGCCAAGGCCGTATGCATCTAATATGGCGGTAGTAGTCTGTTATATATTTTGCTTGCTGATTTGTATTTATTTTCTCTCTAGTTTTTTTCAATGTCATTCATGGTTATGGGGTCAAGATCATTGTTATTGGCTTCCAATATGGTGGATGGATGATGTGTACCAAGATGGTGGTCGCCAACCAAAATAATTGTCAAATACCCATATTGTGGTCGCCTACCAAGATTGTGGCCTCCAGTAATGTATAAACAAATTAGGAACGAAAAATCAAGATGGTGGAATGAGTATTAATGAGGGGAGTGGGGGTGAGGGAGGCACTCGTCTTCTTGATGGGGTCCTCGGGGGGGGGGAGGCTTTCGTAAATATAAGTTATTAACGTAATGTTTAAATAAATTTTTTACATTTTTTAATAATTGATATCAATTTCTTCTTAAATATTTTTAATAGTTAATTTTTTGGAATTTTCTGAAATGTTTTGTGAATGGTTTTGGATATTGTTGGATTTTTAGGGTCAAGGTCAAAGGTCAATGGTCCTGAGTCCAGCTCTTCTGGCTGGGAGTCGCTGATTCCTGTCGGCCTACTCAGGAAAAATAGATAATTTCTGAGGAATATTTATAAATAATTTTAATAATAATTTCTTTTAATTCTTTTAGCATTTTTTTGGGATTATTTTTAAGGATTTTTTCGGCATATTTAAGGTTTTTTAAGGGTTTTTGGGGTAAAATCTCCTCGGGGTCAAGATCAAGGTCATGGGTAAAATGTCATGGGTCAGGGGTAAAAGGTTAACAACATCCAAGGTGGCGGTCGGTTGACGTAACAAATCGATTTAAGATGTGTCTATATTTCTTTGTTATTAAAGACAGTTTCAGGTGACATCTATTATTGAAAGCTGCTAACTTTCCTTCTCTTAGCATTGGCGAAATATTTTCTTTACCAAAACACCAGGGCCACGTCCGTAAAACGTAAACATCTATATCTCAGGAACAAAAAAAAATAGTTCAACATAGTACCAACCACAATTATTCACTCTCCACGAAATCAATGGAAACTGTAAGTCATTATTTTCTTATACATATTTGTAATCATATACTATTTTTCACGAGCAACAAAATATAAAGCTTACTATTCGTGTTTTTAAGTAATGTCTTTTTTAAAAGATTTGTGCAATTTTAAACCGAGAAATTCTAATAATACTTTGTTGGTACTTTGTCGACCGTGTGTAGAGAAACTAACGCTTGTCTATTCTGGAGTGGGAAAAGTCGGTAAGTCGAAGGTGCTCAAATGTACCCCCATGCTAAGCAACGAACAGCTCTTAATGCCGTCTTCGAGCAGCCGATAAGTTTCGTCGGCTGCGAGACAGTAGGTTCGAGACGATGCCGGCAGTTACCAAAGAAACTTAGAATAAGCTTCCAGACTTTGCGTTTAATTTCGCCATCAATGTATATCACTGCTGCTTTGATGCGTTCCCATAACTCTGCCAATGTTGTAGGCTGTAGTCGGTCGTAAAGAAAACACTTTACGTACTTGGAAAGGAAGAAGTCACATGGAGTCAGGCCAGGAGACCTGGGGTGTGGGCGAACACAGCATCATTATCCATATTAAAGAAACCGCATCTGAGTTCATAAATGAGAGAAACATAGGTTTTATTTTATATATTGGTAATTTGTGCTCAGCGAGACTTTCCGCAGCCCTAAAGGTTTGATGTAACATTATTTTACTTTGTCTCAAACCTCGCGCGACTTGTACATGCGACCGTTCGTAGTCTCGAAGTTATGGATGTTTGTCAACCTTTCCAGCCTTCGAAAAAAAAAAATTCTAATTCATAAATCCACGAGTATTGATTTTCTTGGTGTCTTGGCTGATTGTGTTATTGCCTATATAGATAAAAAATTGCAGATAACATTGATAGATGTGTTTGCGTTTTGTGCAATATGTGTTCCTATGTTACGCATAAATCCAGTCTGGACCAACGAAGCTATTATAATTAACAAATTCAGAATTTGAGGCTTCATAGTTGCGCATATTGCAGTAGCAAAACTTCTTTAACTCTTGGTGTAGTGTAAAACTCGACTGTACCCTGAAATAATGGAGATTGGATTCATCATATTTTGGCATCTGACTGACATGCATGTTTGCAGAATTTCATGTGTGTCTACAAGCTATCGCTTCTAGCACATCATATATTTTGCACATATGTGCCAAATTTTGTGTATTATTTTTAAGATATTTTTAGTTTCTATGTGCGTTTTAGCTTTATATATTCACTGCACCACAGTAGTGAAACTGATATCTGAGCAACGATGCAAATGATGTACTCGCATACGCCGATACAGTCGATAGTGTGGCCTGGGGTTTATTTGAAGATGTAGCACAATCAGTTGTGAAGCAGACAGAATTCTCAGTTGATATTTTAGATGTCACAGCTGGAGTTAGTAACAATACGTACCCTGCACCGTTGGAAAACTCCACATCCAGAGGCGTTCGTTTTGGCACCGAAGGCAATGACTGCATGTCATTTAAGAGCATTCTAGGAAACAGAATTGTTTCTAATCTAAAAGAGACAGAAAAAAGGCAGCGAGGTGGCGCAGTAGGTAAATTACTTAATTCGCATTCGGAAGAATTGGGGTTAGTTTTTTTTTTGTCCAGTAATTCTGATATCGATTTTCCAGGTGTTTCCGAAAGCTCCTCAGGAGAATGATAGGATAGCTCATTAGTACACATCCGTGCCGATTCCTGTCCAGTCCCTAAGTAAACAGTTTTCCCTGATAAAGACCATGCAGAGTTTAGTAGCACTTAAATCACCAAATAAATAAGAATAACAAAAATAATAAATATAAATATATTCGAAAGTACGAGCTTAAGTATTTATTGTATTTGCTATGCAATAAATTAAATAACTTCCACCTCATATAAAAAAATAATGTGAAGGTAAAAAAAATCGTAGTCTCAGCAAAACACAAACATTTTATATTCCTTAGAATCGAGAACACCTGCCAATATGTTTGTATACTCTGTTCTCGGTAAACTGAACTCTTCTGAAATCCCTGCTTAAGATCTACTTGTATGTCCATTGTGTATTCTTCCGCCTTATGTAAAATTAACAATGCCATGGACCTAATCACTTAACTTATGAGTCGATCAAAGCGAAACTGTGAAATTAGTATACAAGAAAATGTTTTACAAATTTGCTAATTCTTACACTTAGATGCAACAATAAAACACAGAGCAAAATAAATCGTTTCACTATTCACAAATGTTAACCTAACACTTTTGATTCCACATTTAAAACATGGATCTACTTACCCTTCGTCTTTACCGACTTCACAGGGGTAGTGACACTCAGTGGGCCATTTAAATATATGCTGGTAGGAGCAGTGATGCTTAAAAGTTGTTTTTAAAAGCGCTCAACTGGCTGTGAACCGCTTATAGACAATATCATAAATCTGACCCACAAGAAAACGAGGTGTACTGAAGATTTGTCCTTTTCTTGCTCGTTTTTATACTTACATGCCGACCAAGACTTTTGCAAATTAAATGTTATATGATGAATGGAAGTATTTGGGCAAGTCTTGGGATCCGATAAGAGTGAAGTAAGGTGAGTATGGATCAAGGTTGGAACGTAGGGGCGAGGAAAACGGGAGATCTCCGAGAAAACCCGCTGACTGGTGGCATCGTACATCACGATTCCCACATGCGAAAATCCTGGGGTAGCCCCGCCGGGAATCGAACCCGGTTCGCATATGTGGGAGTCGAGTAGTCCGGCCATTAACACTACCCTTGTTATACGATGAACTTTACTCTCGCTACTATACTGTTTCCTGAATAACGTTCTATTACGAATCATTTCGTTCAAGCTAGCGATACTATTGATTATTATTTAAATTTATATGCTGCTGTACAAAACGGAACTTAGCCCTACTACAGAGACGTAAGAAGACATACTGTAGAAATACTTTTAGTTTGGAGAGATGAAATTCATGTAATGGAAACCTATTCTTGGTTGGAATCGAACAACGATTTTACACATAAGAGTCGGGAACGTTTACGTTGAGACAAAACTTACTTGGTACAGAGCAAATTCCGCATTTAAGATGTGCATGTGTATTCCCCAATAGCGTTTCACTTTACCAGCTGACTATAGAATATTTATGCTACAGCTAATATTCTTAATATTTAATCCCATAGGTAGTAGATATATGCTTGATTTTTTTTCTTTGAAACCACGTCTAGAACATTGTGTGTAGGAAAAAAAAAATATTTTCACTACATCGCACAGCCGTATGCGTGCATGAAGGGATATAGGCTGTTCACGATAAGATTAGCACTTTTGAAAGCCCTGCTTAATATCTACATTGTATTCTTACGCGTTATGTAAAATTAACATTGCTATGGTCCTCATCTCTTTATTCATGCGTCGGTCAAGTGAAACTGTGAAGTTATTAGAAAAGTGAAGGTTTTACGAATCTGCTCATTTGTACACTTCGATGCATTAAAATTAAAAGAAAAAACAGAAAGCGAAAGAAATAATGTGTGTTATCACAAATTGTTACCTAACACTTTTTATTCGACGTTAAAATACGGAACTACTTTCCCATCTATCGTTACCAACTTTACTGGATGCATGTCACTCAGTGCGCCCGTTAAAATATATGCTGGCAGGAGCAGTGACGTTTTTCTAAGGTTGATTTCAAAAGTGCTCACTTTATCGCGAACAGCCTTTAGGTAAAGGTAACACGGAAGGGAATGTTGACGAATTACGGTCTCCATGGCGACGTGGACGGTGTGATACACAAGCAAACCCTCGTGCATCATACGAGGTCGCCGACGGCGGATGTGGCGTTAGGAGACACACACCAGGAGGGCGGCAAGATCCCTTCTCAGCTCGGAGATCCCACCAGGGAATTACAGAATGCCCTTGCTAGGAGCTACCCGCCATCTAACCCTGCCTGCATGGACTGTGGAGCTATTTGCGTATGTGATACCGAGAAGCGGGGAGTGCGAAGGGCGAACCAGCCACGAGCCTCACATACCCTTATCGCCTTTAAGAGTAGGCCTACATGGGCCGCAGATTTTTTTTTCGTGCTCGAGTCACAGCGATAAGGACGACAACGACACGCGCGCCCAGTGTCCCATCGCTCCTACGCGCAAGGTGGTGAACCTGCGTGCAGTGTTTTGCTGAACCTGCGTGCAGTGTTTCCGTAGTTGAGCTTTCCTGTGCAAATTGTTTATTTAATAGTGTGGTTTCATTACACGCAATGAAATCTCACAGATTAAACTATGGCTGTACGGGTTTCTTTTACACCTAACTCTTTTAACGAACCTGCTCAGTTAAGTTTCGAAAATCCTATTTTATTTTGCCATTTCAAAAGTTATTGTTAGCCTACTTTCCGAGTGCAAAAAGGGCTTATGAAATCACGTTCGTTTTCGTGTATTTATGTGTTAACGTTTGTGTTTCTGCTTGAGTGTGTCCCCTCCTTTAGATTTTTTAACGCGATGTCCGATTTTCACCAAACTTGGTACACATATAATAAATAATTGGTAAATACACCTGACTTTTAAGGGTTTCGACCACGTTAAGCAACTTAGTTTAAACATGGCGGTAATATTGAACTTTTGGGTGATATGTCGTATCTCGTGAACCATTCAACCGATTCAAATAAACATTTTAGTGCTGGCAGACCATTGTGTAAGCATTGCATTTGGAGAAGAATATTGCTGTTAGTCCGTCATTTTGGAAAATAGCACCAATTTAAAAAATGTATTTTTTGTATTTTAACTCGCAAATTATTTAACCAATTCTTACCCAATTTGGCAAGTAAGCAATACTATGGTAAACCATTTAAATGTGAGTTGTTGAAATTGATCAGTTACTTATTTTTAAAATAGTTGCAATACAAACGTTTTAAGTTTAATTAGTGTATAAGCCATACAATTTAACCAATTCCGACCACATTTTGTATACTGAAGATCTATATTACAAGCATCGTATGTACTAACTAATAACCACTTTTGTCGGCCATTTTGGAAACCAGTGCCATAAGAATATAATTATGTTTTACGTCATATTTTAGGAAAGAATTGACCAATTCCTACCATATTTGGTAAACAAGTAGTCCTGAGTCAGATGATGTCAAGTGGTATGCTTTAAACATGCCAGACACTTATTTTCATAATGGCGTCCATACAGCTATTTTAGCTTCGAATGCTATATCACCGAAATTAAGTACTCAATTTCAACTAAACTTTATATGCTAGCAGTAGATATTTCAACTGTAAACTGTATATACATGGACCAACTTTTGTCAGCCATTCTATAAGATAGCACCATGCAAATAATTACAGTTTTCTTGTTATGTCTTGAGGAACAATTGACAAATTCGTTCCAAATTTGTTAACAAATAGTACTGCAGCAGGCGGTGCAAACTGGTATGTTTTATGTAAGTAAGGCACTTATTTTCAAAATGGTGGCTATATAAATATTCTTATTAATATATTTTACTAACGGAACAAATTCCAACTTGACTTAGTATACTGGCAGTACATATTACAACCATTAACTTCTCTATGCAGAGACTCATTTCTCTGCCATTTTGTAAGATAGCCCAACCAATAAAATTCATGATTTGATCTCGTATCTTCAAAAACAATCAACCTATTTACAAACTTTGGCGAATATGTTGCACTGTGGTAGGCCATAATAATAAATTAATATTTTTAAGTAGGACTGACTTATTTTACGAATGATATATATAAAATAATTTTGGTTTTGCGGGCGATATCTACGAAATTATGTGATCTATTTTAACTTTTATTTGTATATTGGTACTATACAATCACCGAAATTGTTACTACATCACTTCTTTCCCTCCAGTTGTGAAGATCGCCACATGAAAATTATGGATGCTTTAGCCATGTCTTGAAGACCAATCAATCGATTCCCAACCAATGTTACACTAGAACATTACAAATAAATTTGTACCAAATTATGCACACCATAAATAGGCCTACTACAGTAGGTCATGCAAACTCTCGTGATTTAAGAGGGTCAAACAACGATGTTCAAAACGGCTGCTTCATAAATCATTTAGGTTAGTTTGTCATATAATTTAAACAATTTAACCAAATTCAACCAAATTTTTTAATGTTGACAGTACACATTATAAGCAGCATATTTATAGCTTCTTTTTCTGGCAATTTTTTACGATAACGTCAAAAAAATAAGTAAATATTTTTATGTTATATCTTAGGGACCAAACAACCGATTTCCACCAAATTTTTCACACAGGTAGCGCACGATAGGTCATGTAACCTTACATGTTTTTTGTAGTTCAGTAACGTATTTGCAATATAAAGGGCCTGTAAATTTTTTAGGTTTGTAACTTCTATTATTCGAAACATTACGTTGATTAAACCCAAAGTTGATGCTCTGAATTCGACCTCCGTAATGCAGTGATCGAACGTTAGCTTATAATGTGAGGTTTTCTGTCTTCAAGTCCCTGGTAAGGCATGTGTGTTTTTATAAATGTCTCACTATTGTTGCATAAGTTTCTGGTTTCATTTCTTAAGTTATTGCTTTCAAAGAATAGTCAAGTCCTTCCTAACAACTCAAAATTCAGGAAATACTTAAAAATGTATTGCACCCATATTGAGGAAAGTAAGCTCATTAGTTATATATGTAGCTTCTTATTTTTCTTTTCCTTTTATAATACACTTCAATTTAAAAAAAAAAAAAAACTAAAATTTACAGGCTTAGGTTTTTTCCTTGCCAAAATTCGTATGCCCAGGGTATATAATTTCCGAGATAAACGCAAACATGTAAACAACGATTCTGCAAAAAATATGCCCGGACTACTAACTGTTAAGGGGCCCTCCTAACTTGTGCTATTTTCGGCGCTTGACGCCAAGAAGCGCGAAAGTGATAAGGGCGACACTTCCAAGCACACTTACTTAA
Source organism: Dryococelus australis (assembly GCA_029891345.1). NCBI lineage: Eukaryota > Metazoa > Arthropoda > Insecta > Phasmatodea > Phasmatidae > Dryococelus > Dryococelus australis. The sequence goes on from CM057001.1 coordinate 113,341,983, forward strand.
TAGCCCCATCGTCACTAAGCGCTGATTCTGAACTGACGTGCAGTATTCTCGTTGTGCTGCGTGTACTTATGGGACTTTCAGCACTGACCCTGCCATTGTATTGGTAGAAAGCCTCTGAAGTTTCAACGCAATTGTATGTATCTGACGCGTACATTTGGAGATAAGCTTCTTAGAAAAATCCGTTTTTAGCTATGTTGGAGTGCTCTAAATTGGTGTTTCTAATGTGCGTGACGCCTAAAAACACTCAATAGCTCTGCTTGAAGTGTGTGATTTTTTGACAGATCAGCACATTCAACGAATGTTTAATTGTAACTTGAGTAAAATTGTTTTTAACACTTTGCAACGCAGTTCAGCAGTGACCATAAAATTTAATGCATGTAATATTAAAAATGCTTCACTTATCAATACCCTGTAAAGGGTTCTGCCCCGCCATGGTGTATTTAATAACAATTTGTAACTTATTAAAGAACTGTTTTATATTTTTAAGAATATCTACACACGAAAAGCATTGAAAAATTTCCATCTCCGAAAAATTTCCCCATTTTCTATTTCCATATTATATGCTTATAGCGTGAAAGTGGAAAACTTTGGTCCGGAATATTTAAAATGGAGGAGAGATAAGCAGAATACCTTAATATTTATTACTAAGTCACGAACGTAGCCTAGGTCTCGCAAATACGAGATGTGTCTACGAACTATAGTAGAATGGCAAAGCGAAGTAGTGCACAAGGGAATGGGATATAGAAACCGAGGTGCCAACTGACTGCCATGTTGTGACGTCATCCGGCCACCATATTGAACTTGGATGACCTTGACCTCATTCCCATGACCTTGACCAGGTTCCCGCAACCGTGGATAACCCTGAACCCAAAAAAAAAAGTTTAATAAACCGCAACAAAACGAAGAAGCGATATCTTTTAAGATTGAAACATAAACAGCAGCAATACTAGTGAGACAGTTACACATACACACGTGCCTTCCCGGGACTCGAACCCAAAAAAAACGCCTTGCCATAAGATGGCATGCAAACAACTGCATTACGAAGGTAGAATTCAGCACATCAACTTCATTTGTAAACAGACTAAGGTTTTAGTAGACTGGGATTACCAAATTAAAATATTTACAGGAAAGTCGTTTCGAAAACTAGTCACGTAATTCATGTAAGTTTGCGTAACTCACCGTAACACCAATTACGTACAGAATTTGGTGGAAATAGGTTGACTGGCTCCACAAATATGGCATAAAAATGTCGGTGTCTCATTTGGAGGTACCGTAAAAATGGCCTAGAAACCGGCTCTGTATAGCCATGTCTTATTCTTCTAATAGCTACTGTTAGCTTACAAAGATTGGTTGAATTTTTTTCTCCTAAATATTTAATATATACAACAAACTTAGCTATACAGTTTACACCGTCACAATTTTGGAGAAAAAAAAAATCTTACCCATTTAAATCATGTACGATTACATGGGGCACTCTAATACTACTTATGTGAAAATTGGGTGGGATTTAATTGGCTGGTTCCCGAGATATGGTATAAATGTTGCATTTTATCACATGGCACTATCTTCCAAAAAGGCGGCAAAAAAAGGGGCGACTGTAAAAATACTTGATTCTTCTGATTGGTACTCTCAGCATACAAAGTTTAATTCAATTAATTTAAATTATTTAATATATATAAAATAAACTTATCCAGAATATTCATATATAGTTATAAATAATGTCTGGCACACACTCCTAAAACGTGTTTAAGTTCACGTTGCTTACTTTAGCACTCCCGATATGCAAAATTTATCAAGAATCGGTTGAGTGGTTCCTGATATATGGCATAAAAGATCAGTTTTCTCGTATGGCGCTATTTTTACTAATATATAAAAAGACTTCGATTTATTGGTACGTATTATATACCAAATAAAAATACTTATTTGGTCACATTTAAAAAAAAAATGTTGGGCCCACATAAAACATGTCCGTTTACGTCGTCTACCATAGTAAACTGTTGGTTTGCCAAATTAAGTAGGTATAAATTGTTGTTTCCCGAGATGTGGCCAAAATTTATTCATTCAAACAGCATTTCCTTGTAAAATAGTGTACGAAAGAGGATCTGCGTAGACGCATTTGATTGTTGTAAAAGATTCTGCCAGCATAAAAAGTTGAGTTGAAATTTTGAAAATATGTGTCTAGCCCACTTACAAGTAAGTAATTTTACATAGTCTTGTGCAGGACTACTTGTCTGCCAAATTTGATAGGAAGTGGTTGATTATTTTACGAGGTATGGTAAAACTTATTTTATTCGTTTGCCTATATCTTTCAAAATGGTGGACAAAAAGGCTCTGGGTAAATGCATTTGGTGCATGTAATAAATATTGCTAGTATACAAAGTTAAGTGTTAATTTGTATCATGGCTTCGTAGATATATCACAGTAACCTAAAATGTTTATATCTCCCGTAGTTTGAAAATAAGATTCTGGCCCACAAAAACGTGTTAGTTTACATGGCCAACTGTACTACCACTTAATTGCCAAATTTAGTAACAATCGGTTAAATTTGTTTTCTGAAATATGGCATATAATTATTCTTCGTTTAGTGCTATCTTACAAATTGGAGGACAAAGGAAGCTAGGTAGTACACACATTCAGGGTACCAAGTTTGTTCGAAATTGGTCATAGGTGTGGTAGAAATAGAGGTCAATGTTAAGGTCGGCAACCTCCAACGTGGTTGTCGGAGTCCTCAATTCCTCGATTTTTAGAAATATTTCTAAAATATTTGCTGTTTATGTTGATTTTTTATGATTGGTAGGGGATAAGTTGTGGAAAAGTGTGTTGGTTAGGGTCTTGTGGTCGAGGGGAGGGGGTGAATAAATGATTTATATTCCTCAATTTTCAGAATTTTTCATATTCTTGCATCTTTGTCGAATTATTATTATTATGAAGGTGCTGGTGAGGAATTGGGTGGGTGCTAGGTTGGCGGGGAAGCAAAAGGGGAGGGTGAGGAAACAACATATGTCCCTCAATCGTTACAAATGTTATTCCATTTTTTTTTGTGTTTGGGCGGGCGGGTGGTCGTACGGCAGGTGGGTGTAAGAGGGTGTTGGTTAGGTTGAGGAGGGGTGGATGGGCGGGTGGGGGTAAGAGCGTGGTGGTTAGGTTGAGCAGGGGTGGATGGGCGTGTGGTGGTAAGAGGGTGTTGGTTCGGTTAAGCAGGGTGTGGATGGGCAGGTGGAGGTAACAGGGTGTTGTTTAGTTTGAGCAGGGGGTGGATGGGCGTGTGGTGGTATGGGGGTGTTGGTTATGTTGAGCAGGGTGTAGATGGGCGGGTGGGGTGATGGTTTTGGTAAGAGTGAGTGGGCGTATGTGTGGGAAACGTTTTATGTACCCCGATGTTTAAAATGTTTTTATTGTTGCTATTTCGAGTTTTTTATATTTGTTTGGGAAAAATGGAGGGGGGGGGGTGATAAGATGTTGGTTATTTCGAGCAAGGGGAGGCTGGAGTAATGTTAAACGTAGCTCGGTCCTTCATTTTTTTTTTTGACGAATTTTAGAAGGTTTTCTACTTTTGGGGGAATTCTGGGTGTGAAGTCATTCAAGTTCACGGGCACAGGGTCAAGGTCAATGGGGTTATGTCATGGTCAAGGTCACCCAAATCCAATATGGTGGTCGGATGTTGACACAACATGGCCATTTGGCGCCTCGACTCGTTTCCCCTGTTCCCCTTGTACCCGACCCTTTTATAGTTATTCTTGGTTAGATAATTAATATTAGGTGCATTTATTCCAGTTATTGAAATGGATGTCCGCATAAGTATTCGTAAAAATATTGGTAATGTTATTATTAATTTTAATTCAACTCAACAGTATAATTAATATAAAGGTCTGGCTTAATCAAAGTATTATTATTTATTTTATTTTAGGCAAAATTTGCTATTTAAAGCAGATGTTATGGAAAGAGGCTTCGAAATTTCTACTTTAAATAGTATAATATTATTGTTAAAAATCTAAATTAGTAAATTCAAGCAATATATTAACAATATTAAAAAGGAAATAATTTCTTCTTTCATATGCAACAAAAGTCATAATTTTTGACAATTTTGGCAATGTGTACTATTTTTAAATTATTAGTGGATGTTGTACAGTTGTATGCAGAGTTATATACGGAAGCCTCTATTCTACCTTAAAGAGCGATAGTTAAAGACATTTATTTCTTGCTGTAACACGACACCTTGGCACATCTAATAGTCGTCATAATTTTCGAGTGTAAGTCTTGTGTCAGAACAAAAATCCTTTTGCAGGTACTGGGAACACGGAACTGAGCCACCTGAGTGCTACTTGGTTACTATTGGTTAAGAATAGTTGCGAGTCGTTTCGGATAAATGTGGTGGCAAATTCCGAAACGTCTTTTGTCTATTTAGCAAAACTTGAGGACAGTAAATAAAATAACGTACCAGACAATACTTTACAATTTAAAGCCTTTGAAATACGTTCACGTATCAGTGTTACTTAATATATAATTGATATTTAATGAAGTCTATCTATCAAGATCATACGTTTTATAATAAGGCAGAAACATGTTCAACAAGGGATGATTCGTAACAGTCCGTAGGAGAAGAGAAATTTTCGAAATGCTTGTTTAGGATGAGAGACACTATGGAACAGTAAACGTTGGACAAAGATACATCATGGAAGTGGAGGGGTAAATAAACACAGAAGCTATTGTAATAAGTAGTTCCGTTTTTCTGAATTAAGGGAAGGGATACATTGTACAACCAAAATTTTTGCATAAAGCTTCTTGAAAAGATTTGGAGCTGCAGGCAACTGTAATTCTTAATTATGACAAGGAAAAATAACATTTTGGTCGACAAATGATGCAGATTTATATACAAAATAACGCCAGGAATCCAATAAATTAAAAAAAATTCAGTTTGAAAACATTGATAATAGATGTTTGGAATTGGCTACCGCAAACGCAAATATTACGACAAACACGACGTCTCATCTAGCGAAATTAATAAGGGGTCTAGCTGCAATACCCTAGTGCACACTGTTCCATATTATTCCTCGAAGGAAAAATTTTAAATTTTCAACGAGGGACACGCTTTGATGTTGTTCTCGAGGGAAATCAGTTTAAAAAGAATATTTTAGTAAAAATAAGCTGTGTCAAGCACTTGTAGCAAAATCAAAATCTGATGGCTGCATACTCTTTTCAGTAATTTAAATAAAGTAGCAGCGAGTTTGTTGATAACAGTCCCGTAACTGAAAAAAGGGGGGGGGGGGGGGGTGAACTCAATTTACTTTGTAATAAGGCGAAATTTAAAAACAATTCGATGTGTCTTTGGAATTCTTTTTACAAATATGCTGCATCTAAAGGAAAACTGTTTTTTGTACAATATAAATTACACCTGAAGAGTTTCTTGCAATTATAATGTACTGAATATTTGCAAACAATAAATTTTGCATCACTTTAAGAAGCACATATCACGGGAGTTTTAAAAATATCCTGGTAACAATTTTTTAATAAGTTGATGAGAATTAATACAAAGTATTCCACTTAGTATTTTGTAGCAAATAGTGTTCAATGATATGTACTTATTGTGTAAGTGTATTTGAATTATTAGTTGACCGCTATACGAAGAGATAAAATATAAGGCTACAGTTCACATTATAAATCTCTTTTTTCATATTTAGTACTGATAATTATATTTTAAAAGTCAAATATTTTTGTGATGCAGATTTTTAAAAATACTTTTCCCTTCAAAACATTGCTCTTTTTTTAGTAATTTTTGTTGACATTTTCCGTTATCAAGCTATTGTGAAAGGTAAATAATTTTTTGCATCAAAAGTAGTATTACATATATATATATATATATGCGTGTGTGTGTTAGAAATAATTTCTTGAGAATCGGTGATTTAACTGTTTTTTTTTATTTGACCACAGCATTTAATAGCTTTAATTAAAATTTAAAGATAATTTTTCAGTTCAATTGTATGTACAAAGGCAGTTCACGGTAATACAACCTCGCTACAGAAATATATCTTGCACAAAATATTCAGAAAAAATATATATATTTATTTATATTATTCTACATAAAAAACCACAGTACATATTATCACACTTTATAAATGGTTTAAATTTTGGGTACCTTTTGACGTTTGTACGGATGAATATCTCTCACGAATTCTTAATCGTGAAAAAGGAACTTTCTCACAAAAGAAATCACGTTTTCTTCTTCTTCTTGAATAAATCTTTGAAAAATATCACTGCCAGTTACCAGCGTATATGCTATCTTACACACTGGCATGCACAGGTTCCCAGTTGAGTAATTACTGAATTGAGGAAAATAGTTTAATGTCTTGTTGAAGTGCCAATGAAAGGATATATTTAAATTTATGATAGTTCAGGATGGTGATTTTTCTTTAATTACATTAAAACACATATTGCTATATTAATAACACATTAAGGAACCTCACAATTTCACGTTTTCACGTGACCAACGGATGAATAGTTATCATGTCCATGGCGAAGTAATATGTGTACTAGGAAAGTAGAACTTGTGCAGGGCTTTCAAAAGTGCTCGATTAGCAACAGACAGCCTATAGCAATTAACAGGAAATAGAAAACAGGCCGTAAAGCCCCCGTCATACTTTCAAATCAAAAACATTTGAAACAATAAATTGAAATTTTATTTATCAGAGATGTTTCCTGCACAATGCAATTTAATGCCTTTGAGTTCTTAATATTATCTACAATGTTCACTTACAATAGCATTCATGCACAGGCAGCTTCTACATAACTTAGGCTAGCTATCTCCATTGTTTATTTCATGTCCAGCCCATTTTTCGTCGTGCATGATTCTGACTGGCGCACCCCATCACCCTTCAAATAAATTTTAGAACTTGTCCAATCTTCAAATGTTTGACGGAAACTGAAGCCACCTAAGTTTTTCAGACAAATATAGCTGTGTGTATGACGTTCCGATGATGTCGCAATTGTGCAGCTTTATTTGACGAAACTTATTTGGAAGCTGTTTAAAGGATAAATCTGACAGTGAGACAGGGGTTTAAAGAGTCTTCACTCCTCGTATATGGAGCTACGTACCTGACCCGACACAAAGAAGCTCTTTAGAAACTGAACTTTACATGTTATGTTCTAACTGCTACGGTTAATAAGAACATAGGTAAGGATGCGTAGCCGTAGTATAGAAAGTTAAGACCAGAGAAGTGAACCATATTAAATGTTTAAGTACAGTATTTACTTAACGATTCTAACAGAAGTAACCTGCGATACAGAAGTTCCAGTTATAAGGCCAATGGAAGATGGGAAGAAAGGAAAGGTTATTTTTAAAGTAGAGTGGCCATCAATTAGTTACGAACTCAGCCGGTCTCACACTCCGGACCCTCTGCGCAGAGCGCGAACGGATCCTCGCCTGGCCTCCTATCATTCCGCTGGACACTCGGTGACTGATACGATCTCCCCCCCCCCCCCTCGCAGACCAGTCCACACTTAGCGCCCCTTCACATGTGTGTGTTGTAATTATTTCTGATTGACTCCCGTTGTGCACTGGAGGTGGAATCTGCTAATAGCTTGTTGAATTTAGTGTGGAATGTCCTGTTGTCTGCTGGAACAACATTTCCTGTTGTTCTCTACATTTTGTTATTGGTGTTTAGAGATTCCATTCCGGCTCGCTGTTATAGTTATTTAGTTTTGTAAACTCGCCAGTAGCCTCTTTCACAGGTATGTTGCGACAGGTTGTGCACTACGGGGCCGTGTATAACGACGTGGTGCCTTAGTGCACGGGTCCAAACAACTTATGCTATGCTACCGCTTCTTCTATTAGTAGAATAATCAAAACTTTGCGCAATTGGAGGGTGTAAAGGTAGAGGGGGAAATATTTACGTTTGGTGTAGTTTACTCTGCTCTCCGCACGGCAGTTAGTACTATCGTTGTTACTTCCAACTTTCTGAAGCCATGTTTAAGGCAGTAATACACTATCTTCCAACGTAACATCTCACACAATGCACAACTCATTAATAAAATAGTACACCCTCTAAAAATATTTTAGAAAGTTATGATTTTTGCTGCCTATGAAAGAAGAATTACATATAATTTTTTTACGATGTGAAATAATTTGCTACAATTTACTTATTTAAATTTTTAAGAAATTATTAAATTAAAGAATATTTTAATAAAATATTACACCGTTTTTCTTGTTTAGAAGTATTGAGGCGTGCAGGGGCTGGCTCACTTTTCATTAATTGGATTATAGGTATGATTAATCGCTAATTAATACGCATAATTAATCTAATCAAATAATCGGATTAAGGCACGTGGATAAAATTAGTTTAATACGATGAAATTAATCGGATGAAATTAATTTGATTAATTGAAAAAAAATTAAATATGTAAATTTTAAAATTTGTATTATTTGGTAAGGGTATGGATGTGCAAGAGTGTCAGAAGTGTCATGGTGCTGTGACCTCTCCTTAAGGGAGGAGACCAAGCTTTTACTAGGGGGGATGCTTGTAGTCAAAAGTAAAAGCACTCGTTAACACAATACTCTACTTTATTCAAACTTCGTAATACAAATGCCGTTAATCAAGAGCGGTTAATCAAATACTAGTACAATATTCGATAGCAAGAAATACCTTGATATACTTTAGAGAGTGAAGCATGCAATCTTAATGACTCTCGCTCTTATGGAGCTTAGTTTAGGCCTTCGCCTGTCCCGATACCTCACGCGGCCTAGGTCGCCCTAACTGGAAGTATATTTTCCCTGGTAGCGTAGTCGACAACGAGGAGGCTCCCTCAAGGGCGGATGGTGATGGCGATGACCACTGGACCATGGGTATGGTGGTCCTCCTGTCGGGCAGTTAACCGGACGGGCCTTCAGCGCCTGGGGCAATTTGGCGCCCCGAACCACCATTGTCCCGTCCTTATATACTGATGGACCCGACCTCGTAACCATTTCCCTGGGACTGTTGATAAAACAGCTGGTAGGCTTGCCGAGGTCGCACGGTATCCAGCGTTCACACGCCTCCTGGCAGCCCTTCCTGTTGATAGCCGCAGCATGGCCCCCTGTCTTCGGAAGACCCATGCATCCTCGCATGGGAAGAATGGGGCCGGATGATGCGGGGGAATGTACGAGTGATGTCGGGTCGCAGGTGCAGTGTGGCGGCTCGTGGCAAGCGGGAAGCCTAGGTGCCCCTGTTGCTAAACAGCAGAGCCTGCCGGAGAGAGCCTTGCTTGTACTCGGAAACCAGCAGGGTAATGTTTTAAAGAATTTCTTTCGTGCTCTATAATTTTTAGTTCCCTAGGTCGCTATCAGCTACTTGAGGTTCGTAAAGGTGTTACATGTAAGGCGTTCGTTAAAGCATGTGGATTCTATTTACTTCTTTATTCCATTGCATTGGTATGAATATTATAATAGTTAACTTTTTCAGTACACTTATGATATGATGTACATATTTACTAGTGATTTATTGGACATAAGTTTGAAAAACATCTTTCATTAACTTTACTAATATCAAAAATATATTTACACTATATGTGAGAACGTTACTGTAGTACAAAGTTTAACAATGTTTTACTTAATTCAAATTGTTGATTAGTTTGATAATGCTAGGAAACTTTCTACAGATAGATATATATATATATATATATATATATATATATATATATATATATATATATATATATATATATATATATATATTGGTCATACTTTAGATGGTAGTAATGTGGTCTAAGGCACTAACTGAATAATAATATTAATTACAAAGATAATTTTTGTTGTTGTGTCTGTCCGCCTGTTAGTACTAATCGCATAGGGTCGCTATTGGTTGTGTTGACCACGGAGAGAGGACAGAATTGTGCTCAGCTCCGTAATATCGCTCCTCCCCATATAAGAAATAACGTAAAAAGTATTAGAACCGACGCTGAACATGGTGGTAAAGGAAATGGAATTATGGTGCACCAATTGCAGTCAACAGTTCGCAATAGCACCCTTACTATGTGTGGGAAATGTTTCTACGGTTTGCAATATTACTCATTAATTCAATACTACTTTATAAGTAATAAGTACCTTATAAGATATATCAGTCATACTTCTCTATACAAAGCGATATATTGACACTTTAGATAGTGTATACAATTATTATACATAATATGCCTTTTGTAGTATATACAAATATTTTACATATTATAAATTATCAGGGTGCTTTACATGCCAGATACTGAGTAGTAATATTGGAAAAGAACCAAGAGGAATATACATCCAAGGGGCCCTGTATGAAAACATAAGTTATGGCGTAATCGTCGAATGGGCCTGAGCCACCGTCACGTGCTCTCTAGAGCTAAAGAATGCAATTTTTTTTGTGCTGCTGCCCACTGCAGTTAGAGTATGAATTTTTTTTGTGCGCTCAGGACTGTCTCATAAGCACTTTGAATGCCTGCCACTATATAGCGCAGTGTGTACTGTCGCGTTAAATTTCAGGCAAGGCAATTACATTTAACTGGGCATGCCATATGTTAACTTATTGTGCACCTCTACGAGACATAATTAACACAAGTGTGCTTGCATTTAAAATAAGTAACTTATATATAGCTAATTTACATGTGTGAACTAATTCAATCTTGTGTTTTGAATTGGCCCTATAAGAATGGCAATGTGCCATGTGGTAGCTTCTGTTTTATTTAGCATGTGAGCATATTTAATTATTGAGCCTAATAGTAAATATCAATAACATAAATGCATATTATATCTTGCTCTTATTATATTCACTTGTACAATATTCTGCAAGATCGTACCGCTTATGCCCCTGCTTTAGTTATTTGAAAATATGGCGATGTGCTCATATTAAAATAACTAATATCATGTATTCTGCATTACTGTAATATTACTGTCTGAGTAATATTACAGTAATGCAGAATACATCATATTAGTTATTTTAATATGAGCACATCGCCATATTTTCAAATATCTTTACACAGCTTGTGCCATTCTATACAGTAAAAGAGCTGTTCTTATGGGCTTATAATAAATAAATGCAAGAGCTTTACTAAGAACTGTCGATAAACTTATATAGTTATAATGTTGTTGGGATAGAACTGAAAACACTTCTGTTTGCATTAAATAAGGTCTGCTGTTGACATTCTCATTTGTGAAAAGCTGAGTGTGTGTTATCTTCCAATCCATATTTAAACCCTCATTTATATAAACAATTTCAATTCCTTCATTCAACTTAAGCTGCTGAGCCTCAAAGTTTCTGTGTTGAAGCCATTGTATAGGCAATATCGTGGGTGAAATTGCTAGGCTAGGACTCTTTACATTGCAAATGTGTGTTGCGTGCATAAGCGTCAACTGGTTTGATGTAAGCTCGCAGCTGCATGGTAAGTGGACTTCAATGTTACCAACCTTGGAGTTAGAAATTTCCTTGCTGAGTGTTTTATTGACACATATAAGGACTAACTTGCCAAGCGCATTGGTGATAACGTAATGGTGGTGTTAAATTGCATGAACAAACAAGGGATTATCTAATTCACAATTAAATTTATAATACTTGAACAAGACCTCAACACTGTCTAAATTTATAGCCGCCCTAAGGCAGTTTATTTGGGCGCTATCGGCGATCTTTTTAGACAGAAAATTGATACAGGTTACCTGCTCTGGGGCGTCGTGAATCTCTCTTGTCTCCTGAGTTATATCAGGTGGTTTTGATTTTACTTTTGTGTTCTTGCATACAGATTTCGATGTTAACCTGGTATAGCGTGGTTATTATTTTTGAAATTGCCTGTAAGGGCAGGTATTCCTCATTTGTTACCATTTTTGCTATGCCTGATTTGTCTGTAGTGTAAAGGTCTCGTTTTATGGGTGATTGGGTTTCTGCCCAGTTGTTTGTTATATATTTGACAATGTTACTTTTGACATCATCATATTTATCTGGTTTTTTTTTTTTTGCAAGGTCTCCGCTAACACTTTCTAAAATGAAGTGCATGTCAATAATTCCCTTTTTACCTTATGTATGTTGTTGTTTAGTTTTATTTATGTTATGTAAGCTGTTCCCGACGTTGGTATCCTACTTATAGCATTAGCTAGTGTGTTAAGTTTCCCCTTGATTATGCATGTGTCGAAGTCGTATTCTGTTAGTGCGATTGCTAGTTTCTTGATTCGAACATTGTGTTCGGCCATAGTCTTCAGGTAATGGAGGCTTGCATGGTCTACTTCAATTATAAATTTGCATCCATATAAGTATTCTTTAAAATAGATGACAAAGGAATTCGCGCCCGTATAAGTATTTTTTTAGAATATGTGACTAAGTATTTGATTGCTGAGAGCTCTCTATCTGTGGCAGACCATTTTTTTTTTATTCAAAGACAATTTCTTTGATGCAAGAGCTATGATCCTGAGATCTTTGCTGCCTGGAACTTTCAGCGTTAGGACTGCTCCTGTTGCTGTTTGCAAAGCATCACAGGCTAAAATTGTTTGGCGGTGTTTGTCAAGCTTTGCTAGTATGGGGCAGTTTAAGTAAGGCAGATTTCAGTTTTTCGAACGCGCTTTGTTCGTGTTCTGTCCGTTTGAGTGTTGCTGTTTCTGTTGTTAATTCTGTTAACGGTTCAGCAAATTGGGTGTAGTTTAGTATATATCTACGTAGATAGGGCATAAATCCAAGGATGTGCACAGTTGCTTTATATATTTGGGCGGTCCCATGTGTTAAATGGTTGCAAATTTCTCAGGATCAGTCTGAATACTGGTCTATGTAATGTAGTGCCTGAGTATATTTATTTCCTGCTGCCCGAAATTACATTTTTTACTGTTAATTTTTACAGTTTATTTGTGCAATTGTTCTATGACTTTCTGAATGTTTTGTAAGTATTCACAGAAAGTGTTTCCTACAGTGAAAATGTCGTCTATATAAGTGGCAGCTGTGTTCCAATGCAGGGGACCGAGCATATTGTCGACGAAATTCTGGAAGTAATTTGGACTTGTAGTGAGGCCAATTGGCACACGGGTGTACTCGTATAACCCGACACCATCAACACTAAAGGCAAGTTTCTCTCGATCTTGTTTGCGTACAGGGATGGCATAGAAGCTGCTCAACATATCTATTGAGCTTATATATTTTGAGTTTGTAGTGTTTTTATGATGTCTCCTGTCCACGGTATTGTGTATTGAACTTTCTTAAGGTGTTGATTTAAACGTCGGAAGTACATGAAGAACTGTATGCCGCCTTGGCGTTTCTGTATCACAAGACTCGGTGTGGTGTAAGCTATTGCGACAGGGTTATTATTTGAGCATCTAGCATCTGTGGTATCTGGGTGAGAACTTGTTAGTGCAGTTTAAGGTTGATTCTATAAGCCAGTGTGTGAATCGTTTTGTCTGTTGTGAGCTCGAGATTTATCTGGTAGTATTTTGTTTCTGTGAGTTCTGTGATAGAACTGGCGAACTGGTATCTGTATTGTTGTAGTAAATTCTGTAGTTGGTGTTTTTGGCCTGGTGGTAGTGCGGTGTTTGTGTTACTGAGTGTAATGTTCTATGTGCGTTCTTTGTGTAACTCAATTTTGTTTATATAATGTTCAATGCAATTATTCATATCATGCTCTAGGGTGTTTATATTTATCGGTATTTAGATAATCTTGTTATTATTGGATGCATATATGAACATGATATCTTTAGACAGAACTGGCACTACATCATACTTCTTTGTGAAATCCTCATTTAATATTTTATCTTATATTAAGATCGTCGATTAGTAGGAATTCTTGCTGATAATTGTAACCAGAAATGATAATATTGTCATTAGTTTTATTCCTTGGGAAGTAAATGTCATTTGTGGCTCCCACTAGAGTAAATGTTTCCTTTACTAGTTTACGCCTATGTTTCGTAATGAGTGTCGATGCTATGCATGAGTGAGAGCAGCTGGTGTCCAATAATGCATTGTTTGAGTTGCAGCCTACCCAGACAAGGATGCATGGTTTTGATGTCTAGGCATAACTAATGCAGCGTTTGTCCTTGACGGTCAGCAAGGCATGTTTGTTTGTGTTGGGTGATTGGGACCTGTGGCTCAGTTTCTGCTTATGCTTGTCATTATTGTCACAGGGTTCCGTGTTGATATTGTGATTTGTGGCTGTTGACAGAGTATTGGCTTTTCCTGTGTTTAGTATACGGAGTTTTGTTTGCCCAGTGGCAATTTTTTTTTAATTTGCTAAAACGTGCTGCAGTGTCAGTATGAAATTGCTGGTTTTGATTGGGGAAGAGTGGGCATGCCGCCACTTGGTGACCCAAATACAGGCACAGAGCGTATGTCATGGCCGTTAGTGAGTGGGGACCTATGAAGGCAGTGTTTGCAGCGCTGATGTCATATCTCTACTGACTTGTGCATTCTTCTGGGTTGCCCTTGGCGCATGACGTCGCTTCTGTGTGGAGTACCGTGTCAATTTTCATGTGCATAATGTGTTTATGCTTGATAGTGTCCTTGCAGGCATCGTCTCTATTACAGATGTGTTTCCCTGACCCGCTTTTTGTGTCCCGAAAGGTGATACAGCGTGACTTGTTTTGCATGATTTCCTCTGTCTGAATTGTTTGTATACAATGTAATGTTCGACACCTTGACATTAGGAAATTTTCGCTGTGGAAATTAAATTTAGCTATTTCCGCATACAACCTTGAGGATACACATTTACTAAAGAGTGCCTCACATTCACTTATGATGCATTGTACTTTTATCTCTGGTTTCTTACTGTCTGTGTTGTACCTTTCAAGATTACCGCCCCACGTTTGATTCTGATTTCTATTTGCCCCCTTTAAGGATCCTGTCTGCCTGTCTTTATCTTGGTGATAGTGTCGCACATTTTTATGTGTTTTGTCTATGGGGTTGGTGCCTATTGCCCCCTCGTGTAGTAGTTTTTTTGTTGATAAGTCTAATTTGTTTTATTTTGGGGCTGGTAGTACTTGGTTTGCCTTTAAGTGGGGTTGTTTTGATGATATTGTGTAACATTGTGTGTGTGTGTGAGTTTCTTTGGAAGTGTGGTTTTTTTTTGTGATTCGGGGGGTGTGAGGTGTACCGTCTCCTTTGGGGCTGGACATATTCTTTCATGACGATGAAAGGTTGGCGATTGTGTCTGTAATTATTTTTCAGGTATTGGTGAGCTGGGGTTGGGGGAGAGTACTGTTGGTTTTGGAGAAAGTTCATGTTTTTCTGGTTTTGCAATGATAAATTTGCTATTTCCTCTTTCAGTTTGGTTATTTCCGCCTGTAGAGTGTCGGTATCTGAGTGAATTTTGTGTCCTGTTATTACTTGGTTGTACTGTACAATCCAAGTTCCACCCTTTGGATATTGGTAATTAAATCTTGGATAGTTTCGTTTTGAAGTCCTACAATCTTGTCTGCTATTGACGATAGGCGAGAGCAACAAACAATCCCGATAAAATTTGCATTGGTAACATTGGGGTTATATTTTCTCCTATAGAACAAAATATTCTCAATATGTTTTTGTGCACTCTCATTCAGCTTTTGTCTGGTTGTGTACAGTAATTGTTTTAAATGTTCTTCTGTTGCCGAGGTTGAAAATGTACTTTTCAGTTTGGTTACTATGTCGTTACATGTTATTTGGCTGTGTGAGTTTGAATGTAGTTGTCTAGGGTAGAATTTAAGTCTGCGACATTTTTCCATTTCATCCCAGTTGTTTGTTTCCGCCGCAAGACTGTATTGTTCAAGGAACTCTGGCATATTTTCATTTTCATTTCACGAAAATTAGTTTATTAACACCTTGTGTTGAACTATTATGTTAATGGGGGCTGGATTCGCCATGTTGGTTGATTTTTCTGTGTTGGCATGTGGTATAGCTAGTGTGGAATTTTCATAAATGTGTTCTTTGGTGGTGTCAACTTGTATTGGTGTTAGGTAATCTGCTGTGTTAGGTGGTAAGTTTTTGTGTGTGGTGGCTGGTGTTGTTGACAGAAGGCTGCTATTTGTTAGTTTATTGATGAGACTACGTGTTAGTCGTGTGGAGGTGGTATTAAACAGTTCTATGAACTCGGGATTTTGTTGTAATACTTTTTCTCCCGACACTATGAGTTGTGGGAATTCATCGATGGTGTTAGTATTATGGTTTTTTTTAATTTTCTTTGTGTATTCGAGAAGTCAATAGCAGCGTGCTTTAGAATGTTTCTGGCTGTTTTGGCTAACGACGATGACGGCTTGTCAGTCATGTGTTCTCAAAATAATATTATGTGTGACCTTATATATTAACATGTATACACAAAATTTAATGAAATGTAATTTCCACTTTTGCGCAATACTTAAGTGGAATTTGCATGTTGCAGAAATAAAAACTCCCTGAACAACAGTGCCGTGTTTTAGAATGTATGAATTCTCTTTAAAAGCTTAAGCAGACACACACACTCTCTAGCTACAAGAAAAGGGGCGACTCTATTGCTGCGGTTTTGGCGATACTGCAATTGTGCTCGTGTGCTTTCGAGCGGCCGCAATTTCACTGTAGGCTTTGAATAAGAACTTTCAATGTCACTACTGTTTACTACGGAGTCAGAACAAGTCTGATGGCTGAATTAGATTATCCTGCACGTTCGAGGGGATGGAAATCCTGCGGGGAGGTGGGGACGAGAAGTTTCTCCAGTATTTCCTGGCTTAATTAATGTTTACTATTTTGCGATAGAATTTACTTTAACTCTTTTAATGAAAAAGTAAGGGGAAGGTCGGAAGCTGACAGTGCCTCCACCATTTGCCGTGACCTCTCTTTAAGGGAGGAGACCATGCACTTACTAGGGGGATGCTTTTAGTCAGAAGTAAAATAACTTGTTAACACAATACTCTACTTTATTCAAACTTGGCAATACAAATGCAGCTGATCAAGAGCAGTTAATCTAATACTAGTACTGTGATGTGTACGACCGTAGTCAAAATGTCACATGTATGTAAATGGTGTGAATAAAAAAAATTGCAGATTGAGATACTTTTGCCCGGGGTAGGTCTTTGCTTATACGGACCAGAATTATGATAACTTACACCTCCTGGACACGTGTAACCAGAAGCAGAAACTCAGCTTACAGTAGAGTACATCCAGCGTTGCTCTCATCAAAAGGCTCACCATAGGAGAGATAACCTTTAACATAAGTAGGTCATAGATTACACTTAAGTCCCTTTAGAATGCACTGATTTAATTTTATTATACTTGCGTGAAACCTTGGACACATTGAAATAGGATGCATTGACATAGGGAGACCAGTATTTAATTTCACACCTAGAATGGATAACCCTTCAGAATATTTACAACTGGGAACATTCAGAAAACTATGCAAACCGACAATGAATAATTGGTCTAACATTGAGATATTACCATTGCACTCAATTATATACTAGAACTATTCTTATGGAGGTTACATGGCCGCAACTGAGAATGCCCATGCCCGTATTCAGCCTAATCATAATCTTAAAATGTCTTAAAATATTGTTAAATCCCTAAGTTGGTTATTACTGAAAAACTCTCACCAAATCTGAGAACAAGAACTCATGGAAATCAATTGGGGTTTTGTAAGGGTAAAGCAATTAAAATGATAAAATGCAAATTCCAACATGGCTGGATGGCGCCTCTCTTGTAAAATAATTAAAGTTTTGACCATAGTGAACATCTTTTACAAAACAGGCATGGATTTATCTAACTCACAATTAAATGAAGTGTCGCCATTGGTGTTGGTAGTCGGCCGCATGTAGAGTCTTCTTCGAGTCCGTGATCTTCCTCACTTTAGGCCAACGAGCCTGGGTACACAAAGGGAATACAATCTATAGATTGAGTACCCCACGTCACTCGCGGATGGCGGACTTCCTAAAAGAAACGCGTACGTAGCGCTAAATACCGCCTTCTGTGCTTCATGTCTGCGATTCTTAAAGGTATGAAACTCGACTTGGATATAATAAACAAGAAATTCCAATAGGGTCTACGACAACTAGTAGTAGCCCTTCCTGACTGTAAAATCCACACAATGGAGATCGCTCAAACAAAAACTTAAAAGCGTCCTTCATCTCAACCAATCATGGCACGGCAACCTCAGTTCAAATAACACGGCACTGCGTCGTCAAGACAACCAAATAAATAGACATTAAACTTTTTTTATGGCAACGTAACACATAGCAAACTAACATTACCAAGTTTGTAACAATTATAAAACCTAGACGAATAAAAATTGTCATATGCAAAGCAGACATTTGAAATTAAATAAGATAGATTACTGCCATTAAACTGAAAAAAAATGAACATTTACATTCTACACAAAACACAATACGTAAAATCGTTATAGTAATCAAAAAAGCCATCATCACATAATAATTAATAAATAATAGTGTCCATATACTAATTATAATACTTCCAAAATGGAAGAATTGCAGGCTTTACAGTACAACATTCTATAGCAAGAAATTCATTGATATACATTAGGAAGTGAAGCGCGTAATCCTAATGACTCTCGCTCTTATGGAGCTTAGTTTAGGACTTCGCCTGTCCCGATACCTCACGCGGTCTAGGTCGCCCTAACTGGAAGTATATTTACCCTGGCAGTGTAGTCGACAACGAGGAGGCTCCCTCAAGGGCGGACGGTGATAGCGATGACCACTGGACCACGGGTCGTCCTGTCTGACAGTGACCCGGCCGGGCCTTCGGCGTCTGGAACAAGATGGCGCCCCGAGCCGCCATTGTCCCGTCCTTATATACTGACGGACCCGATCTCATAACCATTCCCCTGGGACTGTTGATGAAACAGCTGGGTAGGCTTGCCAAGGTCGCGCCGCATCCATCGTTTACACGCCTCCTGGCAGCCCTTACTGTTGGTAGCCGCGGCAATGGGTATTTATTTATTTTTGGAGTGCAGCAGCAGCATTGATGTTCACTCTTCGACAACTGGCGGTCGACTGAGGTGGGGAGGTGTATCTGCAGGTGTATACATGTATTGTGTTATATTTTTTATGGAAAAAATATGGTATTGAGGAGGGGTGGAGGTTGTTGTCGGGTGCGGGGTGTAGGAGTTCCATCCGGTTTGCGGTCTGGCAGGTGACTGAGGTGATGGAGGGGGTGTCGGGAGCCCCAAGACACGTCCGCCTTGGCCGGTGTACGACAGTATAGTGTATTACGTGTAACGGCTGAATTCGAGAATATTAATAAATAATAAAGTATAGGATTGAATGTATTTCGGCGAAATTAAATGTATACCAATGTATTTAACGATGAGACGTTACAAAAAGAACATATTTTATTACAAATCAATAAAACATATGTAACAAATGAGTAGCTAACCAGAATGAAATATTCTTACTATCGAAATACAAAATGACACGAAACAACTACCTTTAATAATCACTCATCGACTACCACAAAAGGAACGAGTTAATACTAAACACATATTGAAGCACTTCACAAATTAATTAAAATTATTTAGCCTGTTTACGACACACACAACGAATGGACCACAAATTATAGATACTATTTCCCTAGCAATATACGTCAAACAAATACACAAAATCCTACAACACGCACGGGACAACTCGGATCGAATGATGCATACGTTAAAAATACGTAGACTAACCAAAAGCATTCATAAAAATATATTTAAACACACAGGAACAAATAAACCCAATTCCACGAATCATCTAACCACACAAATATTAGATATAGTTTGAATATATATTACCAGTTAATCCACACAACTTAGCCCATTTTCACGTTTCACTTAACCACACGTCCGAAATTAAAACCCACAATCCACTTACCGCCTCAAGAAACAAAATTATTAATACACTGAAATCAACAAAGCATAAATTTAAAATATAAATTTTATTGTAAAGGGCTTTTAACGTCCCCCGGTTTTACGCTGTAAAGCTTAGCAGTTGACGTCTTACAGACTTACTTATAACCTTTAATTTAACACCCATTCCTTACCAGGGATTCGAACCCAGAGCCTCCCCTCACCACAGATCGAAACATATAAATTAATTAGAAATTTACGACATAGCACACAGAAGTATCCAAAAATGAAGCCCTCACAAACGTAGTTTATCGGTCCGTATATTTTCCATAGCGTGAGAAACGTATTTTAAAACAATTCACTGAAGCTTAGTGCAGTAAGCTTACCAAGTCTCGCAGCGTGTGGTATACGAAAACCGCTACACTTATCAAGACGTTGTTCACACTTTGCACTCACGCATCCGGGTAATACACATTTGTAAAATGTACGTCCGTAGTAGCTATATGATTGTGAAATGTAGTGTCTGTTACGAAGGAAAGGAGACAAGCGCTCTGCCCAGCGTCCATCCAAGATGATCTCTGCCGCACAACTGGAAGAGTCCAGTTAACTGCCTGCATGCGAGAAACCGTTTACCCCCCCCCCCCTCCCAGACTCTCTCTATCACACTTCCTCTCCCATTCATCAATCTCAGTCCTACTAATCCTACAGTTCTGTTTTATGCTTTGAACTTTGCTGCGGAACAATGTCGATCTAATTAACTTTGTATAGTTACATTTGACCTACCATACCACTGTATATTAAATCAAGTGGCATTGTGCTACCGGCCGACAAGGATAGCATTACAAGTAGTATTACCGTTAGAATTGGTGGATTTCACTTACTTGTCTCATCTCTTGGGTCAGTGGGATATGTTATGAACGGAAGTGGAATCGAGGAGCTATGGCAGACGGTGTGTGCAAAATATTATATTCCGCACACATTAAGTGGTCGTGCTTTTGCTCGAGCTGTATGTGCCCACATTCTGAAGCCATTGCTTTAATTGATGTTGTTATCTCATCGAATGATTCATGCAACACCTTAACATCTGATAGCATTCAAAACTAAACGCTCGGGTGTTCAACAATGAGAGTTCCACTACTGAAGACACCCTCCCGTGGCGCAGTCGGTTGGTGTCAATTTAAGTTAGGTTATAAGTTAGTCTGTAAGCCATCCCCTGCTATGCTTTCAAGCATAAAACTGGGGGACGTTAAAAAGCTCTTTACAATACAAGACAATGCCACTACTCAAGTGCTTTCTAATGAGAAACTGTTACTTTCTGTAGAAGAGTTTGAAAACAAGTTGAATAGTATGGTACATTGTAGTACAGCAAAACTTTGGATGACATACCACAGACAAATTCTTCTTACTTCAATTGATAAGAGCAGAAAGAACTTGAAATTGGACATTACATTTAGGAACAATTAACAAATAATTATGTCTCTGTTTCTTTCAGCAGGACACATTCTCTATGCTAAATTAACCCAGTGTTTTCTACAGCGGGGATGATGGACTTAGCAAATAATAAATCAGCAGAAGATTCTAAAAAGTTTCCCGAAGTCTATTTTACTATAAAACACCATGAAATGTTCTGGTCTGATGTTTGGACCGACATGGCTCTAGAACAGTCGTTAATGAGAAACGCGGAAACAATAGGTGGTCTTACTAGGGTGCCGTGGTCTTAAAGACACTGTCATGAACTGGGTACATTGTGCTCCAGCTTCGATTTATGTTGCTAACTCCATAAAGAAATTTATTGGATTATCCCATGATACATCACAGTAGCACATAGAATTGAGGGACAGTAGAATGAAAATGGAACTCAAACATTAGCAGGAATTTGTTAACTGGTTGAAGGACCACAATCATTTTGGTCAGATGATAGATAAACTTGCAAGTCTTTCCTCAGCTGTTGTAGGTGATACCAGCATAACATGTGATATGGTGGTTGAAAAAGGTATGGATACCATGAAATCTCTATATGGGAAAATGTTTGCTGATGTTGTGCCTAGGAAACAAGATTACGGCCCCTGGCAGCAGTTGCTTCTGCCATAGAAGTGAGGGGAAATTATGTATTATCAAAGCAACTGTTTAACAGAATGATTTGCCTGAAGAGTGACCCTGACAAATTAAATAAATATTTTGAGTACAAGATAAAGCCTATGCCACATGCACTTTTCCATGACTGTTTTATGCGAAAAGGCACAAAAATCATCTTTCAAGGCAGAAGAAAGAACTTTGAATGAGACTATACAAGCCATATTTTGGACGGAGGACACTTAATAAATTATGTTGTTTAGTCAAGGTCAGCATGTTATGACAATATTCTGAATGTTTATGAGTCTGATATACAACAGAATTATGGATAAAAAGGTATTGTTGTGTTCGACGGGTACGCCAACAATTGTCCAAATACAAAAAAAGAGAAGCAGAAACGCTGCACCACTGAAACATCACCAGTTATCAAGTAAATCAAAACATCTGCACGTATTATCCTGAGTCCAAGTTTTTGTCTAAAAAAATATACAAAAAATCCCTAATTGAGGCATTGACCTCCATTTGCAAAAAAAAAATTGGATTTGTTGAACACCAGGCATTTGCAGGTGCTAATGTGAAAATCGCGTCAACTGCTTTGCAGACTTGTGCAGGTGTAACTCGAGTCATTGTTGTTGGACAAGATACTGGTATTTTGGTGATTTTAAGATTACTGGCTTGTAACAACGAAAAGCTTTGGTTCTTAATGCCACAAAGTGGTAAGAAAGGAGAAAGTTTCTTCAACATATCAAAATAACAAAAATTATTCAAAGGTAACACTGAAGTGCTTATTTTTGCATAGGCCATGAATGGATGCGACATTATTATCACAAAAGGGAAAATAATGCCGCATCGATGTTACTGGAGGAAAACGTTCAATCAAGAGAAATCGTCAAAATATTTCATCAATCCACTGCACCTAAGAGAGAGAGAGAGAGCTATATCTGGTGAGGAATTCATACTGGTATTGTATGGAGCACCTAAAAAGAAATCTTTGAATGAATGCCCGTACTTCACCTATAGTAAAATCACTGCAATAGAACAAATTCAATGCAAGTTCGAGTTAGCATCTCTTCCACCTACATAGAGAGTTGCTTCCCTTCACTCATATCGGGTTTACCTGCAGGTTCAACAATGGTTAAGGAATTAACCATGTACCTGTGAATGGTGTTAGGAACTCAAAGAAAATACATTCATTCCGATTTTAACGACATTGCCTACGATATCCGATGAGTTATTACACTGGCTATTCACGCTAAAATGAGCATTTGTGAAAGCCCTCTCCTTTGGAATGATAGTAAATAAATTTATTTTATTTTAACCTTAGGCGTTAACTCCCGAGTGCGTTACAATATACACACTGTGTTTATTACTTACATGAAAATATTTATTTAAAAAGGTGGTTAAAGGACAAAGAATGGTTGATAGGAAAATGTAAGTACGGCTTCAAAAGTGCTCACTTTACCGTGAACAGCCTATAATAGCGAGTAAGTGTAACGTTTCTTGTCAAACGTGTGAATGCAGAAGAGCAAGATTTAATCTACAGCGATATGTGCCTAGCGTGAAGGAAGATCTCGTGATAACACTACATATGTTGATATGACAGAATATGATGCAGAGAACGGTCCAGAATAACTATTAATGGCTAAGGAAAACTATTTCTACAGTGATGTGTCGAAAATAGTACTAGAAATACTATGCAATATTATTTGTACGTACGTAACATAAGGTTGGTACGAATAACAGCTATGAAATCGACAGTTATATTTGATCTTTTTCCTGTAAGTGTGTAAATATATAAAATTAGATAACATATTTGGTGCCATTTTCTTCGTTTTTTCTCCCTCTACAACTTTTGTTTGAACTATTATTTTTCGTATCTTGTGCAGCTGTTAAAATATAGTCAAAAAAACCTATAATCGGTAGACATTTTCGAACATGGTGTATACAGAACAACTTTTGCAGGTGTTGATTTTTGATATGTTTTTAGCAGGGCTTAGTGCTACAATTCCCCAAAGTTTCCGCTTTTTGTCATTTTTTTTCAAGGTAAATTCATTTTCCCCCTTAAAATGACCTGGAGCCGCGGCGGTGTAGTGGTTAGACTACTCGCCTCCCACGTAGACGAACCTGGTTCGATTCCCGGCGGGGTCGCTCCCAGATTGTCGCATGTGGGAATTGTGCCGGACGATGCCACTGGTCGGTGGGTTTTCTCGGGTATCTCCCGTTCCCCCGCCCTTTCATTCCGGCGTTGCCCCATACTCACCTCGCTTCGCCCTCATCGGGTCTCAAGACCTCGAAGTTAAGATTCTCCAAAATCTCTTCATTCACTGTTCATTCACTTAAAATGAACGTTCTACGAGTGCTATGTTCACCTTTGCAGTTCGCCCTGGCCGGAAGAAATTGCCGAAAGCTGTATCGGTTTATGGCCCAAGAAGCGTGTTAGTAGACAGGGGAGGATGGATGCCGACATTATTCACGCCCTGTACATCACATTCGGTTCTGTGTGCAGAAACTAATTGTTACGTAGTGCTAAATACAAACCATTAAATATTGTTTCTCGCAAGTGCGGTACATAAATGAAACAAGTACATGTATAGGCTGTTCACGGTAAAATGAGCACTTTTGAATGCCGTTCTTAAAATCTACTTGTATGCGCTTTGTGTATTCCTCGCCTTATGTAAAATTAACATTTTCATTTACCTCATCACTTTATTCATGTGTCGGTCAGGTGAAAACTGTGGAATTATAAGAAAAGAAAATATGTTACATATCTCGTAATTTTTACACTTCGATGCATTAAAAAAGCAGAAAGCGAAATAAAGAATTTAAGTCACGTAACACTTTTTATTCGACGTTATGTTATGGAACTGTTTTCCATCTATCATTGCCAACTTCACTGGGTGACATGAGCGTGAGAGTAATATTATATGTTCCTGGATGTTTTAATTCGACGTTATGTTATGGAACTGTTTTCCATCTATCATTGCCAACTTCACTGGGTGACATGAGCGTGAGGGTAATATTATATGTTCCTGGATGTTTTAATTCGACGTTATGTTATGGAACTGTTTTCCATCTATCATTGCCAACTTCACTGGGTGACATGAGCGTGAGGGTAATATTATATGTTCCTGGATGTTTTAATTCGACGTTATGTTATGGAACTGTTTTCAATCTATCATTGCCAACTTCACTGGGTGACATGAGCGTGAGGGTAACATTATATGTTCCTGGATGTTTTAATTCGACGTTATGTTATGGAACTGTTTTCAATCTATCATTGCCAACTTCACTGGGTGACATGAGCGTGAGGGTAACATTATATGTTCCTGGATGTTTTAATTTGTTTGTTTTTTTTTTAATTTGTTGTGATTATTTTCAATTTCTTTATTATTGTGAAGGGTGGAGGGATAACATTTGAAGGCCATTGATTAATTTCTGAGGAGGAGTGGGAGAGGGTTTGTTGGTGGAGGGCTGAGCAAGGGATGAGTGTATAATTTTATATGTTACTCGATTTTTAAGAATTTTTTTTGCAACTTTTCTCGATGTTTTTATGATTGGAAGGGGTGGGGGTTGGAAGGAGGATCTGGTTATAGTTGGTGGCGTGAACGAGGGGTAGGGTAGGATATCGTTATATGTTCCTCGATTTTTAGATTTTTAAAAAATTTTTTTTTGCGTTTCTTTTTAATTTCTTGTGTTCAGTGTCACGGTCAAGGTCACCAATATCCAATCCTGTGCCAAAGTCGGCTGTACCTATCTACTGTCACATAATCTAAGATTTTTCTAGGAGACATAGAAGGCCTGCCTTACTTGGAATCTATTGTAACATAAACTGTAGGGAGTTCCACTGCTCATTTCATAAAACCCAATTAGTTCTAAATTTAATCACAAACTTTAATACGATGTGTTTCCGCAGCTTTATAAACGTACTTTAGGTACCTTATTTTCATGAACTGAATTCTTGCCGTACACAAACTTTCTCCTTGCGTTCTTTTCGTTCGTCTGATGTTAGTATTTTATTTTTCACTCTTAAAGTGAAACTACCATTATTTCTTCTAATGCACTATTTTAATTTGTATAGAATTCGTATAGGAAAATTAGAAAGATATGCCTCGTGCAACAAAAAATGTTACACAAATTGTTGTAAATGTATGTAGGCGCGTTTAGATATCTTTCAAATATTCATGTAAGTTTTGTTTAAAATAACTTATTTGGACGTTAAGGGATTCAGCAGTTTGTGGTCGCACCAAAACACTTGTTTGCATTTGCTTTTAGCACACAATTAATAGTTTTTGTAGCGGTAACCGGATGTTTTAACTCGTAAAGGGCGCGTAATGAACATGCCTTATAGATTGTAAACGTAAAATGCACTCTACGTAAAATTTGTTCTCCGTCCCGCCTCAATTTCGCTTGTTAAAAAACCGTACTAATTGCGAGAGAGCTTCCCCCCCTCCCCTCTATTTTATTTCTACGAGCACAAAACTGTTACCATGTTGCTAATAGGAACGTGTCCCTAGAAAATTACTGCATCAATGTGTTCTGTGCTGAAATCGTGCACAATAAAGTCCGACAAGCACATACAAAATAACATTATTAACAATTTCTATTATTTATACTTATGATCAATAATTGTAAATAGGTGTACACGCTTTTCGATGCCTGCAATTATAAATTTTCTTAATTATATAACTTGGTATTTAAAGTTAACCACTCAATGTAGTTTCAATTAATGTTTCCTCTAAATATAAATGTTTCCTAAGTATTATCTAAAGCCTCCGATTTTAACTTTTGAGGCCATTGATGTATTTCAACAACGATTTTAAGAACTCAGGATACAAATACGACTTTTCCTGGTCACATGAACTTCAAATTTTGTGTGAATAATCGCAGCAAAATTTTTTTTGAGATAGTTGAATTTTCCTGGAACTGCGGTTGTTGTTTACGGCCATATTTTGTGTGATAACGGCGGATACGTTAATTCGGTTTACACGATTTCAGCGTCACGGCCATTAAAAAATGTACAGTGATGTATGTTCATGACACACGCCAAAATGTGTGCAAACTTTTTTTGAGGAAATAATTCATTGCACGCAAAAAAAAAAAAAAAAAAAAAAAAAACTATGTGATCAAATATTGACGGAGCAAAATTGGAGTTAAAACGCCGAGTGCATTCACTGCTGCAACTGAAAAAAGCGCAGTATTTTTTTTTTTCGGAAGTTATCTGCATCAAATTCGAAATTAAGCCCTGCTATGAAGCGAGCGCTGATGGACTGCAAGAGCGGAGAATACGGAAATACGAATGAGTGTCCATTGTGTTAGTCATTTGCGAAAATAGGTTGCAACACCATCGGGAATCGAGTGCGGATCGGCAAAGTGGATGTCTGTCGAATGTTGACTAACACTACGGGACGTCCATTCCCAATAAAACCGTGTTCCAAAAATATTAAAGGTCTTTACCGTACACGATTTGACACAACTGTATAGACTACTGAACGGCAGCAAATTAAAAAATGTAATTTACAGTTTTCCTTTTTATTTCTCATACAAAGCCGGTGTTCATAGACTTAGACTAGACCCGACTTTTATTGGTTTACTAATAATATGTTTTCGATTTAACCGGGTCAGTTTACAAGGTCACCGCAACGTTCATAATGTTTTCGGGATTTTCTAACAATCAATTTGTTATTATTACTATTTTTGTTTGTGGGCCTGATGTTTTGTTACTCTTGTGTATTTTTTCCTATTGTTGCGTTTTATAGCTACTTCTTTTGGAATTACCTGATGTTTAGTATCTTTCATTTTTGTTGGTTTAGAACACAAACATGAACAAATATTTTATGTAATACAAATTAACGCTTCTGAAGTTTAACGTGAACCAAAACCTGTTTTGTAATTACCTACTCTGAGTCATCAACAATCCTTTCTAATAAATGAACAGCATACGTGTGCAGAATCATTCGAAACAAGAGAGTAGTATGGGATATAATATGATACGTGTAATATGTAAGAATACTTTAAGCTATTAATGTGAATGGTTGTAAAAGTATTTGAAACAGTAAGCTAAAGAATAGACAGTTCGAGACATTTTGTACTTGTATAACTAGCCATTGATCGTGAAAATTTCTATCCTACAGTAAAACAAAGGTAACATAGCCTCGAGAAATAGCAATAGTTCGAGATGAACCGCCTCTTGATAAAGTGAATAATGTGCTGTGTCTGAAATCTTAAAGTCGTGCGTTTTAATTCATATTTGAGATACTTAATTATACGCAAGTTCAAATCATTTCGTTGACCACGTAATTAATTCAGAATCAGCTGCAATCAACATGAAAACCTGAACGGACGACATAACATTTTCTTTGGCCTTAATTTTTTTTTCCTTAAATTTCATGTAGCAGGTACCAAGTTTCAATGCTACCAAAACCACTGCTAGAAAATCCCTAAATAAGAAACCACTTCGTGGTTTCGTGTGCCTCTGGGATAGACTGGGCTATTTGTTCATTAGCTGCTGCCTCAGTGAGCTCATATTTCAACACTAATCCCTTATCCCGAGATTTGGTCTTCATTTACCTGCTTTCTTTTTTATCTTTTTATAATCGTACATGAAGTATCGTTTTGTGGTATTCCAACTACAGCAGCGACTCAAATTTGAAGGTGCTTAAAGTATAGCATGTCTTCAAATGCATTCTCGAAAATTCCCAATTCTTAACTGGAAAAAAAAAAAAAAAAAAAAAAAAAAAAAAAAAAAAAAAAAAAAAAAAATGCAAATTCCAAAGCCAGTAAGAGTTGAAATTTTTAATTCGCCCAAGGGCAATAATGCGTAGTTATCTCCATTAAGCAATAAGCTAACAAAATATATATTTATGTAGCGTCGAAAATATATTTAGTTGCTCCAACAAAATATTTTGAAAGGCAACAAAATTAATTCGTTCATCTAACCAAATGCACGTTTGCATAAGAAAATTATCTGTGTTAAAACAAAATAAATTAGGCTGTCAACAAAATATTTTGTTAAATAAAGTGTAAATATTTGTTTAGCTACTCATTTCATTGCATTCGTTTGAAAAAAACAGCTCGAGAATTTGTTTACAAATTTTGTTACAATTAGAATAGTAACAGTGTTTTCCAGTGAACGCATTGATGCTTAATGATGGGTATAAACATCCTAACCAAACAAGTTCAAAAGGAAAGTAAAAAGTTACTCTGTAAAACAAGAAAATCGTATTTTCACATGTTGTCCAGAATACTACATTTTTGTATTAAAAAATTACATATTCATAAAGAGTCACTTAAGTTGAGCTAGTTAAGGCAATGCGTCCGCGATCGGATTAACTATGTTCAATTCTCGGTCAGGCTTCCGACTTTATTTATATTAACCGAAACTGTTAAGTTTACGTAAATCCAAACTAATCTTTAATTGCATCAACCAAATCGATGTTTTGGGGAACTAAAGCTGAACAACAGAATAATTTGCTTTCAACAACAAAATATTTAATTGCTCCTATACAAACAGTTAATTTAATTTTGCCAAACAAATTTTGCTTCATTCAGCAAAACCTTTTCCTCTGTGTCGAAGAAATAAGTTAATATATTTGGGGTTAACATCACAAATCTCAATACGAAGTGAAAATAAGTATCTCTGGATAGTGTGTTTGAGTCCTTAGTCGAAAACAGCCGAAGCAAATAAAATGTATACTATTCGTTTTACAAAAAATCCTTCTTTAGGGCTGGCACAATGTACATATAAAGAAATGGTGTAAACCTCTTTCAATAGGACTCATCAATGAATACGCTTAAGATTTGGCTTGAACCTGTCAAACATTTCCCGAGTTCATCGAAATATTACATGCGAGAGAATTCGGAAAATACCGTCGCTCATGCATACTTAAGTTTTTTTTTTTTTTTTAATGCACTATTAAAATGCGAGTGCGGCAGCAATCCGTTGACAATGTAATAAATGGTATATTTTTGGTTACCGGCGTAACAGAGTTTTATGTTATCAGGCAGTACGCTCCAATGGTGCGATAAGGGAGAGATTGACTTCATAGCGACCTTCATCCGTCCCGAAACTACGTTTACTTGGGAAAATGAAATAACTCGTTATTTAATCTCCAAGAATCACTTTTTTTTTAAACCGGTAAATGTGCAAGGTTTTCCTTAAGTTTTTATAATTTTACCTAAGTATAGAAATTTCCAACTTACTTTTTCTTCGCCGTATGCTTCAATGGTTATATTATCGATTTATAACTCCGCGTTCCATATTTCAAGTAAATCAGAGATAAAATTCAAACGAATAATTAATAAAATTTAACCCGTTTCCCGAAAAACTTATACAAACACGCAAGAAGATGAAAATTGAACTAATGGCATCATAGGTCTCAAAATTGTTTTTAGATATCTTAGGTTCAACTATTTCCGTCTTTCTACAGGAAAAAATTCCAATTTTCAGTTCGAGTAAAAAATGCTGACCTAATACATCAAAGGCAAGATTTAAATCAAAGAGGTGAACGGAGTAGTTTATTTTGCTTTGCCATGTTTTACGCTTTAGCTCGCTGTTTCGACCAGCAGTAACTCTGTAAGGCTCGTGGTGTAGTTTTGCGAGTATACAAGAATCTATCGTAAATATCTCCTTTCAAGAGAGCGAAACAAGTGATCGACTGTGGTCGGTCAGAACGTGAGTCAGGATGGCGCCGGAGGAGGGAAGGAACGTGTTTAACAATTAATTAAAAGCTGAAACTGATGTCACAGTAGTCATTCCACGGACATACGAAAGCGTGTATAGAGCCACCTTATTTACCATAGATAAGATAATTATAACGTTAAAACAAGAAGAATTCTTTTTTAATCACTTCGCTTTTTCTATTATATTCTTTAGTAAAGTCAGTGCTGGATATCAAATCAATGTCTGTTGTACACATGTGATATGTTATTTTAACTTTAATGTAGTTTAAAAATTTAATGTAACTTCAAAATAAATTCCTGTAAAAGTAATAAAATACCAAACAATTTAACAAATAATATTAATAAAAATTGAACAAAAAGAAGTAAAACAATATAAGAATTTTAATTTAATAATAAATAGTAATATAAATTAATGTTAACGAAAATAGAAAAAAAAATGGAAAATAAAAATTATACTTGCAAGTTTAGTGTCCTAGCTAGACACTACTCGAGAAGTGTTGAAGTATTGAAAACGAATTAAAGTTGAAAAAAGCATGTATAAGTACAACTGCACAATCTCATAAATTCAAGGAATGACGGCTACTTTCATACATACAAGTGAGCTGCTCATATGGTTATTAGCCTAGTTTCCGAAGGAGAGAAAGGCTTATGAGATCACTTTCCTATCTGTGTGTCTGATACTGAAAGTATATACTACAAGTATAATATACACCAACAAATAACAGCTTTTGTAGGCCATTTTGGAAGAGAGCACCATACGAATAAAGCAAGTTATGATGTCCTAATACGGTAAATAACTAACCGATTACTTCCAAATTTAGCAAACAAGTTGTACTGAGGCAGATGATGTTAAGTGATATGTTTTAAGGATGTCAGACACTTATTTTCAAAATGGCGACCATATAGCTTAGAAATCGATATCGTCGACACTATGTAATCAATTACAACATAACTTTGTATGCTGGCAGTATATATAACTACTATCAACTGTATGTTCATAGAACATTTGTTATCCACCATTTTGTATGATAGCGCCATGCGAAATAATGAAGTTTTCATGTCATATCTCTAGAAAGAATTAACCAATTCCTATCAAGTTTGGCAAAAAAGAAGTACTAAGGCAGTTGATGTCATGTGATATGTTTTAAGCATGCCAGACACATATTTTCAAAATGATGGCCGTGTAGCTATTTTTAGCTTAGAATGATATATCGTCGAAACCATGTTATCAATTCAACTAAACTTTGTATGTTGGCGGTAGATTATAACCACTATCGACTGTATGTACCTATATATTTCGTCCGCCATTTTTTTAAGATAGCGCCATGTGAGTAAATAAAGCTTTTTGTCATATCTCGGGGAACAATTGACAAATTGCTTCCAAATTTTGCAAACCAATTTTACTGCTGTAGGTGGTGTAAACTGCTATATTTTATGTAGGTCAGACACTTATTTTCAAAATGGTGGCTATATAAATATTTTACGTGAGTATATTTTACTAAGAAAACAAATTCAAACTTAACTTTGTACGCTGGCAGTACCTATTACAACCATTAATTTGTCTATGCAGAGCCCATTTCTCTAACATTTTGTAAGGAAGCCCGACAA
Source organism: Dryococelus australis (assembly GCA_029891345.1). Classification (NCBI taxonomy): domain Eukaryota; kingdom Metazoa; phylum Arthropoda; class Insecta; order Phasmatodea; family Phasmatidae; genus Dryococelus; species Dryococelus australis. The sequence continues at coordinate 113,374,080 of CM057001.1, forward strand.
ATAAAAAACAATGATTTTATCTCGTATTTCGGGAAACAATTAACCCATTTTTACAAAATTTGGCGAGAATGTACTTTGGTGGCCTATAATAATAAATAAATATTTTTTAAGTAGTGCACTTAGTTTCGGAATGGAGGCTATAATATAACTTTAGTTTTGTGGGCGATATCTATAAAACTATATAATCTATGTTTACTTAGCTTTGTATATTGGCAGTATACAACCATCGAAATTCCTACATTACTTTTGGTCCTCCATTTATGAAGTCAGCCACAAGAAAATGATGGAGGTTTTATGCCATGTCTCGAGGACCAATCAACCGATTTTACCAAACGTTACACTGGAAATTTTCATTAGTATTTGTACCAAACTGTACTCACCATAATTGCTACAGAAGGCCATGTAAACTTTCATGATTTAAATGGGTCAGACAACGATGATCAAAATGGCGGCTTCATAAATAACTAAGGTAAGTTTGACATATATTAAACATATTAACCAAGTTCAACCAAAAATTTTATGTAGACAGTATACATTTGAATCATCGTATATATAGCCGCTTTTTCTGGTAATTTCGTACGATAGCATCAAATAAGAAAGTTAAGTTTTTTATGCCATATCCCATGGACTAAACAACCTATATTCATAAATCTCTTCAAACAAGTAGCGCTACGGCAAGCCGTGTAAAAATGCATGTTTTATGTAGCTCAGTTACTTGTTTTCAAAATAAAGGCCCTGTTAATATTTTAGGTTAGTATATCTTATCACTCGAAACATTAGACAGAATAAATCCGAAATTGATTCTCCGAATCCGACCTCCATAATGCAGTGTATTTCACGCTAGCTTATAGTACGAGGTTTTCTGGGTTCAAGTCCCGGGTAAGGCACGTGTGTATTTGTAATTGTCTCACTACTGTTGCATAAGTTCCTGGTTCCATTTATATTTACAGTTATTTCTTTTAAAGGGAAGTGAAGTCCTTCCTACAAACTCAGATTTCAAGAAATTGTTTACAAATTAATTGCACCCATGTTGCGGAAAGTAGGCTTATTAGTTGTATAATATAAGTAATTGCTTGATTTTTATTGGAAGGTTAACTGTGTGTGTCTATCGTTTTTTATAGCAGCAGGCACTGTGTGCTGCCATGGTGCGTGCATCGCGTAGACAAGTAGCACAGCTCATTTCACGGGGCTTGGCGCCAAGTGCATCGTGTCGACCTATCTGCTACGAGACTCACTTTACGATAACGTACAACACTTGCGCTCTCCGCCATTTGTAAGCAAATGGGAACATCGCCATTTTCCCATCTTCATATAATTTCTAGTACGTATGCCTACAGCAAATGGCAGGCCCTGCCTTAGTTACCAGTTACCTGATAAAATATAATTTTTTTTTAAATTTCGTAATTTGCATTTTTATAAGGCAGGAAAGACTGGCAAATTTTTTTGAGATCAAATTACACATGAGAAACCTATTACAATAATAATTGTGAGTTACCCCCTGCAGTACAATAAGCCAATCATATACCAGCAAACTAACATGGGTAGAAGATCAAGCTTCTGAGTAGGAGAGTAAGTAGTAAATGAAAATTTATCTAGTATTAGAGTGTATATATCAAATTAACTGAAATCGCGAGATTTTCTTGCATTTCCCATTTTAAGATTCCGCTTTTTGCCTAAATGAAGCGCAATTAAAAACTAAGAGTAAATATAAGCATTAAAACGTTACGCACATTTTAGTGCCCGCCGAGAATTAGAACCTAATGCTTTTTGCACCGAAAGCTAACTTTCGCGATTATATCATAGAAGTCGACTGTAATAATGCGCTATCAGCCGTCGGAGGCAAATAAACTGTAGGTTGATTGTGAATGTCATTGCAAAATATTAATTTATTTGCATGTAGCGACGCAAACAATATGGAAAGGGTTCATATCAAGAAAAAAGGTTCCAGAATTTAAAATAAAATTACTTTGAAAGTATGAGAGAAACCTGACAGATAAAGTATAAAAGATATGTTTCATTTAAATCACACATATAATAATTTATCTACAGAGACTATATTCCTGTGACAGAATGACGATTTCTACAAGCGCTTTATTCCTTTCTTACAGTGGTCTAACTAGCAGTTTATTACGTTTTGCGCAAAACGGGAGAACCTCGTTAAAAATCAATTTAAATAAATTATTAATATTTTTACTAGAACCTTAAATGAGTTTTATGACTAGATGCTATTATTTTTCTGTATATTTCTGAAATTGCTGCAGCAATTTCTGCGATTTTTTTTCCTTCCAAGATATACTTGGTTCGTAACAAAGTATTAGTCATACAAGAGCTTGCAGAACATTTTTGTAAACGTATGCCAGTATTTAACCCAATGGTAAATGGTAATGATAACTCACAACCTCAAAAAAAGTTGCTCATAAACGTACGATGACGTAGAAATTTTGAGCAGCGTGTCTGGCACGTCATACTTGATGAACAACCTGTTACATTTAAAAAGGTTAGTTTCCTCTGAGTATTTTTGCAAGTAGTTTTGAGGGAAGTTGTCAAAGACGAAAATTCAATGAACATACGCGATAAAGAAATAATAGGCTGAGGAAATTTCCACAACATTTGTTAGTAATCGGCCGACTATTTCTCGAGATATAATCTCAGCATACAGTAATAACATTTAACTAGCAGTATCTTCTCAAATGGCGGCGAATGAATCTATATTGTCGTAAATATAGCGCGCGCAGTAGGTAGGGTCGCCACACTATGAGCGGTTTAAAAAAAAATTTTAATGATACAAGGATAATGAAAATAATAACACCACTGCTTTAAATACACAGGAATGCCATTTCATTAAGAAGTTTGCAATACATAATTGGGTGGCGGAAATCATTCGAGAAGATATGTATGTGCGAAATTTTTATGTTTAAATTTCAGTTAACATAGTTCAACATGTCATACTACATAAGTTATAAATCCTTGTATTTTAAGCTTACAATAAGAACAGCTATCATGACAAGTTTGGTTCAGTTCGGATTCATTGCTCTATCAACCTCAAATGCAACGCAGTTCGGATTCATTGCTCTATCAACCTCAAATGCAACGCAGTTCGGATTCATTGCTCTATCAACCTCAAATGCAACGCAGTTCGGATTCATTGCTCTATCAACCTCAAATGCAACGCAGTTCGGATTCATTGCTCTATCAACCTCAAATGCAACGCAATTCGTAACGAAAAATAATTTGGGAATCTTATTTATGCTATCTTTAATAGTACATTAAGAAAAATTGTTTCTCGTAGTAGTTTCGGTAGTTTTAGTAATATGATATCATAAAAGCTCGGTATTAAAGATGGCACCACTTTTAAAAAAGACAAACATTTCTGGGAAAAAATTCAATTTTTATTTACTGCTGACATTCAAAGTTGGATTAAAACAAGTTTAAAGGTAAAACTGCTCGGTAGATATGACAAACATAACAATATTATTGATATGGCTTTAATTTTTAAAATTTCCATCTAACTGAAAGAGATTATATATGGCCATAGTCGTCTACCTAAGCACTATTCGTGTATGGCAGCAGTAGGTTAAGTAGTTACTGTCAGTATCGTCGTGGTTATGGAAGAAACGTCAGTAACATGTTTTATCACAGGAAACGCGTTAAAATGTGAAGGGTTTTTCCCTTCTCAAAAATCGAAACTTATAAGTTTTATTCTTTTCCGAGGTGTGTGTGTGTAATATTACGAGGAAACAGAGCAGTGTAATGGAAGTTAAGTTCATTCTTGAATTCTCCGAAATCCGTCCGTTTCACTTTCGTAATCGAATTGTTTTGAAGTGATATATTTCAAACATAATTGGGCCTCTCTTATAAGCTTGTTGCTACTGAGACATATAAAAAAGAGCCAGGGCGAAATATTTTTAATGAACTGGCGCAGTGAGTGGGACATTAACGCAAGTCATCATTATCGTCATTGCCCCGTCCAAGAGGAAATCGTATCTGCGCCACTGCGTATTCTACATATAAAAACCGCTTGATAACAATACAAGCTCAGTTTATCTGAAACCGTTTCCATCGTACATAATACAAGTACAGCGGGTTTCAATTAACTATGTTGCGACTATTCACAATTAGCTGCCATTCTGCAACGATGAACTCTAAACAATCAGTGAAACTTGAAGTGAATCAGTGAAAACAGTGAGAATTAAGCAACTGATAATCAGTGGTAGATAACTAGTTAATGTAGTAGTTGAACTTCGCTGATTTATTTGTGATTTCTCACTGAATGTCAAGAACTTCACGTGTTCCCAGTTAATTCGTTCCCAGCAGCAGCGTATCAACTAACATTCAGTGAACGATATTTCACTTATTTATATCACTGATTCGGATTTAGAGTGCAGGAAGCTACAGAACCTACAGAGTACTTGTAAAATTCAATGGGTTTCAGTCACATTCCACATGCTCCCAATTAATTTTTTTTTTCAGAGTGCGTACAGTATGATGAACGAATGCGTTCTTCGTGCACGTGTTTCCCGCGTAATTTTAAATAAAAATTCATTTTAAGAAAATTAAAAAAAAAAAAATCTGCCTTTAGATAATTATAATATAGAATAGTCCACTTAAAAGTGAGATTATGGATTAGAAATGAAAACGAATAGGTTCGACAATTCTAAAAATCTTGTGACAATTCGAATATTAATCCCTTGTCCCATTACGGCGAAAAATGTCAATTTTATTGTTTCCAGTTTCTTTATATAATTAACGTTGTTTTGTACATATTACTTTGTTTGATATTTGTTAGGGTAACAGGAAATTGATTCGAAAAAAATACTGACATTTGTATGAATCTATAAATTTGAGTTCATGTCCATACATCCGTTAGAACCATGTGGCTGTATTTGTGCTGTAGAACAGAACTGAACTTTAATATCACGTATAAATACAAAATATTTCAGGCAAATCATACTACGGCTGACGAGATTGAATATTTTGAATAATGCAGAGGAAGGAATACACAAAGCGAGGGATAATGGCATTAGTTGTAGCGGAATTCTGCAGTAACACAAATAACTATGTGCAGCATTCCAACATTGTTTGACCATGTGTCACCAACGTGCTGGTTATTTAGCACGAAACACTATCTAATAAGGAAGTTAACAAGTACTTAATTGATGACACAGCTAAACCCTCGACTCCAATCCACAAATCGGTCTAGAATGCCCCTTATATGGTCGTTATTGCGGAATTAATAGAGCATAACTAAAACTCTGTAGAATAAAAATGAATACAGTATCATGTATTAATTAAAAATAAATACATAATGCATAATTAATTATTTTTGACGGTTTTGATGTATTCATTAATGTTCATTTGCGTACGCTTTCTGCTATGTATAGAAGGGTAATATGAATTACAATTAGAAGAAATAATCGATAGTGAAGTGGGTGTTTTTGTTTTAAAATAATATAATTTCAGCTTAAAATTCACGAAATACATATTTCCCTAAGTTTACGTTAAAACAAATTTAAAGTTATGAAAATTATTTATTAAGTAAATTCAACCAAGAAAAAATCTTCGAATTTCAGACAATAAGTGAAATATACACTGGTGCTAACTTTATCACACAGGTAATTTACAAGCTTATAATGACTGAAAATGTTATACCGCAGCCAGAGAGCAGTTGACTTGCCATGTTTGGTTCAGCTGGTGCAGTGAGTATTTGTGAGATGTTACTGTGGATATCTGGTTATTCCACTATGCATGGAAACACTGTCACTACGCTGCAATCTTTGCACGAGATAGTGAACTGCATTTCCACAGTAATTCTAATTCGCCCATTATAATGCACTCGCCATGCAGGATTATTGTTAAGAAATTTTGAAATAATAACAGGCAAGTGATTACAAAAGAAGAAACAAATTTTCTAGGTTGAATGAATTGGGACTGAGTGAGTTTAGGGTGAACTGTTTCAGATTGAGAGCCTATTGTCTAAATTATTTTTTAGATGGAAAGTTTTACGCTGAATGATTTTAGACCAAATAATTTCAGGCTGAAAGAATGTAGGTCAAGTGACTTTAAGGCGACTGCCTAGTAGGGTGAATTAAGGCAGAGAGATGATGTTAGGTTAAGTGAAATTAGGTTGAGCAAAATTATGCTGTGTGACGGTTGTCCTAATTTTGATAAAATTTATCTTAAAAATATGTACGTTACGGTTTATCCAAAATTACCGGTAGGGATTTCCAAGATCCACGAGCTTCGAGAGAATGGTTCCATAATGTGAAATGACGGACGGAAGGTAGTCGACAGTACAAATTCACTTTAGTTTCTTACATTACATTCGTGCATGCTATATACTAACGGACATCCAAGGAGCTCCGTCCACGAAAACAGCAGAACTAATACTAAGCTGAATACGCTGTGTATAACAAATTATTGTCAGCGAAATACTGTTACGTGAACAGTTTATATAGTAGAATAGAAGCCGATATAATTACAGGTGAAGGATTTTCTTTTCCTAGCGATGCTCATGTTTACGAACAATTTAGATTATCAATGACAGATGCTTTTGGTAACTATCCCAAAGAAGCTAACATTGATGTTTGTTATAACTTTTTACTTTCCAGTTTTCTAGAGTACAGATATAACATGGACAAATGATTGAATCTGTTGATAACTAAGCAATGATAAACGCTTTATTAATATCGCCAGGTGAACGGTATTACTTATAAATGTGTGGTGTTGATAACAGATTTAGATTAATATATGTTTAAAGTGACACAGGAAATTAAATTATTCATCCAGTAAGATAGCTATAAGTTTTTCTATTAGATAATCACGAAATATTACTTAGAAATGTGTGGTGTTGATAATAAATTTAGATTAATATATGTTTAAAGTGACACAGGAAATTAAATTATTCATCCAGTAAGATAGCTATACGTTTTTCTATGAGATAACCACGAAATCTATTGGAAAGTTCTTGCCTCTCGGATGAACGCTGGGTAACTCCTCGCCTTGCGCAAAGAAATATGTAGTTCTGAAACGCGTCGTGGGACAATTACAAGCCCTGGTACCGGATACAAACAGTCTAACAGGCAAGCTAGCCTGCCCTATCCCAAGATAACTTCCCGCCTCTTTGTGTTTGTGTCACCGCTGGATAACCAACAAATTTTCGCAAACCCCGCGGGCGGTAGGTAATCCTGCCTGGTTAGCTGAAAGGTTTTCTGCCTTCCAGACTGATCTTGAACCACAGGCAGTCGTAATGGTTTTAACATGGTGGCTGGCTGGTCGACTCTTTAACTGCCAGACCGTTGAGGTCCTAACAAGAATTTCTGTGTGAAGAAGTTAAAACACGTACAGACATTTTTCCTAGTTCTGAATAGTGCCGAAAAATACAAACAATATGTTTGGGGTGTGAGTTTCATATTGTAAAGGCCCTGTATAACTGGGCGCTGTGAGTGATGTGAGCCGAGTAAAGTTAGTAACGATGGATGGAAAATAGTTCCATATCTTAACGTCGAACAAAAAGTGATAGGTAACCATTTGCGATAACTTAAAATTATTTCTTTCGCTTTCTGTGCTTTATTTTTGATGCACCGAAGAGTACAAATGAGCAGTTTTGTAAAGTATTTACTTTCTTAGTAATCTAAGTTTTATTTGACCGACGCATGAGTAAAGTGATAAGGCACATGGCAATGTTAATTTTGCATAAGGCGGAGGAATGCACAATGTGTATACAAGTATATTTGACGTAGGGCTTTCAAAAGTGCTCATTTTACCGTGAACAACATATAGGCGTAGCGCAGGAGTGTTCCTGCGCCTTCCTATAGGCTGATCACGGATAATTTAGAACTTTTGGAAGCCCTGCTTAGGATCTACTTTTATGATAATTTTGTATATTTCCGTCTTATGTGAAGTTAACGTTGTCATGAACCGTCTCACTTTATACATGCATTATGAAAGCAAAAAAAAAAAAAAAAAAAAAAAAAAACCTTACAGTTTTAGAATAGTAACACAAGGAACATTGACTTCGGTAACCACAATCTTAAAACTTTAAGCCTACGCTCTCAACACGTTAAGCTGTAGAACTATTTTCTCTTAATTTGCTGCCAACTTAACTCGGGGCCTGTTTGTCAATGTATTCTGTAACATTCTGCATATAGTCATGGGCAGTGTTTGTATCCAAAGGTTGATTTAAAAGGTTCTTACTTTACTGTGAACAGTCTTTATGTGCCGTAGACTGTGTAGCTTCCTGCGCGCAGTCTGCTATTTCAAATCGATGTGTTAACTTTGTAAGTATGAAAAATGGTGGCGTGTGACTGATGTCTGCTTCATTCATGCCATGTAGTGCCACAAAATTGTATCCGGTAAGACGACAGTAGATTTTTAATCGTCATTCAGATAATTCACATGTCAGGATAAACTCTGTGTGAGTAGTTCTCTTTAGCGAGGCGCTCAATACAACAAAGAAAAATTCCTACATCTGCGGATATCATTAAGTAGCCGTAATTTTTTTTCCATTTCTACATCGGGATTTGATTCAGGAACTTGTAACTCCATATAAACTGATCGCGAATTCGGCGCTTCAACGCGCATGCACGTTCGTGTAGGAAATCATGAACTGTTCTGCACTACGTGTCAGGCACTGCATGTTGCAAATTGTGCGTCTCAACATACGCCCGGCCTGAGGCTTTGCTCCCCTGCTGGTGGAAAAGCTCACAAGTGTCGATGGAAAGAAAAGAGGAGCGCGGGTGAACCATGTATTTCCCCAAGTTAGAGGTTGCCTTCAACACCCTGTACCAGGTAGGGATAGACTGGTGCTGGCGGTGTGCGGAGAATCTCGCCTGGAAAATTAATCCACGATCGTCGTAAAAACGAGCGTGGCCATATTCTGTCGCAAGATAAAAATGTGGAATATATGAGTGTACTAAGTTCCTCCATAGTAAAGTAGATCTAAAATCTTTAATATATTTGCTTTCTTGATGGAAAATTGAACGGTTGCATATAAGTTTTTCTGCACTCGATTGTAACATTTAGTTTACATATTTCGAATCAATGTAACAAATATGTATTTTCTGGATGTTGTAATGAAATTTAGGACATACGACTGAAGTTTAAATTAAAATGTTGCAACTATATGGGTGATCATCCTGCGAATGCAGTGTACAAAGGAAATGTTGCAATTTTTGAGATATCGTACACATGGTATGGAAATTTAGTATTGAATTATATAGCTAGATTTATGTATAGGTTATTTTACATGCTGTATGAAGACGAGAAATTTTTAAGAGAAGTGGAAAGAGAGTGAGAACCAGAGAAAGTGAATAGTGAGGCTGGAAAAACCAAAGCAGATTCCAAAAAGTGTACATATTAAACGACGTCTGAGTATAGGTTTAGAATTATATAACTTGAATTTTGCCCGAATAAGAGTAAAGATTATTATTTTTACCATCATTTGGAAGGTAATGATATTTATCGTGTTCATCTGACTTCGAACTTGTCTTTTTTTGAGGAAGAATAATTTTTCCTGCAAGACAGTTGAGAGAGGGCCAGCATTTTATGAAGCAGGTATGCATAATTATTTGGGAGTTTCGTTCGCTGCTGAGAAAATCTGATTAATCCTTTCACTTAAAACTCAAACAAAATTAAAAACTTATAATTTTTGCCAATTTACAATTTTATTAGAAAGTGCGCTGAGAAAGAGCAGATAAATTACAACAATATAATTGTATTTTATTTGGAGTGTAGCAGCAACAAAACTTAGATTCGCATATTAGAATATTTGGAAAGTTGGTTGAATTTTAGTCGATTCAGGAACAATAAATACACTTATGTTCGATTCATAGTATTATATTGTCTGTAGTCGAATCAAAGTATTCAAAACCAGAAAATATTAAAATAACTGGAGTAACAATCATCAAGAAGACCAAAACAGTCAATTCAGTGGGGATTACTAAGTATGATTATAATATATAATTGGTAGTGATAACCTTTTCGATTAACGTCCCTGTATTAACAGAACTTCTGTTTATACAAACAACCACAACATTTATTTATTAAAAGTTCCACTGAGAGATACATCTACGATATTCGAATTTTATTAGGTTCAATACAGGAAAAATTGTTCATTTTTACTTAGAGATTTCGAATACCATTTTTCCTTATGCAAGGTGTATCACAAAACTACATTTGAAACATCTGTATGTAGGCTTGCAAATATCCATTGTTTAAAAAAAATTATGTTTGATTATTTTCCATTTGCATATACCAGCAAAGGTTTAAAATATACTATTTAAATGACACCGTAGATAATAGTACTGAATATTCCTCCCAACTTTGTCATATTACCTTGGTAATAAATTATCCGTGATACAGTTATTAATTTATGAATTGAAATTAATAAGATCATGCGAGTATCGCCTTATATTAGTAGAAACCACAAATAAACTGGCTAGGATCCCTGACATAATAAAAGATACTCTGATCCGGGGAAGTTAAGAAGTTATCGAAGTACAGCCTCGGAGAAATGATTTGCACTCACGTGTTAAAGAAGTGCACCAAAAGATGATTCTCTGTTACTCACTCAAAAATACACGCTAATAGAAAAAAAATTGTCCGGGGTGGAGCGCAAAAGCTAATATTTACTGGCCATGATATAGGTGTGAAAGGCCCTGTAACCCACGATCGCGAAGAAAAAGGCACACATGTCCTTTCTTGAAGCAGTAAACGGCTACCTTTAATGTCAAAGGGAATCTCTGGTAACATGGTTCGGCTCGTGCGACAGTCGGTCACTGACTCTGGACCCGGTAGTCAGAGCTTAGCTTTCATAACACAACATATATCCACAACGTTTTAGAAAATACTAAACGGGAAGTTGCAACAGGTTACTTGAAGCTACTAACGCGAGGAAACATCGCTCTGAAATAGCGAAATGCAACGCATAACATTTTAGAAAATACTAAACGGGAAGTTGCAGCAGGTTACTTGAAGCTACTAACGCGAGGAAACATCGCTCTGAAATAGCGAAATGCAACGCATATAGTCGAGTCACGGTTACTTCCAACTATTCTGAAGCCCTGCTGAAGTTCTACTTCCAGGATGTTCCTCCGCCTTCAGCAAACGAAACTTAATTACACCAAAGGGCCAGCGCACCGGACCCGTGCGCACTCAGTGCAATAGTATTTTGCATAAGAACTATTTCTTATAGGCTGTTCACGGTAAAATGTGCACTTTTCAAAGACCTGCTTAATATCTACTTGTATACACGTTGTGTATTCCCCCGCCTTATGTACAACTAACATTGCCATGGGCCTCGTCACTTTATTCATGTGTCGGTCAAGTGAAACTCTAAAATTAATAAGAAAGTAAATAATTTATAATTATGCTAAATTTCTACACTTCGAATCATAAAAAAAAGAGAGCGAAATAAATAATTCTAAGATATCACAAATAATTATCTTACACTTTTTATTTGACGTTAGAATATGGAACTACTTTCCATCCATCGTTACCAACTTTACTGGGCGAATGTCACTAAGTGCGCCCATTACAATATACGCAGGTACTTTTTTCTAAGATTATTTCTAATGTACTCACGTTATCGTGAACAGCCTTTACCAGGCGCTATCGGCACATATATTTTCTCCCAAATGTTATTGACATTAATTATAAGTTGAATTTTATCTATACACAGTATAAAACAAAGTCGCTCGGCCGCGTGTGTCTGTGTATTCTGCTAAGGCTTCTAAACTACTTGATGAATCTTGATGCGATTTTCACCGTTATATAGAGAATTTATTGAGGAAGGTTTTGGTATATAATACATTAATATTTGATGTAAAGATAGTAGAGAAATGTCGACGTTTTATAATAAAGTAGGAAAAAGACGCTTTTCGGTCGCTTACATGGCTTACGCTGACTAAACCATAAGAGAGAGAGAGATACGCCAAATTAATGTACTACAAAGTGGTAGATCTCAAAAATATTTACAAAAAAGTCCGCGACAGCATATGTTTATCTTTTAAGGATGACCCACAGTAACAATCTTTGTATTTTTAAATTTGATTAAAAATAGGGTTCACTTGCGAAGTCTTTGTGAACAATACATTATTAATCCTATGTTAATTACCTTAAGCATTAAGTGCATATACTTGCTGCAAACCTAAATAACGCCACATTTGGAAATCGCATCCGAGCGAGGCCAGGGCGGGTCGATAGTTATTTATATACAGAACAAATACAAAAGTAAAATTTTATCAAAATATGGTATTTTTATGTTAACTCAGGTATAAAGCGCTTGTGACACATGATATATTGAGGAAACAACCGAGCAAGTTTTAAACAGGGTCATTTTTTAAAGGTTTGTCTCAAAAAGTGTGAAGAAACGGTGAATAGACTATAACATCCATGATGCTAAACTTGTAAACAAAATTTCCTGTGGTTCGGGCATTACTTCCAAACTGTGATCTCTATCGGCACTGATAGCCTAATGTCCGTTTCACGTGTACGCCAATCACGCCGTACAGTCAGAACGGAAAACTAGAACAGCCAATCAGAAACCGCCCTCGTTTTCCGCACGAGTGACAGCAAAAAGTCGAGACGACACAGGATATTTCTGTTCGAGGGAAGAGCAGACTTTCCTGATATTCCCCAGAAATCACTTAGTGCGCGTATTTTATATCACTAATATGTTAGATAATCAACGTGTATAGGTGTAATACAGTATTAATAATTCCTGTTTTGTATTTACAATAAAATACGTGAACATAAACGTTAATTTTTTCAACTCTTGTAATAAATAAATGTAGTTTAGAAACGAACCGATAGGTATAATTAAACTGTACAGTGTTTTTTGGAAGTATAAAACAAAATTACGCTCTCTTATAAGTCATTTGGTAAAAATTAGTATGCAATGATATTAATAAAATCGCGTAGAAACATAACAGCGCTTAGTTTATTGTCCATCACTGATTTTGGAATCTTGGTATAAAAAAGATAACCGTATGTAACAGCGTGGTCGGGAACTGATAGTACCCAACAGGCCGAATGGTGACGTAGGAAAACGGGCTTACATGTGGACAACCACGCGTGGTATTCGCTCCGTCTGTTATGATCGTCTTTAATGCGAATCGAGCTTTACACTGAAGATAACGCTACCGCGAACATCTCGAGTGTTTAGATCATTGTCTGCAAAGATGTCACATTACAACTTTCGCTTGCTCCGGTGAACAATCATAACTTAAAGAAACATGTTGAGCTCCAGCAATTTCAACAACCCACAACCGCAAAGTAAATTTTTTTTAATTATCGATTTCGCGTTCTTGATGTTTCTGTTTTCTCATTGTCTAACAAGTTTCATCTCTCAGACATTTCCTGTCTCCTAGAACATGTCAGCGAATGACTCTGTTTACTTTAACGTGATCTGCGTAGTTTGTACTGATTGGTTCACTGTTGCGGTTAGCGGCATGACTGTGCACAAACGCACTAAATCGACTCACAACTTTGTTCTTCTAGAAAAAGAGGAAGAAGGAGTACATTTTGTGTCAGGGAATCACAAAAATATAGATGTTTTACATGTAAAAATTGCTGTACTACTTACAAAATATTTTTGTGAACACTATCAGTTCACATGGACGTATGACGAGAAAAAAAAATATGACTTTCTGCCAACATTCTATGTATAAAATTTTAAAACACATACATGGTCCTATATGCATATGTAAGTGTGTGAGTGCGCGGTAATCGGCATAAAAAGTGGCGCACATATACGGATACGGATAAATATAATGAAACTTGAAATTGGTAGTTGAGACAATGGTAGAAATAATTGATTACACAATCAATACAAATATACAGTTTAGTAGGGCGAAATAGTTTAGTTGAGGTAAATTGTACTTTATAGCACCCAAATAACATGTGTATGAGCCGACAGTGTGGTCCATCAAGGAGTCATTGGAATGTCTTATTCCATCCTGTGGAATATGACGTCATTGTTATCTACAGCTGCTGCAGCTCCACCGATGGTTGAAGCTTCTGCCCCAGCTGGCCTAATGCGACTATTGGGGATGGGGGGGGCGGTGGAGAAGCGGCTAGAGCGCTCGCTTCCCACCAAGGTGAACCAGGTTCGATTACCGGCGGGGTCACTCCCGGACTTTTGCACGTGGAAATTGTGCCGGACGGTGGCGCTGGCCGGCGGGATTTCTCTGGGGTCCCCCGTTTTCCCCCGTCTGGCATTCCGGCGCTGCTCCACACTCATCTCGCTACACTCTCTTCGGGTCTCTAGAATGCGATGTTAAGATCCGCCCAATCTTTGTATTTCATACAAATTGTATAGGTGACAATTCTTAGGCCCGGTCTGGTGAAGTATGAGTGTCAACATCATGGTGGTAGTCCTAAGAAGAATATCTGTGCATATTGGGGGTGAGCGTTTTTCCTATTCGAAATTTGTCCACTGGAACCTCACAATAAAAGGTGTCAATTGAGACCGCAGTATCTCCTGGACGTATGGATGTGCGTTCAATGATCCTCGTGTTACTGCCAATAAGGGCAAAGAATCAGAGGAGATTACCCCCACTTCAGGGGCGCCGCCAGTTCTGGCCCGTGTGTCACTCGACAGCGGAGTTCGGATTTGTGCGCTTTCTGTACCCCATCTTTCCTTGGGTACAGTTTCCATCCGTGACCAGAGAAGACCTGCAGTTGTGAAGACGAAATGTCACTATTCCTCAGTCATCCGTAAAACCAGATTGCGACACAACTGTAAACAAACCCGTCGTTATCGGCGTGTCAGAGGAGTCCATAAAGTGAGTCTTCGTCTGAAAGCTTTCTCGCAGTAGCGTAGGTGTAAGAATGGTGACACTAATGATGCCGCTGCACCGCCATTTTACATCACTGGGACGCTACTCCCTCAGCGCGGGGGTAGATCGGTCCCTTGTGAGTGACATTGGCCACCCTGTTAGTTGTCAGTTAGCTTGCGGAGGCGAGGAGAAGCTAACCCTCTCCCCCCCACCGCACCCATCAAACTTACTTTATGCTGCAAAGCTAGCATTCTTTTACAGGATTCCCAGGGTAGCGCCTGGGAGCTGTTTCCATAGCTGAGTTTTATTCTCTTTTTCCCTGCCTGTACGGGATAAAAGAGAGTGGTGAAGTTAATTGAATTTATCAGCGCGGAATTTTAAAGTTCAGGACTTGTGAAGTACTGTCACGAGCTCCCTGTGAGAGAGCTAGCGACAGTTTGGTATAAAAAGCGGAGGTTAATAGCCAAATGAAGTTAAATTATCGATATAAGTAGCTTTCCCATGACTGGAGTGGCAAGGGTTTATATAATTAAATCAATTATGTGTATATTGTAGTGGTGAATTTAAGTTGCGCGAAAATTTAAATCAGTGTAGTTGTTTGCCGCTGCATTACGTGGAAACAAGCATTTTTCTTCGTCGAAGGTCAAACCTGTCTCCGTTCCGGTCGTCACTTTAGTGTGTCCAGAGCCTTCGAGGTGTGTGTGTGTACTCTGATGTTCCTAACACTTGCAACACCGTTGCTAAGTTGGGTCAGATCTCTCCAGGAGGCGGGCATTTCTACGGAAAGACTTATCACTTCCCCCGTCAGAACCGTAGATATCACTTCGAAAAGGGGCGAAGGGAATATTTAATAATTTAAGTTTTTTTTTAATGGTCGGCGCGTAAGTATCTGAGATCCTACCCATTTTCAAGACTATGTAACTGTACTTTTAATACCATGTTCTTAAACATTTTGTTCTGCAATATTGAATCACTTACGCCCTTTCATAGCAAAATATTGTATATTCGTGATGAAATAGTGAAAGTGAAATATGTAATTGAGTTGACAAGGGGATGGTATGAACCGCATACTCCATCCTCCCCGGGCCATGTCACGTGACGAAGCTAATGGCGGAACTCTGGAACGGACCAATAAATATTCTATAAATGTTCTGTAAAGTGAGAATTTTAAGCTCCTCACAGCGAGCAAAAAAAAAAAAAAGGTATTTTATTGTGATCTCAGACGATAATTTTTTAAAGCTATAAAATATAAAACTGTGTTCATGAGTCACGCGGAAAATTTTATATTAACCATTGGCGAAGGGATACAAATGAACTGAAATTAACTTTCAAACCCGATTTTGCAAACGTGAACAGCGTATACCAGAATTAATCGCCTCGGCACATGTTCAACCCCTAAGGGAAATTGATGGTTACAGTCTTAACTGTAGGTTATTCAATATCCAGACAAGGAGAATTAGGAAAAACTTTGGCAAAACTTTTCATTCGTGTGACGAGAGTTGTAAACTACCTGTTATTTAGAACTAAGAACAATCAAATGTTCATTTAATTTCTCACAGATTAGAGACCGCCTGTGAATAATACATTTCAAACATATCGCAACGAATATATATATATATATAATATTTACAAGCCAAAAGTGAACGTTACTTCATATATTTGATATCCAACGAGATAAGGAGATTGAGATTTATCGTATTCATTGTTATTTAAAATACTATCGTGAAAGAATTATTATTTTATAACTTCGAAATGAAGTCTCGATACGTTAAAAAAAGTTTTAGATATAACATCTATCAAGAAATTAAAAATTGTTTTTGATATTAGTATCCGTATTGTGTATGGCATTCAATATCCCCAGTGAAAATAATTTTCAGGGGGCAATTACATTTTGAAACTAAAGCAAACTGTCCTTTAAAATTCATATTATTTTCACACATATGTAACAGTTTCATAATGAACCATTTTGAAATTACGTAAAATAAATTGTATTTTACTGTATCGAAGGTTTTTGTTTGTGAACTCGGTGCCTCTCATTTGGAAAGGTACTAATTATTCAGATCTACTCAACGGACCTCTGGAAATATATGATTAGTTTGAGTCCAGTGTAACAAAAAATTTACCGACCCAAAACGTCGACGGAAGCTATGCTACAAAATATAAACTGAAATATTTTAAATACATGCACTTGAAATGTACAGGGCTAGCGCTAGTTCACCGCAAACTACGGCAAAGGGTGAGATTTTTTGAAGTAGTTTTTCGCGTATTTGATCTGTTTCTCGAAGTGGAACCAAAGTACGTGATTATTGTAACGTTTTGATTGATTAGTTAAATTAACACTCATATTAAAAGCGCTGTGTTTTCTAATGAAGTTTGTCGGATATGTTTAAATGTTCCATGTTGTTGGATTTCATTTTTCAAGAAACGCATTTATATTATGTTTAACGTTTGAGGTGCTCTTTGAATGTATGTCAGAAACCTCAGGCTTAGTGTCACGTTTTCACACATATGACCAAAAAACTTAAAACTGAACATGAATTTTATATTGAGTTGTCCACTTGGCTTTCGTCCCGTAGACTTCGAATACACTGAATAAATACAATTTCTGACAGGCTGATCTATACAAAACAGCACTATAATGTTTCATATTCACACCTACGGCTGAGTGTGTGTATAAATATGTACAACTTTATTTATTTTAACATTAATAAATGTTTTAAAATTCGAAAAAATTTTTAAGGTTCATAGAGAACCATTGTGTCACTATCTAGGTTTATTGAAGGAAAGTATATGTATTGTTAAGTAAATAGGTGTTCATTTATAGAAGTTTCTGGTAGTACATACGTTTGACGTTTTTTTTTTTTTTTTTTTTTTTTTTTAACCATTGTTCGTATCATTTTTATATTTCTGGACATGGTTATATATTTGGGTGTCTCTGTGGATAAGTAAGTGCCAATCTGTGAGTACACAATTCCCCCCTTCAATTCAGATTTGAATATTTTACTAACAAACTTCTATCTCCGTCTATGTTTCGCAGTTAATGTGTAAAAAAATACTGCCGTTAAATTAATGTCTAGAAATTCTTTTGATGAAGTCATACACTCCATTTAAACCTTTAATTCCTCATTCAGATGCTATGAAGTGCGAAATTCAATATAATTTTGATATATTTTTCAACAAGGTTTAACTTTGTCGAAATGAATTCACTGCACCTTCATGTACTGAACTCACATGCTGTGAGTTTGCAGTACCCTATTACACGCGTTTGGTTAATGCAGTTTTGAAGAAAAATAAAAAAATATTTTTGCAACTGATTCGCGATTAAACGAGCAGGTACTACTGATTGGTTTCATCTTTCAGTATATTGTATATATTTTCACCACATAACTACCATGGTCACAAAATTTTTGGTCTAGTGACTTTGCGAAATTCTAAGAATATAACTACGTTATTATCACAAAAGTCGTTTACTGTAATGTGTATTAAAAAGCATTTCTCTTTGAAGTATTTCAAATACTCCCCTATTTATAAAAAGACAATATATGAAATCAATTTCCGTGATTCAGTGTCGACGTTGTTATAAACACTTTGGGAATATTTACAAATGCCTATAGTTACAGACCGAGAAATTTTTATTCCAAATGTTCCCTTTAAAAGTATATGAGTAAGCAAGAACACGCAACCATTCGAGGCCCAGCATTTTTCTCTCATGCACGGTTCACCAGGTGTCGGCGGCCCGCAACGCTATCAGGGTCTCCGCAGGCGGCCACGGACCCACAAACGTGTCCAATGTTCTTCCGAAGCGCGCGTCGTGGGCAGACCTGCGACAGTCCGCGGCACGCCCCTCCTCCTAACCCTCTACACACTCCCTCCCTAGAACTCGCGCCACTGGAACATCGCGGGGCGCGGCCCGACCGCGGCATAAATCAACCCCTCTCGCTCGTAAATCTCGTTTGCTCGAGGTGAGTCGACTTGTTCGGGTCGTGCCAGGGGGAGTCGGGGGTCGGTTTTTCGCGGGAACTGGCCGGTGACCGCTGGATGTCCGGGGGAGGAAAGTGCAGACGTCAGCGCTGCTGCCGGGGGGGGGGGGGGGAGAGGAAAAACTTTCTGGGCGCGGGGGCGAGAAAATTACTTTGCGGAGGGCGGGTGGCAGTTACTCGCCCTCCACGGACGAGCACGCATCCGGTTGGGTCGCTGCGAAAATCGAGATAAGGCTTCGACCGCTGTGTCCCCGAACACACACATTACTTCTACTAGAAAGAATTATACACACTAAGGAATTGTTCGTAAATTTATCATAGTAAATAATATAAGTGTAATGAGAAAGCGCAAATAGTAAAGTCATTTCCCCCTACATCCCTAGTAGCGTTCCTACATAAAAAGCACACATTTATATCACGGGGGGGGGGGGTTCCGGAGCGGTTAGCCTGCTCTCCTCCCACCAATGCAAACTGGGCTCGATACCCGGCCGTGTCACCGGATTTTCACATGTGGGAATCGTGCTGGACGATGGCGTTGGTCGGCGAGTTTTCTCCGGGATCTCTTGTTTCCCCCGCCCTTTAATTCCGGCGCTGCTACATACTCACCTCTATAGCCCTCACTGGCTCTCAAGACCTCGCTGTTAAGAAACACCAAAATCTCTTCACTCGCTAACTCTATCGCAGGGGCATTAAATATTCATATTGTTGCAGCCTTACAGGGGGTATAAATTCCATAATATAATTTGGTTAAAAACGTCAATTACTGTTTAGGAGGTTAATTTGAATATTTTTACAGCGCAACAAGTCCTAAAGGAAACAAACATTGTCCTTGCCGTGATAGCTCATGCCAATATTGCTACTTCCGTATCACAAGGTCGTGGGTTAGAATCCCGATTAAGCCGTTTGAAGTGTAAGCCGCTTTGAAAAAAAAATTGTTTTTATCAGAACGAAAGTCGTTACACCATGCAGTCCTCTGGCGTACAGTAAAGCGTGGCCTTCGAAAACCGACAATGTTAAAAATATTCTGTGCTTCTACCTACGATTTATTTTGATATTAATAATTCTTGCACTAAAGATAATATCGGCTATGGTGAGGTGTAGCCTCCGGAATGGCGACATAACTTTTGAGTGTCAACTGTAGTCTGACACCTCTAAAGCGGCAGAATGCAGCCGTGAAGGAAACGGCAGTACTCCGAGGAAACCCAATGGCTATCATCAATGTCCGCTATGTTTCCTAAATGAAATAATCTAGGATCGGGTCCACTGTCGTTTGAAACCGATTCGTCTACTAGGACAACCGTTGATCTAATCGCTTGGCCACCAAAGCCCCTCCAACTCCTTCCAAAAATTAGGTACGAATTTTTATTTAACAGTTGACAAACGCAGATGTTTAAATTGTCTGATATCTGAATCTTACCTTATCTATCTCTCACAATTTTAATGTTTTAAGGGAACAGGTTTCCGCACGAATTAACTAAACCGAATGGAAATTAAAATACTATGTATTTTTCTAACTTTATTAGTTAGGAATGCAAATAAAATCGAATTATATTAACATCACATTAATAACGTTAGAAAATTTCTTCCAGGAAAAATTTGGAAATTTTTTATTGCCATAAACAATCCCAGGAAGCTGTACTCGTCAATTTAAAATATTCCTGCATTTCTATTTGAACAAGGATGTACATCCCCTCCCCCACTGACGCAATTTCGCTTGTCACTTGCTAGCAGTTGAATTATAAAGGTTAAAATGAAAACTACTATTATATTTAATACATATACAGATTTTTACTTAATTATCTTATTTGAACGGCATTCACAGTTAAAGTAGCAAACTGACGTGTATGGCATTAAATCAAACATAAAATAAATAAATAAATTAACAGATTATAAACATATTGTCATATTTTAGTAGACAAATCGGAGCGACATAACCAAATAATACATATACGAACGGCTCTTACAGTCATGAATTTCCGGGAATCCGATACCAGAAGATCGAATTCCGAAGTTTCCTTAGCGACTGCAAACACAGGATTTGCCATAAACGAAAGTTATTCAGCCCGTTTAGTATGCATTACGTAAGATTTATTTAGTATTACATTACATTATTCTGGCCAAAAGTGTTCGTAATCACATTGTGAAAGTGAATAGTTTTATTTTATCCAAACATTTTGTTAACCTTTGTCAAGTTTTATCTGTATTTTTTATATCTGTGCCGCGTATTTGTTTTTATATTTTTAGACATTATCAGTAAATACGGTTTCCTCGCAAGAATATATTGAATACAGACGGGCAGCGATGTACACAAATATCACACAGGCGTTGTTCTCTGTTCTTGAATTTTAAGCTTTTCAGCAATATTTGTTGCGTGTTGCAATCCAATATTTCTTAACCTTTTTGTGAAGGTTCATTTGAATTGATTTTGGTATCAGGACGTCATCTTTCGTAGGCCTACATATTCATCCAAGTAACGACGGTTGATTTTAAAGCAGATATCTCACAGGGATAAAGAATTCTCAACCACTTTTTGTCAGCTATTTACATTATTTTTTAGCTACCAACACCAACAAGTCATTACGAAGTAGGGAGCAATAAACATATTGTTTAGAGGAAGAAATTTTTATATTTTACTTCATTAAAATGCTGCCCTAGTCAAGACATTCCAAAGGAGCTACTACGTTAATTATTCAGGATATGGATTTATTATTTGTTTCCTAATTTTGCAAGTAACTACCGAAAATTAGTGAATGTAGTTTCGGCGGAAAAATCTCGAAACAAACTTCACTTACGTAACATTTTCTCAGTACTACAAAAAAAAAAAAAAAAAAAAAAAACAGAATTTGAATATCGATAATTTTGGTCAAACTCCATACGCTACGATAATAATATATTTTTTTTATATTTAAAACTATCATTAATATTAGTTACGTTACGATAATTCTACAGTGTTGGCCAAATGGAAAAATACTTACCAAATAAACACAATATATTTCCAGTAATTGCGTGAGTGAAGATATTTCGGCGTCTCTTAACACCGAGGTCTTGAGAGCGAGCCGATGTTTCCAACAAGAACCCAACACACAAACAACAAAGTAAATTTTTGATAAGACATTGATGGTGTAGAAAAACCATATATTTTGAGAAACCATGCAATAAAACAAGCAATTTGTTTATGTATCATATCAAAAAATTAAATAATGCAAGGTAATCCTTCATTCCAGTCACACTGGATGCAGTTTATTGGCGTCGGTGTTCGTTTAGGAACTCCCCAATATCAACATTTACCATCAATATCGAAATAAAATACCTACCACATACCACTTTAATCCGATATTTATAGTTCATGCTTATTTAATACAACGTGTACATATTTCATATATTTATACTACATTTCATTAGCCATATAGTAATTTCCAATGTTGGCATAATTTTGGTTACAATATGTTAGCCCAACTTATCAGTAAGTATCAATTCCCAACCGTAGTGCTACCAACATTGACTCGTCGAGACACAACAAACTAAACGTATTTCAAAAACAGGTTCTGATCCCTTGAAAAACATTCCTCTTTCATAAAATACAAGAAAGAGGCATTTCTGAAAATACTAGTTCATAGGCTGCGAAAATAATTATTTATGATGGTTCCAACTAAAGTAAATATTCCAAATTTCAACATTATGTTATCTAACAAATAACCAAAAGAGATAAATTTTTAATATGACATTGTCCATTTGCCAAAATAACATAGTTTCTAAGAAAACATGCTAAATAATTGTTTCATTCAGTCAGAAATATGGTAATTTCCATTACTGGCATAAGGTCGATAACATAATGATGGCCCAACTTAACATTAAGAATGCCCTGCCAATTTACCACGACTATTGTATTTATCCATCTCTCTTTGCAAAAAGAAATTAAGATTAAATATTAAAAATTAAACATTTATCTATTATTATTTTAGCATTATTTGACATAAAGTGTTATTTACACAATGTCGGCCCAACAGAAAAATACATACGATTTTCCCACAGTATGTTTACCAACTTCTTTCTTACCATAAACCAACCAGTTCGATAGCTTTAAAAAAATATTAATAATAATAATGTTACTTGGAGACACCTGAGACACGTGTATGAATTCGTGAGGGATGGAGGTCTTAATAAAAAAGAAATTAAAGAAACAAAATTTGATTTCTAATTTATTCACTCTACTATAATTGATAGCATTAAATTATCTGTCTCCACTTTTACTCTATTTATTTAACAGTGAGTGCAATATTTAATGTCTATTTCAACTTTGATTAACGTCCTTCTTAATTGACTCTGTTCGTTACAGGCAATTAATACTTACTCATTATTAAGACGTGTTCAGTCTATCTGTTGCAATAATTTATAATGCATTTCACTCACGCACGCAGTCCAATAATCCAACCTTCTTACACGCGTCCTTCACTGCTTAATACTCGCAGTCGCAGACTTCCCTTCCGCTGGTCACGTATTTCGCTGCTCATTCACTATAAACTCAACTCAACTCACTACCTAGAGGCCTGTCGCAATATTTATAGCGTTGCCCTAACCATCTCGAAACAACATTCAACAGCAAAGTTCCTTTCCTGCATGTTATGAATTACAAATGTTTTTCATGATTCTACCAATTTTTCTTTTAAATATTGGATATTATGTTGGGACAATGTTTGAAACCAAACAATTGGTCATTGGTACTTTTTTTTTTTAGTCGAGACAACATTGTGAAACTAACTAATTTCCAACAATTCTTAATTCTATTTTTGGAATTAAAAAAATTACTTTTTAACGTTTGCTTAAAATGTAGGTTTTTTAATACTAGATGGTTTTGTTTGAAATTGAATTTGATGGTCGGGGTTGGCTGAATGTTGGCAACAGTTCGGTAGACATACAGTTGGTAATTGCTTCTAATTTTTATGTTGGGCCAAACAACCAACACTTTAATGTCGAAGTTAGCGAATAGTTATTCTTAATGGACACAATGCTTATTTCCTCTACTATATGAGATGTAAATGTTGTTCACGATACTGACTATTTTTCTATTAGATATGCTCAGTTGGCTTTATGCTGGAAAAATGTTGGGAACGAAATGGTTGGTGTTTGGTCATTTTTCATTAGTTGGGCCAACGTTGTGGAACCAACATAATTTCAACAATGCTCCATAGAAAGTCTATGATGAGAAAAAAAACGTAATTTTCCATGTTTGCTTAAACATTTGATTTTTATTAAATAAACAAATTGTATTTGAGATATATTTTTATGGTGATGGTTGTCTGATTGTTGGCAACTAGTTGGTAAACATACAGAAACTTTTTGTTGGCCCAAAGTGTGCTTAACATCTGGCTCTGGCATTGTGCCAACGTTGGAAAAAGTAATATGGCGCAATATCGAAATGTCACTCAGGGCAACGTTGGCCCAAAGTGTATTTATGCGTTGGCTGCCAACTGAAATATGACGCTCAACCTACTGTATTGGGCCAAATTAAAATGTGTAGTTTTCTGGCCGCTTTTCTAAATTCTCTTTCTTTCAAACATCTGACATATCAATTTAAAAAAAAATCAAAAAGCAGCTTGTTGGCTTTACGTTGGTTTAGCGTATGTATATTACAGATCACCAGTCTAATATGACAGAAACCCAACTACTAACTAACGTTGGTATTACGTTTGTTATTTGCAGTATTTTGAAAATTGCTAAATAATATTCTTTCACTTTCAGAAAGGCATTCACGCAGACATTTATCCACAGTTAGCAATGATTTGCATCGATGTGTTATTGTATACATAATGCTAACTAATAAACATCGTTCTGCCAACGTACTGTATAGCCATCATTTGACGTCAACAGTAGGGAAAAGGTATTCTTAATGAAAACAACGCCCCTTACCTGTATTTAATGAAGTGCAAGTGTTTTTCACATAACTGACCATTTTTCTTAGAAATGTTTTTGTTGGTCTTATGTTGTGATAATGTTGGAAACCAAACAGTTGATAATAAGTACATTTGTCTTTGGTTTATTGGCCGGTTTGGCCAATATTATGTAACAAACATATTTTTTGTACATTACTCTATATTATATATGGGACAAAAAAATGTTCAATAATTGTTTAGGTTTGCTTACCAGTTAGGATTTTAATACATATTTTCATTTTAAATATATTTTAACGGTTATGGATGGCTGATTGTTGGCAGCACGTTGGTAGACATAATTGGTAATTGGCATGGATTTTGTATGTTGGGCCAACATTGTATACTCTAACTGGAACATGATGATTCATACCTATTTCTGCACTAGGAATTGCATGTTAGTCAACTACTGGCTCAGGAGTTACAGTAGTCTAGTGGCTAAGGTGTTGAACTTTTAATAAAAGGGTCGAGGGTTCGAATCCGATATCTACGAATGGATTTTTCAGGTCATAATGTGAAATGGTATATGATAACTGATATTAGGGTTTATTATATTTTTATGTTATTGGACAAATTTTATTTAAAATAGTGGTAACCTACTGTGGCAGACCATTTTTATTAGTTGGCATTATTTATGTAATAATAGATATTCTCAAAACAGTACTAACTGTGGATAAATGTCTGTATAAAAGCCTTTCTGAAAGAGAAACAAATACTATTTAGCAAATTACCAAATTACTACTAATAACCAATGGAACGCCAACATTAGTTAGTGGTTGGGTTTCTGTCATATTAGATTGGTAATCTGTACTATACACATGGTAAACTAACGTTAGGCCAAAAACAGCATTTTGGATTTTTGTTTCATATTGCATATGTTTGAAAGAAAGAGAGTTTAGGTAAGCGTGCAGAAAACCACAAATATTCATTGGCTTAATAATGTAGGTTGAGCATCATATTTCAGTTGGTAACTAACATAAAAATACACGTTCGGCCAATGTTGCCCCGAGCGATATTTTGAAGTTGGGCCAACTTACATTTTCCATGTTGGACCAATACCAGAGCTTGACGTTGGGTCAACGTTGGACCAACAAAATGCTGCTACTGGGGCGGCTACTTTCTGGAATACAGAGTCTAAGCGAAATAGGTGTCCTTCAAATGTCCTTTCTGTCACAACAATTTCAACTAAATAAACTTGACAGATATCTAAAGTCAAAAATTGCCATCAGACATTCGAAGGTGGCAAGAGCATTACATATAACCCGAAACGCATAACTTGAACTACCAGGTTCCTTTCCCTTTGACACAAAATACAGTCTTCTCCTGGTCCTCTGGGGCCACCTCGCACTGCCAGAACCCGCTCTTCATGTCAGAAGTAGAAGATCATTGTAAACCTACTAGGCCGTTTTGTGTCATCTATCCTTGGAAGACGATAATAGTATTTCTTTGACATATTATTAAGCTGGCAATAATTTACAATTAACCTCAGACAGACATCTTTCTTCTTAACAAATACAATGGGTTATGATCATGGGTTATCTGATGGATCTATTACATCTAACTCCTTCTTATCCTTCAGAATAACCTCAACTGCCTCATGCGAAGCTAGTGGCAGTCATCCTGGTGGCTGCTTTATGGGCCTGGCATATCCTGTATCAATGGGGTGGCAGGTCACATCAGTCCTTCCAAGGTCATTTGTCCACACAAGACGGCATCACTCTTTCTCTGCAGTAATTCAGAGACAGCCTTCCCCTGTCATCAGTTGAGATTTTCTTTTGTTCGTGGTAGCAGTTCATCCAATACCTCTGGTAGAATACATTAATTTGTTATATCTAGAACCATCTGGAATATTTGGAAGTACCTGTGTGACCTGCTTGCAAACATCTGTCACGGCCCCCTCCTCAAGACTAATGGAACTATCAGAGAAATTTATCATTCCAACTATAAAACTGTCAGAATTAGAAGAGCCCGAAATTTTTGCTACAACAACTTTACCTTTCAGGTCGCCAATCTTCTCTGCTGGTTGAATTAGACCCAAATCTCTGAAAAACCTTCCTTGACACATGCCTGTAATGACAATTCCACTAGAAGCGGGTAGCAAAGTGGGTTGACCACATACTACTGGCCAACTAATTGGGGTGGGCAAATCATGCTGGGTTGACACCACCAACCCTGTACTGCCTACCTTTAGAACACCAAGTCGAATATGGATACAGCATCCAGCCTAAAATGACATACATCCTATATTTCTGCTATGTAAACATTGCGCTCAATGCTAAGGCTACCAAGCTTCAAGATCACTTTCCTTTAACCTGTGTGGCCTCACCTGTTACTGTGAGTGAAGATATTTGGGCGGCTTTTAACAGTGAGGTCTTGAGAGCCGATGAGGGTGACTGATGTGAATATGGAGCGGCGCCGAAATGATGGGGCGGGGGAAATGGGAGATCCCCGAGAAGACCCGCCGACCAACGGCATCGTCTGACACGATTCCCACTTGCGAAAATCCGGTGACCCGGCCGGGGATTGAACCCGGTTCGCTTTGGTGCGAGGCGAGCGTGCTAATCGCTCATCCACCGCGGCCACCGCGGCCCCCTCCTGTTACTATAGTCAAATAGCATCGTTCCATGTTGTTGTCGGGCGATCGTTGGGGAGAAAAGCCCGAGGATGTCTGGTCTTACTACTTTTATGGTCGCCCCAGTGTCGATGACTATTTGGCAAGGAACATTATTCAGGCTCTCCTCCACCTGTATTGCTTCCCAGTCCTTTTATTTTCCCTACCGTAAATGTAAGAACATTGGTGCCTTCCCTCCAGCAGTCACCGACCTTCGCCCCCTAAGACCAGTGTTTAAAAGTTTTCTGAAGGAGCTGTATTCTCACCTTCCTCTCACCTCTTTCACCGCCGCTGCTTCAGTTGCTGCTGCTGTTGCGGGCCGTAGGATATCAGGTACCCCGGCCAGTGGGGGGCGGAGAAGCTCTGCAGCGCGGACCCTGGAGACGATGTCCTAACTCAGCCATCTGCAACCCCCTTCAGTGTCATCTTCATGCTGTCTTAGTCGTCTTCATGCATCATAATTGCCTGTACCGGTCGTCGAGATGCGGTCCCCTGTCTTGCTGACCCCACCTCCAGTGCTCGTGCCAGGGTGTCCTACATGTTGTGGGGAGCGGCCAGACGTGCCACTTGCTCTACCCTGTGATGGCGACAGCATCGATGAGAAAGCCGACTGCTGTGATGTCGCGCGCCTCCTCGGGGCATCCTTCTAGAGGTAGGTGGAAGAGCCGCTCAATAACTTGCCATAGCTCCTGGAGTGGTTCCCCTGGTCGCTGGGTGCGGCTTAACAACTATGCATGGTGGGCATGTCGCAGGTACCGGTCGCTGAAACGATGCTCCAAACCTGACACCCGTGTAGGGTACTCCAGTCGATGCCGCTCTGGCAAAGACTGCATAATTCTCAGTGCGGAGCCTCTCAGTACAGCGGCGAGGTACTAAGCCCGTTGTTGCAGAGCTGCTTGCTATCCTCCGAGGTCGCTGTGTTGTTGACGTCTTGTGCTAATTCTTCACTTTTCTTCGCTGGTGATCTGGCGATAGTAGAATTTTGCTGCTGCGGAAATTACTGCCATTCCTTCTTCATTGCAACTTATTTCCTGTTTCACTTCATTCTCGACACTGTCCATCCTGTCATTTACAGCGTTCACTACTTCCTTTACACTGTCCAACCTGTTCTTTACAATGTTCACTATTTCATTTACAGTGTCCATTCTTTCATTCACACTGTCAATTTTTGTGTTCACTTACTCGCTAATGATTTCTATTTTCGTTTCTACGTTATATATTTTCTTGTCCACGTTTTCATTTGCAGAGTCAATTTTCCTATCTACATTTTCATTTAGAGAATCAATTTTCCTATTTACATTCTCATTTACACTATTTACATTCTCGTTCATGCTATTTGCAGATTCATTCGCACATTCTTTTACATTAATAATTTGGGTACCTAGTCCCTCAATCATAGCTCGCAGTGCTTCCAGTTCTGCAAACATTTTTCTTGTTAACATTCACTGCGTCAGTTGTAAAAATCGTTATTTATTATTTTCACACACGACTATTGCAATTAATCAATTTGTTTTAAAATCACTTACTACTTGCTATAGTATAACTTTATTTACTATTGATTAATTAATAATTACCTCCATCTCACTTCTGACACCAGTGTTACACGCGGATGCCTGAGGGCGTATGTGAGATGATGAGGGATGGAGGTCTTAATAATAAAAACATGAAATAAACTAAATATGATTTCTATTTTATTCACTCTACTAATATTTAGAGTATTAAATTATCTGTCTTCACTTTTACTGTTTTTATTTAACAGTGAGTACATTATTTAATCTCTATTTCAACTCTAATTAAAGTCCTTCTTAATTGTGTCTGTTGGTTATAGTCAATTAATTCATACTCAATGTTGACACCTGTTTCGTGTATCTGTTGCCATCATTTATAATGTATTTCACTACTCGCGCATCTAGTCCAATAGTCCAGCCTGCTAGCCGCGCCCTTCACTGATTGATACTCGCAGTCGCAGTCCTCCCTCCCTCTGTTCACTTATTTCGCCGCTCATTCTTCTATCGCTAGGAACTAAGCCTCTCATTCACAGGCTAATGAGATCACTTCCCTCTATGTGTGTCTGTGTATCTGTGTGTATTTGTGCACGTGTATGTCCCACTTTACACTTTTGAACACGTGTACCGAAATTTACAAAAATCGGTCTTCTCATAGTGCTCAGTGTCGGCCATTAACCTTTACAGTTTTCGACCACGCAGAGAACTTACTTTTAAATTGCTGTGCTTTTAAAAATTAAGGGTAAAATCAAATTTGGGGAGTCTTTCAACCGATTTAAACTAACTTTCGTATGCTGAGAGTGCAACATTTAAGCATTGAATTTAGATGTGGATATTGAAGTCCGCAATTTGTTAAGCTAGCAACACACACAAAAATAAAGATTTCATGTTATAACTAGAAAACTAGTGAACTACTGTAGCCAAATTTGGCAGTTAAATAACACTCTGATAGCCCATGTAAATGCATGCTATTAAAATTGTATAAGCACCTATTTTTAAAATACTGTTCACACAACTATTTTAGATTTATTTGGTATATCTACAATAAAGTTTAAACAATTTCAACCAAATTTTGTATGCTGAAAGCATATATGACAAGCACCACATATGCCAGTACATAGCTACTTTTTTTTTAGCCATTTTGTAAGGTAGCGCCACATGAATAAAAAAATTTATGTTTTATCTCGTGAAACAATTTACCGATTCCTGCTAAATTTGGCAAACAAGTTGTGCTGTGGTAATTGATGTAAATTCGTGTGTTTTAAGTATGTCAGACAACACTTTTGAAAATGATGGTCAAATAGCCATTTTAGCATTGTACACTATATCGTCGGAGTAATGAAATTAATTTCAACTTAACTTATATGCTTGTACTATATATTACCACTATTACATATGTTTACAAGGAGCCTCTTTTGTCTGGCGTTTTGTAATATAGGGCCAAACTGATCAAATTTATTTTTTGTCATATCTCGAAAAACAATTGACCGATTCCTACCAAATTTGGCAAACAAGGAGAACTGCGACAGTAGATGTAAGCTGGTTTGTTTTCAGTGTGTCAGGCACTTACTTTTAAAATGGCGACCTCTAATAGCCACTTTAGATTAGTAGGCTATATCGTCGAAACAGTGCAATTAATTACAACTTAACTTTGTATGCTGAGAGTATATATTACAGCCATCAAAAATGTACATACAAAGACTCTTTCGTCTACCGTATTGCAAGATATTATCACATGATAAATTAATGTTTTATGTCACATCTCCGGAAAGAAATGGATTCCCGCCAAATGACAAATGTGTCAAACAATTATAGGCTGTTCATGGTAAAGTGAGGACTTTCGAGACCCTAGTTACTTGTTGCCTATGAGCCATTTTTTTTTTATCCTTCCACCACTTTTTAAAATAAATATTCCCATATAAGAACTTAACAGTGTATATATTTCATGGAACTCGAAAATTAACGTCTAAGGCTACAATAAAGTATATTTGTTAACAATTATTCCCAATAAGAGGGTTTCAAAAATTGGTTTCTTTACCACGAATAACCTATAGCACTACAGCAAGCAATGAAATTTTGTATGATTTATTACAAGTGAGTCAGAGAATTATTGTAAGCGCTACCTCTTTTGCAATCGGTAACGACTAATGGATCATTACAATGATGTATTAGTGCTTTTCGGATTCTGGGTATTGCGATTCTGAGGAAATCAAAGAACGTCACTTAATAATCTGGACTACCTGTGGGGAACAGTCAGGCGGTACATCGGTTTTAATGCAAATGCTCCCGACTGCAAGTCTCTCCGCTAACGTGCTGTACTGCGACTGTCATTTGAAAATACCGTGACGACGTCTGAGTCGTGTTACTTGGACTGAGAAGTAGCATTTAGCTGACATTAAGCGCTGACACGTTCGTACTAATAAAGGCCAATTCGTCATGAAGTAAACACTCGGCTGTTTGTCGTTTCTCCTGCTGGAAGCGTTGATGAATGTGACGTCATCCGTTTCACTCGCTCCCGAGCCAAACTGCGTAAGTCAAATGTGTTGGCAGGAAACTAAACGAAGCGTACGCACTAACGTAAATATCATAAAGATAAATAAAAATTTTTAATTCTACGCGATAGATAAATATAGCTGTACTGTGCGTTGAATCCAGTAATTCGCATAACGATAAATATAATATGTCTAATTGCCGGCACTGGGCATAGCATTACAAGTGTAGTTTATAGAAATGTTTTTTAAATAATTTAATGGGTAGGCCTTATTTCAATATAAATGTTTTTTTTTATCGTAACATATAACATCTACTAAACTCATGTTTCAAAAAGGTTTTTTTCTATTTTTAAAACTTTCTTTCGTAAAAAATTTAATCATTATTTAGGAGGGAAATTGTTTGTATGCATCCAAGTTGGCATGTATTTTACAAGGGCTACAAAAATTGGGCAATAATTAGGTTTGTAATTGAATTACAAAAACAATGTTATTGGTTTACTAAAAAAACGAAAACCCCAGCCGAATGCCATGAAATTAATGGTCTTGAAAAGTGCCATTAATTATTATTGCTTGATTTGTTCGTAGTGTCTGCTGTGTTAGTAAGCATGTTTATAAAATATGTAGCAATAGTTTTTCTACAATTCGGGAGGATTTGTATAATTTTCGTGATTATGTAGATATATATGAATGTGTCCGTCAAATTGGTTAAGTATTTCGAAAAAAATTTTAATAACATATGTTGTTGATAGGAAATTCTGATCCTAACCCCGCGTACGTGTATCCCGAAAAATGCGTAAAATTACAGCAAAACCAAAACAATTGCATTCGAAAATAAGACATTAAAACTAAAGAACTGAGGAAATCGTGGGTTGGTACCTAATTTTTCGCTATTAATTCTGTGCCAAAACTGAATAACTGATAATTGTATAAGCACATTAATGTCAACGTGACAGCTAATAACGTATTACTATGAGACATCCTCACAAACCACATTCTCCAGAAAACGTCTCACAAAATTTTATAGTGGTATTTGAAGCCTGGCATTCAGAATCTAGCCGTACTCCCGTTGCGCAGTCGGTGGGTGCGCCACCGATCTGGGGTGCGGGAGGCTCTGGATTCGAATCCCGGCTAAGGCATGGGTGTTAGTTTAAGTTAGGTTTTAAGTTAGTCTGTACGCCGTCCCCTGCTAAGCTATCAAGCATAAAACCTGGGGACGTTAAAAAGCCCTATACAGTACAAGTCAGAATACACTTTTAATAAGTTCACCTATAAAATTATTTGAATTCATATCCATACAATATATGGTCATCTTTACTGGCATAATTCTCGTAGCAGTTACACGATCGAGTCTCACCTTACGTAAATATATGCTGGTCTCAGGTGATCGTTCTCCATACACTCTAAATACGAATTAGTGATGTAAATCAGTGAAGTAACCTTTACTGAAAGTCAGTTGATAAAAAACCTGCTTAGTGACGAATCAAGAAAATTAACTGGGAACATGTGATTTACAGCAGTGACATTATTGACTTTCAACGTAAAATCAAGAATAAATCAGTGAAATTCAAGCACTATATTAATTAGTTATCTGGCACTATCAGTTGCCAAATTCTCGCAGTTTTCACTGGTTTGGCTCAATTCTCAATCAATCAAGTTTAGAGTGTACAAAATGGTGTAGCTTACATTGGGTTTTAATAAGCGCCACGTTTGACGTAAATCATATCCAGACTCACAAAATATTATGTTCTACCCCAGCGCATGGCTGTAAAATAGATCCCTGTATCGTGTTTGATGAAGCTTACATCGTACGTGCGTGATAATGCAAGATAGTGCCATGGGAAAGAACGATCCACTGCTTTGCAGAATCAGGACAATTTTCAGTGTGTACATGCTGACGACATATGACTGTCGGTCCTTGAGATGCAATTATTTTACATAAATCTGGGAACCAGTGCATCTAAATAGTGTTTATGTAATGAAATTTGAGGTCTTCACAAACACTAAGTAACATGCCGTACCGTGTAAGTGCAAAATACACCAGTGAATAAAATTCAAGCAACAGTAACTCGCCAAGTTCATAAAAAAATAACATTCATACATGTTTTATAAACACAGCATACACTCCAAACTGGAATAAAAGAATCATTATTGGCGCATTTTTAAGGCCGTTGCCTTCACGATATCTCGCTGAGGTTTTCATTACATGCAAAAATAATAACTCTTTTTTTGTAAACTATTTATAGAACCCTAAATATTGCCCGAAAATTGTAGCCCTTCTAAACCAGATCATGAGCCATTTAAAACGTATTAGTTTACTAGGCGTCATGTGGGCGTTTCTTGTTCGTCGAAAATGTTAGTGGCTTCCCGAGTTATGGCAAAAAAAAAATCATATTCTTATGTGACGTTTTCTTACAAATAGCAGGGGGAAAAAAGGCTATGTATTTAGCCGCCCGATACTTTTAAAATACCATGTTTGGTCAACATCGTACAAATTTTATAGAAACCATGATAAAAATAGGTATCTCAATTATTTGAATATAATCTTTCGTCTACCATAGTAAAATTAACGTGCCTGCTTGCGGTTGAAGGGACTGACCCACTTAAAACATACCACTTTACATGACTTATCACAGAATTAGTTGTTTAGTAGGATTCGACGGATTCTTTTCCGAGATATGACACAAAGAAATTATTTTTTCGCTTAACAGTATATTTAAAAATGGTGGTCAAAAATTTACTGTTTGTTTACCTACTTTATGCCTGCAATTAGCACTTATAGCAGACAAAGTTTCGTATAATTTGGTTGAATGTTATTGTACATATACAAAATTGACTTAATATATTGATACCAGAGGTTGCCCCTTGACCTTTTTTCTTTGTATTGTCACGGGACTAGAACAGATCCCATGTTAAAAAAATTTGGTTATCATGCAGAGACTGAAAAAAATATTGCATTGATATATGTAGATAATAATGAAATGATGTTAAATTAACTCAAGATTGAAGCGACTGCGGTCCCATTTGATATGACTCTATCCATTTTGCCATTGCGGCCCCACTTAACATAGTTCTATCACTGAGCCACTAAGGCCCCAATTGGAATCGCTATGTCCACTGAGCCAATAAGGCCCTTCTTGGAATCGCTTTATCCACTGACCTACTAAGGCTCCATTTGATATATATATATATATCTATCCACTTTGCCACTGCAGCCCCCTTCACACAGTTCTATCCATTAAACCACTGCGGCCCCACTTAACATAGTTCTATCCACTGAGCCACTAAGGCCCCATTTGGAATCTCTCTATCCACTGATCTATTAAGGCCCCATTTGATATATCTATCCACTTGGCCACTGTGGCCCCACTTTAGTTCATCCACTAAGTCACTGCAGCCCCACTTAACATAGTTATATCCACTCAGCCACTAAGGCCCCACTTGGAATCGCTCTATCCACTGAGCCACTGTGGCCCCACTTAATTAACTCATCATTGAAGCGAGACATTTAAAGTAAACAAAAATGGTGTTCTATTACCTTCATATCTCTATGCATTAATATAAAACTTTCATAGGAAAAGTAATTAAAAAATTACTTTTTATGGTAAAAGGTAATGATTGAGTAATCTGATCTTGCTGAAATTTGAACTTGACCTGCATTTACCCTGAGGATTCGCTCTGCAAAATTTGAAGAACTTCTGTTGAGTTTCGAGGGATTTAGAGGTATTAAAGATGGACAGACAGACAGACAGAAATTGTCTACTTATATAGTAGGATGATTGCTATATTAAAAACAGGAAGTTCCCTACGTAACTAATAAGCCTACATTACTCGACATGGATGCAAATAATTCTGGCGAAGTTCTTCAACTGTTAGATAGTTCTTGGGCCTTGACGCTTCGTTGACAACGATATCATTAAAAGATGAAATCAGAAACAAATGAAACCCTAAAGGCTGTTCATGATAAAGTGAGTGCTTTTGAAATCAACCTTAGAAAAAAGTTTCTGCCTTCTGCCTGTATATATTTTAATGGGCGGACTGATTGACTTTCGCCCAGTAAAGTTGGTAACGATTGATGGAAAGTAGTTCCATATCTTAACGTCAGATAAAAAGTGTTAGGTAACCATATGCGATAACTTAAAATTTTTTCTTTCGCTTTCTGTTTTATTAATGCATCGAACTGTAAATTGAGTAGTTTTGTAAAATATTTACTTTCTTAATAATTTCTTAGTTTCATTTGACCGACGAATGAATAAAGTGATGCCCTAGCAATATTATTTTTACATAAGACGGAAGAATACACAACGTGCATAAAAGTAAATACTCAGCAGGGTTTTCAAAAGTGTTCAATTGACCGTGAATAGCATATAGTGAGAATTACGCATACACTTGTGCCTTACCCGGGACTTGAACCCAGAATCCCTCGCATCCTTAGCTCGCGCGCAGCCAACTGCTATACTGAGATAGGATTTATCCAGAGCTTCATCTTCGACAGTAATAAATGAAATGTTATGGCAGAGAAAGCTTTACTAACCGGAAGTATTTACAGGGCCATAATTTTGTGACAAAGTCAGCGAAGCACTAAAATCCCGTACATTTACAAGTGCTACTACATCACTACTTGTGTGCAGAATTTGGTAGAAATCGGTTGGATGATCATCAACATATGGCATGATATCTTAGTTTCCTCATGTAGTGCTATCTTACAAAATGGCAGACAGATAATTATATGAGTTAACACGTTTTATCCCTGAATTATACACTTTCAGCTCACCAAATTCTGATTAAAATACTCTAAAGTTATAGTAGATATTATCAAATAAAACCAAGATATTTATATGACACAATTTTTAAAATAACTGCATTAACTATTTAAAAGTGTTTGTATTTTCATGGCCTATGTTAACATTGTTTATGTGCCAAATTTGGTAGGAATCAGGTAGTTCCTAAAATATAATGTAAAAGCTTTTTTTTTTAACCATGTAGTGCTACTTTCGAAAATGGTTAACCAATAATATTATTGAGTTCTTAATTGAATGTTTATATGATGCACTGTTTACATCCCAAATTTGATTGATTTCAGTTAAATTGTTCCCAATATATAACATAAGACCCTAAATTTTAAATGACAGCCATTTTGAAAATAAGAAGCCGACATGATCGAAAGCTATAAAAGTCGGATGTACAAATCAAGTACTATAATATGTGTAAGGATTTTGGTTAAATATTGGTTAACAGGTTCAACATTTTTACGAGTAGGGGCACACACACGCACAAAATCCCGTAGGAAAACACATACATACCTACACACATAGGCAATAAATTGATCTAATAATCCTATCTTCCTACAGAAGTTATGTTCAATAAGCGTATTATACTTGTTTAAGTCGTATATGCTAACAAGGTCTACCATAGTGTTAGTTACTTGCCAACATACTAAGTTTGGTTAAATATTGGTTAACAGGTTCAACATGTTTAGGAGTAGGGGCACACACACGCACAATATCCCGTAGGAAAACACATACATACCTACACACATAGGCAATAAATTAATCTAATAATCCTATCTTCCTACAGAAGTTATGGTCAATAAGCGTATTATACTTGTTTAAGTCATATATGCTAACAAGGTCTACCATAGTGTTAGTTACTTGCCAACATACTAAGTTTGGTTAAATATTGGTTAACAGGTTCAACATGTTTAGGAGTAGGGGCACACACACGCACAATATCCCGTAGGAAAACACATACATACCTACACACATAGGCAATAAATTAATCTAATAATCCTATCTTCCTACAGAAGTTATGGTCAATAAGCGTATTATACTTGCTTAAGTCATATATGCTAACAAGGTCTACCATAGTGTTAGTTACTTGCCAACATACTAAGTTTGGTTAAATATTGGTTAACAGGTTCAACATGTTTAGGAGTAGGGGCACACACACGCACAATATCCCGTAGGAAAACACATACATACCTACACACATAGGCAATAAATTAATCTAATAATCCTATCTTCCTACAGAAGTTATGGTCAATAAGCGTATTATACTTGCTTAAGTCATATATGCTAACAAGGTCTACCATAGTGTTAGTTACTTGCCAACATACTAAGTTTGGTTAAATATTGGTTAACAGGTTCAACATGTTTAGGAGTAGGGGCATACACACGCACAATATCCCGTAGGAAAACACATACATACCTACACACATAGGCAATAAATTGATCTAATAATCCTATCTTCCTACAGAAGTTATGTTCAATAAGCGTATTATACTTTTTTAAGTCGTATATGCTAACAAGGTCTACCATAGTGTTATTTACTTGCCAACATACTAAGTTTGGTTGAAATCGGTTACATGGTTTCGTATGTATAGCATGGTAATAATATAAGTGTTTCAATGGCCACCGTTTGGAAAATATATGCTGATACCACTTAAAACACATGTGTTTACATGACGTATCGTGGTTTACCTGTTTGCTAAATTTGGTAGGAATCAGCTAATATTTTCCCGAGAAACAACACAAAATTATTAATTTTTCATGTGAGATTATTTAGCAAAATTATTGAGAAAAGAGGCCGTGTTATAACTTATTTGATGATTGTAACTGATATTTTTAGGATAAAAAGTTTGGTTGAAATTGGTCAAACGGTATGGTATATGTACCAAATTAAAAAAGATTTCTACAGGGCTGTCTTGATCAAAGTAAGTGAGTTATCCATGTAAATATAAACAGCCTACATTCCCTACCATAGTGTTAATTACCTGCGAAATTTGGAGATGATATATTTTGAGTGGTTGGAAGATATTTTGTAAAGGCTCCATGTTTTCATGTAGTGCTAACTTCCAAAATGGTGTACCAGTAAGAATGTCCCACTCCAAATTCGCTTTTTTTTATGGTCTGTGAAAATACGGAATTTGTTTTGAGTTCGTTAAATGGATCCCGATATATAAAACAGCGTCCTAAATATAAAAATGACCACGATTTTGAAAATAAGCACCAAGCGTGGTAGAAAATTGTAAATGTCTTAGCACTACATTTGTATCGAGTTTGATGAAATTGTTTTCACCAGATCTAAAGTTTTTTACGGAACACACACAGGCGCGTAGCCAGGCACACAAACAGGAAAATGATCTCATAAGTATCACTGTAAAAAAATAATGACAAAATTACCTGACAAGTGTAAGGTAATTTTCGAAAACTTGTGTGGGAAACATAGATTTCCTTACGAGTAAGATAAAATTACCGCACTCTGGAGTAAAATTCACGTACATAGCGGTGGAAAATCCCATAAATGTTGGGAAAATTACCTTACGACGCGTGCATCTCTTCAGCATTCTCTCATCAGCTTGGTGGGAGGACAGGCGGTAAAAACATCTAACACACTAATATTCGTTTACATTATCATGTTTTCGTTGTTTAATGGATAGCGCAACGGCCTATCGTGACATAGGTCCATGGTTCGCGCCCATCCACTGACAAGTTTCTAAATTCTAGAGCTCAGTTCTCGGTTACTATTCGTTAGGAAACATAAGATATTAACAGTTCTATTACCCTTACTCAATTATGTAGATTTGATCATGGTGATCATGCGTATTCATGTATACGAGTTATCGTCTTGTAAAATAATGATCGTTCGGAAAGTAGAGTAAAATTCGCATTAGAGATAAGTACGGATCATGTCAGTTTATTTACTATGACCAATCCTGAGCGTGGTGATCGTTCAATAAGAAGTGTGTTATCAGAGAGTAAACGCAGTTAATACCCGCAATCTTATTATATTTGTGTCCTAACATGTATTGCAACTAAAAAAAAAAAAAATGTTAGTGAATTACTGAATAGCAGTTAGCAAAACCTAACAAAACTAGCAGGCTGTCTTGCTGAAACACCCTAAATGTCCGTAATTTGTGCCTAGCATATAAAAATACGCATTTAAGTACAACAATGTTGAAATGGCATAAGGTGAAATAATTGTGGTTTGAGGATATTTTAATTATATATATATATATACATTTATAAATTGTCCTCAAAACACAATAACTTCACATTATATCAAATAAAAATAAATATATATATAATCATTGCTACTAACAGTGCTTGCACAAAAGTACATAATTACCACATAGTGACATTTAGGGAAATTGTTAAAATCATATGTTGATAATTCCTGCAAATTACAGTTCCATAATAGTTAAACACATGGATTCATAAAGCGCGCATTTAAACATGAACATACATTCGTGCACTGTGAAATTGAAACAGTTTTATGATTGTGGATTATTTACTTTTATAAAATTTTGCGTCGTAATATCCGTTAGTGGCATCATAGCCCCGCAAAATATTATTGCAATATGTTTGGTTGTTTAAAAGTCATTAAGAGAGGGATTGGTATATAGCACAGGCAGACATCCTAACAAGTGCATGAGCTTATCTTTCGTAGTAAAGTAAACTTAAAATATTAATCACTAGTACAACCATGCAAAATAAACAACAGTGATTAACAGTGTCCTCCATTTTAGGTCAGATACTAAGAAGAATCTAGATATGCAACCCAGTCGTCAAAAATTGAACGAAAAATACACAATAATAACATTAATCAGATGAGTGGAGAGGTTTTGGGTGGTCGCGGTCTTGAGCATCGGCAAGCGTGAACAATTGAAAGATGGATCAGTGCCGGAACGAAAGGGTGCGGGGAAACGGGAGACCCTAGAGAAAACCCACCGATCAGCGACATCGTCTGACACGATTCCCACTTGCGAATATTCTGGACTGGCCCCGCCCGACAATCGAACACGGGTCATCTTGGTGGGTGGCGAGTCGTCTGATTCCTAAACCCCCGCGGCCCCCTACAAAATAAGTGTTTTTTTTTTTTACGGCGACCCACTGTGCTAGGGTGCTTTAAACCTCGCACTAGCATCCTCCTGAGTAGCACACAGTATAATACATTCACGGTAGAGTGAGAGCTTTTGAAAGCCCCTAATTTGGCATAGTATCCAACAAATATATTTTATTTTGGCGTTAGACTTTAACTTGCGAGTACGGTGGAATTTACACACTGTGATTATTACTTAGTTGGCAATATTTATTTATTAAATTGTATTTAAAGGATAAAATATTGTCTGAAAGGAAAGTGTAATTAGGGCCTCAAATTTTCTCACTTTACCGTGAGCAGCCTATATGCTTACGAATAGAGGTGAGACAGGCGCTTATACTGCGAACTCCAAAGGCACACGCCAGCAAAATGGCTTCGCTAGCCAGTAGAATATTGGAACCCCGTCCGCCAATCAGCCCCTGGTAACCTACTTGCCAGTTTACAGCGTGGATATAGGCTGTTCATGGTAAAATGAACACTTTTGAAAGCCCTGCTTAAGATCTAATTGTATGCACGTTGTGTATTACTCCGCCTTATGTAAAATTAACATTGCCATAGGCCTCATTACTTTATTCGGGCGTAGGTCAAGTGAAACTTTGGAATTATTAGAAAAATAAATATTTTACAGATCTGCTCATTTTTACACTTGGATGCATTAAAAAAACAGAATGCCAAATAAATTATCTAAGTTATCAGAGATGGTTACCTAACACTTTTTATTCGACGTTGATATATGTAACTAGGCCTACTTACCATCCATCGTTACCAACTTTACTGGGCGCATATCACTCAGGGAGCCCGTTAAAATGTATGCATGTAGGGGAAGTGACATTTTTCTAAGGTTGATTTCAAAAGTGCTCACTTTATCGTGAACAGTCTTTAACAAGGGACTTCTTGCAGCATGCGGTAGCCAATCAGGCGCAAGACCCATTCCGACAGCCTCGCGCAGCCGACCAGAGAATGGGGTACGCACGCGCACATGAAAGGAAATGACACGCTATTTCGTCTCTGCGTACTTATCTAATCTGTGCCGGTAGTTTGAATTGTAGCGAGAGCACTCCACTCTGGTTGCCTCCTACAGGATGTCCGCAGCAGTAAAAGTAAGGCGGAGGGTGTTCCGGTACCACGGTATACCACTCACTTCCGCCCTCTTCACCACGCCGCACCTTCAGACGAGCACAGTCCACAGCGCGAGCTCTACGTCGGAGTCCTGCTAGCCGTTGTGTTCATAGGCTGTTCACGGTAACCATAATTTGTGTTCTGCCCAGAGGCAGGTTTCCACGTGGTATCTCTCCATGCTCTCCTGTCTTCTACCAACCCCTTCAGGTCCATATACTTTCCGCTTCCCTCGATGTCATATATCAACTTGTATCTTCTCCTTCCTTTTAATATTTTTCCACAAACTATTCCTTCCATAGCGTCTGTTAGCAAGCCCTACCCTCTCAACGAGTGTCCCCATCCAGTTCTTCTTCTAAAGTGAGCACTTTTGAAAGCCCTGCTTAAGATCTACTTGTATGCACGTTGTGTATTC
The DNA here is from genome assembly GCA_029891345.1 of Dryococelus australis. Classification (NCBI taxonomy): domain Eukaryota; kingdom Metazoa; phylum Arthropoda; class Insecta; order Phasmatodea; family Phasmatidae; genus Dryococelus; species Dryococelus australis. The sequence goes on from CM057001.1 coordinate 113,415,780, forward strand.
TTCCGCCTTATCTAAAATTAACGTAACCACGCGCCTCGTCACTTTATTCATGCGTCGGTCAAGTGAAACTGTGAAATTATATGTAAAAAAAAATATTCAAAAACCTGCTCATCTTTACACTTTGATGCATTAGAAAAAAAATATAAAGCGAAATAACTAATTAAAGTTATTATAAATGTTTACCTAACACTTTCATTCGACGTTAAGATATGTAACTACTTCCCCTCTATCGTTACCAACTTTACTGGGCACATGTCACTCAATGCGCCTGTTAAATATATGCTGTCAGGGGCAGTGAATTTTTTCTAAGGTTCATTTCTAAAGTGCTCATTTCATCGTAAACAGCCTTTGCCAACGACCGACATCGCAGCCTCCTTCCCGCAACTCCGGCTATTCCGTACTGCACCTCAACTCGCAGGACTGATTAAAAACTAGTTCAACTACTATTAAAAAATGTCGGAAAATTATGATTTTTGTTGCTTATGGAAGTAGAATGCAAATATTTTGTATCGACATAAATTTTTTTTTTTTCTAATTTACTTATTTCAATAGTAAAATACTCAATTACTGAGTAGATTTTATCTAAAATAGAGTGAATTCCTTTATCAGGCGTGAGCAATACAATAATTACACTGTACATATTTACAAAGCAATAATATTTGCGATGATTTCTAATAATATAGATATTAGGCAAATTTATTTCAGCCACGAAAGATATTATTTTTTATAACTAAAATGAATAAATATAAAAATGTATTTAATTTTTTTCTCTAGTGCTATTATTTTCGTAAACACATCCATAGTAATTAACATTATTTGCCTACCTGATGGAGATTCCAATAATATGAGCATTAGAAAGCATTCGGAATTTAAATACGCTTAAATTGCGGTTAAAACGAGACCACAATTAATTATTTTGTAAAAAATTAATAATTAAACCTCAGCAAACATTTTACCGCGTCTCAATTAATATGCGACAAATATCGTACTTTTCTTGCTATTTTTGCAGTATGTGTGTACTGCATAATGCGTACTCCAATGTAAATCACTGCCCTACCTTAATGTTTTCTTGCCTTACACACAGATGCTTATAAGCACTTTAGAAACCTCAACTCTTCTGCGTCTGTTACAACCTTTCGTAAGTACAGGAATGTCCGTTAGTCTCTCTCTAGCTAGTCCAACCGTCTCCACTGATCTAGAGAGTTTAATTAGTTATCCCAGGTTACGTGCGCTCATTACGGTCAAGTTTGTAATTTTGAACTTATAAAGTTAATCTAAGCGACAAGTATAGATTCGGGTTAAGCACGTGTTGCAACTTATCAAAATAAAGGATACTATTTTTGCAAATAGAAAATACTTATACATGTATACATTTTCTCAAATATTGCTTTCATATTTAGTAAAGCTGGCATTTAGTGTAGTGCCGAGTGTAGATTCATTTGTATCCTGCAGAGTACACACAACTGAGGTATAATGTGTTTTACAGGTAATATATTCGTTTACGAGAATTGGCACACTTTTGATATGCGTATGAAATTGTTTACGTACTTTAAATTTTTCGAAGTTGTAATATTATAAACCGGTGTGGATTGTGAATGATTCGTAGACTGTGGTGGATAGATAATTAACCACAACTATAAGTTGGTTGTCTATTTATGTTTAATTATTTTGTCAGAAAACTCTGGCATATTTGATTAATGTGAAATTATCTTCGAGAGACGACTCAGCTCTGGTTGATCGTGTCTTCCTCACATTATTTTCGAAATGAGGGAGGGCTGGGGATGCCGACACGAGATTATCCCAATCTCATTATAACAAATGAAAATATGCCTGAATGTACAAAAGTAACAGTATAGGTCCAACATCGGGTATATAGTGTCGTTTCGCTGAACACGCCACAGAATAGATAAACACACAGAGACGAAATGGAGTGGCGGTTCTTTCGAAGTGGCCGTACCCATTCTCTGATTGGGTGCGCAAGGCCATGGAAACGACCGCGTAGTCTCTGAACGACTACTGTGTGCTGCGAACGAGTCCCTATTGGCTGGCCTGCCAGCTGGTGAGTGGGTTACCAGGTGCTGCTTGGCAAATAACGTCCCAAAGTGCTGGTCAATGACGCCATTTTGGTGTTGTGTGCGGCTGTAGTTCGTGGAATAAGCGGCTTGTTTCATATTTATATTCTTTAGTAGGGCTTTCTATTCTGTCCCACTTCTCCCCTACATGCTGTAATACCGAAATATTAACTGATCTCACATGCCATTCATTACAGAAGGGCCTACAAGAAGGGACAGGCAAATTTCGCTAGTTCAATGAATTACAGGCTAGACTCCACAGTCCAGTGTATACTCAAGCCTTAGATGTTTATTCATCAACTGTTACACCAGTGAGTGGCCAAAGTTACCCAACACCTGGCGGTATGGGATTCGCTACTTGTTTCCTTAATAAGTCTGTTATTGGCTCAGAGTCGTCCAGGGCGTGTCTAATTAAACTGTGTGGTCCAATTGCAAAGATGACTGCAGTGTACACGTATTTGGCGCCTATCTTGTCCTGAAATCGATTCGCGAAATTTTCCTGTTCCTACAGGCCAAGGTTGTGCTATCAGGCTAATATAATTGTTCCAAATCTAACGTATATCAAATTCAGTATTTAATATTTACCACTTACAGTCGATTTCACAGCTGGAGAACCATAATATATGCAACATTTTAGTAGAGAGCTCAGCCATTTGACATGCACACATGGTTGGCATACATATTTTAATATGGTTTTTATCTCTGACTACACACCTATTTAACTCGGTTAATTTACTAACGAAAGTACATTTATAAGTGACAGTTACATTGTTAAGCATATGCCACAGGCTAGAAAGTGCCAAAATAATTGTTTTAGCATTACCTAAGTGAGAACATCTGACGCCGTCTTGAATCTTTAATTTTGCCACCATTACCTCTAAGGCTGCTATTCTTCCTGCTGCTATTAGTTTTGAAGCAACGTAAGTAAAATACTGTGTAATTTTACTTATGTTGCTCTAGTTTCAAAAATAACCATCACTATGAAAATGTAACAATATAGAACTCTTCTGTCAGCTATGTTGTAGACTTCACAATGCCGAAAATCCCGTGATGCTGTTTGAAATTAAAACTGTGGCAGAGAAGTTGACGATTCAAGATAGCATCAAATGTTCCCCATAAATAATGAGTAGATATTTCAAGCCCTCGTCGAATTACTTAGTTAAAGACCTGATAGTAGTATGCTAACCAATGTAAATGTTCCATTTTGGTCCTTTCCCAGATGGTGCACTACTACAAAAACAAAAATAACCAAGAGAGTTGGCCTGATAAAGATATGCAGCAAGCAATGAAAAATTCTAAACCAACAAGTATAGCAGAAGCTTCCAGGAAATAGTGTCATCCACTTAGCAATTTTCACTGACATTTGCAGACTGAGACATCAGATAAAGTACATGGACGATTCGAACAGGTATGCTCTCCTGATATGGAACTGGAAATAGTGGGACATGTAAAAGATATGGATATAAACTATTTTGGCTTAACTAGAGAATCCCTTCTAGAAATAGCATTTTGGCTTTCCTTTCAAAATGGGAAAACTAGCAGAGCTTAGCTGGAAGTATTTATGAAAAGGCATCCTGAATTTTATTTTAGAACACCGAAATCTACGAACTTAGCTCGGTGTACAGGATTCATCAGAGCTATGGTAAATAGGTTTTAAGACAATTATGCGTGGTCTATGAGTAACATGGATATGTTATAAATGACCTCTGAACATATACAACACTGACGAATCTGGTGTAATGACATCTTCAAGCAGGCCTCTAAAAGTGATTTCTGTCATGGGCAAGATGCAAGTTGGAGTCATTCGCACTGCTGAAAAAGGGGAACTGACTACAGTTGTGGATTGTTACAATGCAGCAGGCAATGTTCTACTACAATGTTTCATATTCGGAAAGAGAAACAGGTTACCAGAAAGAATCTTAAATGGTAGACCAACTAGCAGCACAGCCTGGCACATATTCTGGCTGGGTTTTTCTCGAGTTGTGTAATAATTTTGTGGTCGATGTGAGGCCTTATCTTAAGCATCCTCGTCTTTTGATTCTCGACAAACAAAAAGCTCACTTAAATATTCAATCATGTGAATTGGCCCATGAAAAGGGAGGCATAATGGCGTCTGTGCCTCCCCATATGACACAACGGTTTCAGCCTTCGCACATACATAAAAGTATTAGTCATTCAAGAGTGCATTCGAATGGGTTGTGGACACTTTCCAGAAGAATCACCCAGGCCACAGAATCAACCAGTACGACATACCACAACAAGAAAATAAAGCCTTCGAAAAGAGTGCAACTGTGAGTTCTGCCATACCTGGTTTAAAAAAGTAAGGGATAAAGCATTTAAATAGATATGCCTTTTCATAAATCGACTTTTCTCCTTCTACAGTCCTCTTTGAACCTGAAGACCCATTCTTGGATTTAAACACCTCCACTTTCAGCCAATGAAATTCCTGCTTATCCTGCAAGTTTTTCCAATGAGAGTCCCATCGCTCCTCCATGTTATTCCAGTGAGTCGATAGTTATTTTTTCCACTACTCTTATTGAAACACCTGCCATTTCTATCACATGTGATAAGGCCAATGCTCTATCTAGGGCTACCTGTTCTTACGATGTGTCTGCTGCTTCTCCGGATTATTTCAGTGAGCCTTCAGTCGTCTCTGACGTAACCTCTAATGAGGATCTTACTGTTAGGCCTAATCCCAGTAATTTCAGTAAGGCTCAAGTTGTCCATGCTAGTGCTTAAACGGAGACTAATGCTGAAGCAACTACTTTTGATTATGCTGATTCGTCAAATTCATCTGATCTAAAGACTATATCTCTTAGTGTGCCAAACACTGTGTGTACTACAACTGCTTTCGGTGTTTCTCCAAAAGACATTTTGACCCCAAAGCTAAAAGACCTGCGAGATTCCAACGATGCACTAGCTGCCAAAAATCTGAAATATCAACAAGCTCCCCCATTAAAAAAAAAAAAAGAAGTCCCACAACTGTGAAGAGGCATCTATTGCCTGAGCACTGAGCTTACAGTGCTTTATCAGGTATGAAGAAGAAAAGAACTAAATAAAAAATACATGATATTTCCGAAGTCTTCTACCAATAATTCAGTTCCAGATGAAAATATGTTATGCCTTATTTGTAATTTACTATATACGAACAGTAAACATTAGGATATATGGGTTCAGTGCAACATATTCCAGCTATGGGCTCATGAAAACTGTTCAGATTTCAGTAACAAACCCAGCTTTTATCTTTATCTTTATCGTAGTAATTAACCTACATATCGACTGAATTATTAAAACTGGGAAATGAAGTGCTATAACTCATGCACTATGTATCAAGTCATAATTCCTTCATTTACTGGGGAATAAGACAACTATATGGTAAATTTCAATCTTGCCCTCATTATCTTTCCATTGTGCATGCAGCATGAGGACATGATGGAAAGAATGCTCATATTTGTAAATTTTCTTTTCAGTCACGTAAAGCAAACACATTAATTCAATACCTTTTATTTATGTAGTGCTCATATCATACAACTTTACAACATAAGCATGTATTTAATTTTATCTTAAATATGTTGTGCAGCAACAGCCCAGTAGCCGATAATGGTCTGTGTGACGTACGCCAAGGGATAATTTTTTTTATTAAAGAATATTTTTTACTCAATTTTTCTGTCTGTACCGCCGAGTTTCTCTGAAATATTTTCAGACTTTCCTTCGTCTTTGTTTATATTGCATTATATACGTCGTCGAAGGCGGCGGGAACCTGAGTCACTCGGTACGAAATGGCGAAGCGCATCGAGCATGAAGAAGCCCAACAATCAAGGTTGGGATGGGGATCTCGAGGTGCCACGAAGGCGAAGTGGAGCGAACCTCACTACTAGATTCAGCAGGCTGCTGACTGCGGATGCGTGAGGGAATGGAATGGAATGCATCGGACCTTGTAAGCATCACTGACATCAGCCTTCATTCTCGTCCAGCGGTTAGCCACCACAACTGGTAGGTCCCAGATGTCCCGCCGAACTCTTATTAGAGCCCACCCAAGACCGACGGACTATTTTGGAAGCGACTTGGGGAGTGGCTCCCTGGACGCACCACCCACCTCCACCCATAACATGAAGATCCTGCTGTCAGTGCGGAGGAGCGAAGGTGGAGTAGGTGTCAGAGCTGCCCAGTTTTCCGACACACTTGACGAGAAGCAGGTGGACCTGCATTCAAATTACTGCTCTCTATATTATTGCGCTGGATCGCCAGCGCAGAAATATTGGCAGCAGTTCATTTCAACTCAATGGCGACTGAGCCCACAAGCCCTGTCTCCTCATTTCTAGTTCTTCTAGTCACGATAAAGAGTATGGTTATCCACATCCTCTGTTTCCCATAGCATTTCAGTAATTCACGCAAAGTTTTGAACTTCTTTCCTGTTTTTTTTATGGTGCCTGTGCTGGTTTTTTCCCTTCCATTTCTTAGCTATAGTCTCATCTTAAATTCTCAGATATAGGTAAACTTAGGGAGGCAGTCGTAGCTCCAACTGTGGCCATGGCTGCCTTAATTCCTTTCTGCAGCGATATATGCCACCTTTGCATGACTTCCCCTTCCTTTTAGGCATATGGGGCTCATCCCTGAGACGTGATTAGTTCCCGTCCCTACCTTGGACGTACAATTAATACTTGATAATAAGGTAAGTTATGACAAAAAGGCTTAAGAATTTCGTGGATTTGCAACTCGCGTTATGCAATGCTCATAATTAAACTGGTGAAAAACTTTCAGTAGAAGAGACATTAGTATTCTAATTTAAACCTGTTTTCTGTATGGAGATCTGTGCTGTGTGTTTGTGTGTGTGCGTACGCGCATTTACATAGTTATCTCCTTTACCTTATTTGTGCTAGCAAACATGGTTGTGTTTTCCCACAGTATATCTCAAGGTACGAATGTTCATCAGGTCTAATGATACAAACAAGGCAGGCATCAAAATATCTTCACTTAAACTATGTCTAGAAATGGTTTACAACACATGATGACACAATTACATCAGCCTACGTAGTGAAATGAAATAAAACTGAAGGGTATGAAAAATAATCATAGATGCTTTAGCTCAGCTAATAGAAGCATTAGATGTGATTGAGATAAACGAAACGAAGCCACTGCATTATTTCCTGTGCTTTTCTGATACCAGTTTCTTGGTCCCTGTGCAAATTCATTTCTGTGATCTTCCGTATACACATGTGCTTCATTTGGAGTTTGAACATGAAGGGTTTTATGTTGTCCGTTTTCGTGAAACGTATCCGAGTCCTGATCATTGTTGAACGGGCTTTACAAATACACTCATCAATGGCTAAAATTTGTTACTTGTCTGTAGGTTATTCATGAGTAGGCTCTGTGGAGGCGATTAAAGAGGTACATTTTAGCGGACAAGTTAACTAGCATATTTGCACATTTTGCAAAGTACTTTTGCATAATTAGTTGCTGTGAGATTCTGAATACTCCCTATTGACTGGGCTGCCAGTTAGCGTGTAGGTTCCCACGCTCTGATTGACGTACGTCGTTCCAACGTTTTGCTGACATGCGAAGCTGGAGTTCGCAAGATAAGCGGCTCTGAACCCTTAAGTACTCTGTGCTCACGGTTTCACTGTACAGGAAGAAAACACTTAACGTAAATTTTGAAATAAATAAGTACGCAGTTGTTCTCATCTTTAATTCCCTTAGAAAAATTCTGATATAAAAGAACTTACATTTCGAAGACCTCATCTCTGTTTATTTCCAACACATTTCTTGCTCTATGTGGCACGCGTATCGGCCATTTAGAGAAAGTGAGTGAAGAGACTTGGGAAGCTCTTAACAGTGAGGTTTTGAGAGTCGATGAATGTAAAGCGAGGTGAGTATTGAGCAACATCAGCAAAGGACGGGAGAAACGGGAGGTCCCCTAGAAAACACGCCAACGAGCTGCATCGTCTGGTACGATTCCCTCCTGCGAAAATCCGGAAGCGACTCCGCAGAGAATCGAACCGCGGCCTCCTGCCGTTTAGAATATCCCGTTTATTTTATGTCGACAAACACTAGCCGATTAGGCAGTTATTCATGCGGACTACCCTCATGGGTGTGGGATCTAGATACGCCCGATCGTTGCGGTCTAATCTCTGGCAAATACGACAGTAGGCCACACATCAGGCCCTTGCATGGCACTCTCGTACTCCTGCCATATCCTATGACCTCTCTCTGATACCTTCGCACACAGATACACCCATGGTCCGGCCGGGGTTAACCATCCTTTAAGACTATTTTCCTCACACCTGCCGGAGCAGTTTCGTCACTCACTGTGTCGATCTTTCTCAGGGGAAGGAGACCCTACAGGTTTGCTTTGTCTTGAAATCAACTACTGCCAACACGAGCCCGAAACATTGATCAGTAAGAAGGGAGAAGGTCCTGTGGTATACTATAAACTTTACTTTCCATGGAATTTGTAGATTGTTCCCTATAAGAGCGCGGACACCGTTTCTCCTCCCATCGAAAGCAGGGGATGTATACCATCTGAGGGTTTGAAGGCGAGAGGGTACCGTCCATTTCAAGTTAGTCGAAATGGCCCGATGAAACACTCTGAAGAGGCCCCAGCCCATTACAGGTCATCCGCTGCTTGCCTACAGCCCAAGAGTGCCTCAACCGCTTCCAAATACTGAGTGTATACACAGCCTCAATGACACTGTCCCCTCACCTTTTCCATTCCTTGAATTTCTTCGCTTTTGAATACAGTTTTCAGGCCTTAAAGGGTTTACAGCTCAGTAATGCCACGCTCCATCATGAGGTTGAATCTTGGTACCATCTCTCGGTCCAATAATAAAGACAGAAACCCCTCTGCAGCCGCGAGGAAGTTTGGTAACATAGGGACTGCTCAGTGTAGCCCAGTTTGCTGAAACCCAAGTGTGATGGAGGGTCCTGAAGCATCAGTCAAGAAGCCTTGGGTCGCCTTAGTGAAAAGAGGTTACATGGGACTCACGGGTACATCGGTTCATCCCCGGACTCTATCCACACACATTAGAGCAACATGTCGAGACACAGTTTGCCATTCATCGCCTGTCAACTTAGTCACCATCCGGCAGCCACAACAACGGGAAATCTTCCACAGCCCGCGGTATCCAATCAGACACAAGACCCGTTCCAAACCCTCCCACTGACAATCAACTAACGACTGCGCTTATATCGAAGGAAACACCATTTCATTTCACCTCTTTGTGTCTCTCTACTGTGTGCTCTAACCAGAAACAGTATTTCGCTTTACCCAAACGTTATTTATGGACAGGCTACATTTATTCACATGGGAAAAAGTGCATTATATAACAATTTAACTATACTATTTTGTACTCTAAGAGCGGAAACTTCTTCGACTATACTTATATTTAGCATTTTTTCGATACAATAAATGATACTATATTTATCAAAAGGTACCAAGGACCTGATCTGTCTCATTACTATCTTTCAAAAACCAGATCGTAGATTTTTTTTCATATATAAATGCATTTATGGTATAAATACCAGTGGAAAAGCTACCATTCATATAGTCTGACAAGCTGCACATGAAGAACTTAATGTACGTGTTACCCCTGAGGTGTGACATGAAGTAAGATTCTGAGATAAGGCGACGAATGAAGTTACTCTTGAGGGAACGTGATAGTACAGGGAAGACTCGATAACCATTGGCAAATCCACCGGTTTTAACATGTTCGAAGATTCGGGTTAGAGACAGTCGTAGACCGTAACCGGACACCTGGGGGAGACACACATTTCACGTACAGTCACAATCACTCCCTCTTTATGACTATTTTGTACAAAGTAGCTGATAATTCTTTGTTTCTGTGGAAGTAGTTATTCAAACATAATTACAATATTAATATTGTGCATGGATGGTTGATCGCGTAGCACAGATAGCAACTGACGAGCTCACTCCTGAAGATGAAATGAAATGAGGACTTAACGAGCAGCGCAAAGGAACGCAAAGGCGGGGGAAATTGAGTGTGCCGAGAACCCCCCCCCCCCCCCCCCCCCCGGCCAGAAGAACCTTTCCACATCAAACAAAAACGTCAACCACGTTTCCACTCATGGGTAATTTCAGGCATGACCTCGTCGTGAATCGAATCCTGCGATAATCAGCCAGTAATATAGATATGCGACCACAGCGTTCCCATTAAATATACAGTCTTATACAGCCATGAAAGCCTAGGTTGAACGAAACACAAGACATCTTGGTAATAAAGTAAAGTGGTTTTATTAAACTTATTTTACTGAATTTTTTTTTTTTCAAAATTATCTCTTAAACAGAAAATAAATAAAAAATCTAATATAAAATGTCCATGTCCCGAATGCACAATGTGTTACTAAATGATATCGACGTTAGGATATAAGGCGTGTTTGTAACGAAACACTTAATATCTGCATAAAGTGAAATTATGCACACAATTTCTTTACGCAGGGAAATAAATTATTTCTCAACAGATAGTGAAATACCATTTCAGAATTAAGTATTAATCGAACATATCGTTATTTCATAAAATCCATGAGTTTTCTAAGAATCCGCGCTTATTATTTCTTCAAATAAAAATTGAAACGCTTGCAGTTTAGAAACACTCATTGGGCATGACGATGCTACTGTGTCGTCAAAAGGCACGCGTGAAGTACATTCAACAGGAACTAGAAGTTTAAAGTACGTTGCCCACCAGGTATATGCTGTCCATGATAAAACGATGACTTTTGCAAGCCCTGTTTAAGATCTATTTGTATGCACGCTGTATGTTCTTCCGCCTTATGTAAAATTATCATTGGCATGGGCCTCATTGCTTTCTTCATGTGTCGGTCAAGTGAAACAGTAAAATTATTAGAAAAGTAAGTATTTAAAAAATTAGCTAATTTTTACACATCGGTGCATTAAAAAAAAAAAAACAGAAAGCTACAGAAATAATGTAATTGGTCAAAAACAGTTACCTAGCACTTTTGATTGGACGTTAAGATATGGAATTAATTTCCCCTCCACTGTAACCAACTTTACTGGACGCAAGCCACTGAGTGCGCCCGTAAAAATGTAGGTAGGAGCAGTTACTTTTTTCTAATGTTGATTTAAAAAGTGTTCACTTTATCGTGAACAGCCTTTAGATCAAAACACAAAAAAAAATTATGGATAGTAAACCCAAAACAACTAAATAAAGCATTAGCCTATAATATATTGAGATATCAAAGATCCTATACACAAACATACAAACAAAATCTTTGCCCACGTGGGTTTTTTGGTTCTTACCTTGGAAAAACGTGTGATTGTGAGAAGAATAAGAGTTAAAGTAATATTTATAAGTTGATGTTAAACTTAAGGGCAGTGACTTCTTATTCAAAACAATTTAAAAAGAAAACAGAATTCAGAAATACGAGATGAGAAATATCCAGAACATATTCCTTGAATAACACTAATTTTTCGAAAAATTTTAATGCCTGGGGACACTGCACTGTTCATTAGGATTTCTTGATCACTGACGTGGAGAATTTCTACAGATAAATTCTGCCCGAAGGTCTTATAATAATTACCAGGGGTAGCGATAAAAATTGAATTTCCTCGCCGTTAAATATATGATCAGTTTTTATATCGACTCTTTATTGTCGATCCAAAAATGGAACGCGGTAACCAATTCAAGCAGCTAAGCAAAACGAATAGACGCTGAAACACACAGACAGAAAATGTTTATTCTGCAAGTGTAAAGCGAGGAAATGAAGTTGGCAGAGAATGGAAGTTGGCAGGAAGTGAAGCGAAGCCTCGTAATGTGTTCAAAATGGAAGTGCTGGTCTTTCAGGCACGAGTTATAGTAATAGCAAAAATATAAGTATTTCATATAGAATTTGTTCATGGGTAAAGCTCAGATCGTCATATAAAAAAGCACTGACATTTCCGAGTTTAATTTTTTTCCTGCGACACTTTACTATGCTTGTAGGCATCCTAAAGTCGCCGTTTAAAGTATTTTCACTGTTAGCTAGCAAATAGTTGCTTATACCTAACCATTATTAATCATGGTTACTTAATAAAAATGTATTCTCTGTGTTTAATAATCAGTTAAAAGATTTTATTTGTTTTTTTTTTTTTTATAGAACAGACTAATATTTCAAACTACGTACCACTTCTCCTGTAAAATAGAAACGGTCATGTAGCATGACATCATACCTGCTAAATGTTCGCGAACAATTAGGAAAAATTGTTAATCGATACTGTTTATATTTTTAATTGATGAGAAGTACAAGACAGATATTTTTTAAAAATGGGGATAAAATATGTCGAAACATTCTTCGTTGCGCATGTGGGAATCGTGCCGGACGATGCCGTTAGTAGATCTCCCGTTTCCCTTGCCCTTTCATTCCGGCGCTGCTCCATGCTCACCTCAGTCACCCTCATCGGCTCTCAATTCCTCAATGTTAAGAGCCATCCAAATCTCTTCATTCATTCTTCGTTGCGCATGTGGGAATCGTGCCGGACGATGCCGTTAGTAGATCTCCCGTTTCCCTTGCCCTTTCATTCCGGCGCTGCTCCATGCTCACCTCAGTCACCCTCATCGGCTCTCAATTCCTCAATGTTAAGAGCCATCCAAATCTCTTCATTCATTCTTCGTTGCGCATGTGGGAATCGTGCCGGACGATGCCGTTAGTAGATCTCCCGTTTCCCTTGCCCTTTCATTCCGGCGCTGCTCCATGCTCACCTCAGTCACCCTCATCGGCTCTCAATTCCTCAATGTTAAGAGCCATCCAAATCTCTTCATTCATTCTTCGTTGCGCATGTGGGAATCGTGCCGGACGATGCCGTTAGTAGATCTCCTGTTTCCCTTGCCCTTTCATTCCGGCGCTGCTCCATGCTCACCTCAGTCACCCTCATCGGCTCTCAATTCCTCAATGTTAAGAGCCATCCAAATCTCTTCATTCATTCTTCGTTGCGCATGTGGGAATCGTGCCGGACGATGCCGTTAGTAGATCTCCCGTTTCCCTTTCCCTTTCATTCCGGCGCTGCTCCATGCTCACCTCAGTCACCCTCATCGGCTCTCAATTCCTCAATGTTAAGAGCCATCCAAATCTCTTCATTCATTCTTCGTTGCGCATGTGGGAATCGTGCCGGACGATGCCGTTAGTAGATCTCCCGTTTCCCTTGCCCTTTCATTCCGGCGCTGCTCCATGCTCACCTCAGTCACCCTCATCGGCTCTCAATTCCTCAATGTTAAGAGCCATCCAAATCTCTTCATTCATTCTTCGTTGCGCATGTGGGAATCGTGCCGGACGATGCCGTTAGTAGATCTCCCGTTTCCCTTGCCCTTTCATTCCGGCGCTGCTCCATGCTCACCTCAGTCACCCTCATCGGCTCTCAATTCCTCAATGTTAAGAGCCATCCAAATCTCTTCATTCATTCTTCGTTGCGCATGTGGGAATCGTGCCGGACGATGCCGTTAGTAGATCTCCCGTTTCCCTTGCCCTTTCATTCCGGCGCTGCTCCATGCTCACCTCAGTCACCCTCATCGGCTCTCAATTCCTCGATGTTAAGAGCCATCCAAATCTCTTCATTCATTCTTCGTTGCGCGGAGTTGACTTCTGTAGTTGCTTCTTTACCTCCAGCTTCCAGGTTTGTCAACTATCGCTATTCTCCGATTTTCTTACAACCAAACCACATAGACTGTCGTTTGTATAGGCTGTTCACGGTGAAGTGAGCACTTTTTAAGGCCCTTATAAATTTCTCCTTTAGTCCAATTTCCATCTTCCCACTGCTTTTTAATATAAACAAGCAATGTGACCAATAAACACAGCGAACACATTTCACCACCACCAAATTTAATACCTGAGTTTGCAGTAAGATATATTTATTAGCGGTTAATGTCTGTTGGAAGGGCCTCAAAAAGTGCTCACTTTATCGTGAACAGCCTATACTCGCAGTCGGGCTGGCAAGCCTGTGTTGTGGTTCATAATATGGTGGAAGAATACACAATGTGCATAGACACAAGTAGATCTTTAGAAGGGTTTTCGAAAGTGTTCATTTTAGCGTGTACAACATGTACATAGTTTTGTATGTATGTGTGTGTGTGTGTGTGTATATATATATATATATATATATATATATATATATATATATATATCAATAAGGTATAGGCTGTTCATGGTAAAATGAGCATTTTTGAAATCCCTGCTTATGGTCGTATTTTATACACGTTGTGTAGTCGTGCGCTTTATATAAAATTTACCTTCTTATGGGTCTCATCACTTTAATCATGCATCGGTCCAGGGAAATTGTGAAATTACTGGAGAAATAAATATTTTTCAGATCTGCTCATTTTTACACTTAGATGCATTAAATTCAACGTAGTTACCTAGTCCGTTCACGACTGGAACAGACTTGCTCGGAATCTTTCCTACTCTCATTTTTAAGCAATAGATTTTTAAAAAAGACGTTAAAACACCCAAACTATATTCTCTCTCCGTGCTGCCAAACTAACTGCGCCCGCGCCACTCACTGTTTGCAGTAACGATGCATGCAGCTGACGACTAAGGTGTCGTTCGAAAGTCTGTTCCAGTCGTGAGCCAACTTTATATGGAACGACTTTCCTTCCACCCTGGCCAACTTACTGGACACATGTCACCCAGTGAGCCCATTAAAATATATGCAGGTAGGAGCAGTGACTATTTTCAAAGGTTGATTTCAAAAGTGCTCACTTTACCGTGACCAGTCTTTAACATGTTTTTATAGCCGCTATTCTAAAACTAAGTTCCTTGCACCCCCTAGACGCGCCTTGGACTTGACCGCATACAGGAATGTTTCCGTTTGCAGGCGGGATGCCTCTCCGCTTCTAAACGACGGACGGGGGAGGTGCTACGCCCGTCCCACGTCGACACATCGCTGCTACCTCGCGGCGACCGACTGGCGCATGGTTATATCACGCGGCTCGTTTTCATATCCGACGAGGCGATTACGAAACCCCCGGGGGGGAGGGGGGTTGTAAATACCTCCCCTCGGCAAGCGTTCTTGATATGCGGCTTCGTTAGCTTCCATTATCCGGCTTTTCTTCCTCCCCGCGACGGATCTTGATTTCTTCTTTCTCCCCTTCCCCTCACACAGTTCCAAGGAAAAGAAGTGGCGAGGAAAAAAAAAAAAAGAACTCAAAATGGCCGCGCGAGGCGAGGAGACGGGCCAACCTTCTTGACGCGGGTAGCCGACGCCTGTAAATAATAAACACCCTCAGCCGGACGTTGATGAATTGATGGGCGCTGATGTTGACAGGCGAACTTGAAACCCAGCTCTTTTCCTCCTTTTCATTCGCCTCCTTGTTACTTATTCCTCGGCGTTTGCCAACCAATATGCACTTTCTCTCCGGCAGGGGAACAAATGCGCGCGGAAAACGCTTGGAGAGTCGACGCAAAAAAAAAAACCTATCCTCAATCTTACAGCATACTTTTTAAGTACAGTTAATGCACTTGTGGTCGGCTAGAAGCTCGAGGTATCAAAGTACGCAACAACAAAGAATTGTTCCTTCCTAATTTTAACGTGTGTCCCACACTCGACAATCTGAAATCCAAATGCATTAAAAAAAATCGTATGCCTACCATGTGACGAATCACAATTTTTCGAGTGTCTAACAAATTTAATTAAAATAAACATGGAAATTTTTACATTAGGTTTCTTGATCTGATGGCATTTCCTTCAGTCATGTTGGCGGGGATTCTTAACGCACCATAGTGAGATTAACCAGCTGTATCTCTGGAGTTCAAACTCAGAATCCGCGAAACTCAGAATCCGATTTAATTTTACGACGGAAACCAAACCGGTGTATTTCATGAAGCAAAGGACTCATATCTACCAAATTGACATTCAATAAAGTAATATGCCTTATATCAGAAAAATGTTTAACCGATTTGAATGTTGTTTAGAACACTGTGTTGTCAGTTACTTTCGGCTAGGCTGTATATTTCAAATAATTGTGATGTATATTCTGTAACTGGCTGATTTCTAATTAATCTGTAACTTAATTTAAATTACAACAAATCAAGTTTTCAAAAAATGTAATGTTATCGAATAGGAGAAATAGAGTAAGAGATATAGTTTTATGTGTGTATGAGAGAAATGGGGTGAGAAATATGTGAGAGAGGAAAGAATTTGAGTTTTAAATACAGTCCCTCGTTTAAAATATTAACTTGTTCCGGCACACGAAGCTAATTTAATTGTGTAAAGTTAATTAATGTAATACTTACTTTATTTAATGTTTAGGCTGTACAGCCAAGATATGAAAAATCCGCAGACCTACGTCAATTTGGCAAGTTTTCCTGTTACAGTACACGCCGTTCACCCGCTATTGGACACCTAGTGTAATAGTAAACCTAACACCATCAAATAACTCAAAAGGGAAGTCACCTAGGGCTTTTTAAACTTATTGTAAAATTATAAATTTAAATAGATTTTGGCAATAAATTTCATATAGGACAATTGTTTCGGTCGTTCCATTAGAAGTGTGGCCCTGAGCATTAGATATCAAGCCAACGGTAGCACGAAGGGGTATATATTGTCTTATAGTGTTGAGCGAAAGAATGTAGTTTTAAATTGTACGTCCTTCCTTTTCGTTTTTAGTTAAATAGTTAGTGTCAGAAATGTTAACACAAGTAGTACGTTCTACCACATTAAATGCTGTTTGAACCTTCAAACCGAGCACTGTGATAACGAAATTAAAGACTTAAAAACAGAACGAAAGTTTGAATGTACATGTTGCCTCATAAAATGGCGTTATGAAAGACGAGAATCACATTTTAAAAAGTATATATTTTGGTTTTATTAGTTTATGTGTTGTTATTTCGTATGATACATGTTTTTAACGGCCATTTCCACACATTGTTTAAATGATCAATCATTCAAAACAAACCACTAAAAGCAGTGAATGAAATGTCTGATAAATCAATGGAAAATTGAACTAAACGAATAAGTGAAATAAAACCGGCAGTTAACTCATCAGTTAAATTCACTAAAGTGACTGTTGGATCGCCCAGGCATTGTTAACTGGCTGAAACAGTTAAATTATCACTGACAAAAATTTAGAGTGTGAGGTTGCAACCGATTTGCAGATTTCTAAATGCATCTCTCTGACATTTTTGGTTTGTCCCCTGTTGAGAAGTAAGACTCCTTGGTCAGCGTCAAGAGTGTCATATGCTGGCATGTGTATATTACTAACTAGGGGTTAGCCCGTGACCTTTTTTTTTTGTATTGACGCGGGGCTAGAACAGTTACCATGTTAAACATTTGTTAGCATACAAAGACTGAAAAAAATATTGCATAGATATATGTAGGTAATAATGGAATTATGTTAAATTAACTCAACATTGAAGCGACTGCGGTCCCATTTTATTTTCCTCTATCCACTGAGCCCCTGCGACCCCACTTGGAATCCCTCTATCCACTGAGCTACTAAGGCCCCATTTGATATATATATATATCCACTTGGTTACTGTGGACCCACTTTATATAGTTCTATTCACTAAGCCACTGCGGCCCCACTCAACATAGTTCTATCCACCGAGCCACTAAGGCCACGCTTGGAAACGCTCTATCCACTGAGCCACTGTGGCGCCGCTTAATTAACTCAACATTGAAGTGAGACATTTAAAGTAAACAAAAATGATATTTAATTGCCTTCATATCTGTATGCAATAACGTCTATGCATTAATACGAAATTTCCATAGGAAAAAAGTAATTAAAAATTAGTTTTTAGGGTAAAAGGTAATGATTGAGTAATCTGATCTTGCTTAAATTCGAACTTGACCTGTATTTTGCCCTAAGAATTCGCTCTGCAAAATTTGAAGAACTTCTGTTGAGATTCATGGGACTTAGAGGTATTAAAGACGGAAAGACATACAGACAGAGATCGTCTACTTATATAGTAGGATATCTATTATGGTAAAAAAAAAAAAAAAGGTTGATCATCTGTTTTGGTGTAAATTAAGTTTTGATTGCTTTGTTTGTAATTGTGTGTCACCTGGGCTGCACGCGATGTTAGTGTATGCCGCTCTACGATGGCTATTATTTGTGTTGGCCACAGTGTTGCTGCGGGGCACTATCGTTTGTTCCGCAGAGTTTTTGAGAGTCGCTGTCAGACAGCTGTGCGGAGAAGTTACTGTGGTTAACTGTCACGAGATGTTCGTCGTTGATCAGCCTGGGCGACTGCCGGCGGTCAGCCGCGTTAAGGTTAGTTATACTCAGGTTAAATACTAAACGAGTTTCCTCAAAGGAGAGTTTTGCATTGGGAAAATTTCCGCCACTAGGTAAGCGCTGGTATTCCAAGGAGATCATTTTAAATTTTAAATTTTAAGCTACGTCAATAATAAAAGGGAAATAATTCCCTTAATTAAGTAGGTATTTTATATTTGACTAGTTTCACCCTCGCCCGCTTCGTTGGGCATTGATTTATTTTGTAAATTGGAATTTCTCTAGACAATCACTTGCGATCGCGCTAGCCACTGGGCTTCTTTGGCCCCACTTGATATATTTCTATCCACTGAACCACTGCGGCCCCACTTGAGAGTGCTCTAGCCACTGGGCCTCTGCGTCCTCACTTGGGATCGCTCTACCCACTGGTCCACTGCGGTTCCACTTGAAATTACTCTATCCACTGGGCCTCTGCAGCCCCAATTGATAATATCTATAGCTATATGGAAGAATGTAGCTTGCTAACAATGAAATAATTATAACAATCGGGCCTGCAGTTTTGGTAGAGCATGCTTAGGAAGCAGCAAAATAGCTCATTTACGCCGATTTGATTCACTAATACCGTTAATGCTCAGCTCCTATAAGTGCTAGGACAATTTCTAATATACACAAACCTTCCTCGATAAATGCAGATCAAAATAGTAGAAACCACATCCAAATCCGATCAGCGGTTCTCGAGAATAGCGCAGTCGTACAGATAGGCAGAGAGAAGCTCGCCAGGGACTTCCTGTTATTCTGTGAGTTGTATGATTATAGTAATTATTTTGTTGTTTTTTTTTTTTTTTTTTTTTTGTAACGTAGAAAAAACTAGGTACACATGAGACATAGTTTTTACCTAGTATCCAAAAGTTTCAGGTGCCAAACTAAAAGCATTGATCTTCCCAGCCTTATTAGAGCAAATATTAACCGTGTTGTGAAAAGTTCGCCCGACTGTGTAGAGCAGGGGTGTCGAAGTCAAACTGGCGTGATGGCCATAAAACGTAGTCAAGAGATTTTAACGGGCTGCATAACGTAAAATAACAGTTGGGATTTATGCTGTCAAAATATTTAGTTTTAAGCTTACACAGCTGATTGTGGAACAAATATAATGTGTGATGTGTAAAGAAATCTCACAAAGCGGGCTGGGGATTTGAAAGGCCATGAAATACTGCCAGTAGAAGTCTCACATTTCATCTTGGGTACCAACTGTTCCATATATGGTGGTTATATTGGCTTGAAACAACTCACCGTCTACTTTTTAATATGCTCGTGTGTGAGCAGTCGTGTTTGTTGGGATTTGTTCAATTTTAGTAGCAAGATAACTGTTCACACAGTTTCGTTTGTGAGCTGACTTGTTAGTTCAAATTTGTTGAAATTTAAATAAAAAACCAATATAATTTTGAAAGCTTTATAGGGCCGACTGTCCCATTTCTTGTTCTAGACGTATAACTAACTTCAAAACAGCTACGCCGCCCGACATTTTCATGTTTAAGTCATGACGTTTGAGTCGCCCAGTGTTAAATTCTCTGTATATGTTTTCGTGTTCTTTGTTTGTGCGTTCCAAATAAATTAAAAAGTTCTTTTGACAAGCTGCGATGCAAAAACTATAAGATCTAAACATTGTACGAAACGTTAAGTGTACTTACAAGTAATTTATACAAGTTCAATGTGATCTCGCACAAATATAAAATAATGAATGTTCGGTAACAAGCACCCATAAGCCTCTAAAACTGTTTTAGATTGTAGGATCAGTATTTGAATCGCCGCTTATTTACATGCAACTCTTTGGCGCGGCAATATTTTTATGTGTAAATTTTTGTATGTCCTTAGGCCAAGGCAAACACTTATATATTCAATTTTCGCAAAGGAAAACATTTTATGTAGCAAGTTCAGTAAGTTACAATAAATATTACCGGAATCTGAATGATAAAATGATTTTTTAATTTTACTCGCACTGAAATATGCCCAGGGAAAACAATCTTCTGAGAACGTAGTTTGTTTAAATAGTGTTTTTCTTTGCGCCAAATATGCATTCTCTCTATTAATCTACCGTACATTCTAAAAATAAGGTTGATGTGTGTTTTTACCCTACATGCAACAATTTGAAATAAATTGGTGCATCATAATCTCACACAGTAAACGTTGCATTTAATGATGCATTAATTTCTGGAAATCTGTGCAGTTTAGCGTGAAAATAAAAGATAGCGTTTTTTTTTTTTTTTTTTTTTACTTCGTACGGTAGATGACTTATCGGCAAGAAACCATCAAAAATATCAGAAAGGTTCAGTTTATAAATGCAGGAATGGTATTCAAACTTATAGGTTTTTATGGAAGGGGCTTATTCCATTTGAATTCTGTACGTTCTCAGTATTTATTGCGAGAGATTAAATTCTTGAATTATTAAATTTGTTCCCTCCATTAAAAAATATAACGCCTTTCGGAAACTTAAACTTTTATATCATATCTCAAAAACCACCAAAACTAATCGTGAAATTTTTGGCATGCAAATGGCACAACAGTAATCTGCCAGAACTACGAAAATTGTAGAATTTTCAGGAACTTGTACTTAGAATTATGTCTCTATTTCAGTTTGTGTTACATGCTGTATCTATAGAATCATTAAACTTTTGAAACTTAATCTGATGTGTTGATATTGCATATTTGTACGAAGAAATCTCTATCTTGCAACATCTCTAGCATCGCACTCTCCTACCACTTGTGTTATCGGGAAAAGGGATCGCTATATTTACTAAGCTATTAACGCGTCCCAAAACTAGAGAAAAAATATTCTGCTCAACTATTCTAATTAAGAAATTCTTGCTTGTGTGGTAGCCTGTGAAAATTCCCATTGCCCCTTACGCCTGAGGACTAACCCCAAATAGCAAACAGCAGGATTTTCTTACTACGTCTGTTATATTATTTGCGCCATTTACCCCAGTATTGGCTTAGCAGATACTCGCCCGTATTCTTTGGAGCTTCCTATTACGACTGGCAAAGCCACGAAGTTAGGACCAAGAATGATTATCAAAACGCTCTACATTCAAGCGAAATAGAAACTACTTTCTGGCTGTGTTTCGCCTTTTATCTTTTCCATTACACCCGACATTCAGTTACAGGTACAGTACATTCAGTTGTTTTACGTCAATGGTCAAAGTAACTGCGAATCCTAGAAACTTTCAAAGTAGTACTTGAAGTATTATTTAACTTCAAACTGTATAAAGATATTTAGAGGCATCTGAAACGTCAAATGGTAATAGTTATATTTACACAAACAACTAACACGGCAAAAAATAGTTGTTATTTTTAAGGGGTTCTTCCTACAAATGAGATGAAATTGAAAACATATTTTCAATTACTCAGTACCATTTTCTCAACATTAGTTCTCTTACATTCTGTAATGACACATATTGATTACAATAAATAAACAAAATACCAACCCTTCTTCGGTTTTTTTTAAATTATGAATAATTTCAAATACAGCAGAGTCTATAAATACGCGGTACTTCAATAAAACCACGAGAATATTTCTTTTTCGCGATTATACATAATGATTCAGTTTTAAACTTTAAAGTTTAAACTCTAAAGCTACTTGCCAAGTGTTAAAGAATAATATACAAAATGGAGCGAAATGCTATGTAGTTAAACTTTTAACTGTAGAGAACCACATTTTTATCAAAAAGCGGAGAGTGCACAGAATATGTCCACGTCAAAATGGCGAGAATTAATCTAGGAAAATCCACTGCATAATATAAAACACAACTACTATGTAAATATTATTTTATTTGCTACTGCATACAGCAATCGGAATTAAAATTTTTATATTCGGGATGAGCGGTTGTAAAAAAAAATATCATGGAGGTTGTAAAATGTAGCAATTTTATTTCTGGTTCCCTATTATATGTTATAGGCCGTCCACGGTAAAGTGAGCACTTTTGAAGCCCTAGTTACTTTTTTCTTTCAACCAATTTGTATCCTTCCACCACTCGTTAATATAAACCCTGCCATGTGAGTAATAAACATAGTGTATATACATTCACCATACCCAAAATCAAAAGTACGAGGCCACAATGGAATGTATATATTGGTTATTATATCTGTTGAAATAGCTTTTAAAAGTGCTCACTTTACCGTGAACGGCCTATACCATTAATTTGCGCATCAATTTAGGCGCTAGTTTGGCATTTTATAAAGCCCGAATTACCGTTATAACTTCACTTCTAGGAATTAATTTTGACATATTCTCAATTTAGCGGCAGTAACGCTTTCGCCTCTAAATATTCCGGAACGACTTCAGGTTAAAGATATTCTTGGAAAGTATTCTCACGTTCTTTGGTGATAACGAAGTGTCATTAATAAAGCATATTCGTCGTCACCACAGTAAATACGGCAGAATATGGCTAAGGAAATTTCATATTCGATAAATAGGAACTTACAATACGCAAGGAAACGGGAGGATGTCGACAGTATATTTGATATTAATTCACAAGTGCAGAAATGAAAACAACACTAACATGTGGTATTCAAGAAAATTAACTAGTAACAAACAGGCATATATAAATTACCTACATAGAGAGAAATATTTGCTGAAGCCATGAGAATTGTAGCGAATTATTTATATAAACCTACTATAGGCCTACGTTGGAGAATAGAAGTTTCTATTTTAATCTTTCAAGCTTATACACGAACACCATGTCCTTTTGCAGCATTTTCCGCTAGACTTGCCAAAAAGCCTCTTTATTGTGTGTTGGCTGCCTTTGTTTTACGATACTCTACAATATTCTAGTTAACGATTGGAATTATATGTGCATATACGTGTATGATGTGTTATCCAAAATACGTCAGATTGTGTTATCTACAAAATCATTTACCTTCCGGTAAAGTTCATTTACCATTTTGAAATCTGCAATTCTAAAACACGTATTCGACATGGTATTTTATCTTAACTGACACCAGGTCATGAAAAAAGTGGTTAGGTTTCGTAATTTATTAGAATCTTTACTGTTAATGTTTTTATTGGTTACGTCGATTCACACTGTGATCAGTTGAATTAGGCTCTGTCATCGCCACGCCGAATAGACTAATTGCCAGCAACTTAGCATTGACCGTCTGAGCACAGAACAGAGAAGAAACAGGATCTCAGTGCATTCGAACGTCGCCGGATCGTTGGGGCCAGACGTACGGGACACTCAATCACCGACTTGTGCAGGCACTGGGATTTCCAAGGGGCTATTGAGTCAAGAGTATACCGTGAGTCCATGCAGTTGGGTAACAACGCCGCCCATCAGGAACCACTACAGTGGCGTACAACGTATCGATTACAGGGTTCGCCGTCGGCCAGCTCGGTTGGTAACAGCGAATTGACAGGCCACAGTGCAGCAGATCACTTGCCAGTACGATGCTGGACCACACCGACTTGTGCAGGCACTGGGATTTCCAAGGAGCTATTGAGTCAAGAGTGAGTCCATGCAGTTGGGTAACAACGCCGCCCATCAGGAACCACTACAGTGGCGTACAACGTATCGATTACAGGGTTCGCCGTCGGCCAGCTCGGTTGGTAACAGCGAATTGACAGGCCGCAGTGCAGCAGATCACTTGCCAGTACGATGCTGGACCACACCGACTTGTGCAGGCACTGGGATTTCCAAGGGGCTATTGAGTCAAGAGTGTACCGTGAGTCCATGCAGTTGGGTAACAACACCACCCATCAGGAACCACTACAGTGGCGTACAACGTATCGATTACAGGGTTCGCCGTCGGCTAGCTCGGTTGGTAACAGCGAATTGACAGGCCGCAGTGCAGCAGATCACTTGCCAGTACGATGCTGGACCACAAAGACTTGTGAAAAACCACGTACCGCCCCCACTGGGGTGCAATGCGCTTCATTGTATCTGCGGGAACACCGCCATCAGACCCTCGGCGCATGAGAAAGGTCGCCTCGCCTGTACCGTTGAGTCAGTTTACGAATTGTTACACGTAGATGGCTGGATACGAGTGCGTCGCCTAGCACATCAAACGATGGATCCCTCGTGTCTGCAGGGTGGAATTCAGACTGGCGGTGGAGGTATTCTCGTATCGCGACTGTTTCAGTGGAATGAAACGCCTCGCGTCAGTGCTGGATCTACACTGTAAAAAAAGTCTATAATTTTATCCGAGAAATGGTTTGTAATTTTACAAACGCTTGTAACAGTACAGAGATTTCTCTTGTAAAATTACTCGTTTGTTAAACTACAAGGGCATGGTTTGTAATAG
The DNA here is from genome assembly GCA_029891345.1 of Dryococelus australis. Classification (NCBI taxonomy): domain Eukaryota; kingdom Metazoa; phylum Arthropoda; class Insecta; order Phasmatodea; family Phasmatidae; genus Dryococelus; species Dryococelus australis. Next base: position 113,440,312 of record CM057001.1, read on the forward strand.
ACATTAAGCAATGTTTGTTCAATACTGGGGGTCAGTATCCATGAGCTTTGACAAAATGGCAGACACTCAACAACGTAAATCCGTATATAGTTGTTTATGCAAAAACTATTGGTGATGTAAAGTGTAGTCGCGTGCAAAAAATAAATAAACGTATTGCAAGTTTGAATAATGTAAAACACTTCAAACAACTCAAATAATATAAAGCAGAAATTTCAATAAAACGTGAACGTATTACTAATTAACGATGCGAGGGGTTCTGGGTTAGAGTCCCGAGTAAGGCTTGGCTGTAACTTAGTTTCCGTCTTGAAGTGTCACGCATTAAAGGCTGTTCACGATAAAGTGAGCACTTTAAAAATGAACCTTAGAAAGAAATTCACGGCCCTGCTTGCATATATTTTAATGGGCGCACTGAGTGGCATGCGCCCAGTCAAGTTGGTAATGATGAATGAAAATAAGCTCCATATCTTAACGTCAAATAAAAAGTGTCAGGTATCCATTTGTGATAACTTAAATTATTTCTTTCACTTTCTTGTTGTTTTTTTTTTTTTTTTTTAAGTCATCGAAGTATAAAAATGAGCAGATTTGCAAAATATCTTCTTTTGTAATAATTTTCACAGTTGCACTTGACCTACGCATGGATAAAGTGACAAGGCCCATGGCAATGTTAGTTTTACAAAAGGCGGAATAATACACAATGTGCGTACAAGTAGATCTTAATCAGGGCTTTCAAAAGTGCTCATTTTACCTTGAACAGTCTATACGTACCTTCATAGACACTTACGTTTCTTCCGCTAGTCCCCAGACACGCATCACATGTTGGGGGTGCGGTGACAAAGCGGTTAGCCTGCTTTCCCCCCACCAAGGCGAACCGGGTTCAATCCTCACCCGGGCCACTCCTGGATTTCGGCGATCGTGCACGACGATGCTGCTAGTCGGCGGGTATTTCTCGGGGATCTCCCATTTCCCCCACCCTTGCATTCCGGTGTTGCTCCATTATCACCTCATTTCACCCTCATCGGCTCTCAATAATTCATTATTAAGAGTCTTTGTCACCCACCATATTTGAATGTTTTATTTATTGGTTCCTAATTCAAATTTAGGAAGATTTATTAAGCAATGCGACAATAGAAGCTTAGCTAATTACCATACGGACATAATATATGAACTATTAACACATATTTATGCAACAAATAACTTAATACCAAATTTTATGTATTAATTCATTCACACCTTTTAATAATAAAAGGGAACACCTACTAGCAATCAGAAGAAAAAACTGCACGAAACAATGACGAGTACTGCTTCAATAATGAAGCATTTTCATTCATTACCGGGGTCATTCTGTTATGGCATTAAAACAAACAATTTATTTATAAGGGATGACACAGTTTATTAAGAGCCGCCCAAATCCATTAACCCTTATCAACGGATCGCCTGTCCGAGACGCCAGACTTGTGCTGAGCAACTTTATTTGAAAGCGCGTGAACGAAGGGGGTGATTCGGGGTTGTAATAAACGCGCTCGCGAACACTGTGCGTCGGCGGCGACACAGAACGCTTGGCGCTACTCGGCGTCACGCGGTGTGCTCGCGAAGAGACGAGAAAAGGGTTGCGTGGGGGGGGAGGGAATGAGTCTGCGGGGATGAAAGGCGGACGAGACAAAAGCGATGGTGTGTGTGTGTGCGCGTGAGTGTTTGCGTGGGATACACACACCCCTCACGCCGAAACAGATAACGATCGACAAGGGATGTTCGGCGACGGGACAAAAGGCAGGCTGCGCCGTGTGTTGATGTTTGTAATTATCCTGGGGAATTGTTTTGAATGGCAGCCCCGGCCCTCGTGACCAGGCTGATCAGTATGCCCACCCCACCCGCCTGGCACAACACTTCGTTCGCTGGGTTCGGAGGTGTACGAAAACAATTCTGACAGGTTTCTGCAAGGCTGTGTCTTCAAAGGAGGCTTCCCGAGTGCATTACTTCTGCGAAGAATTTCTCACACACGTGTTCGTGGGCGACGCCTTTAAGGCGGCTCTAGCCCGGCGTCCGTTCCTTTGAGGTTATGTCACACACCTCGTAAATTCAAAAATGCATAGCTATCGAACTAATTAACCGATTTACATAATTCCAACGCCATTATGTTGAAAGAAAGTTGCACATTTGATACACAACAAATGTATTACTAAAAGCACAAATTAATGTATCCTCAAAAGTTACATATATGCGCCTCAAATCCCTTGAATCTGACACTCTAAATATAGATCTTACGTCAGCATTGTCTATCCTTGTCTTCAATTGCATATTGTTGCCGCATAGTCGCAAACCACTTTTTATATTCCCTAGTTTTGAAACATAATTGTTGAATATTTCAACCGAAATTTTTGTGCAAGATTAATTTAATTGCGGTTGGAATCAGACGCTCTGTAGGCAAAGACTATGTAAGCCCTCCCCATGCCCCTTTGTTTTCTTCCCTTTTCAAAGTTACCATAAAGCACATAAATTAATAGGTCACTGTATATATATATATATATATATATATATATATATATAATATTATAAGTGGCCGCAATTTTTTCCCCGAATTCCAAACGAAACAAACAGTATAAAAGCTAAGGTTAAAAACTCCTTAAGAAAATTTACGTTCCCAATAAAATCATAAAGTTTACGAAATCGATAGGTATAAAAATTGACGTATTTTGAAGTCATGTAGGAAGATGCCAACTCAGTCGAGAAGGAACCGAATCCAAAAACCACCGAAACCAATTAAACTAAACTCTTTTATATTTGGCTATAGATAGCGGTTTTCAGGGATATTCGTATGGCATGTCTACTTTCGGCATACTCGTCAGTACAGTTCACAGACACATCGTTCTAAGTGTGCACCCGTACCACAATGATGCCACCCGAAAGCCAATGTGTATGTTCCAGCTTTGTTGTAAGGAAACTCGACCTAATATATACTGTGGGAAAAACGTTTTGTTCGATAAAACAAGGCATTTTATGGTGCAACCAAATTTATAGTTATTTTAGTTGCAATTAATTATTCAATTCCTGGGACCAAATTATTCTGTTTTGTTTATTTGATTAAAGATGAATAGTTATTTGGGCCACGCAACCAAACTTCTGTATGACTACAGGAACAGCAGAATTTGGTTTTTTCTATAAAAAAAATTAATGCCTGGCCGAGATTCGGATGCGCGTTATAACAACCCGAGGACTACGTCTTAAAGATATCGGCTAAGATGATTACGTTATGGCCGTAAGAGTTTTTATTTATATGTTATAAAATGTATATTAACTATGTAGATATATTACTTGCAGTTATCCAGGTGTACTTTAATTTTTCAGTTTTAATCGGTAAATTGAATTGTTTGTACCACTATTAAATTTCACTAATACATTAAAACAATCACCGATGTAACCTTAATTAATACACGAATTAAAAAAAATACTCTAGAGCCTTATATGGGAGCCAATGCAAGTGATCCGATAACTAACAGTTCAGCCAACCAAATGAATAATGGACCCAGCTCATTTCTTTGCTGTCAGAAATTCAGTATGTTTGGGCTTAATAGGTTACCAGATTGTTGCAGCTAAGAACACATTTATTCGCCCCAAAAAAATCAGTTGATTGTCATGAAGTTTATAACGTTCATTACAACCGAATTGACTAGTTAAGCGTAGGCTACTGGAAAAATGGTTTTGAGTACTAAATATGTAAACCAAACTAGTATTCTACTCAACAAATTATTACTAAGTATACTATACTAACGAAACAAATACGTATGTATGGAACAATAGAAAATAAGCCGCGAGAACAAAGCATTTTTTAGTAGAAAACTATTCTTTTCGAGTAAAATATTATTTCGTGTCTGCCAACAGGCTACATCCTCATCTCGTGTAAGTGACCGCGAAATGTCAGGATTAAAAGTACTTTGAAAATTCGGTGTTTAAACAGTCGTCACGGGAGTCTCGGAAATTTCTAATTGTGTAATCTGCGATTCATCTGAAGGGGCCAGCCAAATTTGTTCCCTTAGCAATCTTCTGAGTTATTAAAGGGCCCTTCTACTGCCTCGTGTTTGCCAAATACGTCATTCGTGACGTCACAGTCGGGGTATCATTCTAACAGCGTGATACGGAAAACCCTTGTTTGGTGCCTGTCAGGCATGTCAGGTGTGATCCGTCTTGAGGTGATCCTTCTCGCCCGTGAGGAGATCAGAGGGCCGACCTCGCAACCTGTGTTCCTAGTGAGGAGGTACTGTGCCTGACAGAAACGAGCGGCCCTGAAGGTGGGGTAGGTGGGGCTGGGATGAGGCTGGAGGTGGGGTAGGTGGGGCTGGGATGAGGCTGAAGGTGGGGTAGGTGGGGCTGGGATGAGGCTGGAGAATTCCTGGGAAACCCGACCTAAATAGCAGTCGTTTACCTGTCGCCAGACAATAGTAAAGTCGTGCACGCAAACATCGGTCTAACGTGTTCTAACGTTTCCGATATTTTGTTTGAAACGTGAGATCTATCAGCGACTCATCTGAATATTAGCAGATCGTACTTGCATAATTATTCATATATTGTTTCTTTTAGAAAATGTAACAGATTTTGTGTGTTAATTTATCATTCTCGCCATGGCTTGTAGTAAAAATAGGACATTAATTCACAACTAGGGAAGCAGAATCATAAGTACTGTAATAGAGAAGTTCGATGACAAAACAAAACAATGGGTTCTATCATTAGTGGTATATTAAGCTACTCGCCGCTCGGCATTTCACAAGGGTGTTGGTGTAGCCACCATAAAGCAGATCCGAAAATTAAATTAAATTTAAAATGAAACTGACCCCAACATACTATCTACACCTGAATAAAACTACTCCGCTGTAAAAAGATACACTTCTTTGAAAGTGGATCATTTCGATAGGAGTGTAATTAGATACACAATCCACGATTTCTGTGTCTATGTGCGCGAGAAGAATGTTGCAGCTATTCCAAAACTGTTGCCAATAATCAAAAATAAGATACATTTTCCATATGAAGCAAGAAGACTTCACCGCTTAAGAAGTATGGGATTTAAGTGGAGAAAGTGTAGGTCAAAGAGGAAAATACTCGCTGAAAGAGCCGACATCGTTACATGGCGTAATGACTACATACGTAAGACAAGACGCTACCATAAAGTTGGTAGAATTAGTTTGCCTTGATGAAAGTTGGGTTGATATTAATTTGACGTTTTCCAATTGTTGGCAGCACAACGAAGAATTCGGAATGCAAGCAAATTCAATTGCAGGCAGAAGACTAATGTTGTTGCAAGCAGGTAGTTGGGATGGATTCCTTCCTAATGCATTACTTCTGCATAGCGCCGGAATTGTCACTGGAGACTACCATGGCCAGATGATCCATGTCAACTTCTAAAAATGGTTTGATGAGAAATTACTACCTAACCTCTCACAATATCCCATTGGTGTAATGGATAATGCAATTTACCATACTGTGGAGCTCAATAAACCCCCCTGAAAATATTCCTAAAAAACGACATATTGTGCCTAATTTCTAGAGATGAAATTAAGTTTTACTTGCGCGTATGAAACAGCAAATTTCTTTGACTGGATAGTCCTTTTATTGAGCGTAAAAATTACTGAGTCTATTCCCAAGTGCGTCTTATTTTAATCATTATTAAAAAAAAAAAAACACTTTTACTTACGATACATTTTTAGTGATCGTGTAGAAATATGAGCAAATGTTTTTTATTTGCACGATAGCGTGCACTCGACCCACGACCGGCCCAGACACCATGCCGCCTCCTCACCGCGGCTCGCCCGCATACCTTCCAAGGCCGCTCGTTTCTGTCATGCACAGTATGAACATTACAAGCAGTGCCCTTGTTTCCTATAAAGGCTAGGCCATCGTGTAAAGGTATTTTTACTCAGCGACTGGTCATTCTCACGGCGGTACTTCTAACAATAGTAGGTGACAAAGTCTCTCTTGTAACACGACCATGAGCAGGCTTTCTCGTGAAAGCGTGTTATGCGTATTTCGACACGTAGTAGAGAAGGCCGGATCTCGAGTATATGGACACCGTCTGGGAGTACCTACGAGCAAGTGACGTCATCATGCTCGCCCATACACACACCAGCGGAAAGACCGCTTTAGCAAGAGAGCTGTACATTGCTACGACCAATAAACATTGATTAATTGGTTTTGTTAGGGAGAATGTTACAACACTGTGTAAATGTGAAATACAGTTCACAATCAACTACGTAATTTAGAACGTCTCCTTTGGTTTAATTTCTCAGTGTGTCCGTTGTATTTAAAATTAATATTTCCGTTGACAAGTCAGGTATCGTAAAATCGAAAACAAAAAATATTTACCGCTACACCAGTACTTAACGCTTTCTTGATTCTTACGTACTTAATCCATCATTCCAGTTATTTTGTTATCACAACAAATGAACAGAAGGATTTGTGTTTGGATAACAATATATAATAATAATTCATAGCCAAGGATATAAGCACGGATAATAGATCACTTACTGACAATGAATTCCATTGGGTTAAGCCTCGTAGTGCGCGGTAGAGTCCAAAACAAACTCCCTATACTTTACACGCACTGATTCTCAATGGGAACACCTAATGTGAATGACCATAGTTTGTACACACTGCTTCAATCTGTACACTTTTTAATGAGACGGCAAGACACTTGATTACTTTTCGCAAACCACTGCTCGTTGTTATAGAGCGGACTATTCACTAGCGCGTGTTCGCGAGAGCATGGAGCATGTTGGCGTCGTGTGAGTTCGTGGGTAATCCGAAGCGATGTTTATCGTCTCATAACACGGCATTTCCCACTGCAAGTCGAAGCAAGCAGCTTTCTCGAGAATGCTCGCGGTCGTGGCAGAAGAGCGTCTTTACTTGAATGACGCAGGGAAGGCGTCTCCACCATGTGTAGTTCCCGGCCAAGCAGAGGCTATAGTGCAGGCGTGTATCCTAGATGGTGATGGAAGAGGTGGAAGTATTTGCAGGTTGGAAACCAACATCTTAAGAGACAACAAATAATGCAAAACCGAGGTCCGAGAGTACTTAAGCTGCTCACAGCAAGCTTTTATGTAATCCCTTTTCGTTTATCCTCTCAATAAACTTGTGAACTTTCGCAGCATGTGAGAAAAAACATGACCACGTGACTGTATTTAAAAAAAAAGTTGATATTCCTCAGATATAGCGATTATACACTGTATTTGCTCAATAAATACACAATTAACAATTAGTCATACGCAGCATAAAAAAGCTCCAAATTATTCAAGTCTGAGTTTCTGTATATTCGTTTATGCTTATTATTTTTACACCCCGACAATAAAAATAGCTCCTTGGTTGTCTACCCTTCGTAAGGCAAAAAAATATTTGATTGCTATGGTTTAGGTAGGAGCAGTTTCAAGGAAGTTCCGGTGACTTGAGCATGGCACTGTGTTAAAAAGACGTTGAACGATTTACTTAAAATCAAGTTAAGCATAGGTTCACAAACTACGAACAAAATACTACGTCACATTTACAGTTTTATGCCGATATACTATTATTTTAAGTAATGAAGGCAAGTATGGGAAACCTGCACCGGGGAATTTTAACAGGCCTATAGCTTCCAAAAATTAATTAGCCATGTGATTTGAAACTATTACTTCGCAAGTGAATCAACTCTGCCAAATACGTAAAATATATATTTTTCTATTTTAGTGCATTTATAATAATCGATTAGTCTATTGTTGTTTTAGGGGAATCCGTAAGGCTAATTACATAAATTAGTTACCGTACGAAAATATTGATTTCTTTTTTGAACTACGGCAATAAGACTAAATTTTTCTTTATTGACTTGTGAGGAAAATTCCCGCAGTTCAAAAGCACGTGAGTGACACGAAAGCACGGGCCATGTATCTGAGAGGAAGAGGGGAATAAAACTTGCCACATGGCCCGGAAAAATTTGTATGAATATCACGTTTAAGATACATCGAGCAATTTATCCCTCGTCGCGGAAAATTACCCCGTCTTCACCGCTCTCCTACCCCCTTTTTACCAATCTTGTCAATAGTTGATATGATTGGCGCTCGGTAGAGGAGAAATAATCCTTCGGCGCCGCGGCAGCGGGCGAAAATATTGTAAGGGTGCCTGTCGGGGCGGGAGTAATCCTCCCCGAGCTAATAATTCTCGCTTGAACCACCCGCCGCAAGGCAACAATTCCGAGCAACGTGTAATCCCCCGATATCTGAACTCGCCCCCCCCCCCAACTCGAAACACCCCCCCCCCCCCTCCCTTTACCGCTACACCACTCATGTATATACCAGGCTACTCTGCATCCATTTCTTCGAGGATGCAGGTCTGCGAACCGTGCAAACTCGCTTCTCGAGATGAATCGCAGACGCCGAGTCAAGATTCCTGCCTCCAAAACCACCCTCGACCACTATCCGGCGGAAAAAAAATATATATATATATCCACCGAAACACCCTGCGCTTTCACGGCCCACTGGTTTCCGGTATAAGATTGGGCCCTGCTTCCCGCCATCGATCGTCCTGGAAACAGCCCAAAAATTGCACCGTTGTATCTCGGCTGCCACAATAAGAAAAAAAATAAAAAGGAAGAAAAATTTTTTTGGCAGCTCTCGAAAAAGTCTTGAACCGTTTTCATTACGCGCCATTGCTTTCCCCAGTCGGAGAAAAAGAACTGTAAAATTAATATGGTTAGCGCCTGGTATATTTAGGATATTTTTTTCTGGATCGTACTGCATTCATGGTTAATTCGGCTTTGTCCCTTTTTACTTTTTCAACTCGACGTTTAGATTAGAGAATAATCAGCGATGAAGAAATCTCAGAACTAAATTATGTGTGTACACAAATGCAAATGTTTTCACTCAGATGGCATCTATAAAGCTATTTACGCTCATGTGAGAATGACAGGAAAATTTTCCGGTATTAGTCAATATAATTGAGTGGCTTGAACCATTGACTACGAAATGTATTAATAAAGTATAACTCCAGATTGGTGAGAAAGCGAAATGCTTTAGTAATTTTATATTTTAGATATATTAATGACTGCAAATAAGTAATAACAACAGGTTACTTACAAAATACTGAAAACTAAAACAATCCACATTTTTAAACTGTTTTCAGTGGCCCATTTTACACAGATTAAATTAATTTTTCAGTGTTCATTTTTATTGCTATTCATAAATGACTAAATTTCTAAACATATACCGATATATCCATAAAAGCGAAGGATAAATTACACCTCTACATTATTTTAATACACTTAGAGATAAGTTTGTCTTAGCCAAAAAGTATTTGTTCGTATAGGGCCCAAAATCAATTTTCTTGAGCAAGCAAAACTTGAAAGAAATATATATATATATATATTTTTGTTCATCTTACCAAATACACATTTGAATAAATGAAACGTTTGTTTGGGCCAAAATAAATAAGACTTTCAACAAAATAATTTGTTAAATCAATTACATATATTTGTTTCGCCACTTATTTGATTGCCTTCGTTCGAAAATACAGCTCGAGAGCTTGTTTGTAATGTTTGTGACAATTCGGGTAGTAACAGTGTTTGTAAAGGCATTTATTGATGCATAGTAATGATGATAGCGTACTTATTAAATAAGTTTAATAGGAAACTAAATGGCAAATCTGTAAAACTTGGGAAAAAAAATTGTGCACGTTGTCCAGTATTTGAAATGTTGGCTATATATTTAAAAACATTCGGATTTTATCAGTAGTCACTTTATCTGACGTAACTATTAGGCAGCACTCGGGCGCAAACCCTCTAGGTTCGGATGTTGGTCGGGTTTCAGTATTTTTTAGATTAACCGAAATGGCTAAATGTCAGTAGAGCCAAACAAATCTTTGCTTCCAACAACCAAATATTAGTCTGGGGCAACAATACAAGAACAACGAAATATCTTGGTTTCTACAACACTTATCATCGCCCCTATACAAACAATTAATTTCGTTGTGGCAAAAATACGTGCTGGATTCAACAAAACTCTATTTCCAGTGCGAGTACAGTTTTGTGGGCGGAAAGTCACACATGAGCTGTCCAACCCATGGCTGGCCATGTAAAGAAAGTATCACTTCATACTCACAGACACTTAAGACCTCGATTTCATATAGCTTCCAAAATCTCTGTCCTCATCTCCGGCGTCGCCTGTCATTAGTCAGCAGCAGAGAAGGGCCAACCAGTTATTTTCATGTAACCAGCTGCATTGTTCCAGTTCGAAGTAGGTAACGAGTTTCAGTGCAAAGCTAATTTTTGTAAATTGTTACTGTGGGACATTTCTCGTTTGTCCTGAAATTAGTAAAACGTTCTGGAAAAAACAACGATTACATTGTTCACTGTTCCGAAGCTTGACATTTTAAGAAATAACATTTTGTATACGTATCCTAGGAAAGCACCTAGAGCTATGGGGCACTGCCGCAGAGTTGGCATTTCCCATGTATAACATTTTACATTTTGAGATTATGGCCGCCATGTTGTTTCAGTAACACATTCACTTCAGGAATTTACGCCCTTATATATTTTTAATTATTAACTTTTAAGTAACATTAATAATATGTCATTATTCAGGGGAATTGGCAGGGGGTGGTGGAAATACTGTTTTAACCCCCAAATTATCCCTTTACAGCACCCGAAAAAAACTTAGCCCAACAGCATTTAACATATACAAGGAAATTTCAAATACTAAGAAAAACAATTCTGAAGTATTTTAAATGTAGAAAATATGTTATTATAGGTTATTAATGATATTAAAATATTAATGCTATTAGAAATATGGTTTAGGGACGTTTTAGGTGGGTTGAACAGTACAGGCGAAGAGTATGTGTTAATAACAGGAGTATTATTCACAACATTTTCGTGTACTGGAACAATCTTCCATCAAATAATATCACGAAAATCAATATCTCCCAAATGCTAAGCCGTTGCATTTAAAGCTCTCCTGAAGAAACAAAACTCTAACAGGCCACTACCAGAATTAGCAGTAATACCTTTGCACACCAAACAGAAATAGAATAGACAATAATATGTAACTTTCCTCGCAACTTATACTTTGAAAAAAATAAATAAAATATTTTCTTTATCAACATTGTTAGAATATGGTAAAATATTACTATGTAACTACTTGGGACAGTAACCTGGAGAACAAATTCGCTTCCCATACATTTTAATACTACAACTTTAAAAAGCATAAAAATCCTTAAATCCTGAAATATTACTTAAAACCCGTAAACCGAAATAAAACTCATACTTTTAATAAAGAAACCTGCCTCACAGAAATAATTAAACACGAAAGCCCAACTTTAGAAAAATTCCGAAACCTTAAGCTCCCAATACTTTGGACTTAGCACCTTCTCGGGCCGCATTTAACATACAAATGCACACTACGCGGCAGCACCCCGTAGCTCTAGGAGCTGCTGCACGTGAGGTTTCTTATCACCGGACATACCTCCTGCTGCAGTCGGAGGCCGACTCCCAGCACAGTGATTATCAACTTCCACTGATTATGCAATATACAAGCAACAAAGTGCTATCTAAAACTATAAATTTTGATCCCCAGCCATTCCAACCTTATGAATGAATATATTCTGATGTGGTAAAGGGATCATAGTTTTCTGAATCATCCAAATTGATACCAGTCAACGTCCTAAAACCCCCATAAATTTATTTTTAATAGCATAAACATTTTTAATGTCATTAATAACCTATAATAACATATTTTGAATATTTAAATTCCTTCAATTTTTTTTTATTAATATTTGAATTTTCCTTGTATATGTTCCATGCTAATGGGCTAAATTTTTCCGGTGTGGTAAAGGGATAACTTGGGGGTTGAAGCATACACCACACACACAGACAAGGATTTTAAAAAAAGATTGGCCGAACCTTAAGTTCACTGCTTTACCACACACAAACACACACACACACATGCATACATAAGAATAACATGGCATCAAGTTGGAGGATTCTGAAAACTGAGTTTCCCCCTCCAAATGATCATTTTACCACATCCAGGAATACTTATTAATATGGTTGGAATGGCTGGGGATCATTTTGCACAGTTTCAGGTATCAGGTTGTTGCAAGGAAGTGTTGTAATCAGTGGATGTTGACAAGCGCCGCACCGTTCTTGGCGCCTATTTGGAACCGAATGTGGTCTGGAGATAAGAACCCTTGCGTGTGGCTAGCGCCCTAGAGTTACTGGAGCGCTGCTGCGGAGTTTGCATTCATGTGTTAATATGTTAAATGCGGGTCTAGTAGGTTCTAAGTTGTTAGTAGTGGGGGCTTAAGGATACAGGAATTCTCTGATGTTTGGTTTTTGTGTATTGTAAAGTTATTGTAGGGTATGTTTCTTTAATTAATACATATTAATTAATTAACATAAAAATACACAAAAATATACCTACACATTAAAACAGTTAATCACAAGTGGAAAGTAACTTCAGCATGGGTGAGAAAATGCATGTTTCCAGTAGTGCCAACAGAATTTCGGTACAACTAAATCTGATCACCACTGTCCATCTTAATCATCTTATGAGAGAACAATACCAGTGTAGAGTACATGCTAACAACAGCAGTATTATTCACAACATTTTTGTGCACTGAAGCAGTCGTCCAACAACCTTAGGAGTCTTGGCATTAAAAGGGTTCCTGAAGAACCAGAAGTCTAAAAGCCCACTGCCAGCTTTAGCAGTAATATATTGCAAACCAGAGAGAAACAAAAAAAAAAGTAATATGCAACCCAATACTCTAAAACACCAAACTTTACTTCTTTGTCAACATCATTAGAAACTCTAAGATTTTACTGCATACCTTTCTAGGGAAAAACCCTGAAGAACAAATTTTCTTCCAATACATTTCAATATAAGGTCTGAAAAACATCAATATCATTAAATCGCGAAAAGATACTTATATAATGTACATATTATGTTAAAACTAATAATTTAATGAAGAAACATACCCTACAGTAAGTTAATAATACACAAAAATTGAACTTCAGAAAAAGCCGTAATTCTTATGCTACCGCTGTTAACAACATACAACCTACTCAGCCCACATGGTCAAACTTAAGGTTCGAACATTTATTTTATTAACTTATTGTTTCTGTGTAGTGAATGCTACAATTGGTAACTGTGTGTGAGAATATCCCCCCTTCATTTTTCAAATCGATAGATAATGTAATAACACTTCGCCTTTATAATTGAAATAGAAATCCATTATATATTCCTCCCTCAATAAAATTACAAAGATAACCCTCGCGAACATGGAAATAATGAAAAATAAATAACGAGGCAAATTTTACTAAATTTTTGTTTATTTAATTACAGAAAACTGTACACATAAAAACATCCCTAGGTATCACAACATTAAATCATGGGTGAAAATAAAATTTAGCATGGCTCAGCGTATGCATATTACAGTAGTGCCAACCAGCTTGCGGTTAAGCCAAATCTGATCACCAATATCCATCTTAACCCTCTTACGAGAGAACAGTATAGGTGTAGAGTACATGCTAATAACAGCAGTATCATTCACAACTTTTTCGTGCACTGGAACAGTCTTCCAACAAATAATATCATGAGAATCAACATCTCCCAAATCAAATTGAAAGCTTTCCTGAAGAAACAAAACTCTAACAGGCCACTACTTGCTTCAGCGGTAACACTTTGCACACCAAACTGAAATAGAAATGTAACTTTACTCGCAATTGAATACTCTGAAACACCATGCTTTTTCTTCTTTATAAAAATAGTCATAATCGGATAAAATATTACGATGTACCTTCATGGTATAATAACCTGGAGAACGAATTCAGTTCCGATACATTTCAATACCAAAACTGTAAAAAGTGTGTGTGGTGATTGGTGATCATATTTGGCTTTACCGCAAGTTGGCTGGCACTTCTGGTAACATGCATATTCTGGGCCATGCTGAAGTTAATTTTCACCTGTGATTTAATGTTGAAATGTCTAGCTGTGTTTTTATGAGAAAATTTAGCGGTAATTAAATAAATATGTATTAACCATAATTTTTCAGTATTTATTTTTCCTTATTTCCATGTTCGCGAGGGTTCTATTCGTTATTTTATTGTGGTGGAATTTTTGCCAGATATCTATTTCTGAAGGCGAAGTGTTATTACATTATTTATCGATTTGAAAAATAAAGGGGGGTTATTCTCACACAGAGTTACCAATTGTAGCATTCGCTACACACAAACAATGAGTTTTTAGAAGGAATGGTCGAACCGTGAGTTCGATACTTTACCAAACATATACACACACATGCGTATACACAGAAAAACATGGCATCAATTTTGAGGATTCAGAAAACTGTGTTTCCCCTCTCTTAATGATCTGTTTGCCACATCGGAATATATTCGTTCATATGGTTGGAATGGCTGGGGATCAAGCTATACTGTGGTAGATAGCTCTTTTTTGCTTGTATTTTGCATAATCAGCAGAAATTGATAACTGCAGGAGTCCTCCGACAGCAACAGGAGGTATGTCCACTGATAAGAACCCTCGCAGCAGAGTTTAGAGTTAGGGGGAAGGGGGGCACTGCAGGGGAGTGTGCGAGTGTGCGTTCATATGAGTACTATCTAAGTCCTTAGTAGTGGGAGCATAAGGTTTCGGAATTTTTCTAAAGTTAAGTTATCGTGTTTTACATTGAAATGTTATACATGGGAAATACCAACTCCACGGCAGCGCCCTGTAGCTCTAGGTGCTTGCCGCTATACAGGCCCACCACCCAACCACCTAAAACAAACCTCCCCAGACCTTATTTTTAATAGCAAATACGCATTTAATGCCATTATTAACCTATGTCAATATATTTTCACTATTTAAAACCCTTCAGAAAATATGTTATTAATTGAATTTTTCTTGTATATTTTCAATGCTGTGGGGTAAGTTTTTTTTTGGGTGCGGTAAATGGTTAATTTAAGGAAAGTTAATTTTATATATGGTTATTCATGGGGTGTGGCAAAGGAAAGTACTGTTTCAACCTCTGTTGTTAAGGCCTTCGCTTGCCTGGTGCTTGAACTGTGTTATGTCCCTGTAACACTGTCAAATTGCTTCCAATAAATTTGGTCACATAAAGGTGGATAGTTATGACATCATCGAAATGACATAAACGCCGCCATATTTGTCTGACAAAGGGGGATGGCTTCTGTTTCCATCAAACCTTTGAAGATTGGACCAGTTTTAAAATGAGTTTGATGTTTGACGGTTTCAGCCAAACACAATCGTGCACAACAAAAATGGACGTCAAGAAATTTTAAACTAACGAACAATATCTTTAAACGATTTAGGTAATGAAGATAATTATTTATGTAGAAGCTGTGTGGGCATGACTGTTAATATAGTGAATATTGCACATAATAATATGATCTCAGCGGCATTAAAATTCATTGTGCAGGAAACATTTCTGATAAATAAAATTTTAATTTAGTAAAGAAGTGAAAATAAATTACATTCCTTACATTTCTTCCTGAGAACGAATAATTTGATGGCCGTATTTTGTCTTCATGTTTTATTGTCAAATATAGTTGAAGGCGAAAATTTGACAGTGTGACAGGAGCTTCACAGGGTGTCAATAATTCACGTTTTCCTGCGGCATTACTAAACATGCATCCAACGTGCTGATATACAAAAAGAACACCCACTTCAGTCGAGGGATTTTGAGTGCTTTCAAGACACCCCGTACATTAGAAAAACCATTTTTAAAAATTCAAAATGGCTAAAAGCGGCTTTTTCGAAGCACTGTGGCTCAAAATATAAGCTTCACATACATTTTAAAAAAACTATTACACGGCCCTGAATTGAAATTTCCTACAGTCTTTCTACTAATAAAATAATAGGGTCACCGCTGAAAGTTCCAAAGGTACACTGCATGTCAGTTCAGAGACTTGCGCTTAGTGGCGATGGCGAACATGATGCGCGAGGCAATGGCGCCTTTATTGCTTCTGTGCCTGTGCCATGCTACAGCATGTTCTCTCCCTCTATTTTTATTTCCTCCTAAATTGCTTTTCTAGCGATTTAAACTTGTTCTGCAAAGCCCTTTTTTTTATTTGGCTTCCTTGTCACTGTTCGGAACACTACTTTTGTTTAGTGGTAATTTTAAATTTGTGTGAAACTGATTTTTAATTTTTTTATTCCTCTTAAAACTGAGCAGACTATACGATTGTAAACCAATTAATCTTGTTTACTTTTCAATTGATTTGTAAATGCCGCAAACGGCCTTGATAAGAAATGTTTACTATTATCTTTGGTAATATTCAGTGGGCTCTACAACATATTTAGTATTTTGACAGCCGCTGCGATAGAGATCAGCACTTGTACTGTAATAAGGCAAGTAACTAATAAATAAATATTTTTATATTTGATACTTTGCAATTTTTGTTCGTTGTATTTCTGTAATCCTTTTTTTTTGTCAACTTTCTCATGTTTTTTTTTTTTTTTTTTTAATTGCGTTCATAATCTGGTGATTATAAAATATGGTCATGGAATTTTCCACTACATTTTCAACTCGTGGTATGGTGTTTCGATATTTATCGATTAGCCACATCACGACTTTTGGAACTTTGTCCAAGCCACTCCATGCACAAAGGAATTTGCTGACCACTTATTCTCCACCCCGTTTCCACCAGGTTGTGAGCGCAATTAAATTAACTGTTGAAGCTTTTAATCAATTATTATGTAGGATTTCAACACTGCCACCTTGTGCGGTCCAAGTCTACCCCAGGGAAATGCAACTGAGCCCATGTGTAGCTGGACCTTACCTGCCTGCCCCTTGCTGCATCTTTCTGGGGAAACATGTGCTATATTTACCGAGCTGTGTGCGTATCGCTGCCCACGCCGAATTTTCGTCCAAAATCTCATGGTCAGAACTTTCCAATTTTTTGCATGCTCCTTGTGCGTGATATGACGACTAAAACTTCAAGCTTGGGACTTAGTGAATTTGGAACTGACTAAACTTATAGCGCTTACCGTGCGAATTTTCTGGACAAGATGTGACAATAATTTTTTTTTATTTTTTTTTTAATTTAATGTTTGGTAATAACAAAGTAACATTTCTGCTGAAAGTATTGGAACAACTCTGTAAGTACATAGTAAGAATCAAAGTAAGAAAACGAAAGGTTATATTTTACTTGTGTGTTAACTTATTTGTTAACATTTAACAGTGTGTGATTCATAGCATAAAAGTTTGCGTGCACCCTCTTATTCTCTTGTTAAATTTATTCTGTGGAATTTGCTATATATATATATATATATATATATATATATATATATATATATATATATATATATATGTGTGTGTGTGTGTGTGTGTGTGTGTGTGTGTGTGTGTGTGTGTGTGTGTGTGTGAGTGTGTGTGTGTGTGTGTAAAGGCAACGACATAATGAAAACGTTTATATTAAATGTTAAAAAGAATAGTTTTATTATTGGTGATGGATATGAAACTATGACACTGTTATTATTTGTTCTTAGATATTTGTACTCAACTGGTGAGGGAAAATTATAAAAGAAAAAAATAAACATTTTTAATGGTTAACATATGTTAGTAATTCATTTGTAATCCTCCCCTTTTAAATTGCCGTCTGTGGTGAATTGAATGTGCTCACTTATGAATAAGGCAGTTAAGTTCATCGCGTCACCGAAATATAACTCGAATTTCGCAGGTCTTCAGTGGTCATTAAACGGAGATCGGCGATTGGCTGCTTTGAAGTGACATTTCCTGCAGTGCCACATTGTGCATGTTTCATCAAATAGGTATGAATTGGAAATGCTCGCCAGGCTCGTGATGTAATTGCTGCTCAACATTGAATTCGGTTGTGTTTTTGAAAATCACCGGTGTATCATCAAGCCTGGCGTTTCGCTGCATGTAGCCGATATGCGGGCGGAAGGACGATGCATGTTATCTTGGATTTTCCCATAGCTGATCGAACACAATGTCGCCTCGTGAACGTTAACTACGTCACCTCGACATGTGGTGAAATCTGTTGACATTATCTCGGAGGTGTAACATTTTATTGTGATTTTGTAAAATAGTTTTAAAAAAATTAAATCAATTCTGGCCATGTGTTTTCGAAGCGAATAAAATTGCTTACGAAGACCAATATTAGGTGCACCTTTTTTTCGCGGAAAGATTTCCACACATGCTACGTTTCAATACCCTACGGGCAAGCAAGCAGCATTCTTTCGCTTATTGGCTACGTGTCTTTGTGAAAAGATATTTTCTTATTTGACTGGCCAATCACAATTAGTTTTCTCCGATATTTTAAGTCGCTTCGCGGTCAGACACACCTAAGATGCGTGCGAGTTAATAATCCAACCGCGATACTTGTTTTGAACTAACGTGTTTATGAGTACTACTATTTGTGGAATCTTTTCGCGAAAATCGTGTGTTCCTAACTGTGATATTATGCTTTGTATCAGATGGCAGTCATTTTCGGAGCAAATAATAAACTTATAAAATCGTTTGTTATTGAAACGTAACAGATTAAACGTTTGGATAATCGAATGGCAAAATGTTATTGTTATTGCAGCCTTTGGTGCGTAACTCAGGTAATGGTAGAATAAGCATTATGTGTAGGCCTATGTTTGATATTTCTAAGTAATGAAATAGCTGCGGATATTGTTAAGAATGGTGAGCAATATTTTAGAGCTATTAACTAAAACATTGTTAGGCTTTTTGTGACATTGTACATGATGTTGAAACAATGTCAGAAAACATTTTTTATATTATGATTTATCATGATCATATAATGATTAATATTAAAGATACTGTTAGTTAAACAGTTATAATTCTGTTGTGGAGTTCAGATTATGTCTTGTAGTCTGTATAAGATTTTTCTTTTGATAGTATTTTGCATTACTGTAGCGAAAAACTAGTAAAAGCAATAAATATAATGAAATACAATATATAATATAATGCTTACAAATATAATGCTTACATATTTAAAGTTCATATTGTATTCAGTAGATTGTCATAAATGCTTACTGCTAATTACACTATTGCTTTATGGATAAGTTTCAGTAAGACTCAGTAGTTTGTTTAGGAATGTTCAAATTAATAGCAGTTAGGACGGTTGGTTCTGTTGGTGCCTTGGCTAATTGGATTCTTCGGAACTCTTCCTGCTGATGTCCTTTCCACCACGGTCAGAAAGTTATGTCCTGCAACTTGCTGTCGTTTCGCGTACGCTTTGCGAAGCTCGCGGTAAGTAATCGCACAAGCGTGACCCAAAACACTCTGGTTTCTCCCATAAGAACACATGCACAGTAAGTGTCATACTTGTTCAAACTATCGTCATTTCGCCTTTTGTGTTTCTTAAATTGTAATAATTTTTGGGTGACAATTAAAAGAAGATTTAATTTGTGTAATTCAATAACTCTTGTGTTATAGTATCCCAGTTTAACGTATAAAAACGTGTCTATCCCGAATAAATTCATGCATAGGCTAGCAAGTGTCAATGAGTTGTAATTAGTGGAATTTCGTGCTTTTTATTTCTAGATCTGTGATATGTTTTTTTGTGTAACAAGTAAACAAGAATAAATTTGCATTATACAAGGATATGTGTTGTAATATTCCAATTTAGCATAACTAAGAGGTACCTTTTAAAGATAACCTATAACACATTAAATTACCTAGTTTTTTCCTTTTTACTCGAGACGTCAAACCTAAATTAACTTAGTACTCTGTTACGAAATTAATATGATAATCTCCTTTCCATATGACTTTCATAGTAACTATAGTTGACATTTTATTCGTGTCCAAATAGTGTACTTAAAATCAGAGTCAAAATTTGTTACCTATTTATTAGCATAACAAAATTAACATAAAATATTGAAAATGACATATTTGAGAAGTACAGGAATTGCTCAGTAATGTCCCAAAAATCCTACACAGTGAGGATAGTTGCAAAGATCAGGGGAATTATGAAATAAAACTTTTAAAAATGTAATGTAATCTTTAATAATATTGTGCACAAAACTACAATTTATTGCCATGCACACTAAACAGCCCTTCTTTGGAAAAAGTCTGTTGTAAATATATCATTGTTTCGAAATACTCCTACCTACAAAGTTCAATGTCACAAAAAAGTACGAGTAATATTAAAAGAAAAAAAACTCCAAATAATTTCGGTCTTGCTTCTCAAAGTAACATATCCATTTAAACTAACTTAATGTGTGTTCTAATTAACAAGCCAAGGGCCCTTGCATGGCTGTGTGTTCCTGGCTATGTCACCGCCTGAATTTGCGGTAGGGGCATGACTGCACCTTGAATATCCCATTGAACTAGGAGCAATAGTGGTGTCCTCTACACATGCCCTACACTGTAAAATTAATTGTTCATAACAATTATACAGCTTATTCCTGTCGTTTTATGAACACTTATCCGTACCAAAAACCAAGACAACATAATAAAAATGTGTTGAATTGGTCGATTCTCCAATTACTTATGCATTGGCACTTTTAACAATTTCGAAATGAAGATGAGAGTGTGGATTATACTCACTTCATTAAAAATTGATCAAGAGAATGTGTAGAACTGTGGGTGCTGAAGGGATCAAGGGTAAGTGACAGTGTGTGAGAGAGTGAATTAGAACACAGCTCTAAGATTAGTAGGGGAACAAAAGTTAGTAAAATTTCTGTAACATGACATTTACATAACTGGTAAACTCGAAATATACTTTTAAAATGGAAATATAGTTCCATGATAGCACTTTGCCTTACACGACACACCAGATGATACGATACCATTAAGCAGTAAAATCTAGTATGCATTTTAATATAAAATGGAACGGGAACACATAGGCTACTGCAATTTAAAAACACGAGAAAGAAATTGAAAACAATGCCAGATTTTACATTTTACTGAATTTTTCTCTGTAAATACAACAATCCAGAAGAGGCAAGGAAAAATCATACGCAAAAGTGCCATTATGACTACTTGTTTGTGGAAAAAAAAGTACTCTAATTTGACAAACAGCTTTGCTGACATTTTAAATTTGAAAATTTTTAAAATATAAATCATGTAAGTATATCACGTAAAAATAGCACTATTTCCTTACAAAGAAAAGATATAGCCGTCTTTCTCTTTAAATAAAACAATTCGTACTAAAAATATCGGGATGAAATTACAATGTAAATTACAAGTAAAATAGATTAAAATTATTTTGGAATATGCATTACTGATCACAACTGTGTACGCTGTTTAGTGTTAGGCTATGCAGAATGTAATGATTAAATTTTTTTAACATATTACAAGCCACAAAAGTGTTTCCAGTTTTTAAAATTTTCATTGGTCTACATTTTGATAGCAGGGCAGTTAAACTAAATCTGCGTTCCATTTACATGGCTGGGTGTATAAATGGTACATATTTGACTCCATATTTACTTATGCGGTGTGTGATGTATGGTGACCTACTTGCGCACAACTCCGAGGAAATCCTATACACCATAGGATGTAAGTTGATTGTTACACAAGTCAAATACATTGGTTGCTTACGTGAATGGTTCTCCTGCATGTCCTCACGTGACAGTCGACGTCCTGCTGCATGCCAGTATTTCATGAGCCACAATTGACTGTTGAACCTACAGTACCTGGAGCTACTCAGGTGGCCAGCAGGTTCCCAACCGCCTAATGAAAGCCTAGGATTTCGCACTTGCCAACTGTGAGACCCGTCCAGTCACAGTTGCTGACTCTGCTTTTCAACATGTCGTGGCGAGTTGCTGTTTACAACAATGCCTCAAGGCACTGCATTCTCTCAACACTGACCCTGAGTTACCTAGATTCGCACGACAACTGCAAGTTCTTCGTTGTAACAAAATTGTTTTCAGAAATTAAAAAGCTCAAAATAATACGGGAAACTTAGGGCAAAAAGAAAGTAATATTTTTTCCCGTTTTTATTTGACAGCCTTGAATAATAAGGGGAATTCTGAAATTTTCATAACACCATATAAAAAAAAATTTCTGATGTTAATCGAAGAGAATGCAGTAGTTATTTATTGTAAAACCCAAGACACTGAACAGAAAATGTACAACATACATGTTTGGTCATCTTCAGACACGAGTTCATGCACTGGAGTGGAGAGATTTGGGTAACTCAGTATTGTGGTCTTGAGAGCGGGTTAGAATGGAGCAGCGCCAGAATGCAAGGGCAGGGGAAATGGGGAATCCCAGAGAAAACACTCTGGCCAGCACAGTTCCCACGTGCGAAAATTCGGGAGTGATCCCGCCGGGAATCGAGCCGGATTCGCCTTGGGGGGAGGCGAGTAGTCTGACCACTACACCACCGCGGCCCCTGTTCACGCACTGATCCACCACCGCTGCCACTTTCCAATTGTTGATTTCTTCTTATAACCTAGACCTCGTATCCTGCTAGTGGTGTTGTTTAGGATGTTTTGTTTTGTTACATACATGAAAGTAAACATCTACATGTTGTTTACATGTACTGTAAATAACATCTGTATAGGTATTTTTCATAGCAGTTAATGGGAAGTGTTATACATGTGCCAATGTCTAGTTATGAGAATTTATGTCTATAATATTACAGGTAAGGTCAAAGTATTCATGCGAAAATAATTAAAAGAATTATAAACCATAAGATTTTTGAATACTGAAGAAAATTATATGTTTTATAGTTTCTTTATAAAACGCTATATAGACAACACCGCTACTTATTCTTTAACAAAAACAATATCATAGGATCATATGAGATATAAACTCTGCCAAGACAAACGGTTTGACTTGTAGGAAGTTGTAACAGTCACATAAATAATTTTAATAGTCACTGTATGTGGCAGCTTTCAATCTGCCGAGGATTACATTATTCAAATTAGTTTTTTCGTATGTCAATTTTTGTAAAGTTAGAAATTGACCTCGTTGTGGCATTTTACCATGTTTCTAGAAAACATAACAACTGACAAATTATTTGAGTGACCGTTAACGAACACTAAGCTGTGCAATCAAACACTACGTCATCAGCGACATAGACGAGACTTTCATATCGTTTGCCGTAAAGATAGCTCTATGTTTACTGCTGCACTCTGCACGACACAACGGAACTACAAGGGCTCTACTCGTGATGTCTTCTAACAGCGTTGGCAGCTCTGGTTGCCAGCTCGCTTTCGAGTGTCCACTGCCACGGGCCATAGAGAAAATGAAGTACTAGTAATAGCCCCTGGTCTCGGGTGATAGGTTTCTGGCATTAGCAGATATATTTAAATTTTCTTTCAACTCGATACATGTCTGTTTTGTACTCCACCAGTTATGCTGATGTATTCTGACAGGCTCCGAGGTGAAATATTCAATTTTAATTTATAATATACACCTCAGTCGTCTCACCCAACGTAATTTACGTATTCACACGTGGCTATGAAAATAAAAAGCCAGCAGCACTAGGTCACTAAACAAAGCACAGCTCGATGCCAACTTAGTTGAAAAACTGTAAGCTAATATTAGTTTCAGATTACTTTCGTGCGCTACAAAATGGCGCCTTACATGTAGTTTCTGTAACTTGTTTACGAAATAAAATTACTAGGTATTGGTAGAACGTACAGCAGAAGCTCTGATACGTAGAGAAAATAATTTTTATTTGCTAGTTAATATTATTTGCGTTTGTTAGCTAGTATTAAAATTCTCCGTTATTTAAATAAATTAATACTTTGATCTCAGAAACATTATAGTGGTGTATTGTTAAGCAATATTACCGCTCTTTTAAACAGCAAATCGGCTTTTCTAAAGTTGGTTTTGAGTGACAATATTCTGGCAGAGTTTGCACACAGAATGCTCTCCTTTTATATTTTATGTATAATTGAATTCAGTATTTGTACGATATATCACAAATGCTGCAGATCTAAATTGCTTTTAAATTATGACAAACAGAAAATATACTATCATATATTTGACACTGCATGCACTGCATACACCAATACCAGTGGCGAATCCAATGACGGGAGGGGGGGGGGGGCTATGGGTGTTGTGACCTCCCCCCCCCCCCATTTTTTTCATTCGGATGTAAACTATTAGAATTAAAATTATTAATAAGCCTTTAATTTCGATAAAATCATAATTGTTGTAAACTATGATGCACCTTATTAGGACATGGAATTTCATATGACAGGGAAACGTCAGAGAAATGCCAGGGAATTTTCCCCCAGGTCGGGGGGAAATGTAAATAATTGCTACTCTGCAAAATTGTTTAATGGTGTGAATACAGAATGATGTAATTATGAGCATATGCATTTTAAATTTCCAATTTTAAGTTTGTGAACTAGTAATAATGCAACTTTGCCAAGTGTCACAGGGCCTATACGTACAAAATAAAGTATTTGCGTGTTTGTAATGGGCACTCCAGTAAAGCGAATAGCATGTATCACGAGAAATGTTGATCAGCCGAATAAAATATTGGCACTGTTGGATAGGCGTGTTGCAGTACAATTTAATTCAACTTCACTAATAGCATTTTTTTTCTCTGTCAGTGGTAAAAAAAATATGGTATTTGAAGGTTTCGGTTCTGAAAACAGGTAAGGGATACTGGTAAGATTCTGTCTGGAAAACAGGTAAAATTAAGGAATTCGAAAATATAATTTCAGTGGACACCCTGGTCTTAACACATACGCGAGGACCACTAATGCCAGTGTAATCTCCCTCCCTTCCTTCAGTCAGTGTAAACCCACTCTTGAGAAATTTCTGGCTACGCCACTGAATATCTACTCGAAACTGCCTTCACACATAATGAATTATGAAATGTATTTTAGGAATATTATAATTCTAGTACACAGTAGTATTTTCAAGAAAACTTTAAAATATGAAATAATATCGAAGAGGATTTTAAATCACTAATGTAAGTCTTGATCGGGACTTATATCTAGATTCATACCATATCGTTGATAATCAGATTTGCAAATAACTCTTTTGATGGATATATTATTTATGTAATATGGTGAAATATTATAAATTAAATATTTACAGACACCTAACTGTAACAAAGCGTGAAAGGAAAATTAGCATCACATATTTCATCGTACGCATTTATAGCATATTACTTCAGAAATGTTTTCATCAGCCCAATGTTTGTATCCACCAATTAGTGGAGATGCAGCGTTTTGCAAAAATAATTATCGTGATTTGCTGTATTTCCAAAATGCTTCAACTTATATTCTCTTACACAACTGGATGATTTTAACTCGTGCTGGTTTTAAGCGTCTGCCAGCGAATTATAGATGTTTTCTCCTAGAGTAACCTAAATGTGGTTGGCTTGGTCTAGTAAGAAATGTTTTCTATTCAAGACAAATGTCTGATAAACAGAGGAACGCTGAAGTTGGGCACATATAATATTGAACTGTAGGTGGCACGGGATACTTTTCACAAGAATCAGGTGACCCTACTCATTAGACATTGAAAGCATGCATAAGACATCCTGAAATAGATTCGCGTCTTCAGAACGTTTCTATATTGTTTGACACACTGAATATTTGTATGCAAGATATTTTTTACAAACTCTTGACATAAACAAGTCATCGTTAAGTATATTAATGTTTAAAGTAAGTATAGATGCCGTATTCGAACTAGTCATCTAAAGTTGTGATATCACTTTGCGAGAATCATTATATCACTTTGTTGTAGTTTATGAAGTGCATATAAATTATCGCTGGATTCATAGTCAACCCAAATAAGAAGTTTCTGATATAAATCATGAGCATTCATTCCTCAACATGGGTGCAATTAATGTTTAAATATTTTCTTAAAGCTGTGATGGTAGGTAGGACTTTTCGCCTCGTTGAAAGCAATATCATTATTGGTGAAACCAGAAACATATGCAACAGTAGTGAGACAATTACAAATACACACGTGCCTTACCCGGGACTCGAACCCAGAAAACTTCGTACCATAAGTTAGTGTGCACTCAAACTCCATTACAAAGGTCGATTCAAGCATCAATCTCGAATTTAATCAGTCTAATGTTTCTAATGACAGGGTTTAGTAACCTAAAATATTTACAGGACCATCATTTTGAAAATAAGTGACTGAGCCACTTAAAACACGTAAGTTTGCATGGCCTACCAAAGCACTACGTGTGTGCAGAATTTGGTAAATGTCGGTATATTAGTCCCTGAGATATTACATAAAACCACCGTGTTTTTCATGTGACGATCTTCACAAATGGGGGACAAAAATATTATGTATTAGCACATTAGATATAGCATACTAACATAACATTAATTCATAGCCACCATTCTGAACATATCTGTCACACTGTCCTACCACAATACAAGTTCTTCGCCAAATGATGATACGAATGGGTTGATTGTTTCCCGGGATAAGACAAAAACTTAATTAGTATTATAGGGCTAACTTACAAAATTCCAGAGAAATTAAGCTATGTATAGACAAATCTAATTGTTGTACTTGATACTGCCAGCATACAAAGTTAAGTTGGAAATTGGTTCGTTCATAAAAGATACTAAGCTGAAATATTATAGAGCCACAATTTTGAAATTGGTGCCTGACATACTTAAAACATAGCAGTTTCCACCCCCTGCTGCAGTGCAAACTGTTTGACCAATTTGGTTGGGATCGATCAATTACATAAAAATTATTTATTAATGTGACGCTATCTTAAAAAAAGACGGACAAAATATGCTCCATGTAGACATAGTTGGAGTTGTAATATGTACTACCTGCATACAAATACACTATCGACCAGAAAGTAATTCGGCACCCGTGAAGATAGGTAATTCAGTACGTTAGTTGACTTGTGTGGACGCCATACGCTGCAGGCCGGTGTAGAACCAGTTGACAAGGAGATGGCACGAGGTGCAGAGCTATCGGACTTCGATAAGGGCGTGATTGTGAGCTGCCATCTTAGTGGGCTGTCTAGCCGGGTGATTGCACGGAAAGTAAGCAGGTCCAAATAAACTGTAGCATTCGTCCTGCGTAAGTGGAAGGTCGATGGTCATTGTGCCAATGCTGCACGTTCTGGGCGACCTCCAATCTTGACCGACAGAACTCGCAGAACCCAGGAACGTGAAATTATCACAAATAGGGAATAACCCATGGCTACCATCCGACAGGAGTTTCATGCAACAACAGGAGTATCGGTTTCCATTGAAACATTGCGTACAGAGGCCCACCGACTTGGATATTTCGGAAGAGCAGTTGCACATAAGCCCCATATCACGACAAGCAATAAAGTTCGGCGACTCAGGTGGTGTTTGGACAGTCGCAACTGGACACTGGAGCAGTGGAAATCGATTCTGTGGAGTGATGAGTCGAGGTTTACATTATTCCGGTCCGATCGACGTGTATGGGTGTGGAGTATACCCGGGGAACGGCTTCTGCTGGAGTGTATAGCGCCAACTAGGAAATTCGCTGGTGGTGGAGTGATGGTGTGGGGCTGTTTCATGGCCTTCGGCGTAGGACCGCTGGTGTTTGTCCATGGTAGCATGAACACAGATGCCTATTGTAACATTCTGGATAATGAAATGCTCCCAACATTGTGGCGTTTTTACGGAATGGACCCGTGTTACGTCCAGGATGACAATGCCACGTGCCATGTTTCAAGGGCTACTATGCAGTGGTACGCCGACAACAATGTTCGCCGATTGGATTAGCCCGCCCAGAGCCCCGACATCAACCCTATAGAACATCTTTGGGACAAATTGGATCTCCGGGTGAGGGTTCGTCAGGCGCGGCCAAAATCCACTGCTCAACTCATGGAATGGTTGCAAGAGGAATGACGACGAATCCCCTTGGATGTCCTGCAAACACTCGTAGAGAGCATGCCAGATAGGGTGGCTGCTGTTATAGCTGCAAGAGGTGGCCCTACGAGATTCTAACGGGATGACAACCACCGAGAAAACATTGTGGACAGGTGCCCAAATACTTTTTGGTCGATAGTGTAAGTTGGAATTGATTACATAATTTCGACGATATAATATTCTAAACTAAGCTAACTATATGGCCGCCATATAGAGAATAAGCTTCTGAGAAACATGTAACTTATAATAGAACATCATATGGAGCAGTGCTACTTGTTTGTCAAATTTCGTATGAATCGGCTTATATTTTATCGAGACATGGCATAAAATATTTTTTTTTTCCTTCGTGTAGCACTAACTTACAAACTGGCTGACAAATATGGCTATATGTTGGCACATTGATGCTTGTAGTAGACACTTTCAGCATACAAAATTTGGTCGAGATTGGTTGAATGGTATAGTTGATATATATACTAATAATATTTTTAAGAGGTAAAGTGAGTTTGTTTGTTTATAAGTAACAGCTTATCTCGGAAACTACAGGGCCGATTCTTATGATTCTTTCACTGTTAAAAAGTTGCATTCTCCCAGATGGACACAGGATATGTTAAATTCCCAAACAAAATCCCTGCGAAATTTCAAAATTTGTTAAACCATTCGGAGAAAAATGAGCTACTTGACTGCTTTCTAACCTGGCTCTACCAAAACTACAGAGCCAATTCTTATAATTCTTTCACTGTAAGAAAGCTACATTCTTTGAGATGGACATTGGCTATGTTTCATTTTAAAAGAATTCCTTGAGAAATTCCAAAATTTGTAAACCAAGTCGGAGAAAAATTAGCTACTTGGCTGTTTTCTAAGCGTGCTCTACCAAAGCCATTAAAGATAAATTGAAACAATGTTACAGTAAAATGTCGTAATTTGTCGTAGGTATTCGCAGGTAGTCGCACGTTGTCGCAGGTAGTCACGGATTGTCGCAGGTAGTCGCAGGTAGTCGTATGTAGTCTTGCGTAGTCACAGGTTGTCTAAGTAGTCGCAGGTAGTCGTGGGTAATCACGGATAGTAGAAGGTTTTCGCAAGTTGTCGGAGGTAGTCGCAACTTATCGCATTAGTGGCAGGTAGTCGCAAGTAATCGTAAGTAGTCGCAGGTAGTCAAGTGTAATCGCAGGTTGTCACAAGTTGTCACGGGATGTCGCAAGTAGTCACGGGTAATCGTAAATAGTCACGGGTAATTGCGGGTAGTCGCAGGTAGTCACGAATAGTGGCAGGTAGTCACGGGTAGTCGTACGTTGTCGCAGGTAATTGCAAGTAGTCGCAGGTAGTCTCAAGTATTCGCTGATAGTCACGGGCGGTTACGGGTAGTCGCAGATAGTCACGGGTAGTCGCAGATAAACACGGGTAGTCGCAGATAAGCACGGGTAGTAACAAATAGTCACGGGTAGTCGCAGGTAGTCACGGGTAGTCACAGATAGCCACGGGTAGTCGCAGGTAGTCACGGGTAATCAAGGGTAGTCACAGGTAGTCGCAGGTAGTCACAGGTTGTCGCAAATTGTCGCGGGTAGTCATGGATTGTTTTAGGTAGTCACGGGTTGTCACGGGTATTTACTGGTAGTCGTGTATATAAGTAAGTATATATTTCAATAACTCTTTAAAACCTGAGTAAAGCGATGGCGCTTTGCCAGTACCAAATA
This sequence comes from Dryococelus australis, assembly GCA_029891345.1. Taxonomy (NCBI): domain Eukaryota; kingdom Metazoa; phylum Arthropoda; class Insecta; order Phasmatodea; family Phasmatidae; genus Dryococelus; species Dryococelus australis. The sequence goes on from CM057001.1 coordinate 113,469,782, forward strand.
AACCTAAAATATTTGTATGGCCACCATTTTGAAATAAGTATCTAAGCAAGTACAATTATGTACGTTTACCTGATCTGTCATAGTGTGACTTACGTATCGAATTGTGAGGGAATTGCTGCAATAGTCTTCGATATATTATGCAAAATCTTTATTTTTTTCATTTTATGATATCTTTCAAAATTGCGGTCTAACAACGTTAACTTCCAAATGTAATACTTACACGATGTTCTGTGATCATTAAAAATTTGGTTTAAATCGATGGAATGATTCCCGAGATATGACATATTACAGTAAATAATGAAATTGCCGCCATTTTGAAAGTAAGTTCTTGGCGTTGTCGAAAACTATAAAAGCCAGGTATCCTTACTAAGTACATACTGTATATATACAGAGTTTGGTTAAATCCGCTCGACGCGTTCAAAAATTGGAAAGGGGGGACACACATGTTGACACACAGACAGATATACATACACACAAACAGGAAAGTCTTTGCTTCCTTTGAAAAGTAGGCTTATAATAGTTACACTTGCAGGTTCAATACCATAAGTTTTCAAGTGAAATAATGAAGGATAACAGACATGTCGGATGAAGTATAATACACAATTCTTGCTTGTATAATTTGGAAACAGAAAGTCTTTGTATATACTATATGCAATTTATAAACGTCACACAATTTTTTATGGAAAACTAGGCTTAACCCCATACATACCTTTACACATACACATACACACATACACATACATACGCATACATTCACATATATATATACAATCACACATACATACAGGCCCCTACACAGGATATGAAAATGAGAGGTGGTGATGTGGTAGGGACAATGCTATGTTAACTTCGCTGTCAGTATCAGTTGCAAAGTGAACACAATTTTATGGTACAACCCATTTTAAAAAAACCCAAAACAATCGTTATTTCAAAATGTTCTCTATGCACAATTTTTTTTGTTTCATCAAGTATCTACTTCTCCAGCTTTATTAATTATCCGCAACCCCCTAAAAATAAATTTAACTTTCCGATGGTTTTCCAGAACTGTGAATGGTGGTCGAGACTTCCTATTGACAAATCTATTAACAAGTTAGCAAATATGATCTGTTAACTGAATCCGAGTTAGGATTTATGAAACATCATCCTACAATAACTGCACTTCTGTTAGCCATAGCCAGGCATCAGAGACCAGCTGCATAGCAGATTTGTATTTGATTCGGAGCAAATATCTTCAAATTACTAACTTTATAAATAATGCTGTACGAAAACATGGCAAATGAATAAATGTTTTGGGCGCGATGGTATTTAAATGTAGCAGTCACTTCGACTTGACTATATACAGTTTTTTATGTGCCCCAGGTCACACTCCTCGCGCTTCTAAATTTACTCAAGCATTGGCGATAATTAACAAGGCACGTTAATCCCGTGTTGTTAAGTTTTGAGACGTTTAAAACCTTTGTGCTGACGCAAAAGAAACGCTTAATTGTAGCTAGTGTACCGTTAACTGAGCATTTCTAAAAATTAACTTTTACAAAGAAATAACAGCGCCAAAATGTATATACGCTCACATAAATACCCCCCCCCCCCCTTCCTTCTACACCGCGTGCAATCAGAAATACTGACTGAGAGACAGTAATTACTGTGAGATCTTAACGCCAAAATAAAAGTGCTCTGTTCAAACTGGCGGCAACTCAGGCCGGTTTCGTTTCGTTTTATACAAATATAAAAACTTTTTAAATATCACAATTTAGTATCTCGGTGTCACATAGGCTACGTCATACAAGTGTACTGTCCAGTGGTACGTGTAAGGCAGTGTTGATTTTTACATGTGATTGAGGGTCACGCAGTGGTCCAAAACAAGAAACGATGGGTTTAGATGTTAACTGCAAACCAACCAAGTCAGTGTACATAAATCGTCAGAGGAAATAAAATTATTTCTTCTTGTCTTTTTACTGTAAAATAAAACTATTTCTTTCAGAAATGTAAAAAATGTAAAACTTATTTGTACACTTGGTATATCCTACGATGCATATCCAACATCCCTAAACTGGGAAGAAAAAAAAACTCTATAACTACGTATGTTAATGTAAATATAGAAGCAGTATTCGAACAAGATATTTCCACTTGCGGTATCACACTGCGAAAATATTTACATTACTCTGTTGGAGTTAAAAAATGCAAGTATATATAGACACCTTTATCCCTAGAAGAGGTACGTAAAAAATTTTATTAATTTCGATTTTGGATAGGTATTTAACTACCTCCGTATATGTCATTTCGTTTGAAGGTACAAGTGTATACAGTTATATATGTAAACGTATATAAGAATATGTTATTTAATTAGAATTCAACATATTTCAATTTCATGTATGTATTTTGTACTGGTTTGCACGGGGTTTGAAAGTTTTGAGACATGAATGACCAGTGCAATAAATGAATTTTATTCTCTATGGCGCGAGCCGAGGAACTATCTCCTGCTCGTCGGGTGTGTGTTGTAGGAGAACTGGCAACAATGTCCGTTCTATACTTTATTTTTGTTACGTTCCACAGCTTATCCCATTTATCGATGACAGTGTTACCTATCAGGAAACCCGTGAACTGCGTGCATGCAATTTCGTTTGTATCTGCCCTCGCATAAGGTGGATAGCTCTGCACGCAAATTAAAACCAATATTATCTGATATCCCCCCTTAGAACTATTTTTTGTGTAAAAGTTCCATTTTTATTTGAAAAATTAATACGAAACCTTAATAACTGCATTTATTTATTTATGCCAAAATCCACCGCAATTTGGCACTGTTCTGTAATGCAAATCCTGAGACGTGTCATACATAATATTGAGTATTGTTGGAAATATGCTAGGTATATAACAGTGGCCAAGCCGGCCAATAAACTAAAGAAAAATTACTAATTACCAACTCTTTAGTTTCCAACATTATCTCAACGTAAGATCAAAAATAACATATTTCAAAGAAAAAATGTTAAGTTATGTGAAAAACATTTGTACTTCATTAAATACAGGAATAAAGGATCTTTATTTTCATTAAGAATACATATTCCCTCATTTTGACTTGAACTGTTGGCTATACAGTTTTATCCCAAGATAAAAATAGATACCAATTATTTTCCAACAATCAACCAACCATGGCCATCAAAATAAAATTTAAATACAATTAGTTTATGTATTAAAAAACCAAATGTTTAAGCAAATACGGAAAATCGCCTTTGCATGGTGCAATCTGGCCTGATACCTCTTTAGTAGTGGGGGTTCCTGCTTACTGTAATTTGGCAATGCACGCCCTGCTTGCCACAATCGCTGTCCTAGATTCTACTTTACGTCAGCGGGCGCTCTCAGACGACGAAGTAATTAAAGGCGCCTCTGCACCAGTTTAACAATATACCGTTACACTGTAACTCACACCGGGAGTTTTACGTACTAATCTTCCCATATTTGCATTATGATAACTCAGCAGTCACCTCAGCTGAATTCTCAAGTGTTGTGTAGGATCACAAGTTTTCCTCGAACTGTTTCTCGTGAAATACTGGTAAATCAGCGTGATCACTGCTGTTGCGCAAGCGTGTATGTAGCACTGTAGCGTCAGAGCTCGCGACTGTTCGTAGAGTCGGAGTTGGCCCATTCGAACAGTGCAACCAAGTTGAAGCTAATCGAAAATGTTAGAATTGGGCGACGTTTTGAAGTAAATGTATGTCACTGATAACATTTTTAGGTGAACACGATCGTTAAATGTTCTCGAAAGATATTTATTCTTGTGTAAATTCACATTGTCGGCATATACTATTTTCGACAAAGTGTTATATCTAAGGTTCAAGTATTGTATGTACGCGGATATACATTTTAAGGCCACCACGTGACAAATGTGTTAAGACGTCACATCCATAAAGATCTTGCGGCTTCTTGTTTTTATTTCTGTTGGAAATATTAACGATACTGGGACGGATTGAGGAATTTCAGAGAATTTTATACATAATGTACATTGGTTCATTAATTTTTGCAGTCTCGTGAGGGTAATTTCGGTTTTGTTAGAAGTTAAACTTTTGTCGGAACAAATTTTTTATAATATTAGACATTTATTTTTATTTCTACAAAGAAAATTCTGTTTGCAGTATAATGGTAAGAGAAAATAATTGGCTTAATAGAAAGTTATGGATTTCGTATGATCCAAATTATGAATTAAGGTTAGTTAGGTCAGTTTAGGGAAATTCTTTTAAAGTGCTGAGTATAAGTTGGACTCGGATATTGCCTGTAGTACATGCGTGTGAGAGAGTCTAGCCTCAAAGTAATTTACTAGCTTTATCTGTGTTCATTTGGTACGGCATGTACAGGTTATCAAACGTTCTGTAAAATATTGAAATTAAATTTTCTTCTAATACCGAAGAAGGGTTAGCTTTAGCTGCCAACTTATAGCATTAAATAAAAACACATATTTCAAAATTATTAAGATCTCACATTATATTTTTATTGAAACATTCATATTATTTTATATTCAGACGAAAGGAGATCCTGAAACACAGTTTCACAACTACAGTGATAAGAAACACGTGGGAAATGCTGACTCCAAACTATATTTCAATAAATTACGAGGCATTGGACTTAGAGTAAATATAAATTGGGTGACCTAAAGACTTAAGTTGTTTTTGTAACACATCAGATTTAAAAACTCTTTCGATTCAGATAAAGTAATTATCTGTTACTCTTTACAAAACAGTTCAGATGTAGTCAGAGTTATTCATTTATGAGAGCTGACAAATGAAGCTTAGACTCTTTATGAATTAATTTGTAAGCGATAATTAATATTTATAGAAATTATATGTAACAACAATTTTTATAGTTAATTCCTACTAATAAGAAACATCGCGTATTTGTGAGTAAGTGATATCCCTGGATTGTTTATATAGGCTGTTCACAATAAAATGAGCACTTTTGGAGGTCCTCTCGTTTGGAATAACAATCAATAAATATGTCCTATTTTAGCCTTAAAGTAAACTTCCGAGGGCAGTGGAATGTATGCACTGTGTTTATTATTTACATGGTAATATTTATTTAAGAAGGTGGCTAAGAGATAAGAAATTGCCGAAAGGGAAAAGTAACTAGGGCCTCGAAAGTGCTCACTTTACCGTGAACAGCATACAGTTGAAATGTCCGCTGTGATCTAATGGGGAACTTCCGGGTGTTTGAAGGGGCGTAGGTCTGGAAAGGAGCTTTAGCCGGTGTCACTTTACAGGGTCGAATCGCTCCACAATGGTCCTTCCACGGGCCACTAATCACTGTCAGCGAGGGTGATACCTGCAAATCATCGGCGCGGTCCGCCGGCAGATTACACATCATAATCGTGCAATTACCGCCCCTGTACCCCGGGACAAAATAGCGATGCGATCGGCGGAGAGCGCGCCTGCATTGTCTCAAGTTAGGCCGCCCGCGGTACGCGCACGCTACCTGCGGTTGCATGCCCTGTCAGGCCAACACGCGTGCCCTCGCGAACCTCCATTGTCAACCATCAATCAGCCGCTTATCTGTGTGGCTCGGCTGCAATGTCTGCCTTAGCCCGATAATGCGCTCCCTGTAACGCTTGCCCGAGGAAGCGGGGAGGAGGGGGAGGGTGTGAGGAGCGCCCTAGTGTTATTGGACTGCGAGACGAGGACGGAGCTCATCGTGACGATTGAATCAAAGGGCCAATGGGGTTCGTAGAATAGCATGCTCTATCACGGCTCATTATTCTGTTATACTGGGAGTTTACTAATTCCCCAACTTGATTCGATAATTCCCCCTGAGTGTTCGTGTTCAGGATTTCCACACCTGAGGTAGCTGGTTCGAGTACCGGTCGTTTCTCTAAAGGACAGGGGCCGCAGTGGTGTAGTAGTAGATTACACTCCTCCCACTTAGGCGAGCCGGGTTCAATTCCCGGCGGGGCCACTCCCGAGATTTTTGCATGTGGGAATCGTGCCGGACGATGCCTCTGATTGACAGGTTTCCTCGGGATCTCCAATTTCCCCCGCCTTTTCATTCCGACGCTACTCCATACCTCACTTCACCCTCATCGGTTCTCAAGACCTAGATGTTAAGGAGTGCCCTTAATATCTTCACTAACTCACTCACTCTAGTGGACAATTTGGTGAATTTGCAGTCTTGAGGTTTATCCTGGGGTACTCTAATATTTTTTATACACATTTATCAATTTTTGTTTCGTTTCTATAGTACTGCAATGAGTTACTGAGTTTGCATTTGACTCTACTTTTAAATACAATTCTATCCTGTGAACCCCAAGTACTGTGCGTAATTCAGAATTACAATTAACAACACTGTAAATTTTTGTAAGTTCACTAGCAAAAGAGTAATGGTAAATGTAATCCATTCGTAATGGAAATGTTATTATATTTCAGAATTCAAATAAAGAAATGATACTTTATACAGTTGAGACTTAACTAATCACCTTGCTCACTAAGCTCTTTCCTGATTTGTGAAGAAAAATAGGATAGCTACAAAGGATATATGAGAAAAAGCTCTTGCATACCAGCTTTCTTAGTATAGGCTGTTCACGATAAAATGAGCACATTTTAAAGCCCTTATTAAGATGTACTTATATGCGCGGTGTGTATTATTCCCCCTTATATGAATTTAACATTGCCATGGGCATCATCACTTTATTCATGCGTCGGTCAAGTGAAACTGTGAAATTATTAGAAAAGTAAATATGTTACAAATAAACTCGTTTTTAGAATTCGATGCATAAAAAAACTAAGCCAAAAGAAAAAAATAATTTAAGTTATCACAAACAGTTACCTGGCACTTTTTCTTTGACGTTAATATGTGGAACTACTTTTCATCCTTCGTTACAAACATGACTGTGCGCATGTCACTCACTGCGCCCGTTAAAATAAATACAACTTGAAGCAGTGACTTTTTTCTAAGTTTGATTTCCAATGTGATCACTTTATTGTGAACAGCCTATTCCGTATACACTTGAGTACCCAAAGTCAAGAGAACGGCATTATTTAAGGGTATAAACTATTAACGGTAAAATGAGCACATTTGAAAGCCTTGCTTATGATCTACTTGTATGCACGTTGCGTATACTTCTGCCTTATGTATAATTAATATTGGCAAGGGCGTCATTACTTTGTTCATGTGTCAGTCAAGTGAAACTGTAGAGTTTTTAGATTAATAAATATTTTACAAATCTGCTAATTTTTACACTTCGGTGCATTAAAAACAGAAAGCGAAAGAAATCGTTAAAATTATCACAGATGGTTACCTAATACTTATTATTTGACGTTAAGATATGGAACTACTTTCCAGCCATTGTTACCATCTTTACTGGGCGAATGTAACTTTTTTCGAAGGTTGATTTCAAAAGTGCTCAATTTATCGTGAACAGCCTTTAATAATCGGTGACGCCTCGCTACTGTTACGTCCTTTTAAGATGCTCTTTTCAACCGTGTACGATTAACGTATTTCGACTTGGATTTTTGACGAGTATTGGCCGACATTGTGTTACGTTTTCTTAATTTTTTACATTAAACTCATGCAATTTCACCATAACCACACCACACAAATTATTTTTTTTTTAGCACGCAATCGATTAATCTTAACGAGAGCTGTCGATTGAAACCTAAACGAGCGACGTAGCTTCACCTAGTCAAACGTTATACTACGCGGAAGTTATTAGCCGTAGCGAAACCAACTCAAAATTGCAGCGTCAGCACCCCCCCCCCCCCCCCCCCCCACCACACCCCCCCCCCCCCCCCCCCCTGGTGCTTCGCAGTCCTCACTCAACGTAGCATATTCTTTGATCCTTTGGAAATACAGTGGTGCAATTTAATTTTAAATATAGACTATTATAGATCCGGAGCTGCAATGCCCAATTATATCCTCCCCTTTTTTTTGTTAGTTATCGGATTTTCTGGATTGTGTCCCATTATGGTTGCAAATTTAAAGACGTATACACGTCAAAAATACATAAGATGGCTCAAGTAGTTTCGCTCTCGTGGGATAAATAAACATGAAATGACAACCAACTGTGTGTTACTTTGAAAGGAGAACGCGTTTCTCATCGGCCATACTTACAATTTACTTGCGTGGATGTCAGAGGGAAGGGAAGTGGTGGGGAAAATGTCGGAGGGAAAAGTAGGAGGATACGTAGGAAAAATATTTTCCGTTACGGTGGAGACCGCTTTTCGCACATGACAATTTACTTGCGTGGATGTCAGAGAGAAGGGAAGTGGTGGGGAAAATGTTGGAGGGAAAAGTAGGAGGATACGTAGGATAAATATTTTCCGTTACGGTGGAGACCGCTTTTCGCACATGACAATTTACTTGCGTGGATGTCAGAGGGAAGGGAAGTGGTGGGGAAAATGTTGGAGGGAAAAGTAGGAGGATACGTAGGATAAATATTTTCCGTTACGGTGGAGACCGCTTTTCACACATGACAATATTCTTTCAAATTCTGCAACGCCGATCCCACGATTATTAGTACTAAAGCCAAGGACCGAAGAAATACGATACGTGCGATCTAATAACTCAGTACGTATTTAGTCCATTTAGAAGTATTGTAAGTTTGTGAAGAAGTATCAATCAAACGCAAGTAATTGGTACAAAAGAACATACTTACATAAATAACTTTTGGCACGTGATTGGTCCAGTACTGTAGTAACTTAAACGTTGAAGTCCGTTTTGAGGTCAAAAAGTAAGAAACACTCTTACTTAAGCTTCTCAGCTTGTAGCATGAACGTCTCGTCATGCTTGAAAAATTAACCTCGGAAACAAAAGGAATTCTTTTAAAGTCCGAAATACCCCAAATGCACCAAAGAGAAAAGAACAAATTAATTTATATTTGTTTATGTACAGATGGGCAAGTTTGCAATTTTTCACTCACTATAAGTTTTGCAATAATTGATTTTTTTCGTTGGCAAGTAGATATATAATTTGGGCTTTATCATCTCAACAGCGAGGTTATCAGAGACGGAGCTAATTGCTCAGAGAAGTAGGAAGGGTAAAATGGATTGCAGTGGAGTGGATAGATATTTGACGGCTCTTTAACATAGAGGCCTTGAGAGCCGATGCCAGGAAAAAAGAATAGGCCACGGCGCGTAATAATAAAGTACACCAGCATTCGCCTGGAGGGGTTCCGTAAAACCATGCAAATACTGAAATCACAACGGCCGGGCCGGGAAACGAACTACCTATCTAAAATGTTGTGGAATGACTATCGCTCCGATTGCAGGTAGCGACGCACCCCTTCTGTATGCAACACGTACGTAACATGGCGTCCCAAGTGTAGGCAACCACGCACCCCCTCTGTATACAATACGTACGTAACATGGCGTCCCAAGTGTAGGCAACCACGTACCCCCTCTGTATACAATACGAACGTAACATGGCGTCCCAAGTGTAGGCAACCACGCACCCCCTCTGTATACAATACGTACCTAACATGGCGTCCCAAGTGTAGGCAACCATGCACCCCCTCTGTATACAATACGTACGTAACATGCGGTCCCAAGTGTAGGCAACCACGCACCCCCTCTGTATGCAACACGTACGTAACATGGCGTCCCAAGTGTAGGAAACCACGCACCACATCTATATTCAATAAGTTCGAGGAAATGCACGTCGATTATTGGCAGTCACTCATCACGCCTCCCACAGACGCTTTTACTGTACTACGTATTATGTTTTTCTAGACTTTTGTGGTGTTAGAGATAGTATTGGTAATTCAATTAAAAAAACATTGGAATAAGGAACGCAAATTTCTGTGTTTAATTCGACTACAGATGAAGGAGGTATAATCTGTTTACGCTTAAACGAACACTTTTGAAAGCCCTGCTTATGATCTACTTGCATTCAAGTTTTGTATTCTTCCGTCATATGTAAAATTAACACTGGCCAGGGCATCATCACTTTATCCATGCGTCGGTCCAGTGAAACTCTGAAATTATATGAAAAGTAAATATTTTACAAACATTATCATTTTTACACTTCAATGCATTAAAAATACAGAAAGCAAACAATAATGACTTAAGTCATCACATATGGTTAACAGTTTATTAGCCGTTCAGATGTGGAACTACTTTACATCCCTCGTTATCAACTTTACTGTGCGCATGCCACTCAGTGCGCCCGCTAAAATATTATGCAGGTATCAACAGTGACATTTTTCCAAAGTTGACTTCAAAAGTGCACACATTACCGTGAACAGCCTTTAAGATGCGAACAACCATCCAAACACGGCGTGTTTTAAGGGACTGCGGATTTCACCGGCTCTCCGAGGCCGTCCGTTGTTAACACGCGGCGGGCTGCGGACGATACACGGGCCAGCGACTGCAGACGACAGTCCGCGATGATGTATGAACGACGTCATAATTTCGTTCGTTATATCTGTCCGGAGAGTCCGTGGGGTAGGGCGTGGGGGGCGGTGCAGAAGGGGAAGTCAGGTCACAGAGCTCTCACGGGGGTTGAAAGAGAGTGGGAGCAAGTAGGGTGGGTCGGTGAGAAGGGGGTTGAAATGGGCGTTTCGCGCACCCTTTGAAACGAGGGGGTGGGGGGGGGCGCGAGGTGATTTACACGGTGGGGGTTAATTGTTTGTGACGTGCCGGCGATATCCAGGGCGTGAAAAGGGGCTCTTGGGGGAGGGGGGAGGGTTGGTTCGGTCGCGCACGCGGGGATGCTCGCGAAGGGGTGTTGATGTTTGTGTGCTTGTCCCGGGGTCGCGATTGGAATAGGGATGCCAAGAGGGGGGCGGGTGGACTCTCTGCGGAGTGGTGTAGGGGGTGTGTTGGAGTCGGCAGGTCCGAGGCTATAATGTCACGCACTCACGCGTTTTCGCGCTAAAATGACGGCGAAATGGCTAGGTCCGGAGGGGGGTGGTGGGGGGGGGAGGTTGCCAGCGACACGCACGCGATCGCAGGGTCATTAACTCCGGGCCAGCGCGCGCGTGGACGCTGCGTTCATTAAAATAATTAACGCGAACCTGGCACGTGAGATTCCAATTAAGGCTTCGTTTGAACTAGTAATTCCCCAGGAGTTTGTTGTTGTATGCGTACCTGCGCCCACGTGTCCGAAGCGACGATTACCTGTTTTGTGAAATTTCCGTCGCGCAATAATAATGAAATTTTTTTTTCGCAGTTTACGGACGATTTGATATTTTGGTAAGGCGAAAGGTTTTTGCTTTCAAAATGATGTAATTTATTATTTTACGTTTCACCTCTCTATAAAAAAATTATAATCCTCTTAAATAAGTGAACCATCTAATGTTGTTACTTTAGCCCTCTTATAGAACACTTAGAATTCGTTTCGGGAAGGCAATTTACAATTACGTTATTTTAGAAGTTATAATCTATATCTTTTCAAAAGCAAAACATTCTATACACGCACATAACGCTTACGAACGCCGATGAACTTGATTTTAATCATATGCGAAGTATTACAACCTGTCGAACGTAAAACACACATAATTATTTTGCAACTAGATGTATTTACTGCATGTATTGGGTGTCGTTTGCGAGACATGAAAATAGTTTTCTGGAACTTGTAATTACAGGAAGTCCAGAAAGCCTATGAACAGCAATGATGTAATGATAGATAATACAGAATATACAGCACTTACAAAATATACGAACTTACTTCGTACTTACTTCTTCAAAAAATAAATTACTAGAGTGTGTTTCAGGTTTATATTTGTTAATTGTGTTAATTACATGATGTAGAAGGTTTTTAATAAAACAGTAAACATAGTAAAAAAAAAACAAGTTTATAATACTAACAGCATATCTCAGGCATAGGCTATTCGCGGTAAAGGAAGCACTTTTGAAAGCCTTTTAGTTTGGAATAATAGTCAATAAATATGTTTAACTTTAGCTTTAGACATTAAATTTCGAGTTTGGTGGAATATACGTATTGTTTTTATTACATACATAGCAATATTTATTTGAAAAGTTGGCCAAGAAGTAAAAAAAGGGCAGAAAGAAATAAGTAACTAGGGCTTCAAAAGTGCAACACTTTGCCCGAACAGCAAAAAAACAGTACACATACTTTGCCGCGAACAGCATATAAACAACCAGTACACATACTTTGCCGCGAACAGCATATAAACAACCAGTACACATACTTTGCCGCGAACAGCATATAAACAACCAGTACACATACTTTGCCGCGAACAGCATATAAACAACCAGTACACATACTTTGCTGCGAACAGCATATAAACAACTAGTACACATGCATAAAACTGTTTGTACTGCTGCAAAATATTTTTGTAGGCGAGCAGGGTCAAACAATTTCTTTGTAGCTTAAAAAAAATTATTTTTTCTTGTAAAAAAATGCGATAAATATTTTTTTTAATTTTCTCAATAATGGCTTTTATTACAACTTACGTGATCTTAAAAAATGGAAACGAAATGATTTTAATAATGCCCTCGAAAATTACTGACATGAAAGATAATACACGAAGAAATTATATCTAATTTTATTTACAAAAAAAAATGGCCGACACCAACACTCAAACCCGCAACTTATAGGCTGTAATGCACGAAGGTCAGCACAGGAACAGTACATCTTACACGCCTTTACAATGTCCAGTGCTATCATTATTGGTTATTATCTCTGGCAAGAATATAGTAGGCTTGTCATTTGGAAATGATTAAGGTTAGTAATTGGGGAAATTACTACATTTCAGAAGAGTTTAAGTCTTAGGTAGGCTGAGCAGTCGCATAGATGGAGTTTTACAAGAGTAAAGTATGTTGTTTGTTACGAACTTTGCGTCGTGTTAATAGTTATTGACAAAGAAAACCAACACATTTTTATTACAGTTAGGTCGGTTGGTTGTACAAAAATTAACTGGGGAAAAAAAATGCACATAGCGGCATGACCGCAGGAGCTTATCTTCCCTCGCAAAGTAACGTAAAAAGCTATAATGTATTTCGCACTCAAGAAAACGTTGAAGGTAAAACGTTTTCTCCAATTCAGTGGGTGTTATAAAATAGCACGTCTTTCGTTAACACATTCATTTGTTTTACGTGAAATAAGTATCACAGAATGTAGTACTTTGTAAAACTTACACTTCGCAATCGAAAGTTATCCTGGTGGTTACAAAATGTTTTCTAGCTGTGTTACAAATAAGGCTACTGGAACGTTACAAAAATAAGTTTTACAAAGTCTATAACAGCATTTTTACAAGGCTTTTTAAGTGTACTAAAAACGTTACCAGTGAAGGTTACAAAAAATTTTTACAGAGTATGCAACTGTTTCCTCCACAGAAGTAGGAATTTATAAAGCTATCAGAATTTGGTTCGACTGTTAATGTCAGTCCTTCAGTTTATTAGGAATTCTAAATTCTTACACAACACCCTATGAAATTCGTCACTTGGATTCGCCATTACGGCAATTTCATCTACGTAGATGCAGAGCCATGTTTATTAATGAACTGTGCCTTTCAATAAATACTAAACTATGTTCATTCCGTAAAATTAATCAAACAAAATATGTTTATTTATGGGCTGGAAATTAAAATAAAAAAAAGAGGAATCTGCTATCTGCATATAGGTTATGGTGCTTGAAATACATAAATAACACACAAATACGTGTTAGTAATTACAGAATTAATCCAAAAATTCATACTGATATATGTACACATATAATTTATTTCATTAGCTTTCTTTCAGTGTACATAAATTCAACGCTTATCAAAATGAAACACTTTGTCTACAATGATAATTGTTTTCAAACAAAAGGAACTCGCAATTCATCTTGTATCGAAAACGCTAAACATATTAGCAAAGGAGTAAAATAAACTACCCTACGTGAATTAGTCAAAACCTTTTTCATAAAATATCCATACCTAAAATTGTCATATAATTATTATTTAGTTATTTCCTAGATTACTGGTATGAGCAGTTAAGCAAATATATGTGGGTCAGTCGGGCGTGGAAGGTTGAAATTCAGTTTCAAAATACTGATCATTAGTGCCGTATAAAGTATACCAGCATCATTCGTAACGAATACGTTCCAGCGGTTACATAACTCAAAAATTTCAACTGGAATTTCGGCTCCAATACAATATATAACACACCTTCAAGCAGAACAAAACATTTACTGTGACACACATCTATGAACACAACCCGGGACCAATGAATATTTTTGCACGTGGTATGTATCGGATGGGATAACTTTTTCTGCCCACAGCAAATATCTAATGATCAGCGGATGCGTACAATCTATTACAAAGTGCATTTACATAGACGTTGGTATCGCCCTTGTATGCGTTTCACTGTGACCAATTAGAGTATTTCCTTTCGTATTAGTTCTTCTGTTAGGTGCCATTCCCTCGCCTTGTGTCGCCTCTAGATTCAAGGAATGTTGCTTGTATGTTGGTTAAGGCAGGTTTATGTCAAAAGAAGGGCTCGATGACATACACAATTATTCATTTTTAATGTTTGGTTTGTTTCGCGGCGTAATTAGTTCGAGGGAGATCCGACCCGGTAGTTTCTTGCTGCTGTTTATTGAAGGCCTCAGAAAATAATCGCGAATTCTAATTTCCCCTTTAATCCTCTGCTTATTAAACATGGTGACCGATGGAATTTGTAACGCTTGACATATTTTGCAAGTCTTTTGGAAACATGCATACACTATAGTATTTTCAATGGCAGGTAATGAAGTAATTCTATTTATGTATAAAATTCGTTCAACTGCAGTTTCCTCCACTTCAGAGTTCTGATTTATAGGGTAATATTTCACGTTAAGCTGAATGAGTACTCAGAGCAACAACTCATTTCACAATTGCACCAAGTTGTGGAATACAGTATTTTACTTGCAAGAAATTTAGGCGTGACCTCTTACAATATCTGAATTATCGTATTCTGGCTATCTTTTACTAAAATTCTCCTGCGGTAGTGCGAGTTTGTATACTTTACTTGGATTGCATAGTATTTGTCATCGTGCGATCAAGAAAAAGTTGGTACAGTGATTCACGGAAAAATAAATAGGACTGTATCGTCTTCGGTAATAACTGACAACCTACGTAAAGAAGATGGATTCATGTGAGTTTACTGGGTTTCAATCTCGAGTAAGTTATCTATCATTGTTCCGTGTAGTGAAGAATTCTGTATTACTTCAATATCTGAGCCATCGTTTGGTCTGCACAAGGAGGGCAAACGTGATCATTTTTAATTTAAATTCGTGAATAGCGTTTTTTACAAAATTTTCTGTATGTAGAAGAATTAAGTGATAAACAGTAATTGTAATCGTTTTCTGCTTCGATAATCTTAGTACACTGTTAAACTGACTAAACGATTTGAATCACTGGAAGTTTTGAATTCATTGCGAGTAGTCCGAATTTATTAATTAACTTATGACAATTTGTAAAAGCATTTTTGAAATGAATATGTTCTCATTTCAAGTTTATTCAAAATTGTTACCCGTATGTAGAGTCTAAACTGAATAGTTACTTTATGCATAGTAAATATTTTTTGTTTAAACTGAAAAATTAATTTTGGAATTGGTGTTTATGTTTGAATAATTGAGAAAACTTTAAAAATGTGATTAACAAAATTTAATTTTTGTTCTTTTCTCGATTTTTTACTCAATTAATTTGTCATTTCTTACTATGCTGAAATATAATAAAGCAAGATTGTCGCTAAATAACAACAACAATAGTTTTTACTGCCCTGTTATTCGATACGCTGTTGTTCATGTCATATGAAAATAATTAATAGTCATTTCCTAGATAGTAAACAAGGAATCACGTTTCTATTCAACTAACGTAATATAGGTAAATATTTAATGAATTTTCGCCAGAGTGATTGATACATTTTACATCTAAATATTTATTTAGCTAAATAAGCACTCCGCTGATTTCTGCCCACTTAATTTCTACAGTTTATTTTAAAAATTTTAATTAAATATCAAACCCTCGCACTTTTACGACAAATCAAACAACGTAGTCTCGTAAACTAATTTTCATGTTACAAAGCCTTCACTTAATGCTGCCTACATTTCACTAATACAAATACAAAATAATTTATGTAATAAAACAATATTTGATCATGTATGAAGCTTATATACTGAACTAAGCCGGACTTATGGCTGCGATGTAGTGCATCATAATAATGGATTTGTGATTTAAAGGAAATAACTGTTACTGTTTAAATGGTGGTATTTTCCCTTTAAAAAGAGTCCATGGTATCTATGGGTGATTTTATTGACACCTAGGAGATACGGTTGCCAATTGTTTATGGGTCAGACCTGCTGAAAGTTCTAGCATATGAAAAAAGTGGCCCGACAATTTGATACTAATTCAATTTGATACTAATTGTCTCAATTTCTAGCCTTAGCAAAAATTACTACGCAAGGTGATTGAGGGGCATTCTAAAATCTTGTAACTTTACCATCAATGTATCACACATTCCTTTCACACACGTTTTTTGTTGACCAAAATCATGAGCCAAAGATCAAAGAAGTGTAAACAGCGAAAGGAGTTTATGGAATTCGACAAAATTAATGTGTCCTATAACGCCACTCTTTGATAGCTATAGAATTTCCTCTGATTGTCACAGATTTTCAAAATAGGTTCCTGGAAAGTAAACACTCGGAAAATTCCGAAAATCGCTACCAAACATCTATCTCAGAGCCTGTAAGGACCTTCCAAATTGCGAGAATTGTAAAAGTAAAAGTTATATACTACTTTAACAGCAACCCTTCCAATAAACATATCAGTTTGATGACTATTTTATCGTCCACAACAGTGCCAGTATCGGCAAAAGAGGACATCCTCGACCATTACTAAAGGGAAATTTTGGTTTTGAAGAATTTTTCAGAGCTGGAAATGAAACCGAAAACCTATATTAATTCGAAGTCTAAGTAATCTTTAAAACCGGAAGATAAATGGAAAAACGTGAGGTATGAAGCTTTTGCCTTTGTTTATTATTGTAATTGAGACACGACCTTAACTTTAAACGAATTTAAGAAGTGCTATTGAGGACTATGAATTTCCGATGATTCCAAGATCTTATTTTTATCAGATGGGACATTTCACATACCAAATGCCAAAAAAGTTCCCTTCTGTTAGCGATTGAAAACTTCAATGATTTTAGTACAGTCTCTGAAGGAAACCACAACAATGTATACGTGTGCGGACTTACAGCAATTACCGCAACAAAAATGAAAATAGTTCTTGAGTACAATGAGGTAATACTACTATTTGAAAAGTACATAGCTAATACTCTAAAACACACGTTTGAAATATTGGGAGAGACAGTTTATGTAACCTGGGCCGTTAAGGATAGCATACATATCAAATAGGTATCATTGAAAAATTTACGACCTCACAATTATACAAAATGTCAGGTAGATGAATATCTTGGTGATTCCATATTGGACGAATTTGCTTGTACGGAAAAGTGTGTTGTGGTCTTCTTCGGGACCAAAACATGTAGCAACAAGTTAGCCATTTTGACCCTAGTCTAACTATCCATACTTATAAGGAGGCCGATACGAAGAATCATCTCCACTTTCTGGACTCAGTGAAAAGTAAAGGTGTTCGTAACAAATAAATATAAATTGATATTTTCTCTTGAAATACAGATATATTCGTTTTGCTAATGGACCTAGTTGCATCACATTCAAAGAGAGGTTATATAAATGTCATCAAAGGCGAAGTATATAAATCCAGGAAAATTAACATCAATGGCGGATTAGCATTTTTGACATTTCTAAAAAAAAATGTGGATATGTGTACCTCAGTATCAAAGACAATAGTGGTAAATATAACACCATTTCAACACTTGGAGAAGAAAAGGTAGATCCGCTGTTCTATCTTCATGCAGTTGGAGAATCCATTGATACTTGTGCTTTTTATGGAGGACTGCAGATCTCCACTGTCTCCCAGCTTCAATGGTAACTGTTCAGAGCACGAAACTTAGAAGGAGACAAACTTTCCCTCCCCCGCATCACACACTAGGAGCTCTGAAGCCTCGCCTCTGGAGAATACACACAACGTCTACCATCGGGGAAGGTAGAGGATAAGTCTACGCCAAATATACCTGCTACTGTTGGAATCGGATGGGAAAGTGGCGAGAATGGTCGTGATACACGAGAAGTGTCTGCTACCTCCGTCTCCATTAGATGTAGTTGAACTTTTGAAATGTGGGTGTATAACATCGTGTGAAAATGGGGAACTTCTCGTGTACTATAAACTTGCTTGCCTGTGCAACTCCTTGCAAGTGACATTGTTGCAGCATCGTAAGATAATCATTCCGTTCACAGTGCTGACGAACAGGAAGATGAATCACTTTTAGAGGCATGCGCACTTTCATGCTTAACTTTGAGGTTCCTTCTCTTTATACAAAACCCACTTCACCTCTCTGTATGCACTCTAACGCTGTTCATATAGTAAATTAATAAACGAAGATACAAAATAAGAATTTCGTTTACAATTTATATTTATGAAAATAAAATTTGTGCTTATACTATACGGAACCAGAAAACAGTATGTTTTATTTTAACTTATTTTGTAAAACAATAATTTCGTGGAAATTAGTAACATATATTGACGATGTCTACTGCGTGATTTTATTTTATTCCGAGAATAACTTTATCAAGCTTGACTGTTATAATCATGGTGGTTTATTCGCTTCTCTTATTGAAATAAAATCAAAATCCACATACAAGTGGAAATATTTCATTTTAAATATATTACATATTAGGAAAAAAATATGTTATTTACAAATTTGTATTTATTGCATTTATTAAAAAAAAATAAAGCAACACAGGAATCGCCAAATTACATATAACCTAGAAAAGTGGACATATTAGATACTGTGTTAAAATTGTAACAAACAAGCAGAATAACTAGGTACCTAAGGTTTTACAGCCTAAGACACCTAGAGCTAAAATACCAAGCAAAATTTCAAACTTGGCACAATTTGTCAGCGGAGTGCTGATTTTATAATATCGTTCCGATGCAGTTTTTTTAAATAATTATTTAGAAATTTGTTTCCAATAATTATTATACTTTTGTGTGTTCATTGATAACTGGAATCCACACGTGGAGATATAAATCCTACGTGGCTTATGATGCTTCACAACTGAAATAAACTGAAAGCGCTGTAATAATTTTGATATCATAGTTTTTTTCACGGTCAATTATATAATTTTACTGCTGTATTGAGTTTCTTATTTCATCTCAATCTGTATAATCCGTAGACGTGAAAAATATAAAATGAAAATAGAGCCTATGATACGTGTAAAACAGGACACAATGTGCAACTGTAGAAGAATATCTATGTTATTATTTTTCCATTTCTTACTATCATTTTTAGGGAACAAAATGCAATCGATTTTAGTTTGACTCATAGATAAACACACCGACAAATGTCATCTTAATAGTTTTGGTATGGGTTGCGGAGACATTACAGTAATTGGTGAAGGTGGTTTGGACGGGGAATGGTTTCAGTGTAGTACGAACAGACTGCTTAGATGTAGAAACAAAATTCACATTACCAGAAACTGTTATAAACATGGCCCCAATAGACAGTTCTGTAGGTACTCCAGATCTACGTTTAACAATATAAAGGACTGGCGGTTTACGAAATTTCTATAGGCTATGCACGGTAAAGTGAGCACTTTTTAAGGCATTGCAAAAATTTCCCTTTAAAACAATCTCTTTCTTTCCGCCACTTTTTAATATAAACACGGCCATGTGACTAATGAACACAGTGTATACATGTCACCCTTTTCAAAAGTTACCGTCCGAGGCTGCAATAACATATATTTAATCAAAGTTAAAGCCTATTTTATGGCCATTAATAAGTGTTCACTTTATCGTGAACTGTATATATCAATAGATAAACGGAACTTAAGTATTGTTATTTTATTTTCACGGACATAGATATATATATATATATATATATATATAAAGTTAAAGATAAAACGTCAAAGCGTGGTGGCGATTTTACATATATGCTGTAAAATTTAATAGAGTAGATTTGATGAGTCGATTTCAACAAATGCTGAGCCAACAAAGAACCACTTAACTGTGCAGAAGTGGCCACGCGAAATGTCTCGCTCAGGTGGGAATTGTAACGGCACCTCACTCTGACATTATCTCTCTCTCTCTCTATCTCTCTCTCTCTCTCTCCCCCCCCCCCACCACCACCTGGGAGTAATCTCCAGGACGGATATCGCCTTCCCTCCAACCCCTAACCCCATCCCGCGCCGCCAGCACCCACTCATTACCAGACGCCATCATCGGAGGCACCGCATTACACATGGAAATTGATTCTACCAGTGGAGACTGGGGTGGGGACGGTGTTCGGTGAACCCCACAGGGTTTTGAGAGGACTGGGGTTACTCTTTTGTGAAGCGGAGCTCTTTGTTTGTCCTTTGTAAGACACCGTCAGACGCCAGGCAGAGTTTAAGGGCGGCGGAGCGAACAGCGTCGTCTCTTGCGCGCCCGAGCCCTTCGCGGCTTCTCATTTCCTGATACCCATCTCCGTGCTTAGACGTTCCAGCCCTGGCTCCGCCCTTCAGCGGCTCGAACTGAAAACGGATAAAAGAAGTGCGGCGGCGGCTTCTTAATAAAGCTCTGGAATTGTGTTTTGTTTGAAACTCCGGGCTCTGTCTAAAGCTTAACACGGCAGCCGTACACGAGCGCCTCGAGCCATATCCAGCTGTTCGCAGGCTGCGTTCGTAGTCCATACCGAAAAGCCGAATTCGCATGTCGAGGATCTCGGTTTAAGGGTCCTGTGTACTGAAACGTTTTCTGTGAAATCACTGATTGCGCCTAAAGGCGTGTCTCGGTAAATAAATGTTCTAGAAATACGAAATTTTACCAGGAAGGATAAAAAAAAACTATTATTTATGTCGATATATTTTTGCCATATCATATTAACTTTATAATGGAGAGAAAAAATCGTGAGTGTGGTCAAATATCGCATTTTTAAAGCTTGCCTTTGACATTTCTTTAAGCGGTAAAAGAAAAGTACGATTATACGCAGATAGTTCGATCTGTGTACTTTCATCGCGTGTAATAAAATCCCACTGTTACAGATCTAGTTTACACAGTAAAGCAAGCGTTAGGACGGAAACACTGCACGCCCACACTTGAAGCCCATAATTGCATATTGCACATAGGAAAGATTGCAATACGTTCTGGTGTCTTTCCCGTATAGGTGGAATAGCGTTGGATACACTGTAAAAACATTTATAGCAAACATCCCAAATTTTTGTGGAAATTTTCAAGCTTTAAACAGTGCGTAAACAGTACAACACACCAGGCTGCAGACATAGGAATGCCTAGCATCGTTAGCATACAAAGTTCTACAAATTTGACTTTTTACTGAGCAAATGAAAGATTCTACTATTAATAGATGAGGAAAATCTTTACAATTCGCACTTTCTTACTATAATACATATGCATTGATGGCGTAAATTTGTGAATATTTCTTAAAGTGTATTATCTTTTACGCTCCTTTGATTCTATGTATTCTGCTAGGCAATGCCATTAATACAGTCTGTTAGATTTATCGTTCGTCGTCATAGCATTTCTCGCTCATTAGGCAAGAAGACCGAATCAACGATATTATCAGCGTCACCCGCATCATGGCCAGAAATACAGCGCCTAATCTTAATCACCTGTTCCATAATACACCACAATCTAAAACTTGTTGACTTGGTCTTTCTTTGCATAGCATTTTAGCACGGAATATGGTACAATTGAGATGTACTGGTTTGATCTCCATATGAACAAACGTCAGTGACTTGATGGTGGATGGAAAATAAAAGCTTAACATTAGCATGAAAGAAAAAAGGAAATTAATTAGAGCATATGAATACCGAGTCAAAATCCGTGTAAAAATTTTGGAAGCTTGTCAATATCATGTTCTTACAAGCCACATAACCGAATATACTCTCTTAAGGTCTTTTGTAATAAAAGTTCCGAGAGGTTAAAATTTTAATACCAATTGTAATACAACCTCTGTACATAAGCAAAATATTTTGATCGATAGTCTCAAGCTTGATGATATGGTTAATCTAAAACAGCTTACGCTGTAAATAAATCATGATTTTGAGTCCAACGCATGCAGGCTACACGTATTTTCACTTTCGCATTCTTATTCCTTCATTTCCTGTAATTTATAGACCTATCATTAATTTTATGGAAACGGTAAACAATAAGAAAAGACATGAAGTCTTTATAGTGTACACAATACCTGTTAGCTCTTATTTGTGTTTCGTTTGTCTTCATGCATATACTGAATACTGCTGCATTGGATAACCTTTCACATGCAGACGCAATATGGAATGCGTCTTGCTAATGCGATAGGGGATATTTCCATATAGCAATATCGTTCATAAATTATTCACTTTGAGGTTGTAACGATAATAGGTGGAGGGGGGGAGGGCACGCTTTTGTGGAGATCGTAACGAGAGGAAGCACTGGCGTTAAAATTTGCAAATGGTGACTATCAGTCTGGTTTAACTTTGTGGAACAGAGCACTGAATTTTTGAACGAAAACTGGCACGTACATTTTTCGCGGGACTATTTGTTCAAGGGCACCAATGAAACGGTCAATGAACTTGAGTATTTGGGCTGCAAGACCATGTGTAGCCACGTGCATGAAAGATAAAATCTGATTCCCTAGTACTGAACGTATTTCAGTTTCTTCAATTTACTTTCAGCAATACGGACCGTCAAAATATTTAATATCCACCGTCTTTAAAAATGGGTATCAAAGTAATTTTTAAAACCATTCATTGACAAAACGAAAATCCTCTTCACCGTTATTTCCCGTTTTCCTTCATAATTCTCACACGTGAGACTTATTTCCTCAGCTGAGATTGCTTTTTAGTGTCGCAGTACAAATGTTAAACAATGCAAATCCAGGACCTTACAATTTTTTAAATAATCTGGAAATAAGTGCAATAAGGAGCTGAAAAATTTCTTTCCGCGGCATTAGCGGCAAACCATTTTCGCTTCAGCGTATTTTCACGCACAAGAAAATGAAGTTATCGAGCAAGCACTATCAATTTACAACCTTCGAAAGTTATGAAAAAAAAAAAAAAAAGATCTGAAGAGAGAAAAAAATTTTGAAAACTTTTTCTTCAAATCTAATTCGAGTCCGTTAAACACTCTAAATTCAACTAAGAGTATACTAAATACTTGTCTAATGTTCTGCGTAATGCACACAAACTGCGAACTGAACATCCATTATCATTACAGACTCACTACGAAGGAAAACTCGTGTAGGGTTAAGAGTGATCACCTCATCTTCTACACGTACGTGATACGATATTCCTTGATATAGATGGAAGTGATAATAGCAACTTTTATCTAATCAGCGTTTTTTTTCTTTCAATTGTTTCCTTTTTAATGTTTCTTCATCTAGCACTTTTAGCGATGCACGATGATGGTTAGTAAGCCCCATAAACATAAATGAAAACTAATTCAAGAAAGAGTACAGAAGACGGCACAGTATAACAATAGCCACTCGGGGCAAATTTACGGTTTTGGTAAATCTGATGATTTTTCTGAAAGTTATGGATGTGTTTCTAGTGTTGCCGTTTATTTATTGACACGAAAATATACACGATACTGTCAAACGTCTCAAGACGGCCATCGGTGTTGATTCCTGAGTCGCCAGCCAGCCGTGTTAACCAATAGGATGTCGGCCCTCTGATATTATAACATTGTTGACTCGTTGGGTTTGGCGCTCCGCTAATTTATGGAACTCAA
The DNA here is from genome assembly GCA_029891345.1 of Dryococelus australis. Classification (NCBI taxonomy): domain Eukaryota; kingdom Metazoa; phylum Arthropoda; class Insecta; order Phasmatodea; family Phasmatidae; genus Dryococelus; species Dryococelus australis. The sequence continues at coordinate 113,493,522 of CM057001.1, forward strand.
CTAGCGGAATATGTTGCCATTCGTTCTGCAGCATTCTTACCCATTGGTTGAATACGGCACGGAAACAACGCTCCAGCTCATCCCAAAGGTTCGTCCGATTTGGAGTTCTGAGCACGTTAATTAAGCAGTATCGCCTGATTATCTTTTAACAACGGTGCAAGTGGCATGACTTTACGGGCAGGATAATCCACGCGCTGCTAAAAGGAAAGGCCTGTTCGAGACCGTTCTCGTAAATTCAGAAGAAAGTTACTGTCATAATTGTCTTGTTACATGCCAAGAGTCCATTGCTCCATCTGTTGAAACTAATGGTCTTTGCCAAACCAATTTTAACAGCCCAGGCCGTTACACTACCACCAACAAATTTAACAATTGAATGAATTATTGTTCGCCAGCCATCCGCCAGATCCACACCCACGGTACATCTGAGATACAGATCATGTACCGTGCACCATTACTCCATGAGACCTTCTTCCAACGCCTTTATGTCCAATGACAGTGCTTGAACAACTACAAACAACATCAGACACCTCTGTGTCTGAGCAGTGACTTCCTGGCAGCGACGCTACGAATAGTGCTATCACACAGAACGTAGATGATAAGATTTTTTTGGGGAAGGGCGCTTGGGTGTGACGTAAAGTTTTTTATTCGTTGGAGTGGTGTAGTGGTTGGTAGGGGGAAGTGGGGGTTGACTTTATAGTTAATTAAATATAAAGGGGGGTGGAGTTCAGTCGTCAGCTACTGACCGTACTGGGAGCGGGTATGCTCTGACAACTTTACAAGAATCGAATCCTGACCTTCGAAATGTATTTGAAAAAAAAAATCAATCTGTTCAAAATTCTCTAATACTTTTTTGCATACGACGGGAGAATGTACAGAGTATAACATGAAGAAACCAAGCAGTGAAATGTTCAATTAACAGTGAAAAACATATATTTATGCCATGTACTTCTGACTGATAAGACGCAGTTTTGCTGCTAGCATAAAACCATGCATTAGGAAATATATCACTGCGTGTATGTGCGCTCATTGAAAACAGTGCAAAAATTCGTAGAGCGATAATGCTGCACGAATATCAGTGTTACGTTTCGGAAATGCCTCTGATAGCATTAATTATAATGTGTAAGTAGAGCCGCCACATTGTATTAATGGTATTTCCACATCACGTTTATAAAAGTTATTTACGTCTTGCTGTGCATATATGTTAAAACAGTCCGGTTTTTATGAATGACACAAAGTTGCTCTTAAAAGTTTAGTTACTTAGATGAAACGGATTTACTTTGGAAAAACCAAATCAGAACTACAATAATTATATTTCTTTGTTACGTATCACTTATTGCTGAGTAATAATTTCTCTGCATAAATTCTGTACCTTGGTAACTTCATTTATACATCTTCATCTCATATAAGTTTTGCTATTAATGTGTTCAGTGTGATAAATTCTTTATTCAAATGTTTACATTCTTATAACATTCAGTTCGTGCCATTAGATATTTTCAGGTCCCTGTTACTCGACATAGTTGTCAGGTTCCCCCTCTGGTTATCACCGTGCTCAGTCGCCCTCGCATAATTTGACTAGATGGCTAGTTTTAATGAAAATAATCGTCCTGTTTTTGTCGACAAAGACACTATAATTTCCACTCCATTTATAACTTTTGCAATGGGTTGGGTTTTAGCAGTAATGGCTGTTATCAGACAGGTCTGAAATTTCCACAGTGGGGAAAATCCGTGTTCACTTCCACTTCCATTGTAAGTTTACATTCCATTAAACCATAATTATCTTGGGAAACTACATATTACACGAGAATACATTATTATTTATTATATGTTATTGACACCTGTTTATCGTTCCAGCAACCAGATGAGAGAGCTGCTATGTTTTAGGTTACAAAAGCGAATCTGTTTTACATGGGGATACATAACTTATTTATATTATTGTGTAGGTAAATTATAATTTTAATATCTTTTTGTACCATTCCATGAACTGTGAAGAGGGACTTTAAGAAAAATAATATGTCCCGCCAGTCAAAGAAATACTCCCCTCTGAAACTCGAAAGATACTGTCATCTTTCAAATAAGAAGAGTTGAGAAGTTTTGTAGGCGCTTTCACAGAAAAGTTGACATTTGCACCGAAACAGCGCAGGTGCAACGAAACTTGCTCTACACTTGCGCCAGTAATTAAAGTTGGAATTAAATATACCAGTCGCAAGTTTTACGTACACAGCAACTCCGTTATTTCGTCGCATGGTTGTACGGTTATCACCGACAGCTCTCGGAAGTATTCAGTACTGCTTCGATGATTCCATTTTCGGCAGAGAAGAAATGGGGATTTAAAATATTTAACATAATATCAAATACACTAAACAACTAGTAAGTAGTAGAAAAATGTATTTTCGGTGCCAAAAGGGCCTGGAATCAGAGACTAAAGATGAGGTAGATCGATTATTCGTCTTCTGCGCATGTACCCAACATTGACCTACCCCAAAGGAACACAACTGTCCAAGTCACATGGTCAACAGTGATGGATGTGTTTGTTTACATCTCAATTTTTAAATGACAAGCACTTTTGTATGAATAAAATACTTTTAGCAATTATAATTTAACCAAAATACATTACATATTGGTTAGAGGAAGTATACATACATCTCAAAGCACTTGTTTACTAAACAGTGTTCTAATCTAAAATACAAACCACGCCGTTTCCGCTAGATGTGTTGGCAGAAAAGCAGTTCAATGTCGTAGCAGTGCGCAACCAGCGAGATCGATCTACCTCATCTTTAGTCTATGCCTGGAACCGGAGCTCAGAGCTGTTCGTGCTCTGTCATTTCGGTCTCTTGGCGGAAAGTTTTCCCTCAGAATTTCTTCCCCCCTCCCCCTCAAAATCGACCATTTCCCCTCAATATCGACTAAATTTCGCTCAAAACTTCCCTTTACCTTTAAAATTTCCTTTTCTTCCCTCCGAGAATGTATAAGCCACCCAGTTGCAAAAAGAAGCTCCCCAAAAGCCAAAAAAACTGATTTCATCCAATTCGGGAGGCTTCTCAGGGGCAGAGTAGTGGCGGCCATATTTGTTTTATATGCATAGTGTATGCCAAATCGATACACAGGATCCGGGAACAGAGCGGGAGCCGACCGGCTGCCATCTTGGTTGTCATCCATGTTAGCTACCATATTGGATACAAGTGACCTTGAATGACCTTGAACCCAAGAATCGGAAACATTTCCACAAATTTATAAAAAAATGAAAAATTTATATTAAAATTTTTATAAAAATATATAACAAGTTATCAAAAAAAAATTGTGTTATTTAAGAAAACTTATTTCCGGAGGTTCCTCCAGCACCATGTCAAGCAGATGACAGACCCTCCTCCAATCAATCACATTGTCTTAAAAGTCTCCTCCCCTACCATTGTTTCACACTGGTTAATTAGTAGATAGGCCATCACCACCCTCACCCATACTTATCAAGTCGCATGCAGCCATTTTGGATTTTTTGTTTCTCATTTGTTTATAAATTTCTGGAGGCCGCCATCATGGGTTTCATGTTGTCATTTTCAACACCTAGGTGGTACTACTTTCTCGATTTCGTTACCAAGCGAGCTGGTGACTTAGCCACCAGGTGGCAGCCATATTTGTTTATGTTATTTAACATATAGGTCGGCGCCCTCCACACTGGGTTATATTTCAATGTTTAGATAATGCTAATTTCTCGATTATGCAGCCGTCTATCGTCCTGTACTGAATACCGACATTGGCCATTTAAGTGTATTTTTATTAAAAATAATTTTATATTAAGCAGTATTATTATAATCTTTTATTAACTTGTATTGTTTGTTTGCATGGTGTCTCTCCGATCTCAATGCACTGAACTAGCATGCAGTCCACCTGCAGCACATTACTGTTCGTCAGGATGTAGCCCGAAGTGTGGAAGGGGCCAGCAGTGTTTAACTGCACATTTTTAGTATTTTCAGTCTCGCCACTTTTTTGTATCACTGTTCGTCAGGTTGCAGCCAAAAGTTTGAAAGGTGCCACCAGTGTTTAATTTCACATTTTTAGTCTTTTTCGTCTCACGAATGTATAAATAAATGTATGGATAGTCTACATATATAATAATAACAAAAAAATTGTTGAGACAAAAATTGAAGAATAAATTAACGAATAAACCTTTTAAAACTAACCATTTATTTATAAGTGAACTAAAAATATAAAAGTATTTATAGTAGTTACTGAATTTGTAGAATTTGTAAGACGTGGTCGAAAATCCGTAATAAACTTTACTACAAAGCATTATGTTTATATCAATTTACATTAGTATATAAAAGTTTAACGCGAATAGTTAAGAGCCTTGCGCAAGATATGTTCTTACTTCGCTTGCGTAAATGAGGTATAAATTCTATATTGTGAAAAGTTAATATCCTACTCGAGATATGTGCTTACTGCTCTTACGTAATTGAGGTGTACCTTCAATATTGCGCCATGCTTTTATATAACCAATTAAATAAAACGGGCCCTGGCCTCCGTTGAAGTCAAATTTTTCATATTGTGTGTGACCGCTCTAATGTTCTGTAGAGATCCTTGAATGTTAATAATTTTACTTCTTAGTGTATTTTCTTATTTATGGCATATTCCCAATCTCAATCAGAAGCAGATGTATATGTTTTTTTTTTTTTTTTTTTTTTTATTCTGAAACTTCCATTTCATCCCTCAACATAAACAGAACATGTTCGACAGACACAGACTTTCATATTAGTCGAGGGCTGCCACCAGGCCTAAAGCTGAAATCCTGGTTCCTGTATATAAAAATCCTGTAAAATCCTGGAATCATTGGGTCAAATCCTGTAAAATCCTTTGAATTTAAAAAACTGCAAATTACAGAAAAAATGTGGATATGAAAGAAGTTTACATATTTAATGTAGTTGTTTTTGTTTGGAATGCACAAATCATAGTAATTATTTTCTCCACTCACACTTATACTTTCGTTTTTATACAACGATTGAATCGGCGAAATGTTTGTTTCCTCACCACTGTGATATCAATGCCAAACTCAAAACACAGTCAACAAATTCGGATTGCACGAGTAAAAACTACCATTTTTCGGCTAAGGTTCTATTCAATATTGGCCTTGGCCTTTACACGCGACCATACAGCCAGGAACAGAAATATATTAAGATTGAAACAATGGCGTATGTCCAAAATATTTCGTTTAATTATACACCTCCATTATAAGAATCTTTCAAACAAATGCGTCAGTGAAACTGACACACATCGCTGTGGGTGATAGTGTCGCCACTGTGAGCAAGAGCTATATTTAAAAAAAAAAAAGGGGGGGGGGAAACACCTGCCTGCAGTTTTGGTTTGGATTTTTCTGGTGTGTTAAAAATCCGTAAAAACGGATAAAATCTATTAAAACGGCAGGTCTGTATTAGTTGCTTATTCCAATCCTGCTTCTGTCTCAAGCGCGGAGAATTGCAGCGAAACGCAGGAAATTTTGGTAAAAATATATCCAGAAGGAATGCGGCTTCGCTGGCCACGGGGGTCGTAATTTCTGCCAATTTGACGTAATTGACCATACCCCCACGTTCAGCGGCACTTATTCATACTGGCGGCGAGACTAATATGAAGTCATTAAAACGCAATTTGCATCCGACATTATTTTCGTTTTTAATGCGTGGAGTATTGCGCGGAAACCGTTTACGAAGTTTTGTTCTGCAAATTTGTTACGAGTTACTGGTAAACGGGAAAAAGTTTTTTCGTGAGTGGAATGAGCTACATCCAACTGAGAAATTTTGTTTCTTTCAACAAATGATATTAAGTAATTCAAGCATTTCATCTTTACCCATTGTTAAATGTATATGCTACTTTCGTAGAATATGGCATTATAATTGAACAAATAACACAAGATATGACTCGTGAAACGTAAATCGTTATTGCTCCTCGGTTAATTGAGCACTTATGAAATTAGCGTTTGTAAACTGTCCCTGCCACCATAGGCTGTTCATGGTAAAATGAGCACTTTTGAAAGCCCTGCATAAGAGCTACTTGTATACACGTTGTGTATTCGTCCGCCTTGTATAAAATTAAAATTGCTATTGGCCTCATCAGCGAAATTATTCGAAAACTACATATGTTAGAAATCTGCTAATTTTTACACTTCGGAGAATTAAAAAACGAAAGAAAAACTTAAGAAATAATTTAAGTTGTCACAAATTGTTACTTGACACTTTTTATTTGACGTTAAGTAATGGAACAAACGTTCACTCTATCGTTGCCAACTTTACTGGGCGCATGTCACTCAGTGCGCTCATTAAAATACATGCATGCAGCGGCAGTGACTTTTTTCTAAGGTTCATTTCTGAAATGCTCACTTTATTGTGAACAGTCTTCACCTGTCTATATTTTAACGGGCACACAGACCGTTATTCGCACTATAAAGTTGGTGACCACGGAGATAAAGTAGTCCCAAGAGGTAACGTTGAATAAAAATGTTAGATAAATATTTTTGTGTATACTGACATTATTAATTTTTCTTTCTGCTTTTAATAAATATACGTGTAAAAATAAAGACATTTATAAATTTGTTACATTAGTAACAGTTCCACGGATTGTTTCGGATGGTGCATGAATAAAGTCATCAGGCTCAAGGCCATGTTAATTCTACTTAAGGCGGTAGAATACACAACGTGCATAAGATCTTGGCCAATATGATATCTCTGAACAGGTAAGAATACAGACACTAAATGGCGTGGGGGTTCCTTTGATGTCAGCGTACATATTCACTGGTTGGTTGCACGAGACCCTGGCAAGGGACCTTGTGTCTGATTGGCTACCGCGTGCTGCGAAAAGTCCCTTATTTGCTGGAGAGCAGGTTAACAAGCGCTGATTGGCGAACGCCGTCCCGACATGTTGCTGACGAGTACCGCCATTTTGCTGGCGTGTGCCGCTAGAGATCACAGTACAAGTCAGCAGTTTCGCCTTTGCCTATTCTGAAGTAGTATGTGATAACAGCTTGTATTACAATATTGAAATTATTACTTAAAACCAATTCCTTTTGTGGTATTTAAATTAAATATGAAGATAATACATAATTTAACTTTAGTTATAGGTATTTAAAAAATTAACTTATTTTATATTAACCACACCCAGTTTTCTTATCAAACACGCGTAGATATCTTTTACATTGGAGAATCATGTACAGACGCCAGTACACACAAAAAGTCAATCTACAATTTTATTAATTTTCATGCCTCGGGGAGGAGGGGAGAAGGTACACCGTAAATTATTATTTTCCTCTTTAAAGTATCTGCATACATATCAAACAGATTATTTTACACAAACGTGACGATGTAATTTTTGTTTTTGTAATATTCTTGTTAGTTATAAAATTTCAATGCCCAGTATTACGTGTAACTATAAACAAAACTGTAACAGAACTTGGTATACGCAAAGCATTTGTAATAAAATAATTGTCCTAGACTGTTAGTGAGTTATGAAATTTTAGATTATTTGACGAATACAACATCAGTTGCTCAACAGAGTATCCCACAGAATTATCAATTTCTATTAGAGATAATGCAAAATAAGGTTTAAGGATGGCGTTTTTCTTTCTGTGATAATTGACTTCTTAGAAATGCTTGTATCGTCCTGCAAATAAATAAAATAAAGCGGGCTTTGTTTACGTGGAATACGCAATAATTAAAATTTTTAATGAGCTGTATAAGTGAAATATTTGTGAGGGAAGTTAAACAGGTCTGAACAGTTTGCTCGTCGTCTCACTTCAAGAGGCGAAAAGGTGTAAATGACTATTTATATATAGGCAACGACTACCTCAATTTATATTTAATTTCCGGTGTGTCGCAGTTGAACCATGAAAACTGTCCAGTTATTTTTAACTGGACAAAAGTAGGGCGTTGACAAACTAAGGCCCTGAAAATAGTTAACTATCACAGGAAGTAGATTGGATACTTGACGAAACAAATTACTTTTAACAACGTGCTGTACATAATACAGTATATGAAAAACTTAACACCAACATCCCCCAGCTGCATGTTCGTCATAGAATTTTTGTGAACAAAGTTCACTCTAAATCTGAATCAGTGATAATATTACTGTTTCAATCATTCAAACGTATCTGGTGGATTCAACAGCCACTTCAGTGAATTTAACTGATGAATCAGTGAAAATGCCATATTTCCTTCACTTATTGATTCAGTGACATTTTTTTTTGTTGCTGTTTACTCAGTGGTTTATTTTTGACTGATTGATCAGTTAAGCAGCGTGAAAAATGGCCGTCAAACAACGTTTAAAAATTTCCGTTAAACAACGTGTAACAACGAACAAACTAATAAAAGCAATACAAAATACTTTCTGAAATGTGTTTCGTCTTTCAAAACGCCATTTTATGCGGTAATATGAAGGCACAGCCTTTCATTCCATTTCTACGTCTTTCATTTCGTTTTCATGTAATCGCCACAGTGCTCTGTTCGAAAAATTAAACTGTATACAGTGTGGTGATGTATGCGTACATACTATTCGTTTTAACAATCTTAATGGTACCAATTAAACCAAAAACGAAAAGGAAGCGAATACAATTTCAATCTTCACGATTTCTCTCCCATAATATAATAAAGATATTTTCCTCTTTCCACTTCAACTTGGCATGCTAGCGCAGATGGCAAGGTAGCAGCTTGAAACCAAATAGTAGAGGACGTATGCGTTCGATCCCAGCTATCTGCAAGGTTTTTTAATTCTTTAAATTAAGGTGAATTGCACAATGTGTATAGTAAACTATAGTAAGTATGTTTATTTCACATAATTATTTTAATAGATTGAATAAAAACAATATTTAATTTGCCACTGCAGTTGGCCGTCACTTATTCAATCAGTAGAATTGTTTCAGGTCACAAATTCAATCAGTGAACATTTTTCACTGGAACAATCCACTGATTCTAAGTGGAGCCATTTTCACTGATTCGCGTAGTTAAATTTCACTGCGAATCATAGGTTTCCTACTGATTCGAATTTAGAGTATATATATAAACAACTTATGTCAAAAGATTTCTAAATATAAATTGCCTTTTTAGCATAGGACTATACAACGAATAAAAGATTTTCAGTGTTATCGCTGTTATTAATTTTTAATTTTTCATTTAACATTAAAAAAATTAGCAGTATTCAAAGTCATTCTTCCATAAATATGTGATTAAATTATTATAACAATTTTTTTTAAAACGTAACTTTTTAAATATTTGTTACTATCGTCTATGCTGTTATTATTGGCGGAATAATCTTTTATAGCATTACCAGATCCTTTATTACAATATATATATATATATATCAATACGATCTATTTATTTATTTAATTTTACATATGTGATATTTTTAGGTGTCGCTGGTCAGCATCGCATTGCCATTTACTCTCTCCACATGAATCGGAGTGCGGGGAAAGTTCCAGATAGAGACAACGAGATTATTTAAGCCGCAATGGCCTTCAAGCCAACAGATTTTGAGAGTCTAGACTTAGGAGGATTGTGCGACCTTAAGCGACAAGACAGCGAACCGGCGCGGGCCAGCAGAGAGCGTCCAGTCGTAAGGAAAGTGGCCAGCTGGAGTGAAGTCTGCCTACAGCGAGCATCGGTGCACTGGAGAGAGAGCGAGAGAGAGAGAGACTGGCCGGCGGGGCTATTGAACTGTGGATGCGTGAATTGAAACACTGTTTGAAACAATGATTGCAACAGAGACACTAAATATGTGTTTAATAATGGGCGTGAATTGACTGGAACTAATGCAGAGACATTGAGTATGACTTTAATTAGAACTGAAATCGACAATAAATATTGCGCTCACTGAGATTTCAAAGAGTAATAATGGAGATGGATAATTTAATGAGGTAAATAATATCTGTGTGAAAAAATCAAAATTGATATTTATTTTAAAATATTTTTTTAAGACCCCGATCGCTCATGAACTCATATACGCCCCACAGGGTCTTGAAACACCAATATTAGAAGTCGGATGGTGGCATTGAATCGTAATTAGGGTTAGGAAAACGGCTAGTATTAAGTGATGTTTATTTTAATTAATTTTAATAGCTGTAGGAAAAAAATCAAGACTCTTTTGTACATTAATCGCAGAAAATGATTTAGAAAAAAAAAACTGTCTGCAGAACTGGGAACTCTGCGAGCATTAATTGAGGGGTTAAGTAGCCAAGTGAGCGAAGTGTAAACAGATTGAGGGAAGATGTAAAATGTGAAATTAAAAACAAAGTCACTTAGAAGATAAGGAAATGAACACTGTAGATGAAAATGTAGACAGGAAAATAGAAACTGTAAATGAAAATGTAGAAGGGAAATAGAAGGCATTAACGTGTAAGGGAATACGAGAATGGACAGTTTAATGAAATAGTGAACAGTGTAAAGTAGAATATACAATATCAGTGGGAGAATGGACAATCTCAGTGAAATAATGGACAGTGACGAGAATTATATGAAACAGATAATGAGTGAATAAGAGAAGGAATGGCAAGAATTTCTTTAGCAACAGAGTTCCACTATCCCCACATCTGTAGTGGAGAAAATTGAAGAAACTGTGCTAGTCGTAACCAATACACCGACTACGGAGAATAGCCAGCAACTCTACGGCATTGGTAGCACGCAGTCAGGTCTGAAATATTCGCCATCCTGAACTGTTGGTCAGCCAAACAGCGGGCTTACTACCTCGCAGATGTACTGAGAGGCCCCATGCTGAGCATACTACAATATCTACCAGAGCGACATCGACTGGAGTACCACTTGTGTCGGCCTTGGAGCTACATTTCGGTGACCAATATCTGCGATATGCCCGCAGTCCAACTGCGAAGCCACACCCAGCGACCAGGAGAGTCACTTCAGGGTCTATGGCAAGACATAGTGCGGCTTCCACACCTGTCTCTGAAAAGATGCATCGAGGAGGCGTGCAACAAAACCGCAATACGTCGCTTCCAGGGTCCGTGCTACAGAGATTCGCCACCCCCAAGCAAAAACGGCCGGAGTGTTGGTCATTTGGTCAGCTGGGGAAGCTGAAAGCCTACTGCCAACACCTTCAGCAGCAGCAGAAACAGAAGAGGGAAAATATACAGCGGGATGAGGGTTAGAATACAGCACATACGGAAAACTTGTAAACACTGATCTTGGTGGGCGAAGGTCGGTGACTTCTGGAGCGAAGGCTCCAATTTTCTTACATGTATGGTGGGTGAATGAGGATTTTTTTCAATACTGGTGGAGGGGACCATGAATGATGTGCCTTGCCAAATGATTGTTGACACTGGCGTGACCATAACACTAGTAAGACCAAACATCTCTGGTCCTCTCCCCGCCCCCTCCACACCAACCAATCACCGACGACAGTATGGAACGATGCTATTTGACAATAGCAACAGGTGGGACCACTTCAGTAAGAGATAAGTGAACTTGTATCTTGGTGACCTTAGCCTAGAGCACAGTATATGTATACATAGCAGGGATAGAGGTGGAATATCTTTTGGGGCTTGATGAAATTCGTATGCAGGGGTGCTCTATCGAAACTTGACTTAGTGTGCTATGGATAAACAGTACAGAATTGAAGGTGTCAACAATGCATGATGTGTCTTCGACAATTATATGTTCAGTAGTCCATTGTTAACTTACTGTGCTACTCGCTTCTATTGAAATTGTCATTACAGTCAGATGTCAAGGAAGTTTAGTCAGATGTTTGGGGCTAGTTGAACCAGTACAGAAAGGTGACATCGTACCACGCAGTGTCATTATAGCAAGGACTTTGGTCTCTTCAATTTCTGAAAGTTTACTAGTTGGAATTATAAATTCGTCTGATAACGCCATTAATCTTGTGGAGGGGGCTGTGGTGTGGGTTTGCAAGCAGGTCACACAGGTAATAACAAATTTTCCAGAATATTCTAGAGTAAAGCAAATAGAATTTCCCTTACCAGTATAATTTGAGGAACTGCTAGTAAGAATAAGAGCAATTTAAACTGGCGAATAAACAGCTGTCTCAGAATTACTGCAGAGAAATATGGATGTCTTCTCGTGTGGACCAAACGACCTTGAAAGGATTAATTTAATTTGCCACCACACTGATACAGGATATTCCAGGCCCTTAAGAACCACGAAGATAACTGTTGCTATCTTCGCATGAGGTGGCTGAGGGAATTTTGAAGTAACTGAAAGAGTTAGATGTGATAGAATCACCAGTTTGTTTATGGCTACCTGAGGTTGTGTGTATCTTATCACCAGCATAACGTGAAAAAGGAAGAATCTTATCCACTTCCAAGTGTAGACGTCATGCTGAGCAGCCTAGCAGGTTCACAATGGTTTTCGAATTTGGACATGAAGAGCAGATACTGGCAGTTCGAAGTGGCTCCTGAGGACCAAGCGAAGACAGTATTTTGTGCCCAAGGGAAAGGAACCTGGCAGTTCAAAGTTATGCCTTTTGGGCTGTGTAATGCCCCTGCCACTTTCGAATATCCAATGGAAAATGTCCTCCCTTTAGATATCTGTCAGATTTACCTAAATGATTTCGTTGTGACAGCAAGGACATTTGAAGAACATATATCATGCTTAGACTCTGTGTTCTAGAAAGTGGCCGCAGTCAACTTGAGAATAGTTCCAAATTGGTACCACCTTTTACAAAAGAAAATGAATTTCTTGGGACATACAGTGTCCGCACATGGAATTGAAACAGACCCCGATAAGAACAAAGCAATGAAAAATTGGCCAGGACCAACAGACAAAACCGAAGTGCGAAATTTCCTGAGAATATGTTCCTACTACTGTCGACTTGATCCTGGGTTCACCATGATCACAAGCCGCTACATGAATTGAGTGAGGAAAAAAGGAAGTTTCATTGGAACACTGAGTGTGAATCTTCTTTTACTAAGCTTGGCATGGGGCGGGAGCAACCGTAAGAAACCCATCCACCTCTTGACAGCGAACTATGCTTCCTCCTCCATCCACTACATCCATATCAATATATGGACCACTAAATTGGTCAATAATTTGCAGTTATCAAAAATATGTTTGAAATACTCAAATAAAGAACATTTCCATCCCATAGGAACAAAATGCAGTAAAATTTATCCCTATTTGTGAGAAACGAACAAGTAATGCTGATTTATTTTTAATCATATAATTGTGTGTTAATATATTTGCAAAACTCCTAGGAAGTTTCCATAAAAAATAGAAAAGAGAAAACACTGATCAAAACATTTTCAAATGAATTATATTGGGCATGAAATAAAACTACATATTAAATGACCTAATTCAAAGAATTACACATTACAAATATGCTAATATTTATAAATGATTCCTCTACGAAGTCCACCCCATTGTTCTATCTCGATCAGTCTTCAGGCCAGGGTATATGTAGGCTAGCTAGCCTCTTCAGAGTTCGTGATGTCAGGTGTTGAGGAAACTCCAAAAAGGTAGCGCTGATCGTCTTGCTGGTGTGCTTATGCCCAATGACGTAGGAGAGGCATCACATAGTCTCTAGCAGTGAAGGCCCCAATGTCGAGGAGTGGACATGGTGGTTGTGGGGGGGGGGGAGTCAATATCCCTCGTCGTTATGCAGTCGATCAGCTAAGCATGGTATTGAAACCAGGCCTCGACCTTCCATCCCACACCGCCGGGCGTCGAACAAGGCCATAGACAGGTATGTTAAATAACCCAGCCAATACGCTTCGTAGGACATATATTTCAGCAGCATAGTAGGCGAAACGTTCGTGCGTTGTTTCCAGGCATACAGTTTCAATCTAAAGGAAATACTGATATCTCCTCAGTCCTGGGACTCCCGAAAAGTGAGGGCACATTTATTTTGCATACTGATTCCAGTAATGTAGGCATTGGAGCTGTGTTATCTATGATTCAGGATGGAAAGGATATACTGTTACAATACATCAATAAGGTATTGGACAAGCCTGAGAAAAATTAAGTTGTTACTCGAAGGGTGCATCTGGGCATGTCGAAAGGAATTTCACACAACCACCTATACTTTCATGGCAGTAATTTTATTCTAAAAACCAATCATGCTTCATTATGCTGGATGCTTAATTTCAAGAACCACGAATGTCAAATAGCCCGGCTGATACAGCATCTTCAACAATATAACTTTGAAATACAATATAAATCTGGACACCTTCACAGTAATGCGTATGCACTTTCTAGGAGATCATGCAAGCCATTCTGTAGTTATTGTAAATACCAATATGAAAGAGTGGTGAATCGCAGAGGGTACGGAACTATTACTAAAGTATAAGGAAGCTGGCTGTCGTCCAAATTGGGAAGACATATCGAACCTGAGCACTTCATACTGGACATGATGGAATTCCCTCGTAGTAAAAAATGGTGTGCTTTACAGGAATTGGGAAAGTAACGATGGAAATCAAACACGCTTGCAGTTGGTCCGTATAGAATGCACGATTGCCTGAGCCTTAAAGGAACTGCACAGCACTGCAGCTGGTGTACACTGTGTTAATGAGACCCTCGACTGAGTTAAACTGATATTCGACTGGCTTCATTCTCGAGAAGCTGTTTATAGGTGGTGCCGAATGTGCCATGCTGGCACTGCAAGAAAGGGTCCAAGGATTAGAGGACAATGTCACCTCCACAAATACGATGTTGGAGTCCCATTCGAAAGATAGGCAGTTGATATTCAGGGTTCCTTGCCTGTCACAAAGACAGGTAGTTGGTACCTCCTGGTGATCCAACATTGCTTTACTAAGTTTACCTGATGTCATTCCTTTCTCAAACCAAACCTGTGGCTAATGCACTCACAGAGCATGTATTCTCGAGGTTTGGGGTGCCACTAGAACTCCATTCCGACCAGGGAAGAAACATCAAAGGTGATGTGTACCAGAAGGTAGCAATAGTTTTAGAAATGAAAAATACAAGGAGTATAGACTTACTTCCTCAGTCGGATGGAATAGTTGAGATGCTTAATCGTACTCTTGAGCATTACCTGTTTATATTTGCAGTGGACAATCAAAAGGACTTCCATTTAAAGGTGCAATTGTTTCTCCTTGTTTACTGCTCGGCGTTTCACATGTCTACAAGTGTAAAATCATCAAGGATGCTGTTTGTAAAAGAGCTATGCCTTCCTAGTGATCTGCTGTTTGGCCGACCGACAGAAGAGGAGGCTGCTGGCCCTGGTAATGCCAGCGAATTACATAACAGGCTTGTTGGCATTCATGATTTTGCAAAATAGCACCTCACAACAAATAGTGAAAGGATGACGATGCGGTGCGACAGGAAAACATCGGGTGAAGTATTTCAAGGACAACTAATGTGGCTGTTTAACTCTCAGCTGTGAAAATGGCATTGCCCAAAGCTACAAAAATGTTGGGAAGGCCACTACGGGATTGTGAAGAACATTAATGATATGGTATTTCAGACATGTCGTAAAGGCATTTGGGTGAACCAGAAGGTTGTCCACATTGACTGACTTGCAGTCTACGAAAGTCTGGATGTTGCAAAGTCTGTTCGGGACGAACAAACTTTAGGAGGGGGCAGTGTTATGTGTCGCTGGTCTGCATCGCATTCCTTTGCCTTGTCTTGCTCTCGAGAGCAAAGGTATCTTTGAATATCAGAGTTTTTATGTAAGAAATGAGTGGCTATTACAAAGGCAACCTCCAAACCTCCACGTCCTGCCTTGATAAACCTGTCACGACTTACGCGCTCCTGACTTTTGGTGGCTTCGAATTTCTGCACTTGCCTGAAAGAATTTTCTGGTCGATTGGCATAGACTCTCTCAGCATGACTCAGAGTGCGGGGAACATTCCAGATCGGGCCAACTATGGGCTTCAAGCAGACAGTTTTTTTAGAATCGAGAGTTAAGGTGAATGTGCGACCTTAAGCGACAAGACAGCAAAGCGGCGGGCAAGCAGAGCGTCGAGTGGTGAAGAAAGTAACCAGTTGAAGTGAAGTCTGTGGACTGCGAGCATCGGAGCAGTGGAGAGAGAAAGAGAGAGATAGAGAGAGAAAGAGAGACTGGCAGACGGTGCTATTTAACTGGATGTGTGAGTGTAATAAGTTACATTTCAAATTATTGCAACAGAGAACAGTGTTGATAATGAGTGTGAATTGAATGCACGTAATAAACATAATGAGAAGAACTTTAATTAGAGTTGAGATAGATATTCATTAATTACTCCACTCGCTTAGAATAAAATAGTATTATGAAGATGGATAATTTTTAATATCTGAGTAAAAAAAAAAGTAAAGGCAATTTTTCTTATTTAATTTTATTAGGTCCTCCGTCCCTCACGAACACTGATACGCCCCTCAATCATTTTGTATCAATATTCATTATTTCATGTCTCGTTTATTAAAACTATCTATATTATATTACTAATCGAATAATCTTAATTGACAAAAATTTTATTTCATAGAGATTTTTTGAACTTTTTAATGTAGGTATTAATGAAATAATAACTTAACAAATGTATATGTCTGTATATACGCCTATTCCGCACATTACGAGTAACCCAGAAAATATTTGTTTTTGCATTCCTTAATTTCACAAAATGGCTTATTGATGAATTTTTTGATAAATTCCTTCTAATATTATATGTTGCATATATTAATCATAATTTCATGTATTATTTTGCCACTAATTAAAATGAAATTGGTTTTGTATTTCATGGCAATAAATTAATTTTCAATTTTTTTTATATTTCAGTTTTTTATTGGTTTTTACACAATGGGTATGAAGTTTTTAAAACTCAGTCTGTGTTTATATATTCGTTAGGTATGAAAATGTAAACTCTTTTGCTTTAATTTCGGAAAATTAGAATTTTTTTTTTTTTCGTGATACAAAATGTCCATAATAGCAGGAAGTTCAAAACTAAATTTTTAAGTATTGTGAGCTAAATTACTTGGATGTGATTTTTTGCAAGTTAATCCCGGTCTCTCAACGTTTTTATGAGCATTTTGTTGGGCTAATTTAGTAAACTTCTACTTACACACGACTAGTTGGGTGGAGCACATCTAGACGATACTCTATTTCCTTCCATGTTTACAGAAGAATTCCGTCATCAATGGATCAGCGGTTGCAGTTGCTTCCCCAATTATTTGCTTGACGATATCGACGATAAGAACCTTTGTTTGGTACACAGTATCCTTAACATGACCCCAAAGAAAGAGTTCCAGCAGGGTTTTAGCCGATGATCAAAGTGGCCATGGCATCGGACCATGCCTTCCTATCGACACGCCAGCGCGCTAGTGCTGCGTCCTGCTTGAAGATTACGTGCCGTCCGTCGAATGCCCTCGAATTGTGGGATAGCACATTTCGCCAGCGTGTCCAGATACACATTACTTGGAGCGTTTTTTTTTTTCGACGAAGAAGAATGGCTCGACTATTCGGTCACACGAGTCCACGTGAAAATTTAACTTTTTGGGCTAGCCTACACCATTTCTCGCGACATGTGGGTTATCGGGTCCATTTATCCTTACATTACGCCTGTTAGTTGTCTCAACACATCCTGACAAATGGAACATTACTTTGTCAGTGAAGATAGCATGTTCCAGGAAGGAGTCCTCGGCGTCAGTACGAGCCAACAAGTTAAACGGCAAAAGTTTTGTAGTATGGATCATCATCTGGTTGAAAGGCTTACATCACTTGCACTTTATACGCGTATACGCGTATCCGGTCAGGTTTTTTCCTGAGGTATCCTGTGTACATAATAACAGGCACATTAAGTTTCTGTAGTGGCTGTACGACTGCACTTGCCACGGCTACCGACAAAGTCATTATGCACACGTTCAATGTCCCCTGCGCTTGTGCTAGGTCATCCACTGCCGTTTTGCTGCTGAACCCTCCCAATTCCCATACATTGTGTTACTCACGGATTGTAGTTCTTCATGGCGGTTCTCTCCGATATTTAGTCCTAACGTTACTTGGTATCCGCGTATCTGATTTCGATTCAGTAAACCATGATACACACTGTGCTTTCTTTTCTCCTGAGGTGTAGACATTGCCGATCATTCTAGATGTCAGTCGACAGTGACACGCGCAACGAAAAAGAATTTTACGTTAGTAACTCAACTAAATTCTCACACAAAAAACTGTGACAGACAGTGATTAACATGCAGCAAATCACATCCAGGTAACTTGTATCGATATTTTTTATTTAGTTTTTAATTTTCAAAGGTTTCTTATGGATATTCTGAATTTCCAAAATAATCAATATATCCGCACCATCAAAATATATAACTTTATTGCATTTATCCCTTATTTTTCTATCTGTACAATTATGTTCAAGATTATTAACTAAAATAGCTAGAATTAGTAATGTATAATACACTCTATTTATATAGAAGCATAGTTTTTAATTCATAACTAGCTATATCAGTTTCTGGTTGACTAGTTTTATTATGATTAATAGATGAATCAAAGGCTGAATTACAATTTGTATTACCCTGTTTCTGTAACATTAAGAAGCAACATTTATGCGTAAGATTTATTTAATTTCTATAATTATATTCCTTTCAAAACATAAGATTTTTTGTAGTCTACAATCGAATTTTATGTTAAATTGTATTAAAACCTTTGTTTAATTTTTATATTATTTTTGTCAAGATAGTATTTTTGAAATAACTGCTTAAATATTTCGCCTTTTTAAAAAGTATCTGGTATCATTTTGTCTTTAAGAATATTTATAGATTCAAAAGTGTCAGAAATTTTTAATGTATTAAATTTAGGTATCCAAATAATATGCAAAAGATTATTAAAGCTATAGAATTATGATTCATATTTATCTAATATAAAATAATTTATGTATTCCATTAAAAAATGCTGCTAATTGAAGCGATTACAATGTAATTGATAAATATAGTAATTAAAAAAATAGTGCAAAACTTATGGAAAATATTACTGAAAAAAAATTATAATTAATAATTCTAAAAAATGAGACTTTTGCATCAATTAGAATTTTATAATCATACCTGGTAACTCTGACGAAACAAATCAATATGTGTTAATTTTGTGTGTAAACCCGTATAGATAAACTATAAAAAATAATATATTCGAAAGCAAAGCAAATTTAAAATTAGTATTAATTTTTATAATTATGTTAAAGTTGGCGTTATATATGTAATGTAGTTTCAATAAGTTTTCATAATCCAAGCTATGGCAATTAGAAGGAAACACTAAAAATACATATGATTATGTTTTAATAAATATTCATTATATGTTTTATTATGTGGCGATAAATAAAGCTGGATTAAAGCCTAAAGAGCCTAGGCATTTTAAGGAAAAAATCTGGAAAACCTAAAAAATTAATACTCTTTACACGCATCCTAACTGAAAGAAGGTATACGACAGTAAGGCGCACGTGTCTTAGGGATTATGTTACCATTAATATTCACATCGTGGAGAACGTATGAAACTGATACCGCACACCGCAGAATAATTCACTTCTAACAGCAATTAGATACAGTGAGACGAGGTAAAACACCTGGCGCACATTGGTAGGCTCATGCCTATGCCTGCAAACAATTGAACTCGGAATCATCACTGCATGTTAAAGGTGCACAAAAGTAGATCTTAAGCAGGGCTTTTAGAAGTGCTCAATTTACCGAGAGCAGCCTATAACTACCGCTACCCGGAAATATGAATCATGGCAAGCACTACCGCAGCGCTAGTGGGGCGGTGGAAATAATGATCTATCTTGCACCTCGCACTTAACCCACAGATAATACATATACACAGAGTTACGCACTGAAGTAGCATATAAAACTACGACAATATTTAACTTTAAACCATTATGGGTATTTTAGTACATCTTTCCCATATTACATCAGGATGAACAAGAAAGTGATAACTATTCGTGGCATATTCACTATCCAAATTAACATTAATTATAAACCAATTCATTTTCAGTAGTATTGTTGTGCAGTAGTTCACTTTCATGCTGATTATCTCAACAAATAATTATCGTACAGAAATCGTAAAACACACCATTTGAAAGCTTATGAAATTATGAAGAACTTTAATTCAGGGCTATTTTCAACTATCGGTGGCGGATTTTATGAAGTGTGTGCTTGTGTACAGCCGTAGTAATTTTTATGCCCATTTTTTTATTCGAAATGGATTTAGAAAAATTTTTGGCGGTGTATTTTATTGCAATAAAATGATTTAAAAACTCTGCATTTTGACTAAATTATAATATACTACCATGAATATTTTCCCCGCTACAGTTGTGAAATATAATATTATGGCATTTAGCCCCTTATTAAAAGGTGAGCACTTTTCAGGGAAAATTTCGGTGACCCCAAGGAAGGTCTGTGTCAAATTTCAAAACTACATTTTTGTTGGTAGGGAAAAAAAAGGGGGGGGGTTTAAAAACACTATAATGTCTGAGCTAAATATTCTAATAACGTATGTAGCTCACACCCGTGTATATATTTTCAATATACATAATACACTGAATTTTATTTTGTGATGATATGTCGCACTTAATTTAACAGACTTTGCAAATATACCCTGTTTATTTTCAGTGGAACAAGTTTAAGTAAACTTTGAAATCATTAATATTTTAGCATATTTATTTGTTTTGCAACTATATTCCTTTTTAAAAAATAATTAATTTTGTATGGAGTTAACAAAATATTATAAATTAACTAAATATGAAACATTAGGTATAAAAATAAAGTAGGCTACTAAGCATTCATTTATTAAAATTTATATTATTACCTTACATCATAGAAGATATAAAAAGATAATACATAAGTACTCTGCATAAAAACTTTTTATATTATTAAATAAAAGGAGCATTGTACGATATTTTCGATAAAAATTGTTAGTCTAATAATACAGGTATTTATATTAAATGCATATTATTAAGAATAAAAACATAAAATGAAAAATTCAAGTATTATTAACACTATAAAATGTAATGTTACGTATACCTCGTGAATGTAATGGTAAAAGGTCAGTTCAAGTGTCCTATAACTCCCAAAAATAAACTACAGATATATCAATTTAAAGGTTGTTCACGATAAAGTGGCCATTTTTGAAATCAACCTTAGAAAAAAGTTACTGCCCCTGCATGCATACATTTTAACGGGCGCAATGAGTAACATGCACCCAGTAAAGTTGGTAACGATGGAGGGGAAAATAGTTCCATATATTAACGTCGAACAAAAAGTGTTAGGTTATAATTTAAATTATTTCTCTCACTTTCTGTATATTTTAATGCAGCAAAGTGTAAAAATGAGCTGATTAGTAAAATATGTACTTTTCTATACTTCCACATTTTCACTTGATCGACGCATGAATAAAGTGATGATGCCCATGGCAATGTTCACTTTACATTAGACGGAAGAACGCGCAACGTTTATACAAGTAGATCTTATGCAGGGCTTTCAAAAGTGCTAATTTGACCGGGAACACCCTATACACATATACCATACATTCAGATCTCCTTATTAAACCTTTTTGTTATATTTTCAATAAACTGTGTTTCTACCACACTCATAGTCACATATCGCTCTTTTGGGTTATTTTTCGCCATAACTATACTGTCGTATATTCGCCGTTATATTAAAACAATTATTGTATCAAATTCTATTCATGCTTGTATGCATGTGTTTATGTATCTGTAAGTGTACTGTACCTATGTATTTATAAATGGTTGCGCGTTCATGAAAGTATATAATATGTATAGTCGTCTTTGAGCTTCGGCAGTAAACCACAAATTTAAGCTTTTAAGGATGAGGTGAAATTTAATTTATTAAGAGAAATATTTAAATATTAATAAGAGCTAGAGAAAGCATAGAACATGTTTATTTATGGGTGGAAAGAGGATGAAGAGTATCACAGAATTCCCTATGAGTGGAGAATCCACCTATCCTTCAGTGCATACGAAGCCGCTGTGCAATAAATTAAAAATAACTGCACGTCCAATTGTTCTGAACATAAACGGTAAGTAATAAATTTCCAAATCTGGCAACCGAACTGTAGTAAATTCTACTACGCAGAATGTGGTTATCCTCCTACAGTGCATTTTCACATTCCACAATTCTCAGAGCCATTTTATTTGCAAGTTCCAGTGTTTATTCGCGTTTTGCAGTGGAACCTTAGATTAAATATCTGGTTGACCGATTTCCGTAACTTACCCGCCAAGTCAGTACAAAACATTTTGCAATATGTAGTAGCCTGACACGGTCCCAGAAATCCGCACAGCCAATCAGCCATTCAGTGAATGGGCCATCCTACATTATAAAGAATGCCATATCATTTCACTTATGTATGGTGTGGCGCTTTTGGATAATTGGTGGAATCTGCTGTGGTTTGGATTCGCCGTCAGCAATACGGAGGTGAACCCAACACAAAACCGTTTTAAATTTCGAAACTTCGGCGCCTAGAATCGATCCGCCCATTTAGAGACGTAGTGGAGAGATTTGTTACAGAAAAAAAAAGTAATAATTTCACCGTTTCACTCTATATAAATATAAATGGAGAGCGGAGAGAGCGGAGAATTGGTCATATCACTGACTTACAGTATTTTTGTGGTCACGTATATAAGGTGGTAATTTAATTTATTAAATGCGACATAGAGTATATTGCAGTGTATTCACGGTATCTTCGTTCTTTCTGAAACACACTTTTGAAAATAACCTTGTGTATGACGCGTTTCCTTGTTTCCTAAATATGTCAATGTGTGGGAAGTGAGTTATTCTTTCTGTTAATATAGAAATGTATTTTTCTTGGTTAAAATGGACTTAAAACATGATATCATAATTACATATTTAACACACACTCACATCACTTTTCGCTGTACATATTTACATCCGACTTAGCAAATATAACCACGTTTATTTTCAGTAGAACGGTTTTAAGTTATCTCTTTAATCATTAATATTTTAGAATGTTATCTTATTTTAAGCTTTTTTTTTTTTTTTTTGGATATGAAGCCAACGATTTAAAAGTATATTATCTGCCATTAATAAAACGTTATATTATTGAGAGGCGAAACTTTACTTACAACACCGTATAGAGTATAAAGCGGCAGAGTTGATAAGACTACACAGGTGGAACACTGGCCAGCGGTACGCCAATCAGCGCCAGAAAACTGCATTCCAATATACAAGAATTAAGAGGCATCAATAGTTGTTGAGATTATGTTACGAAATTTCAGAAACAGCAGTTGATAATGGCGCCGACAAATGACAGATCATAATATAGATGCTTGTACTTTTGTGAACTAGAAATTTGTTTGCTGTAACGCTTAAAATTATAAAAATTATCTTTAACAGAAATTGTCAAATAAGTATGCCTAGGAACGTTCTCCAAAAGTGTTAGATGTTAATATGAAAAATCTTGATATTTATTTAAAATAAATTATAGTTCTAGTACACATATGAAATAATTTACAACGGTAATAAAATATACATTTTAATTTAGTTTCATTGAATTTCCAATATTATCTTTAATTTTCCGATTGGTTTTGTATAGAAACGTCGGCCTACGTACATTAAAATTAAACATTTAAAGCCGTTCTGCGTATCACTGCATGATAACGTTTTCTTAGTTTTTATGGGAGAAACACTGACCCACGTATTCTGTTAAAGTTATCTAAATACGTTATAAAATATTATAAATGACGATTTTTTTTTCAAATTTTTATGAATTCATTATTTAAATATGAAAAAGTGAATATATTTACGTATACCCTAAAATAACTTCATAATATGAGTGTAAAGGGTTTATCCAGCGTGGAAATAAGCACAAGTTAAAATATTCTGTGGATATAGGATATATTTGGCAATAGAGATTCGGTCCGCAAGTGATATTCGAACTAAAGATATGTAGGTTTCTGGTATTCATTTCTCTTATTTTAAAACTTACTGACATATAAATAAAGAAAGCGCAGACTCCGTCCTGCCTTGACAGATTTACCTCGCGCCTTATCTTTTATTGATATGTGAGCGCGCGTGTCACGATGTAAAGACACTGGGGGTGGATGAACGACTCGCGCCAAGAAGAGACTTGGTGATTTATCTCCGCCGATGCGGGGTTTCACCTCCCCGAGCAAGTCAGCAGAAATGATCTCCGAGTCGATATTTCATTTCTGTTCGCACCACGATCGGGCAGCGTGGGCCACTGGGGGATGCGAAACAAAAACGGATCCCTACTCCAAGACGCCCCTCTTCGCACCGCCCCAAATCGTGACGTTGCACAGCAACCCCACAGTAGAAAAGCTTTCTTTGCTGCAACACGTGATTTGTTGCCGCAACAAAATAGATTTTTAAATATGAACCATTGGAAAGTAGGCTTGCCACAAATATAACCTTTGTTTAATCCACATAGTAATTACTGGAATAACCTTGCATTGTAGTTACAGTAGTTCAGCTGAAGTCTTTTTGGTAGGGGGCTACGGTTGCTGAGCGATTAGACTGCTCGCCTCCCGCCAGGGCGAACTGGGTTCAATCCCCGGCCAGTTTACCCCGGATTTTCGCATGTGAGAATCGTGCCGGACGATGCCGCTGGTCGGAGGGTTTTCTCGGGGATCTCCCATTTCCCCCGCCCTTTCATTCCGGCGCTGATACGTACTCGCCTCATTTCACCCTAATCGGCTCTGAAGACCTCGATGTTAAGAGCCGCCCAAATTTCTTCACTCACTCAGTCATTTTAGTAATATCAGTTACGCCGTAAGGAATATTTGTGCTCTGGAAAAACAACCGTGATTACAAAGAAGTAACAAATCTTTCAAATTTACATTAACTAAA
The DNA here is from genome assembly GCA_029891345.1 of Dryococelus australis. Taxonomy (NCBI): domain Eukaryota; kingdom Metazoa; phylum Arthropoda; class Insecta; order Phasmatodea; family Phasmatidae; genus Dryococelus; species Dryococelus australis. The sequence goes on from CM057001.1 coordinate 113,518,271, forward strand.
AAAATTAATAACCAAAAATGATATCGTGCGTCTGTGACTCGCGAACCCACACAACCCATATTAATAGTCTAAGGGCCATTACAAAACAATAACTTTGCCATTTCGTGCTCCAGGTACTTTCGATAGGTAACTTATGTTGAAGGCTGTTCACGATAAAGTGAGCACTTTAGAAAGGAACCATAGAAAAATGTCGTTCCCCTTGCATGCATATATTAATTAGCGCACTGAGTGGCATTCGCCCAGTAAAGATGGTAACTATGGATGGAAAGTATTTCCTTTTTTTAACGTCGAATAAAAAGTGTGAGGCAACCATTTGTGATAACTTAAATTTATTTTTTTTTTCGCTTTCAGTTTTTTTTTTTTTTTTTTTATGCAGTGAACTGCAAAAATGGGCAGATCTGTAAAGTATTTACTTTGTTAATAATTTCACAGTTTAATTTGGCCGACGCGTGAATAAAGTAACGAGGCCTATGGCAATGTTAATTTTACATAAGGCGGAGTAATACACAACGTGTATACGAGTAGACCTTAAGCAGGGCTTGTAAAAATGCTCATTTTACCGTGAACCGCCTAAACGCGATAACATGTGCCAGAATACAATGTCATATCTTGGGAGGAATTGAGATGAGTAATCTGGAGAATCACTGCAGCTCAGAATTGTATTTATTAGACGTCCGCAGGAGGACTGTATACATCTGAACAGTTGCAATTTCGCAGCTGCGGAATACGGTTCACGAATGTTGGCGTCAGGACAACAATTAAGTACTAAAAACTAAAATGAACCACAGAAAACCTGTAATGTTGGCTTAGCAGTAACCTTTGGTACGAGGTAATATTTCTTTACTGTGAACAAAAGCATCTCAAAGAATGTTTGTTTCTTTGCTATAAAGGGAAGTGATTTCTCCATAAAACAAAACGTAAAAAGAAAACCTATATTACTATAACCTTATATTTCGATTAAAGCAATATTATGTTACAGAAAACAAAACAGCCTCAAAGAGATGGTTTTTCTATCCAGTACAGAAAATTTTGTAAGGATTTGTTAGAGTTTAGTTCTCTACACTGAGAAAAGAGACAGAGGAGGATTGGTAGATCACTGATTTTTTTGTAATCACGCATAAAAACTGTTTTTTCCTTTTTAAAGTACGATGAAGAGAAAATATAGTATATTCGCGATATCTTCACACTATTGAATAATCACTATGCACGGCGTGTTTACTTCTCCCCTAAATAGATCACGTGTCAAAAGATTTTATTCTCTCTCTTATAAAAATAATTCATTTTGGTCAAATTGGAGTTTAATTAAACATATTATTTTATTTGTAACTTAATTAAATAAAAATTTTAATATTAAAGGTGTGCTGGTAAAACCTATTAAGGAATAGTTTGACATACGAAATATTATTATAATGAATACATAAAAATACTGTGCCTGGTCCTTCGTAATATTCTAGACTCACTTAAGTTTTGTCAGCATGATGCGAAGAACAGCCTGAGAGTATAACGTAAACTGAGCCTCACAAAACTTGGATGTAAACATGAATGAACTATAAAAAGAAACTCTTTTCACCACATGATATACATTTAAAAAAATTGTTTAAAAATCATTATCTTTCCCGATTCGTTTCACACACTTTGGTGCCTCAAGCATAAAAAATAGTCACTGACACAAAGGGAAGACATGTAAATTATTTTTAATGATTTGAAATCTTTAAAAATAGGAATGTATGCGTAAAACAAGTAATTTGTAAGTGAAAATTCGTAATATAAAGTAATGAAAGTGATTGTGCCTGAACCTTCCCTCAAAAATGATTCGCGGAAGTAATGATTTCCTGTTGTATTACAAAAAGGGCTGACGGATAAAATTAATTACTGTCGAACTCTCGCTGCTTTGCCCCGCGCGATCGAGTGCGAGTGAAGGACAGATTAGGTAGTTATATGATTTATGGACTCTTTGTGCCTATCAGGGTCCTAGCCGCTCCCAATCTTGGATATCGGGTGTCTTTGAGAAATGTGAAGAATGCTCTGGATTACTGACCTCGTTTCTCTCAGCTAGACTCGGGGTGCGGCCAACTTCTAGTACGGACAAAGTTCCCGGTGGAACCGGCGCTGGCCTCTCCAAACCTCCACTCCAGGTGGCCGATACCTATTAAAAGGTTATACCTGGAGCGCTACTTTCTATCCAAGCTACTTTAGCCCCCACAAACAAAAGCTAAAACCGGCTCTTTTGATCTCAGGTACCACCGGGAACTTTGCAGTTTTAACACCGCCATGCTGTCCGAAATTGAAAATGAATACTACACTAAACTACTCACTCACACAAACTAATTACATTCCGCGAACTGCGCATATCCTTACTCGATTGAATTTAAGCATGACGGTATTTCCATAACTGCTATCTCGGCTCAGTGCGCCCGGGTTGTACAGGACTTAGTTTTGGGGGATGTCCGGTAACCAGTAACGTCCCCCTCCACCTCGCCCCGGACGCAGAGAGTTTGTGTCTATACTCAAGACTGTTCCACATTACGGCACTCATGCACACATACACCAATCCATGTCCATCGCTGCGCTCTTTCGCTTTGCATTACATCCATCAATAAAACTACAAACAGGTACTAACAACTTTGTCATTTTGGGTTAAAAATGCCAGAGTCTAGCTCTATAGCATCAAGTCTCATCAGGGATTGTCCAGTTCAGTATTATGTTGACTGGCCAGGTGGTTGGAGGCTCAATGGGGAAGAGTTCTTGTTTCCTATGCCATTTTTGCTCCTTCCAAGATCGTCAGTATCTTAACTCACCGATCTTTTCCTACCCAGATCCTCCCTCCACCCTACCAGACCCTCCCAGGGGAGGGCGTGTCACATTTTATGTGGCATATCCAAAACTGTTGGTAGGATGCCCTCCGGAGTTGGAGGACTAGTACCTGACCACAGTGTACCCATTGAAGGGCTTACTGTAGTCATAAGTACGCCTCCCATATGTACGGATGGCATCCTGAATTCATCAAATCTTTCGCCTCTATGCTAATAGCATTCTTTTAGCAGAGTGACCAGCTCTGCAGGTTTGGTAGGCAGGCCTACCTGGGCGACGACAAGCCTGTCTATGGTCTCCATTTTTGGGAGAAGGACCCTATCCCCCCCTCCATATTCCTTATTACAAGAGCTAGAGAAGATGTCAATGTTGTAGGATCTTCCAATTTCGTCAACATCGCTCCCTGATTAGCTCGTTGTACAGCCACTGTGGGTCGCTCGGGTCCGAATGTGCAGGCCATGCCTGTACTACGACATCTTCCATGTTCTTTTGATCCGGCCAATCAATGTCAGTAGTTTTCATTTCCTTTGGTGTTGCCTCTGATTTCCTTGTGAGGACCTTATGGAGGAAGATCTCCCTCTCAACCTCGGAATTCTGTGGTTGATCGGTCCGTACCTCCTCCATTGGTACTCCCGTTGACCATACCTCTTTGGCTCGGGATATGGCACAGACTGTTCGTCGTCTGTTGTCGCGATTGAGCTTGCTCATGTTACAAGTAACACGAGCACAGCCCTCCCGTACGAACACCGCAGGACTCCAAGTACACGGCCATCCTGAAGGTTCCTGTTCTTGAGAACCTTGGCCACTTGGTATATGAGGTTCTAGGTCTATAACTCTCATTATAGATGTAGATCTGGATAGCTATTGTTCCCTTTTCAGTTTTGCTTCTATCCTGGAGGGGTGTGCACAGGGAGTACTCCCATGTATCAATACCGGAGATTTTCTCATTAGGGAAGGGGGTTGGTGGGGCCACCCCCTTCATCCAAGATCACAACTGGGAAGATGTGATCAACCATTTAGGTTAACAACATCTATCCCAGTTTCATCATCATCGTTGTCCACCTCCGACGTGTCCAGGTCCCTACTCAGCCGAGGGCTGGACCACCAGACGTCAAATTATTCCCTCCTTTTGCCTAATCTTGTTAGTTTTTGCAACAATATTTCGCTAGTATTCCTGTCCCGGAGCATATCCCCAAGACGGAGAGGTCCACGGATCCCCTCAAATTCCATTCTCAAGTCTTCCACTTTGGGACATCTAAGTGCGTGGGTAGAGGTGTCCTCCACACCACACACCACACACATGTGGTCTTCTACCAGGCCCAGGGAGGACAGCTTTGCATGGAAGTTGTCATGGCCAATCAAGTACTGGACGGAGTAGTGTCCCTTTTCGAGCCACTTCTCCAGTCCCAGTCTCTCCCGCACACTAGGAAACGATCCATTCGTTAAGTGACCCTTGCTACTGAGATCCCATCTGGTCTGCCAGGCTGTTAATGTGGCTTCCTTGATTTCTCTTAGTTTCGCCAGGGGAATGACTCCCCATCTTCTCCCATGAGAAATTGCACCCACCTGTGCCACTAACAAATCCAGAGGATCTCCCCAGCTGTAAGCTGGAGAGCATCGCTAGAGGTCGTCCTATAGGCCCTGGTAATCCCCAATAGTGCTGCCCTTTGTGCACTATTGATAGTTCTCTTACCATGGACTCTCTGCCTCTGGGTACCACACCCCACACGTGTACATGAGGATGGGCAGGAATACAGACCTATACATTAATTTTAACATCCGATAGCCCAACCCCTAGTTTACAGGTGCAACTGCCCTGAGTCGATGTAACATCGTGACAGTCTTATTCACCGCACAGCAGACGTGGGCATGAAAAGTCAGATGACCCTCCAGGATGACACCGAGATATTTCATCTCGGTGACCATCCTGATCACCCTGCCCCTAAACCGGATCAAGGGATTCCGCTTAAGGTTTCCCTTAAACAGAATAGCGTTTATCTTGTCCACTGAGAGGTCCATTTTGAACCTCTCAGCTCACTCCTCTACCAAGGACAACTCAAGATCAGTCTTTTCCTCAAGCTCTTTTCGTGACCAGGCAGGGACAAGGAGAAAGCCATCGTCCGCATATCCATACACCTTGCAGCCCTGTGGGAAGTCCAGCCGAAGCAGACCCTCAAAGATCACGTTCCACAGGATCAGACCAAGGACCGAGCCTTGCGGACAGCCCTTGGTCAGCACCTTCTCCTCTCTATGCGATCCCATTTCCAGGGTGCATTTGCGATCGGCCATGAAGGACTTAATCAATCTATAGATATTCTCAGGGCACTCCAACAAGTGAATTTGCCACAGAATCTGCGGTCACCAATCATTGTCAAAAGCCCCCATGATATCCAAGGATATCGCCATTACATTTGTATGGCCGTAGGTTTTCACCTGGTCGACCATGTCCACGATTGCCATCTCGGTACTTTTCCCCTTCATAAACCCATATTGGCGAGGATGAATACCGTGGATAATGTCCAGGTATTGCATCAGCCTCTGGTTGACGAGGCGCTCCAACGTCTTCCCCATTACTGGGAGAAGAGTTATTGGCCTATATAAGTTAACCTTTCTCGGGTTCTTCCCAGCTCCCTTATAGATAACTATAAGGAGACCCTTCTTCAATCTGAGGGGAATTTTCCTTCTGAGAGGCAATCATTGAACAAATCCAACATGTCATGGCGAATTCGAGGATATGCATGGAGGATCATTTCCCTGGTCATTCCATCATAGCCAGGTGCTTTTCTCAGTTTAGTCCTCCTGACTATCACTTCAAGATCCTTGAGAGAGAAATGCGCTGTGTTCTCTGTGTATATTGGGCTTAGTTGTGCTGCCCTGATCCTCCCATGATACTCGGTCTCCCCTACCACAGTATCATCTGGCAAAAGCTTTTCGAACAGATGCTGTGTGATCTCCTCAGGTGTCTGTAAAAGATGATCATCTGACTCAAGGGCAGGAAGCACCTCTGATCCTCTGATCTTCCCTGTCCCCAAGGGTCTTGGTTACCCCTATCCGAAACAAGCTCTCTCCAAGCTGTTTGTCGTTTCTTCCTAAGAATTCTTTTGTACCTCGCTCTGGTAAGATTGTACTGTTGGACCGCCTGCTGTCTCAGATCTGGGCGATACGTTCTCTTAAAATGTTTCCGCAAGTATTTCACTTGCCTTCGATTCTGTACCATTTCATCATCCCACCATGGGTGATGAGGAACCTTCCGTTGGATTTTGAGGATTGCCCGATCACAGACGGCCATTACCATTTCCCCTATCATATCAGCCCATTGATCTATAGACATGAGCAGCTTTTCTGCTCTATACTTGTTAAGGTCTTTCAACAGAACTCTGTCAAACAGAGGCCAGTCTGCCTTAGCCGTGACATACCGGGGCATTTTAACCTGGTCTGGTGAACTCTGTTCACCTGGATGGTAAACAGTATCATTTTATGATCAGAGTCTACCTCGTCTGAAACTCTCCAGTCCCCAACACAGCCAGCAGCACACGCCGTCGCCCCGGTAACATCGAGATACGATTCCTATCGTGGGCAGGGGACACGTAGGTTGCCTCGTGTCCCGGTCTATTGAACACCTGCAGGTCTTTCTCCAAAAGGTATATTAATACCTCCTCTCCGCGGCCGTCCGTCCTCGAGGAGTTCCACAATTCCGACTTTGCATTTATTTCCACACAAAAAATGATCTTAGAATCGTTGGCTCTCGTCAGTATGTTCTCCCATTGACCTAACTATTGTTCGAGTGGATCCTGAGGTTGGAAGTACGATGAGACTATCGTCACACCCCCCCCCCCCCCGCCCACAATCATCAAACGAATACACGCATGATGCATGTTAGAGAGTGCCTCTAGCGGAATGTAATTTATCTCGGGGTTACACAAACAGATTCCTGCCAGTGGATTTTCCCCGAAAAGAACGAACCAGCATAGAAGAATCGGCACTTTCCCTCTGAGCAGGTAAGGTTCCTGAATCAGTTCCAGATCCAGATGTTGCTCCATCACTATATTGTGCAGTTCCATGGTAGGAACCGCAGTTCTCTGCAGGTTTATCTGCCCTAACCGTAGCAGCGCATGACTGCTAGTCATACTGGGTCCTGTCAAGCTCCAGCGCCATCATTCTCTGATGGACCAACCGGGTGAAAGCAAAAACGGCACTTGTCTTTCAGACAGTTGGCGCACTTGGGCTTAGCATTCTTAGTTTTACACTCTGAGAACTTATGCCCTTTCTCAGAACAGTGAGGGCAAACAAGCTCACTCTTACATCTTTCTTTAATGTGGCAGTACCCCTGGCACTTATAGAACCGGGTAGGCATCACGTAGTCCTTTACCTTGCATCGTTGGAACCCTATAAATAGGGTTCCACAGTCAACAAGGAGCTTTCTTAAGGGAGGAGTAACCTCTAGGACCAGGTTGACTACTTCCTTGTCCCTAGGCCCTGTGCGGAAACACACTGTGGCGTTATTCTGCACCTCCTCGTCGGAGATCTGGGCGGCCCTAAAGTTTTGGAGACGTAAAGTCTCCATAAACTCGGGACCGTCGTACTCTCTGGGTACATCATAAATGATGACCTTGGGCCCATACTTTTTGGGGTCAGCTACCCGTAATCCCAGTTCTTTCATCCTTAGAGCATTTCTAAGCTTGAGGAGAGTTTCCTCGTCCTCAGCTTCGAGGAGAACTCCTCCCTTCGAAACCTGCCGCACATTATTGATGTGCAGCTGCTCCTTGGCTGGATTTAAGGACTTTAATTTAGCTCTTGTCTCCTCAGAGCGGCACTCCCCCTCCTTCGGGTATACCAGAACAGTTCTCTTGGGAGACTGCCTTCGTCCCCTTACCTCCTGCCACTGGTTATCCTGTGGCTTCTCTTTCGCTTGTCTCTGTTCTTTTACTATATCAGCAAAAGACTGAGATGTATTGACCTTGACACCAGTCGTCACTGGATGTGCAAGGGTGGTGTGACCCATACTTTTAAAGGCATTGGTTCCTTTTCTTTTTCTGCCTCAGTTGTTGGCTGAGACAAAGGGGTTCCCTGGGGTTGGCTGCTTTCGCCCTCAGCAGCCGCCATTAGGTGTGTTATCAGGCGCTCGCATTTGGCGTAGCTTTCCTGTAACCACTTCTCGATTGTTCCAAATTCTTGTGCCCAAATCAGAGGAAATACTTTCCTACACCAGGCGAGTTCCTCCTTTGAGGGCGTCATGGCCTGGGACCATGTTGTGTCGTCATCAATGAGGTGCTGTACGTAGTACAACGCCTTTCTCATTTCCATATTCTTAAGTGGGGTGATAGCCTGGAAGAACCCACACCTTTCACTTAATGATCCTTTATAAGGCTTGGAGGGAGACTCCTGGAACACTGAGTACCAGTGCTCCCTGCCAGCCGCTTGCACTTATGTGGTCATCTTTACTAGGTAGTTTGTGAGGTTTTTAACATCGAGGCTCTAGGCCTCTGGCTGGGGCTAGTGGTCGGTAACCACCGCCCCGCCCTGGTACTGTTCTTTACCCTTGTCTATGAGCTGACCACTTTGCCGGTATAGGCCTTATGGCAACACACAGTAGGGGTAGACTACCGGTTGACTTATTTGCCTACACTCGTTGCCACCACCCGCCCACGTTGAGGGAGGACAGCGCTGAGTACCTTAGTCGAATTAGGGAGTTGCTATTTTGTCTCCTCCCAGAGTTTTGCAGACTCTGCGATAGGGAGAGGAGATGTTCTTAATCTCTACTGTTAGCACGAACAGTCTTAAGTTTTCTTCAGGTTTTTAAAATTTCATCCAGTCGCATAATGGATGGTACCCTGAGAAAAGGTATGGACAAAAGAAAATCTTGACTAGCGATAGGTGAAGGCTGTCTTTGATTTACTGCAGAGAAATAGGGATGCCTTCTCATGTGGACAAAATGGCCTTGGAAGGATTAATGTTATATGCCATCACAATAATAAAGGAGATACCAGGCCATAAAGCAGCCACCAGGATGACTGCCACTTGATTCGCACGATGCAGCTGAAAGAATTCTGAAGGAAATTAAGGATTTAGATGTGTTAGAACCACCAGTTAGTCCATGGCAGTCTCCCATTGTATTTGTTAAGAAGAAAGATGGCTCGCTGAGGTTTTTTGTAGATTAACGCGAGCTCAACAATGTGAAAAAGAAAGACACTTATCCATTTCCAAAAATAGATGTCATATTAAACAAATTAGCTAGTTCGCAGTGGTTTTATTCTTTGGACATGAAGATTAGATACTCGCAGTGCGAGGTGACTCCAGAGGATCAAGAGAAGACTGCATTTTGTGTCCAAGGGAAAAGAACCTGGCAGTTCAGAGTTGTGCCTTTTGGGGTGTGTAATGCCCCTGCCACCTTTAAATGTCTGATGGAAAAATGTTGTCTACAGATAGCTGTCAAAATTTTCTAGATGGCATTGTTGTGACAGAAAGGACACTTAAATAGCACTATCATACCTTAACTCTGTATTTCAGAGTTTGGCTGCGGTCAGCAGCCAAATTGAAAATGGTACCTAAGAAATGCCAACTGTTTCAAAATTAAATAAATTTATTTGGGCATGCAGTGTTGGCCCATGGAATCTAAACAAACCCCAGAAAGTCCAAAGCAATAAGAAATTGGCCGACACCATCAGACAAAACTTTCATGCGAAGGTTTCTGGGTTTATGTACATATATACGTCGATTTGTACTTGGGTTCGCCACGAGCGCCAAGCGACTACATGAACTGACTCTCGCAGAAAAGAGATTTCGCTGGACCACTGAGTGTGAAGATACTTTTAGTAAACTAAAGACAATTCTGATACCGCCACCAGTTTATGGGTTTCCAGGCAAGTGAAGCTATACTAATTTTCTACATTGATGCTAAAGATGTAAGCATGGAAGCTGTTTTATATCAAGTTTAAGATGTAAAGGAATGACCACTAGCATACTTCAGTAAGGTATTGCATAAACCTGAGAGAAATTACTGTGTTGCATGCAGGGAACTCCTGGCCATGGTGGAGGCAGTTTCACACTTCTTTATTACCTTTATGGCAGACATTTTATTCTAAGAACTGACCATGTGTCATTATGCTGGCTACTGAATTTGAAGATCCCAGAAGTCCAAATAGCATGGTGGATACAGCATCTTCAAGAAAGTTACTTTGAAATACATCACATATCTGGACGCCTTCACAGCAATGTAGATTCACTGTGACATTTTGTCATCACTGCGTACTCAGGAAGAAAAGAGTGGTGAATTACGAAGGTACGGAGGTAAATAATTCAAGGTTCATTATCTTGTGATGGGTCACCTACCTGGAATGATGAGGGTATTAAAAAAGACAAACTGAATGATCCCACTTTGCATTTATTATTAATGTGAAAACAAGATGACTGTCGGCCAAAATGAGAAGAGATATCTATAATGAGTGCAGCAGTCAAAGCATACTGGGCACAATGGAATTCCCTTGTATTGAAGAATGGTGTACTTTACATAAACTGGGAAAGTAATGATGGAAAACACACATGTTTACAGCTGGTCCTTCCAGAATGCAGGGTTCCAGAAGTCTTAAAAGAACTGCATAATGTGTCGGCCAGTGGGAACTTTGGTGTTTATAAGACCCTAGACAGAGTTAGACTGAGATTCTACTGGCTTTACTGTCTGGAGGAGTTGAGAAGTGATGCCGAATGTGCGACACCTGCACAGCGATGAAGGACCAAAGGAACAGCGGACAAGGTCCCCTCCAGAAATACAATGTTGGAGTCCCATTCTAGAGGATGGCAGTGGATATTCTGGGGCCCTTTCCTGTCGGAGAATTAATTGGTATCTTTGGTATCTATTGGTGGCCCTAGATTACTTTTCTATGTGGGCTGAGGTCATTATCATCACAAACCAATAAGCACGTACTGTGGCCAATGCACTCAGGTCTTCTTGAGGTTTGGGCTGCCACGAGAACTTCTTTCTGATCAGGGAAGAAACTTTGAAGCTGCGGTGTTCCAGGCGGTAACAAAGATTTTGAGGATGAAAAAGAGTAGAACTACAGTCTTACACCCTAATTCGTAGACTTAACTTTGCACTTGAGCAGTACCTGTCGATTGTTATGGCAGATAACGTAAACGAATGAGATTCAAAAGTACCATTGTTTCTTCCTGCGTACCGCTCAGCATTTCATGAGTGCGCAAAGGTAACACCATCAAGAACGCTGTTTGGAAGAGAGCTACGCCTCCCTAATGATCAGCTGTTTGGCCGACCTATAGAAGAGGAAGCTGCAGCCCCTGATTATGCCAGCGAATTACGAAACAGATTTCTTGGTATTCGTGATTTTCTTCAACAGCGCCTCAAAACAAATAGTGACAGAATGAAGATGTGGCATGATACGAGAATTTCGAGCGAGGTATTTCAATAAGGACAACTCGTGTTGCTGTACAAAACATGCAGAGTAGAGGAAAGTACTTCCCGAAGCTACATAAATGTTGGGAAGGCGCCTACATTATTCTGAAAATAGCGATTATGGGGTCTTTCGGATTTATCGTCAAGGTTCTCGGGTGAAGTCGAAGGTTGTCTACATCAACCGACTAGCTCCCTACGAAGGTCTGACTGTCACACAGTGTGTTCGGGACGAACGGACTTAAGTAGAGGGCAGTGTTATGCTCTCGGTACTTTGTCCCGTGCAAGTGAATGGAAATGAAGGTCAAAGTGTTTAGATTATTTATGGACTTGCGCGATATCAGTTGCAACCGGAGACGCGGCGGCTTTTCAGAAAAACAATAATGTTTACAAAGTGTGCCTATTATTCCTTTTCAGGGCACGTGCCGCTCCCGATCTTGTGTAATGGCTGTCTTTGAGACACCTGAAGAATGCTTTGGATTATTGACTCGTGTCTCTCAGCTAGACTCGGGTGCGGCTATAAAAGGCGCGTCGTGTCTCCGAGCCAGCAGTTGTTGAATGGATGAATTTCAGTTATAGACGACTTGTAAAAAGGGAAGCGCGCGGAGAGAGAAGTGGCTAGCGGGAGGAAAATCTGTGACTGCGAAAATCAGAGCAGTGAAAAGTTTGAAATACATCACAAATTTTGGCAACATATAGACTGAACAGGTGTTAGCGATGATTTTTAGTTAATTGACAATAACCAAACAGTGACATAAAATGACGTTAATTAGAGTTGAAATATACATTTAATACTGCGCTCTCTGTGAAATGAAAAGAGTAATAGTAGAGACAGATAATGTAATGTTGTAAATAATAGTTGGTAAATAAATCACAAATTAAATTTTGTTCTTTTGTTTTTATTAAGACCTCTATCCTTCACGAGCACAGATACGTATCACAGGCGTCTTGAAACATTACAATTTATTTTTATGGTACAGTGTTAAGTACGCACAATAAATAAGGAATTTGACCAAATGTTGTTTCTTGCGACACAATTTTATATGTTACAGTTAAAAAGTTACTGTATAAAATATTCTCTAAGTAATATTAACAACATACGAAAAAGATTTAGTTATAAAATTCTAAAATGAAATTGACAAATAAACATTAGCAAATCTGGAATTTAAAATATCATTAATTATATAAATATATATTTTCGTAACTAAGTTTAATATTATTTCTACAAAAATTCCACTAAATTAAAATGCAAGAATGTGGAACAAAGATTTTTCACGTGAATGTCTCTTTTATCTAAACTGTTTGTGAGGTATACCAATTGCTAACATACCGGAATCTTGCAAACCATAAAGATCACGCACAAAATTATGACTGTCGTGCTTTTAGAGTTAGCTTGGTTATAATTTGTAATTTACAGTAGAAACGCTGCTTTCATATATAGGAAAATTCATGCAGCTGCAGAACATACAAAATTATATCTCTTGATGATTTTTTACGAAATAATGGGAGTTATGGAAATTTTGGCTGTCCACGCAATCTAGTTTAAAAAAAAAATTGAAATATTGTTACGCACTGTACAGAATATCAATGTAAAATATAACAATGATACCTCTCATCCTACTCTATCGCCTTTATCTGCTCCCGTTACTAAAATAATTCACATGAACAATTTAGTCTTGAAATCGTGTAAATTAAACACGAAATCAACACCTTAAATTTATTACCGTCAGAATGTATTAAATTCGTTTAAAAATTAGGAAAATTTGGTTGGGGCCACGGTGAATGAGCGGTTAGCCTACTCGCCTCCCACCAAGGCGGACCTGGTTCAATCCCCGGCCGGGTCACTTCCAGATTATCGCATGTGGGAATCGCGGCGGACGATGCCGCTGGTCGACGTGTTTTCTCGGGGATCTCCCGTTTTCCCCGCCTATTCATTCCGACGCTGCTCCATACTCTACTCATTCACCCTCATCGGCTCTCAAGACCTCGCTGTTAAGAGCAGCTCAAACTCTTCACTTTCTCCCTTTTGATTAAGTTTTTTATATTACTCAGCATCCCTAGTCACTTGCCCGAGACAGTTTCTTCACTGTAAACTGGGCACCTGCGAAAACATTTCTGAACATATACTTGTATACACATCTTGTATACTTCCGCCATATGTAAAATTTTATATAAATTCAACGTTAAAACAAGAGACTACTTCACCTTCTGTCGTTACGAACTTAACTCGGCGCATGCAAGTAAAGTACTTGTTAAAGTATATGTAATGTGGGGACAGTGATGTTTTTCTAAGGTTGATTTCAATAATGAGTACTTGATTAATGCGTCGGTCGAGTGAAACTGTTAAAACATGAAAGTGAATATTTAAAAAAAATAATAATATTCTCACATTTACATAATAAAAAAACGCAAAAAAAATAATTTCAAGTAATTACGAATGTTTACCTAAACCAATTGATGTAATCAATACTTTTGTCATCATCATCATCATCATCATCAAAAACCGATTGAAATCTTCAGCTAACAATTTAAACAAACAAATATAACCATTAACCAGCCAATAATGAATACGTAGTAAATGTTCTGATTATCCCAGTCATTCGAACCTAAAATTGTATCTTAGATAATTATTGGTTAAAAGCGATTTAAACGTTGGCTATTCTTAACCATACATTGACCAACAGAAAATGTCGCTAATCAATGCTCAAGTTTCAATCACACCTTACTCGGAACAGAGCCAGACATTGTGAAACCGGCTATAATTTCAACATTAAAACAAGGAACTATGTACTTCCCTTGCGTCGTTAACAACCCTACTCAGCGAATGAAAATCAATGTACCCATTTAAATACATGCAAGGTAGGGACAGTGGCATTTTCCAAAGTGAATTCCAGTAGAGATCACTTTAACTCGAACAGTATATAGTCTGGTCGATAGCGCGGCAGATAGTTTGGAATTGTGTTCATAAATAAGCTCTTTTGGTAGGAAAAATGAATTTAATAAATTTAGCTGATGACGTCAGCATGTAAACGTAATACACTATTCGAACTAATAAAGACGTATTAAATATACGAGCAGTAAACGAAGAAAAGAAAATTGGGTTTGGCTGTGTTAGGGACACGGCCGTTTGTTTTGCGTGAATACGTCTACGTTGACGCGCTCGGACGCTTTGATGAATATTTTACATTCCCAGCACCGCTTCACTCGATCATATGGGGTTTTATGGGTATCACTGGATTGCTTTTTTGAGATGCTCTTTCCAGCCGTATACGATTTCTGTATTTCAACTTAGCTTTTTGACGAGTAGGCTATAGGTTGATATTGTTTACTTAATTTTTTACATTAAACTCATACAATGTCATCATAACCAGGCCACGCAAATGTTTTATACACGCAATCGATTGATCTTGACGAGAGCTGTCGATTGAAATTTGAATCAGCGTCTTAGCTTTTCCTAGTCAAAACTTATACTACGCGGAAATTATGATACGCGACGAAACGAACTCAAAATTGCGCCCCAACCACGCGATGTTTCGCAGTCCTCACTCAACGTAACGTATTCTTTGATGCTTTGACAATCGAGTGGTGTAACTGAATTTTGAATGAAGACGATAGATTCGGAGCTGCAATGCCAAACTTTATCCCCCGATTTTGTTACCATCGGTTTTTCTGGATTGCCTCCCACAATGGTTGCAAATTTAAAGCTGTATTCACGTCAAAAAAAAGATACCTACGTTTATGATTAACAGAGGTTGAGCACTATGGTTCGATTCACGGCAGGATCGCACCCGGATTTTCTCATGTGGGAATCGTACCGGACAATGCCGCTGGTCGGTGGATTTTCTCGGAAATCTCCCGTTTTCCTCGCCCTTTTATTTCGACTCTGCCCCATATTCGCCTCGCTTCGACCTCATTGGTTCTTAAAATCTCCACGTTAAGAGCCGCCCAAATCTCTTCACTCTCCACTCCCACTCTGTGAAAAGCTTAAGAGAAATTTCACAGACGGACATAGTTCATCATATCTGAAAGCATATGCGCCTTATCATCGATACATTTGTGAAGCACGTTTCGAAATCTTAACATCGGTGGTACGATATCCGTTGTATCCTAATTACCATACTTACACTTATAGAGCCATGCGTCTACTCGCGGTCACCGACGAACAAAAATCTGCCAACCTTCGAAAGCGACTTTGATTAAGATCAGAAAACATTTCCAAGTTAATTTCGATTCCATCTTTCCATCACGTTTGCGTGAGCTGTTGGCAACATCTTAGGGAATGCAGTCAAGAGTGTCACGAAACGAGGCTGCAACAAGGCAGCATTGGTCTCTGATAAGTGACGCATAGGGATGATGATAAAATATCGATATATCGAAATAACGATATAATTTCAAAGATATATATGGATATAAATCGTCTATATATTAGAACGACATTTGATCGAAATCAATATATTTTCCCAGAAATCACATATAAATACTTTTGAAATGCTCTTTTAATAAGCTCTATTTTGATTAAATAAATTTAATAAAAAAAATGAATATGTTTATTTAGGCAACATGAAAAAAAGCAGGCAATACATCTTTCTACAATGCCTAGTGTCCTCACTATGTACTATTCCAAGTAATTTTATATTTACGAAGTCCTTTAGTAAATAAAAGATCGTATTCCGATGTATCGAAAATTGATATTTTTCTTTCGATTTATCGTTTCATTAAACAATATTCCATATTATATATAACCAACATAAATAATATCGATTTTTTTTTATATCAAAATACCTAGTGATACGGGAATAAGGGAACCGACTCCGCTTTGGGGAAGAGAAAAGAGTTTGGGCACAGAGCTCGGTTGCCAAATTTACTGCCGATCCCTAGTCGCCGTCCGTGGTTTGGCGGCTTCTACAGGAAACCGTTTTCCCCGCCATCCCACCCCTCTGGGAAACACCGACACCCCACACGCCCTTACTACCCCCCTGTACCTTCTACCACCTACAACCACCCCCTCGAAAGTACGCTTGTGCCCCCAAGCCCCACTGCACTCACTTCATCACCGATCGGCAATCATATTAGCGGAAAACGAATCGAAAACTTTTTGGCCGATGCTGCACTTCCTTCTGGTTACGTTTCTGGACAGCCCTCGCAGCTTTCGCCCTTATGTAAGTTCCGATTTTTCTGTTAACGTTTTCATTCTCACATTAACTCATGGTCACTGGTGCTGCAAATAAGGAATTTCTGGAAGGGCGTTGTAATTAATATGGCAAACAACTTGTACCGTTACTACAAACTATAAGCCGTATACTTTGTGTTTGGTGGTAGCTTATATGAATCAACCACAACATAGAGCAGCTACCGCCATGGAAGGTTATTGGATAATGAACCTCGCAGGCTACGGTACCTAACTGGTCAATTGTAATATTTCTGTGCAACATGAAGACAATTGTCTCCAAAGGACACAACAATTTTTAATAGCCCTTTTAAATACAGTTCTATAATTTAAGACTAAAAACTTAAATTTTTCTCGCTGACATAAACGAGTATAGGTTAAAAGAGAAAGGTTAAGAAACATTAACATATCTATCACGGTAGGTAGCCCAATGAATGCTAATCCATGCTGAAACAAACACTCATACCTCATGCTACTATTACCATTTGATGGATGCGTTCTTCTGGGTAAGTTAATTTTTATAGACCATCTATTTAAAATAAAATTAATATGTTTCAAAGGTAGGTTTGAATACGAGAAATACGAGTTGTGTTTATCATTCGCCAGCGAGCGAAAATTCGCTTTCATGAAAAACCAAATAATAATAAATGTTATTTAGATTATCTACGAAATTCTGCTAGTATCAAACCGTTTTTAGATGTGAGTATACATATTCTTAATAATTGTATTGTGACGTTTAAAAATACATCACGACGCATTACAGTCGCATCACTGCTAGGTATCTATTTTTAAGCAGTTTTGGAAAACAATTTTCGGTATTTAATTCAGTAAATACGATTGATATATATATATATAATGGTTTATTGCCTTTGGTATTAAATTAATGTCAAAATTAACACTTTCATTGTCCATTTGAGTATCTGCAATTTATTTGTTTATTTAATAACGTCTATTTGTCAATGTTATGATATAAATTCATGATAAATATTTTATTTATTTATTGAAGCATAAGTAATATGTTATTTGTGTATTACTGTTTTTTAACCATCGTTTATCAATATTTTATCATTTACGGATTTTTCTCGTAACTTTGATTTCTTTTCATTTTCACCTGTACTTTGAAAGTTAATTTTTTTATCCAGTGTCGCCTGCAGAACCGTGTCTCATAAGAGATTGTTTCTCTACCAACGGGATATGTAATGCTGTGTTACAAATTCTTTCAGTCGGCGTCTGAAGCTACACCTTCCACTCACTTACAGATGTTGCAAATTTTGTCGGTGTATCCTTGCCACATAGCACGTGATTTCACATTTTAAAAATGCTCCTTTGTTCACGTGCTGTTTTTTTTCCCAGCTCTGTGCTCTTCAACACATTTCGCCTCTTCTGGACAGCATGAGACATCTATCGTCGTAAATCTAAGATTATTGTTCGTCTCTTATTGATATATTTTTAATTCTTCGTACAGCGGCGTTAACTAACGTTTCATCCCGACGTCCGGCCAACATGTTTCGTTCGTGTTGTGCTACTACGGGCATGATAACATTTTGTGATACCTATTGCCTACTAAAATGTCGTAGTAATTTTATTTCTGGTCACTATGTAGTCGGTCTTCGATATAGTTATTTCATTTGTGATTTGTTTGTTTCTTTTTTATCCTTTTGGGTTGGTGTTTCAACATGTAGTGCAGCGGTTGTATGCCCCCCCCTCCCCCTACTTTTGTGAGTAACACTCCTGTTATATAGTCGTTCTCCACGAGTCACTGGAAGTAGTCGGGAGCCGTAATGTTACACGATGGCTGAACAGCCTCCGACAATACACGAAGATTGGTCGGAGCAAGATCCACGCCGCGCACTTAACTCGCAAAAGCATCCAAAGTGTAACGATAAGATTGAAGTCCTTGCAAGCAACCTCGAATTCTTTGTGTGTTCGTCCAAGCACTCAGTCACGATTCGAGACCCGTGGACGGGCGCATTGTCTTGCTGTAGGTACAGTTCTCCTGCATGGCGGCTTAGGCCCCAAACAATGTGTGCACATGACTTGCCAGCAGGTTCCTGTACCGTTTGTCAGTGTAGTAACAGGGGACCCATTTTTACCCCACATAACATGAACAGTTCCCGTATAAAGATGCCACCACCGACCTGAAGTGTTCCCTGCCGAGACACGAGGAACTCGTGAGTTTGGCGACGCACTTGTGCATTGCCATCGACGTGTACCAATGCGTATCTTACGTCATCCCCAGTCCTGGCAATCGTTGTCCATGCTTCCAGATTTCAATGACGGTGTTCCCGTGCCCACGTTAATCGCTGAACCTCGATAAGTACGGAGCCGAAATGGCATGGCGGTTTATTTGATGTGGGTATACCCATCCTCTGGCTGACTGCACGAGTCTTTGCGAATGGGTATTGCCTATAACAGGGTACAGCGTCTTGCGAAATGTTCCCTATCCACGCTAATCGTTGAACCACAGGGTCTATAAGTGCAGATCCGAAATGGCGTGCGGTTTATTAGATGTGAGTGTGCCCAATCTCTGATTGCCTGAGCGAGTCTTTGAGAGCGGGTCTTGTGTACACTTGGTTGCTGCGCCGTACAAAATGTTCCCTATCGGCTGGGCTGCCGAATGGCAAGTCAAGTTGCCAGACGCCGAATGGTGAACGACATTCCTACGTGTAGCTTGTTACTGATGCCACTTTGCTGCCGTGTGGGACTGGAGTTTTGACTGTTTCACCCCTGTATTCTTAAGTATCCTCAAGTTAAGCCCTGGTGAGGTGACCTAGTGTAGCTGGTTAGTGATGACACTTTGCTGCCCTGTGGGACTGGAATTTTGACTGTTTCACCACTGTATTCTTAAGTATCCTCTAGTTAAGCCCTTGTGAAGTGCCCTAGTGCAGAGGTGGCTTCTTTACCTAATAGCGAGGAGATTTCTCTGGATTATATGACTGTTCACAGATCGTTGTGGTCTAACGTTGAATTGGGGAATGACTCGCTGCACTGTAGCCTGTCTCTTCACTGTTACCAACCGAGCTAGCCGACGACGACCCCTGTCAACTGTATGTTATATGCCATGGCAGTTGACCCTGGCGGCAGTGATTCAACTCGAATCTGTGTACTCACACTACACTCTTTTGACTCGGTGGTCTGGTCCGTGGAAATCCCAGTACCTTCACGATTCCGGGGGTGGAGTGTCCCATACGTCTGTCACCAACGATCTGGCCACGATCAAATGCACTGAGATGTTGTCTCTGCCTCATTCTTTGCTCAACTGTTGAAAGGACGGTCTGTATTAGATCTGAAGCCATCCCAGCCACACGTGGAAGGGCATTATTCAATTTTGCGAAGGGGCCACAGCGCCATTTCCCCAACACAACAGCAAGTGCCTCTAATTTAACTGCTCATGAGGGTATGTCGTCACATATCTGCATTGTGTTTTGCTCGTATTAGGTCGTTGAACGTCTTGTCAGTACGGAGAAGCTATGCCGCCCTTTACTGTTATTGTAGTTTTCGTCTGTGCAACATTTTCAGCGAAAAGTGTGTTGGGCTATGCTGGAAAGAATTATGGCACTCTCTAAATTTATAATTCGCAACAAGGGGCTGCTTCCTTGGCGGTTTTTCCTATATATCTGGTTTAAGAGACTCCAGAGCAATCATAAAAAGCGCCTATATCAAGAAAAGTCACATAAGATGTTCTTATATAAGAACTCACCAGGTAGCTTTCAAAGGGTTTAGAAGAAATTCTTTAGGAGTCGCGCGTAGTGTAATGCGGTCGCAAGTTGCCACTTCGGCCAACTCCTACGGCATTGTATTCACCGTGCTACAGCATCAGCGAACTATCAGCAAGCATTCACCAACTAAAACTCCTATTCCCTAACAGAAGTTTATTTGTGATATTTTATACTGCCACGGCAACAATAACACTGACACATTGTGTTCTATACAGATTAACACGCGTTCAAGGAAAAGTAAGTGTGAGCAACTTGTACCCACCACTTGATGAACACCTATCTTGATCTCTCTATACTCACTTAATGGTCCACAATAATATACCAAACATGCTCACTGGAGTACACTGTATTGTACAGTGTTCACTATTAGTCTACTGCTCTAAGTAAATACAATGCCGAATTAGTAGTGTCCACTAAACGTTCTTTCCTGCATATCCATATTTGCAGTACAATGTAATATTTTGAATTTTGAGTAGATGACGCTACGAGTTCTTCTGACGTAATTATTAATTAGTACTACATTGCAGTAAATTTCACATAAACTGCTGCCAAGGTAGAACTAATTGGCCAATATTTGCAAGAATACAAACATCTTATTTAATACTACGGGAAACTCCATATCCATCTTGAATGCAGAGACGTCATATAATTTTAGCATCATTCCAAGTGTTAAGAAAAACTTAGCTGGCCTCTACCATACAAGTGAGGACTTCCTGACAGTAGATATGATAAATATAATCAATGTTGATCACCGAAGACATTCCCAAAACGTGCTGTACTCTCTTCTTTACACTACGTTCGTAGCAATATACCATGCATATGTATGGTGTGAAAAAATAAAATACTTATAAACATTAAGATTATTTCAGTATCATTTACCAATTATAATCATTGTGATAGTGTATATAAAGTGTTGTAATTCACCGTATGTCCGAGATTTGTTGCCGTAGAGGCACTTCTGAATAATTCACGCATTAAAAGCTAGCAGATAAAGTAAGTAGTAATTCGAATTGCCCGTGAAAAATGTATTATTTGTGCTGAATGTAAATGATGCACGCAAATTATTTTCAATGGAGGGTTGGTGCATCATATGATCGTAGGAATAGTAATATTTAACTACTGCCTGGTTGACGACCATTGTGTTTATGTTTTTTACAAAAATAAATTCTTAAAATCATATACCTGAGTAAATAAACGTTTATTGATAATAAGTGAAAAACCAATCAAATAAATTGGTTATTTACTGCAAGTATTTTCAAAGTAGTTTGTTAAAAGAAGAAGTATGCATACTGTCTGATTTCATTTACCAGTATCTTTTGTTTTTACTACAAGATTTTTATTAAGTGAAACCATATATTTTTCGTCCATAGGTCCATCACGGTCATATCATAATTATTTCATCTTCCCGCCACGTATATAATAATACAGGCAATATTACATCTTCCTCTTAATTACTGAAAAATTAATATTAGGGATCCCCACAAAACTTCTCTGAACATGAAACATTGATCAAAATATCACAAATTGCAAAGCTATGACGTGAAAATCGTACCTGTGAGATTTAAGTTTCATTGGAATAATGCTGATCATTTACATCTCCAAGGAATAAGGAAGTAAATATACTAATTTATTAATAATTTTACACTACTTCCAATGGTCAACCAAATTCCTGTAATAAATTATATTTCACATGATCTCTTCATAAATGAGCAAGAGTACAGAATTTAAAGTTCGAATGAGCAAAACAGCTGTGGTATCAGATTGATTTACAATAACAGAACAAAAATTATTGTTACCAACTTATTTGAAAACAGCTGTATTCAATTCTGAAACAAATATTACAATGATATTACGTTTATATGGATTTTAACACCCAACAGGAAAAAAAAAATTCTTACCAAAATTTCAATGTCACGAAACTCGTAATATATGTTGAATTGAAATCAGTAAATTGGATCATGCTTAAAAATTGTGTATTGTCATTATCTTGATGAAAACATAATTTTTAGAGGCTGAAAAATGTTACAAGTTCGTGTGACAATGTGATTATACTTTACAGCCTTTTGCGTAGCCCTACATTCTAGCCTCTACCGTTTGGGCATTAGCTAATGGCAATATGACTAATGGTTTCTTCCCTTGTGGATTAGCTTGCTGCTGATTCACTGCTTTTTTTTAACATTAGGCATTTCGTACTGTCCTAAAAGACTACAGGTCCTTTAAGAAAACTACGGTCTCATCACAAATACGACAAGAGAACACAAAGTCTTGATGTCTTTCCTATCATCATACGAATAAAAAAAAATTCTAGGCCTCTAGTCATGCTTTCGCTCAAATTAAAACGCACACGAAAGAACAGCCATGACTTATAACTAGAGAACTGAAGAACTTCGGGAAAGCTAGATTTCGAAAGCTTGTGCGTTTATATTATTTATGCAATTGGACAAGAACCTATTTGACACCTCCTCAACAAATGTGAGCTAACAATAAACAGGTAACGAAATGCACTCTCCAGCGCGATTCCTCACATTGGATGCAAACGGACAATTAACGGTCGGTACTTGGTTGATTATATAAAAGGCTAAACGTCTATCCCACAGTGAGGTAATTAGTAGAGACCTGCAAAAATTCGCGAATTAATTTTGGGACAAGCTAGAATTCAAAACACATGCGTTTATATGTACATATTTAGCAATTGGTCCACATGGAGTTTGACACCTCCCGGAGAACGGTGTCCAATTGTCGCCTTCCACTGTGACAGTAAACGACCACTGCGCAATTGATATCGGCATATTTTACATAAGCCTGTATAGCCTAGCCGGCAGGTCACTGAACTCGCGAATTTTCCAGGCCTCTAGTCATTGAATATGGAGCAAGTTTGCCAGAGAAGCAGAGAAGGGAAGGAATAGGCGATAGCCTGTAGTAAGGGACCGCCTGGAGTATTTCCGGGAAATCATGGAAAAACCGCATGCAAAATGTAAATCAGAATGGTCGTAGCAGAAATCGAACCCGTTTCCTCGGAACGCGAGTCCAGATGTTTACCACCTCACCACCTTGTTTGGCGATTACGGAACCGAATGGAAAGCTTAGCCTACACTAAGAAAAAGGTTTTGTTGAATCAAACAAGATGTGTTTGATACCAACCAAATTATTTGTTTGTATAGGGACAATGAAATATTTTGTTGCTGAAACCAAATTATTTTATTGTTCTCACTTTGTTGTCCCCAGACAAAGATTTAGTTGGTGCAACTAAAGATTTGTTTGGCTCAACGGATATTAAACAGTTTGGGCTGATATAACAAAATTTACAAGTTCGACTGAGATTCGAACCTACGTCATCTGAGTCCGCGCGCTACGCCTTAGAAATCTCAGCTGATGTGACAACTGATGAAGTTCGAATGCTCTTAAATAGATATACAACTACTGCAAATAGCATGCTGTGCAATGTGTTCAAAAAATTTTTCAAGTTTTACAGCTTTACTTTTCAGTTTTTGGTTACATTGTTTTATTAATGTGTTTATACGAATATTGAGCATCAATAGGTCCACTAACAAACACAGTTACTATCCTAATTATCAGAAAATATAAAAATAATCTCTCGAGCTGTATTTTCGAGCGAAGGCAACCAAATGGAGTGGCCAAACACACTCACACACACACACACACACACACACACACACACACACATATACATATATATATATATATATAGTTTATTCAATAGAATATTTAAGTTGGCAGTCTAATTTTTTTGGCCCAACGCAGAGATTTTGTTTATGCAAACATATATTTTGTTAAACGAACAAAAGTAATTTTGTTTGCTCAACAATATATTTTGTTAGGGCAACATAATATATATTTTTGGCCATATACAAACCAATATTTGGTTTGATTTTCTCCCAGTGTACAGGCTACCGAACTCGTGGATTTCTCCGGACCTTTCTTACAACTTTCTGCACGTGGTAATCACCTAGATAATACACGCCTTTTGCTCTCGTGTTATTCATCTTGCTGCATTATATTCACGATTGTTGCCAACTGTCCTGAAGCTCTGCTGAAATAGCACCTTTAAGCTGTTCTTTCGCCTCAACCAAACAAAGCTTAACCAAGTCTAGAAGATTACACCAAAGGGACAGGGGGCCACGGTGGCTGAGCGGGTAGCCTGCCCGCCTCCCACCAAGGCGAACAGGATTCAATCCCCGGCTGTGTCACCGGACCCTCGAATGTGGGAATCGTGGCGGACGATGCGGTTGGTTGGCGGGCCCTCTCATGGATCCCCCTCCCGCCCCTTCATTCCAGCGCCTCTCCATACTCAACCCCTATCACCCTCGTCGGCTCTCAAAACCTCGCTGCTGAGAGCCGCCCAAATCTCTTCATTCACTTCACTCACCAAAGGGACAAAGCACAATATTTTCAACACTCGTTTTGATAACATTTCTGATGAGAACTATTTCTTAGTAGTCATTCCAACGAACCTATTTTCTCTCTGTTTTATCCGTATTCATAAAAAACAAAATGTTATAATCTATAACTAGAGTTAGTTTTATTCAAAGGTAATATATTTTTTATTTAAAAAGAAATATTAAACGCTTGTTATACGCAACATGTTTAGTAAACAACTGAACAGGCCATGCATAAGGGCGATTTTCCAAAGGTTGTTTCTAAAAGTGTGGAGATACTGCGATTAGGCTAGATTTGAAACAAATCCAAATGGGAAAAGCGATAGCTACAACTAGAAAAAAAATGGGACGTGAACATACTAACGCGAGTGGCTGCATAATAACTAACGTTTAGGAAGTAACTTCGACCAAAATTCCCAATTAACCCCAAATTATACACTTTACGGTTGGAGACATTGCGTAAAAGTAGCCAAATATTAGGGTCTATATTTATACTAAACCAATCAGACCCAGTGCCAGCAATTGTTAACAATAAGCATAGCAATTTTGTTTTTGGGCAGTTGCTTCGTGCGTCGAGGCTTATTGCCGAATGCCTTTCCCTGTTAGTAAATCATTCGTTTTACAATAACGGACAACAAAACCTGCATATCATTGGTTGCGATGGCATAACAAGTTCTGAGACGATTTGTGTGGAGCACAAATAAAATTATTTATTTTCAATACCTGAAATCCTAAATTAAACTTTTGTAGACAGAAGACGTCATGCGGGATAATTTCATTTAATACCGTGTAGCCTGCATATTTTAAATATGTCCGCAGCCATCAAACGACATAAGGAATATCTGATATAAAACTGCCGGTCAATGTAGGTGTACTGTTAAAACGCTTTCTTTGCTGGAACACAAGATTTGTTACCGTAAAGAAAAAGTTGTTAAAGTATGAACCACTACAAATTAGGCTTGCCACAAACACAATTTTTGTTTTATCTATATTATAATTACTATGATAACTTCCTTGAATTGTCGTTACAATAGTTTAGTAGACGTCTTTGTATGTCACGTACACTGTAAATAAAGTATGTGCTCTGAAATAAAACCGTGATTAGCTAGAAGTAACAAATGTAACTATTACGGTTTCGAGACCTGAAACCTCACTCCTGTGTTACTTCGCTATGCGGCCATCATATACTATAGTGTTACGGTTTCTTTTCATAGATATGTTATGCCAGTAACATGGGCCAGTATATGCCACATCTTGGAAAGAATTGAGGTTTGTGATTTGGAGAATTTCTGAACTTCAGGATGACATTAGACATCTGCAGGAGGACCATTTGTTCAGTTGCAAAACCGTAACTCTAGAATGTATTATTTTAAGAACATTCGAGTCGTGACAACACTTATATACTAAAAACTGCTGAGACAGGAGGGCTCATAATTGCGTCTTTTCTGCCGACACCCCTCTTCCCCTCCCGACCATCTAGCATGTGACCATGTTGCTTCCATTCCTCGCGAAGAGCACTACGATGCTTTGGAATTGTCCCTGGTGGAGACTGGCGGGCTGCAACTCTTCTACCTAATGCATTCCAGGCATTATGTATAGGGTTTATATCTGGAGAACTCGCTGTCCAGTGAATACGTTGTACATCTTCAACTCCAAGTAATTCATCCACCAGATTGCCTTGATGCACACGTGCATTGTCATCCATGGAAATTAAGTCTGCGGCATTTGCGCCTCTGAAAAATAGCACATGCTGTTGGAGTAATTCATCTCTATGCCTCTGGGCAGTAATGATAGCTCCATTGAAGATGTGGAGCTCGATTGGCCCTGCCCACGCCATTAGATCATCACCACTAAATTAATTCCTTTCTACTACGTTTTTGGGATTTACACGTGTTCCACGCTCTCTCCAGATGAATATGCGACGGAAATCGTTTTGCTAACTGTAACTAGACACGTCTGTGCAGAACACATTCCTCCATTCACTAAGGGTGCAATTTAGATTCTACTGACTCCCTGCAAATGGACTTCTCTGTGCACGGGTAAACGCGGGGCACACAGCACTAAACGTCTGGAACAGAGATCTGCTCGGCTATTTGAGAAAATCTAGGAAAGACATCCGCCAACTTGAATTTCCCGAATCGCAAAAAATTCGCTTTTGCCCGCAAAAATGCACTCAAGGCCGCAGTCGCCATCTTGGGTCAGATCTCCTGCACTGTCAATCGGTTCCGCCATCTTGGAAGTAGCGCTACCTAGCAAAATGGTGTCCAATGATGGCGTCCAATGCACCGTCCTAGCCAAACCGGAAGTCGTACTGCCTAGCAAAAGGGTGGTGATGCAAAATTCCCCAACCCCTTACCAGCAAAATGGCGGCTGGACGTATGTTCTAGAGGACCCCACTGACTACCAAAACAGTTCGAAAATTACAGCCGAGTATGCTTATAGGCATGCTTAGGTCAATTTTTGACCCTTCATAACTTTTTGTTGTCTGGGGTGAAGCCTATGTTTCGATTTTGGTAGTTTTATCTCAAATGGTGTGGAAGTTACAGTCAGATATACGTATACATGAACTTAGGTGAATCTTGACACGTCTGTCCGTTTACTTGTCGTGGGTGATACGTATGTGATGATTTTGGTATTTGCAGCTCACATGATTCAGAAGTTACCGTCAACTATGCTTATAAGAAAACATAGGTCAATTTTGACCCTTTAGTCCTTTTAGTTGTCGGGAGTGATGTCTTTGTTATGATTTTGGGGACTATCTCTTCAACGGTTCGTAAATTACAACCTGCTATGCTTATAAGTAGACATAGGTAATATTAAGCCATGCTTCCCTTCTCGTCGTTGGGGGTTATGCATATGTTACGATTTTGGTTGTTAAACTCACATGGTTCGGAAAGTACAGCCAATTATGCTTATATGTAAGCATAGGCCATACCTGTGGCTGACATGGTGCCTTGGAATAGGGTCTCCCCCTTCACACAGACTGCATGAGTGGAAAGTACACACTTCCGGTAGGACAGAAAACTCGGTTGGGAGCACCCAGAGAACACCAATCGGAATCATAGACCAGGAAGTGCACATCCAAGATGGATGCTGTGAGCGTGAGGAAAAATCGTCCCAATGCGAATTTTTTCCCTCGTGACATCATCCAAGATGGTGAATGGGTGTCCTCTGGTCCTCAACCCCAAGCCCCCGGCAGTGAATTTACTCCGGCGTCATCTTGATAATCAGTGCTAAGATGGATTTTCTGTGGGACCTCGACACCATCTTGTTAATAAATTAGACTTCCAAGATGGCTTCGCTGTGGGGATTTCGACGCCACCTTGCTAGTCAGTGAGATTTCCCAGATGGCGGTCATTGGTGTGTAATTGGCAGGGGCTTCGTCGTGAAGACTCGGGCGCCATTTTGCTAGTCAGTGGGGACACAGGCGTCATTTTGATAGTAATCGTGTCTCGGTAGGGTGGTTTCATCGTGAGGACTCAGGCGCCATCTTGCTAGTCAGTGGGGACAAAGGCTATAGGGTGGCTGCTTCGTGACGAATCCGCCGCCATTTTGCTAGTCAGTGGAGTTATGTGGAACATATGGCTAGGACCCAGCCGAAATTTTGCTAGTCATTGCCGTCCAGAAGACGCTAGAACATACAGTTGGGTCCCAGCTGCCATTTTGCTGGTCACTACCAAGGCTGCCATTTTGCTGGTCAGTGGTTTGGGCTCTGGCGTGGTCACCGTTTTGTGGCAGTGCGACTTCCAGTTTGGCTAATGGTGCATTGAACGCCATCATTCGACACCATTTTGCTATGCAGTGCTACTTCCAAGAGGACGGACCAGACTGACAGCGAAGGAAGTTCTGATTCAAGATAGCGACTGCGGCCTTGAGCACAATTTTGCGGGCATTTGCGATTCTTTGCGAATTTTTTTATGATTCGGGAATTTCAAGATGGCGGCTGTGTGTACTCGGGTTCTCAGCCCCTAGCCCCCTGCCCCAGAACCAATTATTTCTAACTACTGCCAAAAACTTGAAATCACACATTATAGCACATTCAGGGCTGCTGAGACTTCAGACTGGGTCTGGTCTGCTTCCAGGCATAAAATAATTTTTACCATATGTCAATATTCATTCCTTATGATTTGCTCTCTTATTTTCTTCTAATTTTCTTTCGTTTTTTCACGGTGTTTATTTTTTCTTTCTTCGGACCACTTTGAGACATTATTCTTCTCTCCGACCTTGGAATCCTTCCATTTTGAAAATATTTTCCTTAAGAAATTTTCTTTGTGTACCTTTTTCTGCGTTTACTTTGTTTCGTTCTAAATTATTCTTAACTTCTTGAATCAAATTGTTGATTTTTTTTCCATAGATATTTGAAGATCTGTTTTGTTAACCTATTGTCATCCATTTTGTACAAATGTCTCAAAAATATCAGTCTTCTTTTTCTCATTGTTTCTGTTATATTTTGATATTTTGCACCATTACTTCTTAATTTCCAGCCTTCTGTTTTTTTTCCGCTGGCCTAGTATTTTTCTGATGAATCGCCTTTATAATATTTCTAGTTTGTGCAAATTAATGAAATGCTAGACTTTCACTTCCATGTAGGTATTCCGACTTTATTGCTGTATTGTAATACCTTATGTTAGCATTCTAATATACATATTTTTTGTAAATGTATTTAGTTATACCAGATTATTTTTCCATTTTATGTTTTCTTTCTTCCATAGCGGATTTTTCTAAACCATCGTCTTGAATTATTCCCCTAGATACTTATATTTTTGAACCTTCTCTAGCCGACCAATATCATTTATTAATAATTTTGGTATATTTTTTATGTTTGTAATAAATTTGGTTTTTTGAAAAGAAGTTTAATATTTTTTAATACTTTACATTCGACTGCACTTTAACGAGGGATGTTTCCTCATAATGTCAAATCAAAAAACATAAATTCAACACGGATAAAGCTTAATTTTGCTCCTCTTTTGATTCCTTTCATTTCTATTCTTTCCGAACAAATATTTAGAGTTAGTAAGGAAATGACAGTTAAATACCACAGTTAGTTTGCCTTTTAACAGCTTATACTGCAATGTTTTCAAGACAGAATATTGTAGTACTATTTTTTTACAAACGTCTATGTAAATTCGTGTCGCGAATGGACGCTGCGCATTTTGAAAGCCCGCCCGTAAATATCAGAGAGAAAGAGAGAGAGCGAGAGAGAGAGGCAGGCAGGCAGAGAGAGAGAGGCGAGTGAGTCATGTGCGGGATCATACCGTTAGGCGATCGACGTGATCCCTCTCAATGTCCGCATTGTATCACAGACATGCAGGCGTCAGGGTCAAATTGGGCAGAGTGCGTGAAACTGTTATGTTACTTTACACTTGTTTTCACTCGCCCTCCCCCGCTCCCCTCTACCTCGCAGCGACCCACTGCGGAGTATGTAAATGCGTCGTGTATGTTCATCGTCACGTAACATCCCCCGCTCAACCCCACGAAAACCTATCATACACCCCCCCCCCTCCCTGCCCCGCCAGCACTTATTGTACGGGCGCATTTAACGGTCCTTTCATGGCGTCGACTATCGATCACAGGGATTAGGGGGTGAAACGAGGGCAGACAGAAAGAGAGGAAGAGTGAGAGAGCGCATTCAAATATTCCGTCTACCAACCCTCCCTCCTCCCCCCACGTCATTTTATTTGTCGACGCAAATACTTAATTAGCGAGGACTCACCACCGCGCAGTAGCCGGCTGGGTGTCGGGGTCATCGGATGACGGGACAATGGACTCATCGCTTCAAATACCGCCAGCACCATTCTCGTTTCCCAGCCTCCCCTATCTCGCCCAGCGTTCCCCAGCATTTTCCACCCATAGCATGTTGCGTGCCGACATGACGTGCGTGATAGTGCCAGTGGACGGGGGGGGGGCGAGGGCTGGCGTAATGGCGTGCTAACATCCTCGCCGACATCGGGAAATCGTGTCGCAAATTTCAATTTCGGGTTTGATGCAGCGGACGGTGTCAGCCGGCTGGTATAATGGCGCTGGAAGCGACGTTTTACAACGAGAGTCTGTAGCGGAGGACGAGAAATAATAATGGCGCCAAAATTCGTTAAAAAAAATTTCCCCCAAAGTTTATTTTGGTTTTATACCCACAGAGTCCGCCCATAGCGTCGAAAATCCCCGTTTTCATCGAACGGTTCTATCACTACAACATAAGAAGTTTAGAGAATAGCTGTAACATTATGGTAAATTCCATACGATATTGCTCTTCGTTTCTAGGTGTGAAATTAAAAAAAAAAGTTTCGTATAGGCTATTCACGATAAAGTATGCACTTTTAAAGACACTTCCGAATTATTTTTTGAGCCGGTTTTGGTCTTCGCGCCACTTTTTAGTATCAGCATTGTCATGTGACTAATAAATAAGGCGTATACTTCCACCACTATCAAAATGTAATCTCTGAGGCTGCAATAAAACATATTTATTAGTGGTTAATGCCTTTTGGGACGCCCTTAAAAAATTCACACTTTATTGTGAACAGCCTATATACAGATATACTCAATACCACGCAGGCGAAACCTAGAGATTATAATCCGGAGTGACGAAAATTTCAAAGAAATAACAAAGCCCTGACGAAGTTAACTTACAATAAATTTATAGTATTTGGAAACACAGCTCAAAATCGGTACGACTCGATAGTACTACAGAAAATATAAAGTATGATCAACTGAACTAGAACAGTGAGGGCGATAGAGAAATAATGAACTGCAGTATTTTTTTGGTAAATTTTATTTTTCCATATTTTAACAAAAATATCGCACTGATATCCACGGTGCAGTAATTGTTAAGCTGCATGATCACAGTTCACACATAACTGCGCACCAATCTGGTTTATTGGGGTCGAGCTATTGTTGTAAGAGCATTGAAAAAAACAGCATTGTTTTTTTTTTTGTATATGGGAATTGTAAAGCTCGACAGGGGACGCAAAATGAGAATTAATCATTTCAAATGCTAAATAGCAGACATGCTTTTTTTATATAACTAGGTTTTATTTCTGTTACAAATACGTGTGTGCCCATCTAGGCATAGCATTGCATTGTTTCATTTCATGTAAAAAATGTCTCTGAAAATATTAGTGATGAAATAGTAATATTATATTCGAAGCCCCGAACAGATGGCTGTATGCTAAGCTTACCCTGAGTTATTACGTAAAAAGGAAGTACTCTCACGTCCTATGCCTGGGAGAAAACGGTTGACAATTTTACCTTCATGAACCTGCTGAGTGACCAAAGAAATTGTGAGCTGGAATGGGAAATTAGATTGTTGGCATTATCTAGGTATAGCCGGTTCTTTTGCATTGGCGGATGGTGCAGTATCAGAATCCGTCCGACCTCTTGGATGAAAAGTTCCCTTTTTCTTTTCTCGAAAAATGCACATTTTCACTTTAAAAATTTGCCTTTAAGCACATAAAATTTTCCGAATTTCCTTCCGAAACCGCAAAATTTCTCGCGAATTTATTTCCTTCCCAAAATATGCACACTGAATTCAGGTGAACCATAAATTTGCCCTGATGAATCCATTCTTGATGTGATGGAGAGTCCGACGGCTTAGAGGTCGAGAGGTCTCTGACGCCTCCATTAAATAAATGAATGTAGTCATCGAAGAAAATTGATAGGTCACCTGTCGTGAGTGTGCAGGTTGTGTCAATAAAATTAATTTGCGGGAAATTGTGCAGTTTAGAAGGGAAATTTGGGGCATAATTTGAGGAGAAATCGTTTGTGAATTTTCAGATGAAAGGGGAAACTTTGAGGAATAAATAAAACACGTCATTCAAGATGGCGGACGAATCCTGAACCCACACCAGCCGCCAGTGCAACAAAACCATAGACTAAATATGAGGTAGACCACTTATTCGTCTTCTGCGCATGTACCCCTCTAACTCAAAGGAACACTACTGTCAAAGTCACATGGTCAACAGTGATGAACGTGTGTATTTAAATCGTAATTTTTAAATGACAAGCACTATTATATTAATACAACACTTTTGCCACATTTAATTTAATCAAACTGCATTCAAAATTGGTTAGAGAAAATACAGAATCATCTCGACGCACTTGTTGTTTTACTACGCAGTGTTCTAACCTCAAATCCAATCCACTTCGCTTTTGCTAGCCATATTGGCAGAAGAGCAGTTCAATGTTAGGGCACGGAGATCGGTCTACCTCAATTTTTAGTCTATGAGTGCAACAGAACCGGCTATACCCAGTTACTGTTAGCTTACTGTACGGTTTTACACCACACTGGATATACAGAAGTGAAACAGCCGCCTACACCGAGAAGTCTACCTGCACACGTCAGCAAAATGGCGTCGCTGGCCGGCGACATGCTGGAAAGCCGTTCACCAATCAGCCATTTCCTGTTAACGTACTTGCCATCAGTTGGCAGCCCTGCCAACAAGAAAACATTCACAGCCCGCAGTAACCAATCTGACATAAAGCCCTATCCCAGAGCCTGGAGCCATTTTGCTCCTGTGGCCATATCTGCACTCTATATTCGAAACAGTGGGAGACCACCGATTCGCAGCGAAATTCAACTCCTCTAATCAGCGAAAATAGCTCCACTTAGAATCAGTGGAAACCCACTGATTGTTTTAGTGAAGAAATTTCATTCATTGAATTAGTGAAGTGAAACAGTTTCACTCATTGAATAAGTGAAGTGAAACAGTTTCACTCATTGAATTAGTGAAGTGAAAGAGTTTCACTCATTGAATAAGTGAAGTGAAACAGTTTCACTCATTGAATAAGTGAAGTGAAACTGTTTCACTCATTGAATAAGTGAAGTGAAACTGTTTCACTCATTGAATAAGTGAAGTGAAACAGCTTCACTCATTGAATAAGTGACGGTCGACTGCAGTGGCGTATTGAATATTGTTTTTATTGAGAATGTGGCCAAATAATTACGTGGAATAAGCATATTTACGATAGTCTACTATTTGTATTGAGCAATTTACCGTAATTTAAAAAAGTAAAAACATTT
Source organism: Dryococelus australis (assembly GCA_029891345.1). Taxonomy (NCBI): domain Eukaryota; kingdom Metazoa; phylum Arthropoda; class Insecta; order Phasmatodea; family Phasmatidae; genus Dryococelus; species Dryococelus australis. Next base: position 113,551,779 of record CM057001.1, read on the forward strand.
CACAGCTGGTCCGGATTGAACTCACGCATCCTTCGACTAGGCCGTTGCCTTATCGTCTGAACTACCACTCCTCGTCGATATCACAGGAGGAAAATATATCCGTTATAGTTTCGATGTGGAATCATGTAGTTTGAAGTTGTATGCTCATACTTTTCGCGTTTGGTTTGATTTGTACCGTTAGGGTTTTTAAAACGAATAGTATGCGTGAGTGCACTCTCTTCGCCACATTAAATGCAGTTTAAACCTTCGAACAGAGCGCTGTGACGATTGCATGGAATCGAAATGAAAGACGTAAAAACGGAATGAAAGGCTGTGTGTCCATATTACCTCGCAAAATGGCGTTCTAAAAGACGAAACACATTTAGAAAGTATTTTGTATTAGTTTTATTCGTTTATTCGCTGTTACTTCACTTGATACACGTTGTTTAACGGCCATTTTTAAACGAAGTTCGACGGCCACTTTTACGCGCAGTTTCACTGATACATCAGTCAAAAAATAAACCACAGAGAAAACCGTGGAAAAAATGACTGACGAATCAGTGGGAAATGTCACTGAATCAATCAGTGAAGGGAATGTGGCATTTTTCCACTGATTCATCAGTTAGATTCACTAAAGTGACTGATTTATCAGTCTGATACGTTTGACTGATTGAAACCGTGAAATTCTCAATGATTCAGATTTTGAGTGTACTCTGTGGCTCATGTATTCACGAGGCTATGGAGTCTGAAAGTAAGTGAACACGTAAATGTCCCTTCTCCGTGTGCATATGATTTGTCGTTCCCACTACAACAATTTTAATGTTTACAAGTCACTGTACGAGTGAAAAATAAAGGATAAATCAGCTTCTTTTTCACAAGTGTTTCATCGCCGCAAATCATCTTTAAAAACGCGTCTTCCAGCCAACCATTTTCTCGCTGGCAATGCAAGGCGTATGGAATACGTGCTCGAAAATATTTTCAAATGTGTTTTTTTTAAATGTAATTATATCTGGCTGCAAGGTGTTTTGAAAATGGGCCCGCAGGTCTGGCACATTTCTACTGAAATGTGCCGTTTATAGGCGGAAATGCGCACCGTAATGAAAAAAAAAAAATCTTAAACGAACTCCGTACATAAAAAATACGTAACCTATCCTTGAGCTTCGAGACTCCGAAACGAACATTTCCAATGCTACGCGAACCGGTATTTTCCATTAGAATAATTAAAATTGTCGTTTCTGCTGCTGTAACGATGTTCTCGCCCCAAATGCGTACTCCTTTAAACATTGAAAAATATCATACGTCATGTGCAACAATTAGCATAAATTCAAAGATTAAAAAGATTTAAACATTTCTACAAACTGAAAGGAAGAGTAAGTATGATACGTAATTTAAAATGAATAATTTTATGTATATGGACGATAAACCTAACAGCGCTGTACACAGTAAAAACACATTATTTGCTGCAACACATGATATCTTATCGCAAAGAAAAAGTTGTTTAAATACTAACCACTGCAAAGTATGTTTGCCACAAACATAATTATTGTTCTAACGATAGGCTTACAGATAGTTTAACCTTTCATCGTCGTTATAATAGTTCAGGAAGAATCATTGTGGTATAGGCTGTGCACGGTAAAATGAACACTTTTAACATCCCTGCTTAATATCTACTTGTATGCTCGCTATCTATTCTCCCACCTTATGCAAAATTAGATTTGTAATGGGCCTCATCACTGTATTGATGCATCGGTCAGGAGAAACTGTGGAATTATTGTAAAAGTAAATATATTGCAAATCTGCTCATTTTTTACACTTGTATGCATAAAAAAAAAGAGAAAGCGATATAAATAATTTATCTTATCGCAAATGGTTACCTAACACTCTTTATTCGACGTTAATATATGGAACTACTTTCCCTCCAATGTTACCAACTTTACTGGGCGTATGTCGTTCAGTGTGCCCGTTAAAATATATGCAGTTAGGGGCAGTGATTTCTTTTCTGAGCTTGATTTCAAAAGTGCTCAATTTATCGTAATCTGCATTTCATGTTAGTTTCACTGTAAATAAGATTTTTCCTCGGAATATCAACCGTGATTAGTATGTAAGACAGAGGTAAAACAATACTTTCAAATAATATTCACTAAATAAAAACATGTATATAAAGCTATGACGACTGAGAGATTCGAACCACTCCCACCCGACACACAATGTTCCTGCCTAACGCCTTCCCTAAACGACCACCATGTCTTATTAGGTTCAGGTGGGCCAAAATATAATGCCGCCCTTAGTAATTTGAAGAATCGGTGTACTTCAGAATGGCATTAAAGGCCTGCAGGACAACTTTACATTTGAAGTTTCGTAACTGCAGAATATCTGGGTTTATGAATGTCTGTGTCGTGGCAATAGTACGCAGATATGCGACAGAGAATTTTTAATACCTGTGGCTCAACCGTTTTCTTTGGTATGGAGTAATTTTTCTTTACTGTGAAAAAAAGAGCAATTCAAAGAATGTTTAGTCTATTACTGTGCTATAAAGGGGGCCGCGGTGGTGTAGTGGTTATACCACTCTATTCACAGCAAGCCGAACCGGATTCGATTTCCGGCGGGGGTCATTCCCGGATTTTCGCACGTGCGAATCTCACCGGACGATGCCCACTGGTCGGTGGGGTTTTCTCAGGGACCTTCCTCTTTCCCCGCTCCAGCATTCAAGAGCCGCTCCATACTCAACTTTCTTCGCCCTCATTGGATCCCAGGACCTCGATGTCAAAAGCGGCCCTAAATCTCTCCACTCCACCTTGCTACAATGGACAGTAATAAAATAAAAACCTAACATTTAAAGAAAATATTTATTAACATCACCCCTATGTTTTTTTTACCATCTCTTCGGATTGAAGTAATATTGTGTAACAGTAAACAAAACAGCGTCAAGGAAATGGCTTTGTTTGCCGGATAGAAAACTTTCTATGGATTTTTTTATAGTGCAGGTGAATGGTAAGTTTTACGGTATTGCGTATGTGTGATTCGTGTTCAAATCCCCGCCCAGTACACAATATTTTAACTTGTACTATTTTTATAGGCTACACAGTAAAACAATTGCAAAACAAAAATTAAAACAATTTCTTTTCCGTAGTGCCTCTTCATAAAATGGGAATTTAGAAAACTGGAAAGTTTACAGATAAGCTCCATGAATTTTACTCAGCGTTCTGTGGAGTTACGGGACGTCCGTTTTTAAATAAAACATTCTGACTTTAATTTTAGGAAGATATCCGGATAATTATTTATTAGAACCTTCTCCGTAAATTCGCGGAATTTTTCTTTTGGTGGTTCAAATGACGTGAAATATTCCCCACTGTCTTGGCCAGCGTGAGATGATGTCGTCTCCGAGAGCTTGTTTAGCTGTCGTACTGCGCCGTTGTATTTCTGGCGCCTCATACCGTTTTACTGTTTTCACACAACTGTATTTGGTACGACGTGCGGTAGTTCATTTCCTTCTTGTGGGCTATTCACGGTGAAATGAACACTTTTGAAAGACCTGCACAAGATCTACTTGTATGCACGTTGTGTATTCTTCCGCCTTGTGTAAGATTGACATTGTCGTGGGCCTCATCACTTTACTCATGCGTCGGTCAAATGCAGCTGCGAAATTATTAAGAAATTAAATACTTTACAAATCTGCTCATTTACAATTCAATGCAATAAAAAATCTGAAAATAAAAGTATTAATTTTGAAATCTCATAAATGGTTACCTAACACTTTTCATTCAACGTTAAAATACGAAAGTACTTCCCATCCATCGTTGCCGACTTTACTGGGCGCACGTCAATCAGTGCGCCCGTTAAAACATATGCAGGCAAAGGCAGTGACTTTTTCCTAAGGTTCATTACTAAAAGTGCCAATCTGCACACAAAAATGTGAAAGCATTAAGGCCGACGAACGGAAGCGCATTGGAAGCCTTATAGCCTATACACGCTATGCACTGAAATGTTGGCAATTTTTTCCGTCAGAAAATCGCCTCTACAAGAATTTCAGATTGAAAAACATTGTTCTTATGGCGGAACAATGATACTGACGTGTCTCCTCGCCGCTTAAAATATAATTTATAATAATTTTCGAGCCGAGAAATAACTGGAGAACTTAAAAAATTGGTATTATGTGCTGAAATTAAAAATGAAAATTAAAATCTGGATATAAATAATTTGATATATATATAAGATATTAATACACACGTTAACCACTGTTGGCGATGTAAGCGGATGGCAAGCCTAAGCATTAGTCATAAATGCAGCTGTGATTGGCGAATGAATGTCAATTTGCACAAGTATTTATTCCGATCCGTTACGGAGACGTATTTAATTTACATGTCTGTCTTTTAAAAAAATCCGTGACTGTTCTGAACTATTTCATTATTTTTTCCCCAACTGTTGGATATTTCGTGGTAATTGAGGCGTACGTTGCAGTTGGCCATGCATAGGGTTTTCTCAGGGTACTCCATTATCTGCCCGTCCTTGCATTCCACTACTGTTACATCTCTACCTCACTTAACCTACACCAGCGCTCAACAACTTGCAGTATATCACCGGCAAAAATCTCTCAACTTATTTCCTTTGCGGGAAGTAAAACAATTCATGCTGTTATAGGCCATTCCCGGTAAAGTTAGCACTTTACAAGGCTCTGCTGAATTTTTCCTTTCAATTAATTTCTACCTTTACACAACTTTTTAATGTAAACTTTGCAAAATGACTAATAAACACAGTGTATGCATTTCACCACTCTCAGAAGTTAACGTCTGAGACTGAAATAAAATATATCTATTAGGGGTTAATGCCTTTTGGGAGGGCCTCAAAAAGTGCTCATTTTACCGTGAACAGCCTACATAACTTTGTACTGTATATCCAATTTGTTATACACCAATTGACAAAATGAGATTTATGTTTATGAGTTATATAATCATTGTCGACATACCGTATCTGTAATTTCAGACACAGTGTTTGAAAAATATATGAAAAATTTGTGTCAAAATTAACTACCAAATAAACATAACATGTTACATTTTTAGATAGGCAAAAACAGCTAGGGTGGTTATCTGTATACGGATCTTGTATTTTAAAATGCATCAAAACCACAAGTATCAGGCCACTAAGTAAGGGATCGTTTTAATACGAAACTAGGTCACGTGACTGTTTCCCTCCACAATATCAGTCAATAGGGGACACGGCCACAGTTCTGCTATTGACGTCACGGCGTGGATGGAGTGGGTGGCCCGCCCCTTGTTCATGAATGGCACAACACGTTCGACAGCTCCCCCCTCCCAACACTAACCCCCCCCCCCCCTCCGCTCCAACGAAACTCAGTTCGCCCTGCACGGGCCGTGGTCACTGCTCGATCATCTCCCTGTCCTCGCACCGCAGGAGCCACGGTGGCGCAGCGGGTATAGCGCTTGCCTCCCGCTAGTTCGAACTGGGCTCGATTCCTGCTGGAGTAGCTTCCCGGATGTTCGCATGTCACTGGTCGACGGGTTTCCTCGGGTATAGGCTGTTCACAGTAAAATGAGCACTTTTGAAAGCCCTGCTTAAGATCTATTTGTATGTCCGTTGTGTATTTTTCCGTCGTATGTATAAAATTAACATTGTCATTGGCTTCATCACTTTATTCATGCGTCGGTCAGGTGAAACAGTGAAATTATAAGAAAATTAAATACTTTACAAAACTGCTCAGTTTTACACTTCGATGTACTAAAAATAACAGGAAACGAAATAAAGAATTTAAGTTATCATAAATGATAACCTAACACTTTCTATTTTACTAAAGACATGGAATTACTTTCCCTCCACCGTTATCAACTTTACTGGGTGCACGTCACTCTGTGCGCCCGTTAAAATATATGACGTTAGTAGCAGTGACTTTTTTGTTAGGTTGATTTCAAAAGTGCTCACTTTATCGTGAACGCCTTTATCACCTGTTTCCCCCACCATAACTGTTATGCAAAAATACCTGTACAGATATAATGTACAAGTACACAACATGCGGATATTTACTTCAATGTAAGTAAAAAAAATCCTGATCAACACTACTATCCTTATATCCTAGAACTCGTATTCTGCTAGTAGTGTTGGTCAGGATTTTTTTTTCTTACGTTGAAGTAAATATCCGCATGTTGTGTACTTGTACATTATATCTGTACAGGTATTTTTGCCTAACAGTTAAAAATTTTGTTTTGTAGAAGCTTCATTTTTAATTGAGAAAGTAGTACGAAAACTTAGGAACTGTATTTATTTATTTCTGGCAAAATCCACCACAACTTGGCACTGTTCTATAATGCATATCCTGACGTGTATAAACACACCTGCATATAAGACATAATGCCACTTTCACATGTCGTGATTGGCCAGGCAAATGTTTGTTTTGCAGTGTAAATAGTTTTTATTGTGTAGACATAGACGAAATTATAATACTGTTATATACCGAAGACGCCCGCAGGGCGTATCTGAATTCGTAAGGGATGGAGGTCTTAGCAATAAAAAATATATAAAAGAAACTAGATTTAATTTCTATTATATTTCCTCTGCTACTTTGTACATCATCAGTCAGCTGTCTCCCCTTTTACTCCATTTAACTGTGGGCGCAATATTGAATGTATATTTCAACTTTATTAACGCCCTTCTTAATGTCTCTCTTGATTACAGTCAATTAACTCATACCCATTATTAGCATGTGTTCTGTCTTTATGTTTCCATAAGTTATAATGTCGTTCACACACGCACTTAGTCCAATAGTCCAGTCTGTCAGCTGCCTACTCCACTGCTTGCTGCTTGCAGTTGCAGACTCCCCTTCCACTGGTCTTCTCCCGCTGCTCGTCTTCTATCGCTCGGAAACCGCCAGTCATACATTCAGCCACTCCAACTTGACAACTGCCGGCTCGGATGGCCTGTCACGCTTAAATAACGTCGGCCCTGGCCGTCTCGAAGGTTCGACACACACCGAGTTGCGCTGAGAGATGAGGTCAGTAATCCAGAGCATTCTTCAGATATCGGCCGAAAAACAATACTGCCAGGGTAAGCAGCGTGCGGAAAAAGAGATTATAAATGCGGCACGATTTGAGGTAACTGATATGCCGCCGTCGCTCGGTAGCCTGCCTCTTATCTCGCCTTCCGATGAGGCGCCGACTGGCGACTCGTAACAATACTATGAATTATTACTACGCTGAGAAAGCTCTACATTATACTATTACTCATTCCAAACCAGGTAAGAAGCTGCCAATTAACGTATTGACTGTATGGTAGCGTTCAGTGAGCATGCTTTGTGCCCCACACATTGCAGTCACGTGGCACTGTGATGTCAGGATGCGGGGACATCTATTTAGCCATTCACAAAATCCAAAATGCCATGGTTAAATATTGCAACCTTAAATATAATTGCTAAAACTAAGAAATGTGGTTTTTCAAGAAATATTTTCTTTAGTCCCCATAATTAAAAAAAAAATAAAAAATTAACGCAAATACTGTGGAAACATTGCACCAACAGGTTCCTTATCTGATTCATAATTCGCATGCTACTATCCATTAATGCCTCTAAATTGCTAGTAGGATTTGCTAGCCATGTCCATAATCACAACTAAAACATATTAACAAAATATTATTATAACAGTAAATGTGAAAATTGGGTCATCACTTAAGTTTAAGATTTTAGGGAGTGCATGGCTAGTGGTAGACCTACGATGGTTATTTAAAATGGTTTCCATAGGCATTGTGGACTGCAAATTATGCCTAGCATTTTTTATGGGAATTCACTTTTATCTACCAAACACAGCCAAAACACGCCAAATTTTACCAAATGTGTGAAACAAGAAGGATATTGCCCACCACTTTTGTAAAACTTAAAACTACAGCAGCCAAGTAGTTTCAAAATATAATGTACAGAACTAAAAAGAAAAATTCTGATATTAGCCTACAAATTTTTGATAAAGATCTGGCATACCACTATCATTTAGAGCATACAGAGATGTGCTGGTCTCACACCAATTATTTTAAAAAAAAATCAGTTTCTGGGCTGTTATTACTCAATTCATAAAATTATATTTTATTCAAATCTTGATTCAGAACATACAAAATTGGATATTTAATAAGACATGACTTTTCAAAGTTAAATAGGCTAAGAATTTGGAAGGTTCCGGTAGGCAACGCTGTTGTGATTTTGTAGATAACCAAAACTCATCATTACCTGAATCATGTTAAATACAAGTACACTTTCTTCCTTACACAACAAACCTGATTTTTAATTACTAAATTCTGTAATAAAGTTAACCCCCTCAGTGAGCATTAGCTGTAATGATGCTGTTTGTACCAAATAATGAAATTGCTTGACAGTGTGGAGTACAATGTATGAGTACATTTGTATGCATATAAAAGTATAATGTAACAGTATGTTTGAAAAAAATGTCCACTATTGCATGATATTTTATTGTGTAGTAATATTTTCAGAACAGTACAAAAATACTCTGGTCAGTATTTGTTACATTTTCGACATAAACGTTTGTTTTGTCAAGTTGGTAATGACTGGAAAATATATTCTGAAAGCTTGAACGGTATGGAACATAACTTATAGTTTGCGAACAGTCTAGAATCATTATGGATACAGACACAAACCCATACCTAACAGTATGGGCAGCCATATGTAAACATTATACTGTGAGTATGAACATTTAAGAAACAATTCGACAACAGAACACAAAACTGCCTTTGTATCATTTTCAGGATTATTTTTACAGTAGGGGTGGCAAGAGACTTGGTGAGACTCATATTACAGTATTCGTGTATCTAGTGCTAGTATGCCCGTATTCAAGATTCAGACATGCTTAACTGAAACGTTTATGAATGAACAGGTCATGTGACCCACTAAAGGAATAGGCTAGTCAGTGCAATGTCTCTTTTGTCACGCATAGAAATCAGGAATTACGTCGGGAAATGTGTCTCATTAAATAATACGTGGTTTCAAGCCTGTGGGCACATGTTAGAATCAGTACTTAAGATACCACCTGCTTATATTGCTTTATATTATGGCCACATGCATTTATAATTAGGATATTAATAAGCAGAATAACTTTGTGCAATGTGTTATAGCATTTTACGAGTGTTAATTGATGTAGCAAGTCAGTGCGTTATGTCGGATAACTTTCAGTGTTTGTTCTAACTGGATTGTTACAGTCGAAGTGAGGCCCAGTTTTTTTATGATCCAACTGGCCATATGTGTTGCACACGAATGGCATCACAGAAGGCGATCAACTTTTTTTTTTTTTTAATATAATTTTTGAGTTCCATAGTCGTTTTACGTTAGTAACATGAACTTCGTTTGTGTGTCACCCTCCGTATTCATAGCATCCATCCGTCGACTCACGTACTTTTTTTTTTCTACTTGGTGTAATGTGATCTTATTGCGCCATTTGTGCTTTTTTTTTTTCGGAGGTGCGGCCTCTTGCAGGCCTTGTGAACCAGATCAGTTTTCGTTCACCTGTGCATGTGTTTTATGCATGCGTATTTCAATAAAAAAAAATTACTGCACTTCACACGCATTATACTCAGACAATTCCGAACCATTGTCAAACGCAACATCGCAATTAAGAAGCAGGCAAGAAGCCAATTATAACACTATATTTATGTTCTCCACGACAGAACAAGAAATTATGCACATTGACAGGATGTCGTGGTCTCAGGGGGCAGGGTGAAGGGAGGTTTGACTTATGATACCAGGTTTCAGAATACAGTAGAAAGTTGATTATCCTAATGTTGGCTACACGGGCGACCAGTTATCTGGGCTAATTTTAAAAATAAAGAGAAAAGAAAAAAACACGAAGGTCTCTTTCGTCACAGTGTTTCCCTTACCTGCGGGGGAGAGTCAAGCACTTGTGTCTGTTCTTGTGATGTGCCCTTTCACGTGTTGTTCACACTAAACACGTCCGGGAGGGGGTAGTTACTTGTTAATTAATTTAATACTTTTTATTTTATTTGATGTTTCTGTTTTTGATAAGCTTACTATGTTCTATGGATGTGTAGTAAATTTTACGCTGTGCGAAAACTGTTGTTTTACAAATACTTTTATCATAATTTTCAACATATTTCCGTAATCCGGACGTTCGATTATCCTAATTATCTTTGGTCCCTATTAGTCGAGATAATCGACTTTCTACTGTACCTTTAGAGTTGCGAAGGGCGCCAGAGTACGGGTTACTCAAACAGAGCGTGGACCGTTCACCCAGGTGGCTTTCCTCAATTCACCCCACAATTAGGCGACATCGTCATATTGGTGCAATAATCCTGTTATGCCTACCTAACGAGAGTGTTTGCCCTCTCATACACCAATGAACGTTGAGTGAAATTGTAGAATGGCCATATCACATGCTAGACACGCAATAATTGAAGACCATGTCAGGAGGTTGCGGTGTCGCAATGGGTAGAAGACCCGCTGCCGGCCCCTTAACGGCTGTCAAGCGGCCGGTAGCGAAACAAAAGCAACTTCCCACTAAATTAATTATTCCCCCCGAGGAGGCACGTACTTTATCATGGTTTACATCTTACTTATCTCATAGATATTGCCATGTTGCAATAAATTCAGATGGTATAAATACAAGTCTCTAAAAAAAAAAGTTAATCAAACGTTGTTCCCCAAGATTCCATCCTTGGACCTCTATTATAATTATTTATTGTTAATACACTGTATATAAATAATATGTATTCCAACATTCCATTCTTTGTGGCTGGTACCTATTACATGTTTTATGTAAATATGAGAATCCGACAGCACTTATGGTGAGGTGACATTAAATGAGACTATTCATGTCTAGATACGCTAAATGGGTTACAGCAAATAATCATTCTTTAAACTCGGATAAAACAGTTTTGATGAAATTCCTCACATAAAAACAACAGGACTATGATCTTTTAATAAAATATAGAAACCATGGAAGAAGACAGCCTACAAAATTTATAGCCTTGCATATTGACAGTTATCTTTATGGGAATACTCAAATTGATAACATTGTCCCAAAACTAAGTGCAGCATGTTTCGCTTTATATAATTTATCACCTTTTCTAAAGACATCATTCCGTAAATTTATTTTTCATATTTTCATGCTGTTATGTCATACCGTATCTTTCAGTGGGCACCTTCTCAATCTATCAATGTTTTCAGACTCCAAAAAAGAGCCTCAGAAAAATTTGCAAATATTTTGTGTAGGTTACGATTTTTGTAACATTTTTGACCAATGCTATATCCAAGGGCTCCTGCTCATCACGGGATCGCTGGGGCGATTTTATAGTAAATAAATTAATCAATTAATTAATTTACTTCAGCAACACTTAAATTCTGTGTATGCAGTTCCGAAATATCTTAGATTTACTCGTTTACACAGTTCCTGCTGAGAAATTTGATATTTTTGACTGCAAGAAATAGTCATACATACTGTTACTAGTTTGCGTTTGACAATGTTTGTGTCATTCCCTGTGTTGCAGACTAACGAGCAACAATATTGTGAAAAACGTTTGTTGCTACGAAAGAATTAACAGTTACGGTGTAAAGGCCAGACATTCTTTAGCAGTGCTCGGAAGGGAGCATTCATTCATGGTCCATTTTTAATTTGACTCTGTTGAATATTTGTGAATTTAAAAGTTCAAAAGCTTCATAGGTTGTGTATCAGCTATGCATTTATAAATTTGATGGTGCAATCCCGGCCAGTTATTATTGAATATTTGTTATATTACAGAATTTTTCTCATGTAAGGTGAAGGGTGACTCATATGAGAGCTGTTGAATTGGCCAACGACACAGAATATTTTTGTCAGCAGTCTCTTACAAACCTGTAATAGTGTGCAGTGTAAATGTATACATTCATTCTATTGAACCATAAATTACTCATTTAATGTCTGGTGAATCACTTGGTTTGCTTTATCATTGCATGTAAGTAGGTTTTGTACGTGTCCCATTCTTTGCATACCAGTGACAAATTATGTTACATTAGTAGTAGGGTATAGTTCCTTCGTGCACACACGGCTTCGCCTGGAGGATCGAGGATCTGACCTTGGATGACATTGTCTCAATTTTTCCCCTTTTTTTCTAAAAATCGCTCATTTTCGCAAAAAATCGTACGTTTTAACCCAAAAATGCCTTCAAATTTTCCTTTTATCACTACAAATATTCCATTTTCCCTTAAAATTTCACATTTTTCCTTAAAAAAAAAAAAAAAAAAGCACCAATCCTAATTGCGACTGATGTAAATCCTCGATGTGGCTGAGATATCCAAAACTCAGCCGCATAATGAGAATTTCACAAAATAAAATTATTTTAATAATTTTTTATTTTATTTAAATATACTTTTTATTTAAAGATTTATAGACATAAGTATTAAGTTTTATATATCACCGGACTTGTCTTTTCAAGGCGCAGACGATTGTAATGTAATACCACCATACTGCCGTGTTTTTTCATGCTCTATCATTCCATACTCTCTCTTTCTCTCTTTCATTTCTCTTTCATTTTCTCATTTTATCTCCTTCTCTCTTGCCTCCCTCATTAAATATCTTTCTCTCATTCCATCACTTTTTTCCCCTCTTTCGTTTTTCTCTCTCTTTCTGTTATTCCATATCTTTCTCCCTCTCTTCCATTTCTCTCTCATTCCATCTCATTTGCTTCCCTCATTCCATATCTTTCTCTCTCCTCTTATTCCATCCCTTTCTCCCTTTCTTTTGTTTCTCCCTCGTTCTCACATTCTATCTCCTCTCTTGTCTCCCTCATTCAATATCTTTCTCCTTCTTTCTCTCATGCCATCCCTTTTCCCCTCTCTTTCGTTTCTCCATCATTCTGTCAGTCCATCCCTAGTCCCTCTATCAGTCCATAGGTTTTCTCCGAGTCGTCTCATTTTTTGCTGTTTTGTTTCTCTCTTTCATTCCATCTTGTCTGTCATTCTACATCTTTGTTTTCATTTATCTCTCACCTTCGTTAGACACCATTCATTTGGTTATTTACACATACTTGTTCGATTAGTCACATTTGCTCGACTGATAACTTATACATGTTCGATTAGTTTGTTTTGTTCCTCTGATTACTCCCACTTGTTCTATTAGTTACTTTTTCCCTTTGATTACTCGCACTTGTTCGATTAATGGCATTTGCTCCATTCCACCAAATACATAGTTCCTTCATCGCCTGCTAGAGTGCACGAATCGTCAGTGCATATATTTATTTACGAATTTAAATATGTAATTTTCAATACCCGAGAAGATATATAAAAATATTGCAAAGCAAATTCAAGGCACAGGACTTTGTTAAACATATTCGATTTTCAATACTTTACATTTTGGAAACAATATTTTGTCTTAATATTTTACTTTATTCAATTCGTTTTTACATTTGTTGCCTAGCCTTGTAACCACATATGCATCACCACGCCGACAGGCGCGCGACTCGACTGTTGCAGGTCCACCAGGCCAGACGTGCCTGCAGCGACCTGCCATAGTAATCTCATCGGCATGCACGAGCAGTGACGTCAGCAACAGATGTCGCGCGAGAAAGAAACAACTGCTTACTACCTTAGGCGATCGCACTGGGCTTATCGACCCTGCCAATCAAACATCCATGAATCGATGCATTAATAAATATGCAGAATTATTTAAATTTATTTCATTTGAGTAATGTCGAAATCTTTGATAATTAAAGTATAAATGTTGTTTGTAATGTAAAATTCAGTTCATAAAGCTTTTTTTTTTTTTTTAAATTGCACATTTTCTAAAGACAGCTGGCAACATTAAAAATAGAAAGAATACCTCTTGCCCGGACGGGATAAGACTTCGAAACCTTTGGATTAGAAGTCTGGTACACTAACCACTATACCAGCGATCTCATACCAAGTCAAGTTCTAAATACTGTGTATAAGTTTCAAACGTAGACGCTATATTCCCTCATACAAATACAGAAATGTTGTTAATGTAATTTTTTTCATCCAGTTCATATATAGCTTATAAATAGTATAATTTAGAACAGTTTTATTTTATGTAAAACCATGCGATGTGCTGCGTTTTAACATCTCGTAACTATCAGCCGGAGTCTGAATTCTTAAGCTCACATGTAATTATTTTCTTATGTATTATTTTTAAAATAATTATGTAGCAAGTCGGGCGGCTGTAAGAAAGTGTACATTTGAGGACATTAAGGTGTACAAATATTATTTGCGAACTCTTAGAAGGCTGCCAGTGTCGCGAAATTAAATTATGAAAGCACCATTTCTAGCTTCATGAATGTATGTTTAAGCCCTATATAACCATATTATTCTATAGGTGTAGGGTATGTCAAATATAAAATTTTTTCTTAACGTGTTTTAAAATTAATTTTTTTCAAGTTATGCATAAATTTGATGTAGAGTACAGCAAATAAGTTCTCTCAGCTTCATTCCAGAACATCTCTCTTCAAGACCAAAAACTACGCAAATGTTAATTATTTAATATCTCAAATATTTTTTGTAGCATAACTTCCCTTCTCGGATTTTATTCAATGTATGTATATGTGTCTAAACCGAGCACCATAATATTCTCTATATATCAGGCAGGATACAACATCAGCGGGAAATTAAAGACTTTTTAAATATATATTTACATACTTCAGACTACAAACAGAATCCCTATAATTTTCTATGCTTTTCACATAGCATCTTCACAGCAGCACATAATTAATATAAAACGCTTATAACAACTCAAAACAGTCCATTCTAGCAATCATCTAACCAGAACCCTTAGCCATATATGCTTCTCGACAGTGTTTTTACGACTACCACTATCAAACAGCTCCATAAAATGAACCCATGGCTTATATACTCGCAAGCAGGAATCTAAACATCCAATGATCAACCCACTGTAACTCATGCATTCCATCTGCTCTACCAACCAACACCAGACATGTGCAGGCCAGCAATAAGTTGGGAAAGTGTGAAATTTACAACATTTAAGCTATATGAACTGAATTTTACATTACAAAATACATTTATACTGTAATTATCAAAGATTTCGGCATTATTCAAACGAAATAAATCAAAATAATTCTACTTATTTGTTAATGCATCGATTCCTGAATGTCTGATTGGCAGGGTCGATTGCCCAGTGCGATCGCTTAAGGTAGCAAGCAGTTTCTTTCCCGCACGACGTCTGCTGCTGACGTCACTGCTCGTGCATGCTGATGAGGTCACTATGGCAGGTCGCTGCAGGCACGTCTGTTCTGGTGGACCTGCCGCAGCCAATATATTAAGACGAGATACTGTTTTTCGAAATATAAACTTTTGAAAATCGAATATGTTTAGCAAAGTCCTGCCTGGAATGTACTTCACAATATTTTTTATATACCTTCTCATGTATGGAAAATTACATATTTAAATTCGTAAATAAATATATGCACTGACGATTCGTGTACTCTAGCAGGCGATGAAGGAACTATGTACAGTGGCCGCAGGATACCTCAAAGCCTGAGTGTCGGTTACAGTTACCCCAGGCCGGCGCACGGGAGGGGGTGAGTAAGCGACTACGCATGCGCAGGAAAGTCCCGTTACACTCGTACTACCGGACCAGAAAATATTAACCTTTTTGCACTCTGGAGGCGGAATCCACAACGTTTGCTTGTTCGCGGTGTTCGTTGCACCTACTGTTATCTGAAGTTGGAATTCGAACGTGCATGCAGTAGGTGTTGTATACAAATTACGGCCGTGGAAAACAGCTCGACGTTTCATCAAATATACACGTTTTATCCGTGTTTTTTATTAAGAATTTGTTCATGTGACGCTGACATCGGGATTGTGCATGTGAGTTTGTAAAAATGTGTAAGGATTTAGATACACACAATATGTCCGTATAATGATTGTCATCGGTGCGGTTTTTTGAAAGTATGTGTGTGCTGAGAGACCCATATGACAGTGGTATATTAAGTTTTGTGCGTTTTTTTTCTTTCAATATGCCGCCGATCCTATCAAAAATAAAAGGCAAAAAAATCACACTCTCAGACGCGGGAAATAATTTATAATGTCTTGACATTCATGGAGAACGAAGTCAAAGCTCTGGAACTGTCGATTCCCAAAGAAAAGACTCAACTTCGGACAGCTGTAGATACTGGTGTATATCGTAGCGCAGTTCAGAAGATGAAAGCGGAAACAAAGAGGATCGGCACTGATGGAGGGTCCTTTGTTACACCCGATAAGAAGAGACAGGGGGCCTGTAAATTCCAGTTTGATGATTTTAATCAAGCAGTGCTTCGTAGGACTGTATACAAATTTTATGTAACAAAAAGTGTGTCCCAGCCGTCGAAAAGTCACGGAAAAAACTTAAACAGGACATAGATATTCAACGCAGAAATACAGCATTACGAAAACTTTTGAAAAAGATTGGTATTCGTTGGAAAAAAAAAACTAACTAAATCGCAGCGTCTTGTTTTGATTGAGAAATCTGATATATAACAGAAGCGAATTGAATATTTAAGATCTATAAGAAGATTCAGAAACGAAAATATAAATATCGTGTACATGGACGAAACATATATTTTGTCATGGGACGTGCAACAGCAATCCTGGAGTGATGACTCAGTGCACGGCCCACCGACACCTGTTTCGAAAGGACAGCGACTGATAGTAGTTCATGCTGGAGGTGAAAGTGGTTTTGTTCCTAATGCATTATTGATGTGAAAGTCTCAACAATCTACAGGAGACTACAATCACAACATGAACAAAGAAAATTACGAAAAGTGGTCAAGGGAAAACCTAGTACCTGATATACCTGTCAACAGTATAGTCGTCTTAGACAAAGCACCTTATCACAACGTCAGGATTAATAAATCACCGACATCCAACTCTACAAAACAGGGAATGCAAGTGTGGTTAAGACATCACAACATTCAATTTACAGATGATATGCTAAACCCGACACTTTATCTATATCTATACTAATATATAAAGAGGTAGTGTTTGTAACTTTGTGTGTTTGTGTGTTTGGATGTAGGAGGTAATCTTCGAAACTACTAATCCGATTTTTAAAATTCTTTCACCAGTAGAATGCTACGTTATCACTAAGTGTCATAGGCTAAATTTTATTTTAAAAATCAATAGGTATCCCTACTAAAACTCCAATGATGGAACCCAAAGTGTAAATAAATGACCTATAAAATTCCTTACATTGCGTGCGCTGCGAAAACTATTGATGATAGAACAAAATAATGTACTACGGCTTTGCAGGACGGACAGATCCGGAAAATAAAACGTGCTGTATGCTGCGTACGGCGCCAACCTTAGAAGCTCTACTGCCATTATGGGGGGAGTTACTTTTGTGTTTGCTGGGGATTTTCGGCAGACACTCCCTGTAGTTACAAAAGGGACGCGTGCAGATATCATCAAAGCATGTCTTAAATCATCTCCTTTATGGAGTTCTGTTCAACACCTAAATTTGCGAAAGAATATGAGAGCCTATCTTGGTGGAGACAGGCATAAAGATTTCCCACAACAATTGCTCAGACTTGGAGGAGTTTTTCCTTCTCTATATTTGGGCACTAATTCTGCTGAAATCATTTTTAATGAGACATTAGGTCAGATAGTCCACAGTCTGCAGCATCTTATAGAAGCAGTATATCCGGGCCTCGAAAATAGACTTTCACTGGTTGTGTTCCAGGGCAATAGTATCGCCTAGGAACGACACTGTCAATGAAATCAACAATCTCATTATACAAAGAGTTCCCGGCCAAGTCAAAACCTATAAGTCGATTGACACAGTCACCAATGTTGACGATGTCGTCCACTTTCCTCAAGATTTTCTAAATTCTCTTAATCCTTTTGGCTTGCCACCTCACGAACTATCATTAAAAGTCGGTACTCCTATCATGCTTTTAAGGAATATAAGTTCTCCTAACATGTGTAATGACACAAGATTGCTCATTAAAGACTTGAAAGAAAATTTGATTGTCGCGACCATCCTCACCTGTCCAGCAGCAAACATCCCGAGGATTCCCATGATTCCCACGGATTTGCCAATATCTTTCAAACGGTTGCAATTTCCCGTAAAAACATCGTTCGCGATTACTATTAATAAGTCCCAGGATCAAACTTTCTCTTTGGTTGGAATCGACCTACGAAAAGAGTGTTTTTCCTATGGCCAACTATATGTTGGTTTATCACGAGTTGGAATTCCCGAGAAACAGTACATTTTGCTACCAAACAATAACAGGACGTCAAACACTGTCTACAGAGAATGTCTTAGCCAATAACATATTAAATACTTCTATCTCAGATAAATTGCATTGTGATATAATGTATATTATTATGAAAAATTATAAAAAAGTAAAAAATTATCAAATAAAAATAGCAAAAAAACTTTAAAGTATAAATTATTTAATTAATTATTAAATTATAATGTGCGTTTTTTAATGCTTTAGTAGAGTTTACCCAACCTAAGTAACGCCGGGTTAAGCAGTTTTTTTTTTCTTAATTGCACCCGTGCTAAGCCGGGGAGGATCGCTAGTGAGCTTATAAAACAGCACAAGCCTCGGCAAGCTGTCTATTTGGTGGACGAAATATTGAAAAGTTACGGACATACAACTCTCCGTTTACCCATTTATCACTCAGACTTATATCCTATTGAAAATATCTGGGCTGAAGTGAAAGGAAAAAGTTGCGTCACAAAATGTCACCTGTAATTTAAGCTATGTGCGATGACTCTGCGAAGAAGTGTTTGACAGTATAGGAGCAGACTGCTGGAAACCATACTGTAAACATGTGAAGAAGCTTATATCCGCGTTTCGACATTGACATTGATCCCATTATAATAACCTTAGGAGGTGTGGACAGCGACAGTAATAGTGATAGTACGAACGACGACTGCAATACGGGTTCGTCACGTGACGAAATGGAAGGCCTCACTGTGCTGGAAGGCGGCAGTGCATGAGAGTGGTGAGTAGCCTATGTTTTCAGTTGCTATGTACACGTGGTTGTTGCCAGCCCTACTGGTTCCCTCCCACCTCTGCTACGCCAAACAGTGGTAAAGCTTTGACGTGTCCCAAGTTTTCAGATATCCTGCGCCCATTGTAGTTGGTGGAATGAAGCAAATGCTACTAATAGAACAAGTGTGAATAATCATAGGAGCAAAGAGACTAATCTAACATGTATAAGTCATCAGTCGAGCAAATGTTACTAATCGTAAAAGTATGTGTAAATAACCAAACGAATGGCGTCTAACGAGGGTGAGAGATAAATGTAAACAAAGATGTAGAGTGAAAGACAAGATGGAATGAAAGAGAGAAACGAAACAGAAAAAAAATCGGACGACTCGGGGAAACCTATGGACTTATAGAGGGACAAGAGATGGAATGAGAGAATGAGAGAGAAATGAAAGAGAGGGGAAAAGGGATGGAATAAGAGAAAGAGGGAGAAAGATATTGAATGAGGGAGGCAAGAGAGGAGATAGAATACGAGAAAGAGAGAGAAATGAAAGAAAGGGAGAAAGGGATGGAATACGAGAAAAGAGAGAGAAAGATATGAAATGAGGGCGGCAAGCGAGAAGGAGATAGAATGATAGAAAGAAATGGAATGAGAGAACGTGAATGTGAGAGACAAGAGAGGAGATGAACTGAGAGACAAGATATGGAATAGAGAATGAGAGAGGAACGAAAGAGAGGGAGAAAGGGATGGAATAACAGAAAGATCGAAGCGAAAGAGAGGGAGAGAGGGGTGGATAGAGAGAAAGATATTGAATGAGAGAGGCAAGAGAGGAGATAGAATGAGAAAATGAAAGAGAGAAAGAGAGATAATGGAATGATAGAGCATGAAAAACAAGGCAGTATAGTGGTATGGCATCACTATTGTATGCGCCTTGAAAAGAAGAGTCCGGTGATAGCTAACACTTAATACTTATTTCTTTAAATGTTTTAATTAAAAAAATATATCAAAATTAAAAAAAAAATTGTTTATTAAAATTATTTTATTTTGTGAAACCCTCATTATGCATCTGAGTTTTGGATATCTCAGCTGCATCGAGGATTTACGTCAACCGCAATTAGGATTGGTGCTTTTTTAAGGAAACGTGGGAAATTTTGAAGGAAAAACAAGAAATTTTTAGGGAAAAAAACGAAAATTTTAAGGCATTCTTGGGTTAAAACATACGACGTTGCGCGAAAATTAGCGATTTTTGAAAAAAGGGGGTCAATTGAGGTCAAGGTCATCCTAGGCCAGATCCTCGATCCTCCAGCCGAAGCTGTGTGTGCCCCAAGGAACCATATACCACTACTTACATTCAACACTACCGTACTACATTTATTTATATCTGTAGCTCCAGGAAACTTTTTACATACAAATCTACACCACTCTGCTTCCTCGAGTTCAAGTGAAGACAGAATAGAGGACACAAATATAATGTACATAATAGCAAACCTCCTGCACTCACTTTTCAGTATTTGGCAAGCTAACTTGTGCATATTTGAATGTCGACACTTTTGTGAGCTTAAAGTTGACTTTGGTATTCAGTTTTTTCTGATGTTATCATTTCATTTTTGCCCCACAATTCCCTTGGTCTCCATTTATACGTTACAATTTTTACAAATACTTTTCACTGGAATGAGGCTAAAATAAATTTGTAATGTTATCAATTACAAACTTCCTTCAATTATAATTGCTCCGCTACTGTCTATAAATAACTTTGTACATATTATATTGTCTGGAGCGAAGTGTTTTTCACATACTGCTTGGCGTAATTCCAACTCGAATATATTTCGCTGTATCACAGTTTGACCCTTCGCTCTTGTAAGTGAATAATTCGGAGCAATACAAAAACGAATAATTGGCAGATTTAGTATAGCGCAAATATAAAAACACAGTTATCTTCAAACAATATAACTATATCAGAATCACTATATGTTGCTAGTGAATTTAGTAACTATTTTGTAAATATTGTTACTACCCTAAATATGGCCAATAATAACATATACAGATATAGAAGTAATTCAAATCCTGATTCTTTACTTATTAAGCCAGTCACTTCTAAGGAAATAAACAAAGTGTCTAATGCATTAACTAGTAGTTATTCATGTGGATATATTGATTTATAACTATAGTATTGACCAAAACAGTTTTACAAAATATTGTCACACTTTTGAATATTAGTAAAAAGTCACTCAAACTTGCTCAAACTCAAAATTGCAAAGTGATCCCTATTTTCAATAATGGTAATGAACTTGACTAATAACTATTTACGTATAGCTATCCTTCTGGGATTTTCAAAAATACCTGTAACAATCTAAAAAAATGGATTGATAAGTTATGTGATAAACTTAATTGTATACACAGCTCGCAGTTTAGGTTTAGAAAAAAAACTATTATACAATGGACTTTATACATAAATTATTATATGATATTACAAGATGTGTAGAAGAAGGTAATACAGTGGCCGGTGTATTTTGCGAATTAACCAAGGCTTTGGACTGTGTTAGTCATAATATTCCTTTTGACGAGCTAGAGAATATAGCTATTAGAGGAGTTGCGAACAGATTGTTTCAACCCTTTAAGCAATCGTAAGCAGTATGTAGAAATTACCGACAAAAGTACAACACATAATACAATAAACCGCTCAAGCTTAAAAAATATTAAATTAGGTGTGCCACAAGGTTCTGTTTTGGGACCAACCTATCACACCTCCAAGAGAACATATGTAAAACCATTACTGATGTAAACAATGAGTTTATTTATAATAATATATTATTAAACCTAAGAAAAACAAGTTATATATTATTTTCAATGAAAAAAAAACTACAAAACCTTTGAATGTTTATGTGCAAACCAAGGTAGGCAGAGGAAGTTAAATTTTTGGGTCTTGAACTTGATCCAGCTCTAAACTAAAAAAATCACATTGATACACATTGGATAAAAAAAACCTGCCTCAAATAGTTATGCATTATGCACACTTGCAGAAGTATTTCAACCCTAGCATTAAGGCATATCATGACTTGAGCAAGTAATTGTCATCATACAATATATTATTTTGGGGATCTGATAATTATGATAACAAAATATATGTAAAACAAAAACGATCATTAGAATAATCTCTAACGTAAAAGTTGCTAGCCTTTATTTAAAAATTTTAAACAGCCATCTCTTACATCAATCAACGCTTTAGAACTTCTTAAATTTGTTCACACAAATAAAAACCAATATCTTAAAAATTCTGACTCCCATCACTATTCCACAAGGAATAGAAATAAGTATAGAGTATTTTATCACCGAACAAATTTTTACGAGAGAAGTATTGAGTTCAAAGTAATACATTTATACAATAATCTAACAGAATAAATACCATTCTTAAAATTAAATAACTTTAAGAAATGTATTAAAGATGATCTGCTGAGTAAGTTCTTCTACATAGTCTGTCCGCCAAACCATCAAATTTCGCATGACCTGGAAATTTCGGGGGACAAAGATTTTTAACACTGCTTCTGACTCAGGTTTTTTCGCTGATTACGAATCTGCCAGATGCCACTCTGTCACTCTTGGGCAATCGCCGCCATATTGAAAAAATGGCCTCAGAAAACTGGTTTTTCGTAATATTTCCCTAACCATCTGTCGTGCGGAATTTTTTATGATTAGATAAAATAAAGATCGTAATTTTGTACACAAAAACGTTATCTTCAATATTTTCGATAACTTTAACGGCTTTATCACAACGTGAGAAATTAATGTTACAATTTAACCATTTTTTTCTCTTATTCGACTTGGACTCCTAAAATAATATACCGTGCTATTAAGTAATATCGTTTTATTATAACACAACCTCTTCTAGATTATATTTAGAATAAAGTTTACCAAATTACATTTTTAACGTTGTTCATTATGTTAAATATTACCACCCCCTCCCCCACATTCGGCGGTTTAAACAAACGTAATAGAAACTTCAGTTAAATAACCAACATTTACCCTCAAACTAAATTGATTTTTGATAACACAAGTGGTTTTTATCACAATGTGAAAGAGCTTAATGTTACCATTTAACAATTTTTACAGTATACTTGAAATGTTAAAAATAAGTAGTGTGCCATTAAATAATCAATTTGTATTTCGATTTGTTCCAGATTTGTACAAAACGCTAATTTCCTGAGCTAAAGATAGCCAATATGTCCGATGATATACATAGATTCGAGGATGTAAGTCTTCAAACAGAAGAGTAATGTCTTTTCAGTTGTGGGAAATCCGGAACATTAAATTGTGTAGGTCCTGCAAGAGTTCGGTCAATTAAAGAAGCACGTGTCCAACGACAAGACTAGTTATTTGAAAACTTACAGGACAATACAGCCATTTACTTTCACAAATCATGTGTTTCCACATACACATCAAAGACGCATATCAAGCGTGTATCCAAAAATGAGTGTCCGTCAGTGGTTGTTCCAACACCCAAGCTTTTGAAAAAAAATCTGAATTACAGTGTTTCGATTTCAAAATAAGCTACCTATGCTGTGGCAGAAAATGTATGGACATTGACCCAACACTTCCAGACCGTTGCCGCCAATATGCTCTATTAAGGATTGCTGAAAGAACAAATGAACCGACTCTTCAGCAAACAATTCTAGAAAAGTGTAAATTGAGACAAGATGAACTTTCTGAGAAAATCAAACTTCAAATCAGTGTAGTCGTCAGTGATCTACATGCCGCTGATGCACGCTATCTCCGAGACTGCCATAATGCTTTTCTGCACCGCAAAACCTCAAAAGTATTTTCTAGTGAAAAGAAGGAACAGTGAAGTGATGCTCACACCATTAATGAATTAGTAAATATTATGACAGAAGACTCTACACACATTTGGAATTCAATTGAATTATTTAACTTTCATGCATCTAAAGGAGGAACAAACTTGACGCGCAAGACTCTCATAAAACGAATTAATTAAATTATTGGCTCGAACTTGCTAGATTTGTCTTCACCAGGAAATTCAAACATCATAGTATTTAAAGGCCAAGTTCCATTTGCTATGATGAAAATCGATGAAGACAATGAAGAATTCAATATTCAGAACACAGCGAGAAAAATTCAAATGGAGTTAATAATCACAAAATTAAAAGTGAACTCTATCATACTAGCTTAAAAAACAATGACTCAGAATCAGATATTAGTTCAACTCTTTTGTTATTATTACGTGATCTGGGAATAACTGGTTTACCATCTTTAATGATTGGAAACATTGTTACAGCTGTGTTGTCGAAACAAAACGCCACACTGCAGATAGCGTGATCGTTGCTCTTAAATAAGAAGAAGCTAATAAATGAGTTCCATAGATCTTGTGTGACTTGTACCTAAAGTGAAACTTTAAGGTTCAAAGCATCAGCGGCTGCTGCAGCTAGGCAAGATCCGCGAGGGCTAGCTAACTATAAATATGGATACGTACAAGCTGTTGGTGATAACTTTGATGCATCAATTTCTTCGCAGAATTGTGTACGCCAAACTCACAGAATGGCCCTACTCATTACTCAAGTTGAAACATCTAGTGATTTTGATTACTGTAATACTAGCACTAACATACCAAGGATATCTTAAGAAAACATGAAACAAACTGCAAATAATCCAGAAAAATATTTGCAGGATAATGGCCCGAAGAAACCACGAATGCCTGAATCAGCATGTATAAGAAGTATAGCATCACTAGCTTTCCTTGTTTCACAGAAAATTTCTGTAATGGAAGGTAATCAATCGGACTTAAATTTTCTAATGTCAGTTTCTGTTCAATCCTTTGGAGACACCATAGTACAGTGGATATAACACCACAGATAAAAGTTAAACTCACTACCAAGTGATGCCTCGTACAAATACTATTTACACACCACTTATTTACATGCCTCCAGCTGACCCTGATACAGTATTAACATCAATATATGAGGTACAAAGATTAACTGGCCTGACTGGACAAGACTATACAGTTTTTATTAATGATCAACAACTATATAGAGTAACTTTAGGTATTCAGAATTTTATCCCAAGTTTAGGTGGTATGCATATGCTAATGTCATTTGTTGGATGTGTCGGTAAGCTGATGACTGAGAATGGCTTAGCGGAAATTATGCAATCAGCATTTGGAGGCGTAAACCACATGTTATTGGGAAATAAATAACCGCAGAATGTCAGAGCACTTAGGCTAGTCACTGAAGAAATATTGCAACCTACCCTTGAAACATGTGATGTAGGAAGCTATTATGATTTGATACGCACATTAGAAGAAATAGCTATCCAAAGTAGAACGACGCATTTGTGGGTTGACTGTCTCATTAAACCCATGTTCAGTATCATGCTTTTTGTACGAGCAGAGAGGGAAGGAGATTGGCCTTTGCATCTTTGGGAAGCAGACTCAATGCTACAGTATTTCTTTAGCGCTGGACATTGGAATTACTTGCGTTCTGGTGTCGCGTACATTACCCAGATACCATATTTACCAGGAGACATTTTACAAAACATTATGGAAAATTGAAATTTTGTTATGCGCCACAAAAAAGGGCTTTGGAATGGTATGTGGTCAGACATCTTTATAGAAACAACTTTAATGCGGCATAGTAAAGGTCCAGGAGGATTACTAGGAATAACAAGACAGCCCAAAACAATTAATGTTTGGGCTCTCAGCCTACATACAACTAGCAAATTGGTGAAAGATCTTTGTGATTTAAACAGCAATAGTGAAGCACTTGATGCA
Organism: Dryococelus australis; assembly: GCA_029891345.1. Lineage (NCBI taxonomy): Eukaryota > Metazoa > Arthropoda > Insecta > Phasmatodea > Phasmatidae > Dryococelus > Dryococelus australis. The sequence goes on from CM057001.1 coordinate 113,577,470, forward strand.
ACTCATCGCAAGGAAGAAAGTAAATCTAGAATAAAATCAGATATGGAAGATCAGCAGAAAATAGGTGATTAACTACAAACATGTATTAATCCTCTGAATCCTAATGAACATCCAAATGGACTAGTTAACATTGTTACTGGTTGTATTGCATCGTATAAGGTGAATGTGGAGAAGGATATAGAATTAGGTAGCCTTGGACTAACAGATTTTAAAAAAAAGGTTAACTGGATGGATTTTACACACCTTTCAAACAAACAGTGCTTACAATGCAAACCATGAAAAAGCAGTGTAAAAGTTGGTGACACTTCTGTATTTGATATTGCTGTCATATGTAGCCGATTATGTGCATTTATCTTATTATGTGATCTATCAATTGACAAAATTTTGTGTTATGAGCTCTCATCGGTTCCAAGCAGTATGTTTGACAACAATGGAAACATGAGAACTTGCAGTAAAAAAAAGTGTACTAAAAGAAAAACTGGCTTTCCTGTCTCTTTCAAGGCTGATACATTCTCCCGATGTAACAGTTATCGATAGGTGTGCAACACTTTGGTTTTCCACTGGCCATATTTAGGCACTGTTTTTGATTTAGCTAGTAATGTTTATAAGTATGTGATCCAGTTCCTTGTACAAAGTGATGTGTATATTGAATTTGATAGGTATTTTGATTATAACATGAAGTTTGCAACCAGACAGTCAAGAAAGAAAGGAGTCTGTAGAAATTGACAGCTTCAGTTGACCACGATTCTTCCTCCAAGGAATGTTATTCTAAACAATACCGGCAATAAAGTCCAAGTGATAGACTTAGTTTGGCAGATACTAGTGACAAAATGTAGAGATTCTAAACAAAGCCATAAATTGGTTGTAATGGGTAGAGACCCAGTACCAGTCTAAATAATTGAAGGCTTTATCACGCCACGCTGAATTTGAGATCAACTCTTGAAGAAGCGGACACAGCAATGGTGCATCAATTGACTAATACTGTAAGGTCTAGCAGTGTGAAGAGAATAATGGTAGTTTTTGACGATACTGATGTGTTCTTGCTCCTCTGCCACTTCTACAATCAGTTGAATATGAAATGTGAAGTCTACCAGACATCTACAAGCCACGAGAGAAAAAGATTGACATAAGCTCTACAGTTCAGAACCATAGGGTAGTCATTTCTAAATTGTTATACGCCCATGCAATATCTGTATGTGATAATGTTCATTAAATGTATGGTGTGGGCAAGGCCACCGTTTTCAGACAAGTGAAGTCGGAGTTGAGTTTAGATCACTTGGGCAAAGAAGAAGCTAGAATGGAGGACATTGTAAAGGAGGCAACTAAACTAATAGCAGCTTGCTACAGAGTCAGAAATGTAACGACTATGTCTGTAGCTCGCGTCGCAGTGTGATCAAGAAGGAGACTGGAAGTGTTAGGAATGTTGCTCCACCCTTAAGAGCACTATCCCCTACAACAGAAACATTTGTTGGAAATGTAAAACGGGCTCATCTCCAAGTCATGCCTGGTATTCAGCTGAAGACACAGACCCTCCTGATATCGACCCTACAAACTACGGTTGGGTAAGATACGACACAATGAAGAACCTGAAACCTGTGACATTGCCTGAAGAGATTGCAGTTGCTCCAGCAGATGTCCTAAATGTTATCAAATGCAACTGCAGTTCAGAGAAATCTTGCTCTTCAACCAGATGTACTTGTGCCGGAAAATTGCCGTGTACAATATTTTGTCAGTGCTACGGCAAAGAATGTTTCAACCTTCGTACAAGAAATTAAAATTAACTGACTTGGGAGAAAGATACAGCATTAGAATACTGCGATATCTAAATGCTGAGTTATTATAGGCTATTCTATTTAAACCTTACTATGTCTTTACATTTAAAATGTAACATATTCTTCATGTGATAAAAAATTTCTCTAGATTGAAATTTTAAATGATAATATTATAGGTAGGTAAAACTTATTACAACCGAATAAATTCTGTTTGAGGGGAAATGTTGGTTATTTAACGGAAGTTTATATTACGTTTGTTGGTAATATTTAACATAATGAACAACGTTAAAACTGTAATTCGGTAAACTTTATTCTAAATATAATTTAGAAGAGGTAACATTAATTTCTCACATTTTGATAAAACCGTTAAAGTTATCGAAAATATGTAAGACACCTTTTTTGTGTAGAAAATTACGATATTTATTTAATCCAAATTACAAGAATTTCTGTACGACCGACGGTTAAAGAAATATTACGAAAAGAACCGTTTCCGGCCACCATTTTTCAATATGGCGGTGATTGCCCAAGAGTGACAGAGTGGCACCCAGCAGATTCGTAATCAGCGGAAAAATATGAGTCAGAATTTGTCTAAAAATCGTCGTCCCCCGACAGTTCCAGGTATAATGGCTTAGCGACCAGACAATATAGCACGGATGAATTTGAGCAGTTGTTGACAACACTGAAAACACATAAGTTGTCATATGTGTGGTTGTGATGAAAATACAGAAGTGTATATTTTTACTCTACGCAATTGTGATTTGTCAAATGTACATTTGTGTATATAGATACTGTATTCGACAAAAAAAAAAATTTTATACCATATTTATTGACGTATCGTATATTGTTGTACTGCTAGGCACAATGAGCGATATTAGTGGACGAAATAAACTTGAACTTGTTCAAATATAATCTTGATTACAATAAACAATAAACATGGCGCGAGAAAAAATGCGAGGCATAGCTTTTTACGAACTTGGTATACTGTACCAGCAAAACATTGGCGTAAACAAAACCAACCTCAAACGAACATAAATATATGACATTTCTTTATAACGAACGGACATATGAAATTATAAAGATGTATATTAATATTATTCCATAATCTCCGAAACTCCCATATACCACAATGCTACAAGCGGGTCAGCCTACACTAGCGCTGTTAGTTCGCAAGCCGCCGCGAGCTTCACTAAGCGTACGGATTATATCAAAGCAAAAAGATAGCAGTTGCCAGACCTATCTTTATGACCGTGTCGATCATTACCAATGCCCAGTGTGTTTTCGTGGTGCTTTCGTTTTCCTGGTTTCTTTAACTAGTGCAGTTAGTGTATTCCCCATATCAGGCTCGCGTTTTATGTCATGCCATTAAGAACGAGGATCCATACGGATTCTAAATGAAGAGTGCCTGCCGTCAATTCGGAGGGTGTTATTTGTAACGCTCTGCGTCAACAGTAAAATCATTTTTACCCTCCCTTTTCTGGATCCATTTCAGATTTATTTGTCACTTGTTTTTCTTGATTAATAAATTTAACGGGAGTGCATCACTTGGCCTAAAAGTAATTTGGCCTAACAGTTATTTAGCCTAAAATTTCAGTAAAAATGTCTTTTTACCAAAAGTCATTTGGCTTAAAAAAAATTTTTTCCTTAAAGTCACTTGGCCTATAAGACATTTGGCCTTAAGTCACTTTGCTTAAAATTCATTTTGCTAAAACCCACTTGGCCTAAATATCACTTGGCCTAAAAATAGCTTGTCCTAAATAATTGTGCCTATAATCATTTAGGGCCAAATGAATTTAAGGCCAGATGACGTGTATCCAACCTTAAACATACAATGCAACCATTCATTTTCGTTCACTGTCACGATCGTGCGCAGTATTACGTACAACCAACAATACCTACTCTCTGGCAAGAAGTAGCATGATTTTGAGCCTGGGATTTGCAACTCATAATACTACAAGCCTTCTACGAATCAAACATAAAATTGTGCTTGCAATTTTTATCTCTCACGTTTGTTCTTTTACAGAACAGCCACTGTGTAGCAACAGAAAAATGTCAGCATCCACAGTGGCTTAGCGCCGTGACAAATACAGTACTCGCATTCGGGAGGACCCAAGTTCGATTCACTGCACAGTCATCCTGATTTTTCATTTTTCGAAATCACTCCAGGTAAGAGTCGGCATGGTTCCCTCCTACATGAAATGGGCGATTCTTGCCCGTTCCTGATTCTCCGGGCAAATACAACTGCCTTTAGTGACTCTGCTGTAGGCGATGCATCTTGATAAAAGTAAATTAATAAATAGCGAAATTTCCTTAATCCATTAAGTACTTACGGGCATTTTGATACCTTCTTATTTAAAAAAATTGCAACAATTTTTGTATCGCTTACCAACAAACTGCCGTGCTGTGTTGTGCGTGGGAAAGGTTGGGACTACAAGTTGCAGTACTTGTTGTACCTGCACTATCTCTGTTCGCCTCTGGTGGAAACACACGCGCCACGTAAACAGTAAGTATTGGTTACGTAATTGTAATTATTCTGAAATGTATTTATTCTTAAATTAAGAGTAGAGTACTAGAGGAGTGCAAGTGAACAAATATTTTCGTGATATTTACATCAACATTGATTTTGTGGCACGCTGAACACAAAGTAGGCATCAAAATGCCCCTTGGAGATGAGCTCACACATATGCGCTAATAGTGATATAAATTATGTATCTCGAACATAACTCACATTTTGCTACCCAGATCAGTAATGTAAATTTTAAGGGCTTATAAACCCCTGGTTAATCACGCTTATGGCCATATGTCCATGATGGCGAAAAAACATTTCAAGAAATGTATTATTTTTACCTAATTTGTTTCTATTTTATTCTCAATGGAAGGATATTATTATTTTGTTAGGAAAATATTGAATTAATAAGAATATATACCAATAGCTTATATTTTATTTACGTATTTTTGCTTTTGTTTCTTTCAGGCGGCAATTATTTTCCCTTGCAGAAGCTGTGGAACACTTTGAAAATCTTCCTAACGATGACGAATTGATCACTCGTCCCGGGTCTACTGATGTCACCATCTTCCCCGGATGATGGAGCATCCGATGACGATTCTGGAGAAGAAAGCTTCAACAATCCTGATGATCGACCACCTAAACAACTACCTTGGCTGAAATCCATACCGCAGATGACAACGAAACAGAAGATTCGCCTATGCAGTCAGATGCCGACGAGCCAGATTACAAGTCAAATGAGGAACCTCCAGCAAGAAGGAGAAGAGTAATGTACCATATGGCACAGTGTAATGTCAGGTGGAGTAAGGGAGACTTACCTGCAGTCCCAACAGTATCAAGTATGCCACTTATAACTAATTTTGATGCTGCACATCTGTCATCAGAAAATCATTCTTTGGATTTTCTTTGCACTTTTTTGACGGATGAATTTGGGTTGAAGTAGTGAAATATTCTGTATTATATGTCAACCAGAACAATAATCCGAGCTATTCTTTGTCTATTGTTAGTGGATATGTCATTCTTCCACGTAAATTTTTTTTGAGAAACTGCAGATAATGTGCGATATTTCCTTGTTTCAGATGCAATGCGTATGAATAGATTTAAATAAATCACAAAATTATTACACTTTTTTAACAATGAGGAACTTGATGGCAGGGATGGTAATAAATCCATTGGAAATGCTCCTGATTGTAAGAATATTTCTGTTGATGAAGCTATGATCCCTTATTTCGGTAGACATGGGCGCAAACAATTTTTGCGATTGAAACCTGTACGGTTTGACTTCAATGCTTGGGTTATGGCACAAAGCTCTGGGTATTGCCTTGTTACAGAGTATCAAGGGAAAAATCCCAATGGTATGAGTCCTAGTGACCAAGGCCTTGGAGAGTCAGTAGTTCTAACTGTTTGTGACTCTCTAATAAGATCGTTCCCAAGGATTCAGTTCTCCTTCTACTTCGACAATTTTTGTTACCAACACAAAGCACATCTGCTCCTTATCTGAGAAGGGCATGAAGAGAACGGGAACAGCTAGAATAAACAGACTGGGGAAATGTCCTATTGCAAACCAGAAGGTAATGCAGAAACATGCAAAGGGGCCTTATGAAGTTTATACTGAGGAAAATAAGGGGATTTATCTGTTGCATGAAGGGACAACAATGTGGTGTACACACTATCTAATGAACATGGAGTGCAGCCAGTTCAGTATGCTAACCGTACAGCTCCAAGGAAAAGAAACTATTGCAAGTTACAAAGCACAATGTCATTTACAAATATAATAAGTTCATGGGAGGGGTCGATTTTCTCGACAATAACATTTCCGATTACCACATTGGTATCAATGGGGATAAAATGGTATATACAATTGCATTCTGGTTGTTTGATGTGTGTATGACTAATGCATGGATGCTTGCCAGAAGCGACTAATGCATGGATGCTTGCCAGAAGCAACGAACTGACACTAGATCAGCTGAGTTTTCGGCGGCAATGTGTTAGGGCATTGTTAGGGAAGTATGGACAGTCAGTATTGTGTCCAAGCCCAATGTGATATTGCGACAAAGCCTTCAAGCCGGTACGAATATCTCATGGTGGTCACATCACTTCCACTGACAACCATCGTCGCACATGTGCACATTGCCGAAGAAACAAATCTCCTCTACCATGTAGGATATGTAATGTACCATTGCACATTCACCGTTTTGAAAATTTTTACGACAAAAATTAAAATCCTGTTTGTATTCAAACTGTATAGACTTACTTGAAGCTGTAAACTTGTATTTATGTTATGTTTATTAATATTTTTTTTATTTGTATTAGACTTCAAAGGCATTTGAATTTTTTATATGTATTACGAGTGACTTTATCTGCCTTTTATGTTACTTCAATTACCAAAAATCCTCAAAAATAATGGAAGAATATTCTTGTAGTGTTCGTAATATGAAGTATTTAGAGGAGGGTTGCAGCAAAAGCAAATTACATTATCTTACAGACTACCAATAATCTTATGACAAGATCTCAAATTGCAAAAGTGTGTCTTTTGCTCTTTAGATAATACATGACTGCTTCACTCCCAAGAGGCATTATGGTGCCCACCCCTTATTTTGTAAACTGTGATTGGGATCAGGAAACTTACAACTGGGGAAGACATGTAAATAGTTATTAACTTATATATGTAAATTTGAACAACAATTTCGAAAAAAAAGTTACTGTCCTTAATGGGTTCAGAGATGGTAGCTTTATCGAAATTAACAGATTAACTCGGGTACCATAACGTAGGTAAAAAGTTTTCCAGTATGTATGTTAAAACATCTAAGCACCAAAACATAAAAATTAGAAGGCAGTTGTATTGTAAAGGGCTTATTAACGTCCCCCGGTTTCATTCCTAAAGACTTATGAAGGTACGGTTTACTAACTAACTTATAACCTAACTTATGTTAACACCTATTATTTTCCTGGGATTCGAACACATAACCTCCCGCACCCCAGACCGGCGGCGCACCAGCCGACTGCGTTGCGGGAGGTCAGCTAAACAAAGGAAAAATTATCCATTAAAATATATTTTCAAAACACTGTGAACTGAAAATAATAGTTGAAAAGAAAGCTAAAGGTAGAAACGAAAACCTTAATAAGACAAAATATATTGGGGGCGTTGAAATTTAAAAAAATGAAGTACCTAAATACTCCGTAACAGAAAATAGAAAAACTATTTGAAAAAAATCGCTGCTGAAAATGCACAAACACAGCCTTCGACTTTGGCTCTGCCCGCAGATGAAAGTGGCCCTGAGAATCATAGAAAGTATTGGTAAATATTTCCAGAAAGTCTTTTCGGCAGAATTGCCCAAAGAAAATACAGTGCTGGGTTAGTACAAACAGGACAGAGAAAACCTGTATGAAGATGAACCATATAACACAGCCTTTACTCGGTAGGTGTGTGGCGTCGCTGCCAATAACCTTGCTTATCTGTGAACTACATCATAAGCATTTGTAGATGCGCTGAACTTAGTAACGCTGCTACTACATGAACGTAGACAAAGAAGCAGCGACACCCACTGAATACTATCGGCAGTGTTGTTCTCATGTATGACTTAAAATATGTCATTCCAATTGTTCATTCAAAACTGTTAGAAACACTGCTGCTATTTATATTAAATATACTGATAAGCCTAAACACTATATAATAATAACGTTAGTTGATCCCACGTACGAGAGGACTAGCGAAATAATTCCTGAAAACTCTGAATATTCAACACATCTAAGCCTCACAAGAAAATCTCAGCGAGGGAAAAGCAAATTACCATTACTATATAATCTACAATTAGGATTACTATTAAACTAAACTTCTTCACTGTTTTCACATACAGAAAATTAGTTTAACTAGCATGCTAAAACTTGAACTAAACTATGGGACGATAAGTGTAGGAAAGGGAATTCTATGAGACTTGCATAGGTAATTGGCGTATATACACGACTAACTAAATTGAACGAACTGACGTCATTTTATTAACATACAGAATGACGCTGATTAGATAGGCTACAACAATGATGACATTGCACACAAGACTACAATGTAGAGAACCGATGCGACATCTATAGGGCAGGTGGAAAGTCCATCTAACAGTGTTGACTCAACTAATATTCCAACACCCCCCTTAATTGTTGAGTCCCTGATGATGAATACAATTCTTGAATTTGTCGCAGTTGAGCGCCTTCTTCAAGGAATCGGCAACCATCTATTTTTTTGGACACGTACTTGAAATCAATTTGCTTGCTGAGAACTCTTTCACGGAGGAAGTAGTACCTAAAATCAATGTGTTTGGTTCTAGCTTGATAATTCCCATTCATTGCAAGATTTCGAGCTCCTTGATTGTCCAGAGTTGATTTTAGGAGTCTCGCCAGTGGATGGAATTATTTCTTGAGATAATCATCTCAACCATAGTGCTTCCTGAGTTGCAGCAGAGATGGACACGTACTCAGCATCAGTTTTGAGAGGGTAGTAGTTGGTTGTCTTTTCGTGCATCAAGAGATAGGAGCTTTACTCTTCAAAAATATGTTGCCGGTCATGGACCTTCGGTCATCAAGGTCGCTGGCCCAATCAGCACCACAAAATCCTGAGATGGTTCCTTTCTCATATCCATCAAACTCTAGCTTCCACTGTGAAGTCCCTTTTATGTATCTGATAACACATTTGACAGCAGCCCACTATTCTATGCCCGGATTGCCATTAAATCTGCTCAAACAACTGCCACATAGGCTATGTCGGGTCTGGATACCTGTGCAGCAAACAGCAGGCTGCCAATTACTTCCTGGCATGGAACATTTCTCATTTTAGCCACTTCTTCTTCTGATTTTGGTGCTTGAGACTTCGTAAATTTTTAATTGTCACTCATAGGGGTCGAAACAGGTTTACACTGATCAATATCAAAGCACTTGAGGACTCGCTTGATGTAAGCCTCCTAATTGAGAGAAATATTCCTTTCTTCGTGGTCACGAGTAAATTGGAATCCAAGGACGAATTTTGCTTCTCCAAGAACAGTTACCTTGAACATCTTCAAAATTTACGATTTCACTCATCGCTTCAGCTTTCAATCATTTGTAAAGATCAAAAAGTCATCAACCCACACAGCCACAAATGGCATCGTTTTACAATCCACTTTATAATGTATGCATGAATCTAATCTTGACTAATGAAGTCCGATGCTTTTCAAACAGGAATCCAATTTGATTTTCCAGACTCTGCTGGCTTGCTTAAGTCCATATAGATCTTTCTTTAGTCAACATACTTGGTTCGATTTGTTGTCATATCCTGGAGGCTGATGCATGTAAATTTCCTCATCCAGGTATCCTTGTAGGAACGCTGACACTGCGTCCATCTGGTTAGTATCAAGATCGTGCTCTGTAGCCAGTTCCAAGAGAAATCGAATTGAGCTATACCGCACAACTGGAGGAAATGTTTCTTCATAGCCATTCCCCTTCCTTGGGCGCACCCCTTAACCACATGCCGAGCTTTGTGTTGAACAATTTTGCCAGTGGTATCTATCCTTCTTCGTTCTGAACAGCCATTTGCATTCCGGTGCTTTTCTTGTGGTGGGGAGGTCGACCAATTCCCATGTTTTGTTGCCCAGCTGCAATTTTAAATCACAGTCCATAGCTGCAATCCATAGATCCATGTCTGCACGATGCAAAGCCTCTTCACGAGTAACAGGATTCATCATGTCACCAATAAAAGTAGCATAGGTGACAAAATCTTGTAAGGCAGAGGGAGGTTTATGGTTCCTGAGAGCTCTAGGAGCAGAGGGCTCTCCACGAGGTACATTAGCAGTCAGAGGCGGCAAGAAATCAGGATTACCAACAGAATCGTCAGGAACATCATCAGAATCATCAATATATTGATCAGTGTCCGGATCAGTTGCAGTGGATTCGCCAATTGCATCAGGTGCATCAGGGATTACATAAAAATCCCCAGTCATATGCGGTTTAGCATTTAGTGAACAAGGAACTGCCCCACTGGTCTTCAGCAAAGGTGACATCTCTTGACACAAACATAATCTGTTTTGCTGGATCATAAAATCTATACCCTTTTGATTCCAAACAGTACCCAACAATCGCGCAAGGTGTGGATCGCAGGGTCAGTTTCGATCTTTTTTCAACAGGAACATGCACAAATGCCTTACATCCAACTGTTCGAAGATGTTTTAGAAACAGCTGTTTACCTGACAACACTTGTTCTGGGTGGTCTCTACATATTTGCATGACGATCTGTTCAGAAGATAGACAGCAGAATACACGGCCTCGGCCCAAAAGGCATTGGATAACCCTGACTGTAATAGTAGGTATCTCGCTCGATCGAGAAGCACCCGATTGAGCCTTTCCGATTTACCATTCTGAGCCAGCGTGCAAGGGCAACTTGTTTGATGCAGAATGCCTGAGGATTTTAAAAATTCACGAAGGTCGTGATTATAATATTCCCCTCCATTGTCGGTATGCAAAATCTTAACAAAATCCTGAGTCTCAATGTGCCGTTTAAAGAGTTTAAAGTGTTCGGCGACTTGGTCCTTCGATTCTAAGAAGTTAACAAACGATTTGTGGCTGAAGTAACCAAGAAAAGTAAAAATATATCTCGAGGCAGCCAAAGACCCCACTTCCATTGGACCAACCAGGTCGGAATGCACAAACTCTAACACATGACCGGTAGTCGAATCACCTGTTGGTAAAGGCAAACGGTGGCTTTTGCCTAGCATGCATGTGTCACAAATGGTGGAACGTTTCTTATGAGATGAAAAGGCAATATCATGGGCTATACTATGCAACCTCTTCAAAATATCAAAATTTAGGTAAGCCATGTGTCGGTGCCATAGATTGATATCAGTGAATTGTATGGAGTATACTGTATTGATACATGGAACGTCTAACTTAAATATGCTGTCGACCAAAGTTGCAGTAGCAATCAATTGATTTACTGAGTTATAAACTCTACCTCATGTGATGTCAAACACAACAGTGTTTCCTTTCAAAACAATTCGTCCTACAAAGAGGTTTACTTGACTATCAGGTACATGGTAAATATCACTCACCTGAATGACAGAGTTGTCACCACAAATACTCACAGGAAGAACCATATAGCCAGCGGTATCTGATACCATTTTATTATTATTATTGGCGGCAGTAATTGTCAGTGTAGGAGCCTTTCTAGAATTTTCCAGGCGTCTTGAGTCACTACATATATGAACTGAAGCACACGAGTCAATATACCAGTCAACATTCCCTTGCGAAGGCAATTGCATCGAAAAAGCAGCTGCGAACATTGATTTCGTATATTACTGGGTTTGTTTATGTTCTTTCTACTCGTTACTTGGTCAAAGTTCCGCGAGATGTGGCCATACCTGTTACATTCATAGCAGCGAGGGCCTTTTTGGTATGTTTTTACAGAGACGCGTTCGTTATTGGAACTGTTACTATTCCTATGGGACGTTCTTTTGGAACTGGAAGTGTACAATGCTGAATCGCCCTCGTCATATGGCGATTCGGAATTCACCGATGTAATATCCTGTAACAATTTCGCCTTTATAGAATCTCCAGGCACCCGGATCCCCGTACGTTCAATGCCCATGATCATTGGCTCATATTTACTAGGTAAACCAGCGAGTAGTATAGTACCAGTCCATTCATCACTAACTTGTATACCAACTGTCGATAATTTGTGCGCCGTATTCACGATCCGGTTCACATATTCTTCCACAGAATTACATTCGTCCAATTTCGTAGTTATTAGAATACGGAGAAGACCGTTTTTTCTCGTCAAACCGTCATCCTGAAATGCCTTTTGCAAATTTTCCCAAGTTGCCTTAGCAGTGGTCGTGTTTTGAATGTGCACATAATTCAACGGATCGACCAATAAAATCAACTTGGATCGGCATTTCGTATTGCGTTTTACATCAATATCCGTAACTATAACACAATCCCAAAGGTATGGATATTCCAGGTATACCTGAACAGCAAACTTCCATGTGTCGTAATTTTCTCTCCCTTTGACACGCTCAATGGGAAGCGCGGCTGGTTGACTGTATATAGCGGATGGAGTTTCGTATTCACACACTTGGGATCGCGTATATCCCTTCAAAAATATTCCGCACAGCCCATAACCTGTAGGAAAGGGAATTCTATGTGACTTGCATCGGTAATTGCTGTAATTACACGACTTACTGAATTGAACGAACTGACGCCATTTCATTAACATACAGAATGACGCTGATTAGATAGGCTACAACAATGATGACATTGCACACAAGACTACATTGTAGAGAACCGACGCGACATCTACAGGGCAGGCGGAAAGTCCATCTAACAGTGTTGACTCAAATAATATTCCAACAATAAGTCATTAAGTTTTGAGAGGCCAATATAATTAAAAGAGGAAATACTTTGCCCACAATTTTGTCCATACTTTGCCATTCACTTCCGAAAAAATAAGACTGGCCGACACATTTTGCCTAACATGTTTACAAACCCGTTTCCAAAGAAATAAGACGACAACAACGCTACCACACAAATTACTACACACGTTAGGCGCAGTACGACTTTTGCACATAGCGATTTTTAACACTGACAGTTTTGTTATCTATCGCCATACTGTCAGCCACGTATGAGACTTGAACGAATAATTTTAATGAAAGTTTGTTACTTTATAACCTCAATAAACGGAATTTGTGAATTTAAACTTCATTTCAAGGAGGTTAGGAATTCATTGATGCGAATATGTCGTATTTCCGATATTTTAAGGAAAGGCATTATTCAAGTAATTAAACAACAAAAATTGTATCAGCATATAATAAACAATTGGTATAACGATAAGAGATTGTTGTACACCTAAGTTCAATACAAGTGTAAAAACTGTGGTGGTTATTTCATTCCAACCCTGTGGGGAACAATAAAATCATGTATTTTTAAAAATGACTGTACCCACCAGTAAAATAATTCTTTTTCTTACTTATAATCGTACTGTGATAAATTAAGGTGCTCGTAAAATGGTGCGATTTGTCGGTAAGCCTCATTTCAAGTGAGCGAGTGAGTGAGTGAAAATGCCGACCAGGCTCTTAAATGCGAGGTCTTGAGAGCCGATGATGGTGAGGCTAGGTTAGTATAGAGCAGCGCTGGAGCTCGAGTCTATAATTTTTATAGCATTTTAGGTTTTCAATATGTAAGTTACCTATACAGTAGAACCCTATTATAACATTTTCCAAGGGGTCAGTAAAATAAAATTTTATACGCAGGAAAATGTTATAAACGTAAAACAGTATTACACCTGCAGGGACACATCAAGTGAAACAAAATTCTAATACAATAATTTTTGTATATAAATTGCTAGTCAAGTACACCATCTTCATCTGAATCATTTAATCCAAAAGTATCAGTGATATGAGAATTTCATGGACTATAGTATCATCAATTAATGCACAGTGACATGCATTCTGGATGCTTGCTCACTCATCTACTCTTGGTTATCTTAGTAATTTTCAGGATCATTACCTCTAAAATTCTAAATATTTCAAGTATAAACTGTTTTCTGTATCTGTTTGTAGACTACTGAATTCTTAAGTGTTTGAAATTTTAATTAAGAAAAAATGACATTTTAGATACTGCAAGGAATTGAACAAATACTGATGTTATAAGCAGGAAATGAAACCGTTAAGCTTTATAGAGGAATGGTGGGACCACGAAGTAATGGTGTTATGTACAGGAAAATGTTATATGCAGGAACGTTATAGCAGGAATATGCTATATATATAATGTCATATGGTCACATAATGAGCAAAAAGCATTACTGTAATACTGTGCCTCTTGGACAAGGCGCGTAGGAGACGACGGGTTGGGTGAGTCAACACTAGTATTGGCACGGGTTTTTTTTTTTTTTTTTTACGAAAATATAAGTGAATATAAACAAGTGACTCGCAGTTAGAAAAAAAGTGATCATAATAAAATTTGTTAAAATATATTTTTATAATGTTTCTTCGTTGTGTTATCAACACAGCCAACATTTCCGAATGGGGGAAAAGTCTCACATATAAAAAAGTTGTATATATATATATATATATATATATATAATATATATAACATTTGTTCAATTTGGTTTGTCGCTCCTTACGAGCCTATGGCACAGTTCCTTGTCTCGCCCCTGAGAGTCGAAGGCATACACACGCTCTTCCACGGAGATTGGTACAGCTTTGACGTCACTCGTGTCTTGTGGCGGTAGGACGGTTGTGCATCCGGCAGACGGTTGGTGTTGATGGGTCTCGCAGCGAGGACCTAATTTCTGTTGCTTCTGAATTGGGACTTAACTTGGCCCTCGAGCGGTATTGCTCCCCTCCAGAGGAAGTAGCGTTTTCAATGGTTCACGGGGTAAGATTAGCGCGCGTATGTGTGTGCGGGTGTTGTGTGTAACGCGACGGCTGGCAGGAAGAGAGAGAGAGAGAGGAAGTTTGCCGCGCTACGTATGTGTGTGGGTTGCCGCATTCTGCACCGGCTTAAGGAGCTAGACAATGAGACTATGGTTGGTAGAGTAGCTGGCGAGAAGGTAGGTGTGTGCGTGTCTCGAGACGCCAGCGTTTGCGAGGAAACGTTTCAAAGACGCCACCTCTCTAAGGACCCTCTCTCGGCTTCATGATAACAGAAACTAGCAAACCTAGCAGATCCACTTTGACACTTGACTGAATCGTATTGTGTCTGGCCGCGTATATCCCGATATACTACCAAAAATTGTAATCCCCTACCACCCCCCCCCCCCCAAATAAATGGAATGTTTCTCATATTTTATACACGTTTGAATACTCCTTGAAGTTAATTCCCAGGTGAGATACCGTACTATGGAAATATCATTATTTAGAAGAAGCGTTATCATAAACGAGCTTAACATTATCTGCTTATATTCTGGTGGATATGAAAGTATTTCCTGGTGTTTCAGTTTCTTTTTGTTTCTAACCCTTGTGTGCATTATGACATCAAATTAAATATTTGTTTTGAAGGTGGTGGAGGCTGGTGGAACTCACCTGAAAAAAAAAATTGAATGTTCCTTAATAATTACTCTACCCTCTACCGCCCATGACATCTCGGAGAGGACAGCCACCTTGATGTTGCTCTGACGAAAAAAGAAAGATGGACAAAAACGGTGTTGAAATGTAGTCGAAGAAATCATCGGAGACGAAGAAGAAGACAACCAGATTGTTGGGACAAAGACATATGCAGGGTTACTGGAGTTAAATGGCAGAGAATCGCCCAAGGCCGTTCTACCTGGAGAAGACTATGATGATGACCCATGACCTATGTGGCATTCAGTCCAAGGTCACTTAAAAAGTGAACTGTCGTTCCAACTAACCACTCTACCACATTGTAGATAAGTATACTCAGCCGGAATTCCACGGATGTTCCTTTGCTGTGCGCGTACCCATTCTCTAATTGGCTTCGCGAAGCTCTGGGAACGCGCCTTTTGTCTGACTGGTTTCGGCGTGATGCGAGGTTTCCCCTATTGGCTGGGCTGCCTGCCGGCTAGTACTGTCAGCGCCACCATTTTTTTTTTCTGGTGAGCCCTCAAAGCCCGCTACACCAGCGTGAGCTCCATCGCAGATCAGTGAGCCCCCCCGGCATGCATATTAGTGGCTAAGACGGTTGGAGAATGGGATGGCTCTCGGGGGCTTCGGTCGGATTCATTACGACAAAATGGACGCATGCATCGCGGCTATAGCAGGGTTGTCTGGGGCCATGGCCGAAATTGTAGCCATGGGCACACCCCGAAAGAAGAAGTGTCTAGTTGGAAGGCCATTTAAAATCAGGCAAAGCGGGGAGGGCCTGGGGAAATCTATGCTACAGTCTCGAAGTATATATATAAATTCATTTTGGCTGTATTGGGGCTGGAGAAGTAAGGTAAGTTTCTAGTTAGTGAAGATAGACTTGTGTGGGTTTCGTGCAGGGTGATACGGAATGAGTGCGCAGGTGGAGTGTTGATGGTGGCAGCACCACATCTGCCAGCGGGTGTTTTTACATGGACGCACGTGAGTCCGTAGAGAGGAGAGGTAGTTGAGCGCGCATTCTGCCGCAGCCTGGCGTCATGCTAAACACGTAAGTCCCCGTACTATCAGTTGCATGTTTGTCGATGCGCGCCGAATATATTTGTAACAGTTAGTATCCAACCGGGTCGTCACTATTATCAGCTGCCGCCAGCCGGGCCGTGCCGGCGGTCCGAGAGAATGCATCGTGGGGCCGCGTTCCACTTGGTACTGACAGCGCTGACCAGTAGCATACCAAATACTTGTCAGCGATGTTTTCAGCAGGACTAATGGCATCTGCTAAGCGTGGTGAAGCAATGATATGTCTAAACATGCTGTCAACATGCATGGATATATTCTTATATTAATCTTCGTTTGATTCAGACTCATCAATTGATTGTGAGATCGAAGAATGTGAAATATACTTCCCACCTGCGTCTTCTGCATATAACAGCAACGTAACTTGCTTGCTATCCATCGCCGCCACGTTGGTCGTAGCTTCAGCCGGAAGTAGAGCCTGCAACCCAGACGCCACAACGCCATTCATCAGTTGCTGATCAGTAGCATCAGTATGTAAAGGAACGCTCTTCTGTAATTTAAGCTGCTGTCAGTACCAAGTGGAACGCGGCCTAGGTAGGCGAGCCGCCAGCATTTTCGGCTCCTTTACGATATAGGATATTCACGGTATAATGAACACTTTTGAAAGCCCTGCTTAATATCTACTTGTATGCACGGTGTGTATTCTTCCTCTTAATGTAAGATTAACATTGTCATAAGCATCATAACGTTATTAATGCGTCGGTCAAGTGAAACTGGGAAATTATTAGAAAACTAAACATTTAACAAATATGCTAATTTTTACACTTCGATGCATTAAAAAAAAAACAGAAAGCGAAAGAAATAATTTAAGCTATCACAAATGGTTACCTAACATATTCGACATTAAGATACGGATCTACTTCTCATCCATGGTTACCAATTTGACTCGGCGCATGTCACTCAGTTCGCCTGTTATAATGTATGGAGGACAGTTACATTTTTCTAAGGTTGTTTTCAAAAGTGCTCACTTTATCGTGAACAGCCTCTAATTACCAGGCGCTGATCGGCGAACGGCGTCGCCTGTTGCTGAATAGTGGCGCCATGTTGCTGACGTGTGCGACCTGAGTTCGCGGATTAAGAAGCTGTTTCTGCTCGGTTCTCTAAGCAGGACTACTTCTGGAACACCGCGTAAGTTGGCGGCGTGGTCAGGGTAGCCGAATCTGTAGTGAGCAATATAATTACTTAATTTTGGCTTGGTAAGACATTCTTAAATTAATGCAGCGGCCTCCTTAATATCGCTTTGGTATTCGTAAGATTGATTGGCTATATAGCCAATTAAATATAGAGGTAGGAGTTCAGTCGTCTGCTGAGCGATATACCAGGTCGAGGCTGTGCTCTGCCATCTTTACGAGAATCAAACGTTTAGGGTCACACATATCCAGCTTGGTTTTTCGCATTAGGTATCTCATTTTTACCTCCATGTTTTTTACGTTTTTTGTGTGATTTTTTTCGTAATATTTATCTATTTTTCGAGTTCAAGGTGAATGGGATGAAGGTTAAAGTAGCCAACATTCAACATGGGGGTCGGAGTCAATAACGTATTATGTTCGTCAATTTTTATGAACTTTTTCGAATTTTTACCATTTTTTAAATTATTTCTTTTCAGTGTCATCGTGGTTAAGGTCAAGGCAACCGGCATCCAACATGGATATCGTAGTCAGTGGCGTAATATGCTCCTAAATGTTTATTAGATTCTTTCGTTCTTTTACATTTTTTTCTCGGTTTTTCGAGTTCAAGGTTATTGGGGTCGTCTGACTCTTACAAATGACAAGTTATGAGACACTGTGGTCCAGCAGCCGGTATTTCACTATTGATAGTTTCTGATTCAGTCTCAGCCCACAACGGGTCACAACGGTCTGTTTCGGACTTAGCATAGGAGTTTCTTCTTTCCTACCTTTTCTTCATTCCGTAATAAATTATTTCCCGCCTCGTTTACTAACGTGGATAACATTACTGGCAACCATTTCGGTTTAGCTACTGGTTTCTTAAAAGGAAAAATACAAATCTTCGATTTCACTAATGACCAAATGGAGAGGCTACCGATTAACATGTCCAAATGAGGACTAAAAAATTAATTTTCATTATCTATCCTCAAGTTTTTTTTTTGTAGAAAGGTCCCCTGATCCGTTAATTTATCGACCTCCAGCGGGTAAAGAATCATCAGATGTGCGTTAGGTACAGTCGTTGTATCCAGTCAAATTCTGCTCTGAAAGGGTCACGGATTAAAAATACCAGGAGTGAAAACGAGTGCTGCACGTGAATTGAGTGAGCGAGTGAAGAATTTTTGGGCGGTTCTTAAAACTTGAGGACTTGAGATCCTATGAGGGTGAAGTGAGGTGAGTATGGAGCGGTGCAGGAATGGAAAGGCGGCGGTAAGGGGCACATATCCCCGTGAAAACCCGTCGACCAGCGGCATCATCCGGCACGATTCCCACATGCGAAAATTCGGGAATTGAACCCGGTTCGCCTTGGTAGAAGGCGAGTAATGTAACCACTACGCCACCGCAGTCCTGCCGGTGAATTGAGCGCTTCATCGACGACAAGTAATCCCTTTTGGCGGTGCAGCGATAGTGTGAGTGTGATAGAGAGACTGGTATCTTGATGAAGTACCTACGTCAGGCTGTCGTCCCGTGAAAGACGACCCTTGCAACACCTGGCCAGCACTTCCTGAGGGAGACGTGCTGGGCGAAACAGATCCTCCCATCCCCTTCTCACTCCTAAGTTCACCCTTCCTTCCTCCTCGGACAACCATTTCATCCTCCAACGTGGCTGGAACACGTGTCTGGACAATGCCGGAGGATATAGTCTGCCCTGACAACAAGTGCGCGTTTCTGAAAGTTACGAAAGTAAAAAAAATATTTTGTGTTGATGTACTGGACAGATTGACAGTCAGCTGTGTGTGTGTGTGTGTGTGTGTGTGTGTGTGTGTGTGTGTGTGTGTGGGTGTGTGTGTGTATATTCCAAAGGATTCTGTGGCAGGGCGAGGCACTGCTTTTTTCAGTAGAAAGATCTGTAGGACTTCCATTGTAACGGTAAATAAAAGTGGACTTTTTCATGAGCCAGACTATACGAAACCCCCGCGCCGGCAGACACGAAGGTATCAGGTTGCCAATACAGAAACGCACACCCGCACATCGGGAGGATGCGATGACGATGTTTGGAGGAGGGGGTGGTGCTCGAAAAAGGGGAGGGGCTGGTGCGGAACATCTTCGACCCCCGGGAAGCCAGGCCGCGGTTCGCCGATAGCCCCACAAGTTTGTGTTTGCTTCGATAATCTCCGGCAGTAAACTGCCCGTCAAGCGGTCGCCGGACGCTTCGCAGTTCCCTTCGTCGCTAGTTGTAAATTTGTCTCTCACCAGATCTCTGGAAAGATGCTCCAGGTACCGGCTTAACTGCGGCATAATCTGCATTGCAGCGCTCTTCTAATACCAGTTTTATTTTAAGCCACAAACAAACATATCTGGAATATGTTTCCTCGCAGGAAGAGCGCATACCCCTGGCAACTCTTGAAGACTACCTGTAAACAGTTATTCCTGTAAACAGCATTGACAAGCCAATTTAGTATCGGGCACGTAAGTACGTTTAGGGATAATTGTATGGGCATATTATAATCACACGCTCTGGAATTTCTTTGTTATAATGCCTCCGAAAACGGGAAAATTTAGCCCACGCAGCAAAGTGCTTCAACTAATTATTCAGTGTATGTGATGAAAATATTAAGTGGCGCGAGATTATTAAAATAAAGACAAATTATTTTACATGTTATACAAAACATTTTAAAACCATAATGCACTTGTATTGTTACTTAGTAATATAATAAACATTAGTCTGGCAACCAACAACACCATTATTCAAATTTGTATGGTTTTACGATGACTGTTCGCTTGAGAGTTACATCTAGGTAACGTTTTTTGTACAGTAATGTACACATGATGATGGTGTAATTAAAAGCGATAAACACCCGAGGGCTACACACATGTTTGAAAATGATATAACAACCCCTATTTTCTCAATGTATGTGTGAAGATATTACCCAACAACTGTTCGCAGATTTCAGATCTCAATTCAACAACACAGTAGTAACAAAATTGTTTATTTCATCTCAAATAGGTGTTGTTATTTAAAATTTAAAATTGTAATATCTGTTTACAAGGGCGCCTACCTTCCTTGCAAATTGCTGTAGGATATAGGTCGCACAATGCTGCTTCCTATCTCATTTTGCATAGGCAATCACATCACAGCATTTGTATCTGCAGTTTATGATCACTCTGTATGTATGAGGTACTAATAGATATTGCCTAACTCCTAGAAATACGGCTTTACATTCAGGTTGTTTCTAAAGGCGGTTTGATGTTGGAGTGCACTATACGAGCCACGAGTACAGCTGACGCAAAACAGAACCAGGATGTTGTAAAGGAGAAATGAGCTGAAAGACTTTCCTCCACGCTTAATCACAATAAAAATAACTCATCTTTAGTTTTCAGGTACGATATTAACACCATTGTAATTGTGGAACGTACATTATGATACGTATATATTGCGCATTATTTATTGTATATATAAATTTTTTTTTTCTATTCAACTATCATATGCATTATGTAAACGGATTAAATATTTCGAATTCTAAATGTAAAATTTTTGCTAGTAAATTACTGCGGTTGACATATCTTCCTTGTAGCATGTCAAATGAGCATAAAATCTATCCTCCAGTGAAAAGTTTAGTATCCTACATACGTTTGTGCCGTTCATTATTGGCGAGTGTATCCCCATACAAACATGCGTAAAGAAACGGATGAAATTCGAAATAAAAATTTCTTATGGAAGGTGAATTGTCTCAACAAGTACGTATTTACCTTCATGAACATTAAAATGACAAACTGGAACGATGTAGTTTTACAAAGAACAGATTGTATCAACTGGTTAACTCAAACTACGTAAAGTGGTAGTCTGTGATCAGTTACCTTAAAATAATCAAGTGTAGGCCTATTTTTTATGTTACAATCAGTTTCCTGTAGAGAAATAACTACAGTACGCCACTCACTTGGCGTAATTTTTGTCTTAACATTCAATAGCCTAATTATATAAGCAAACGTATTTGTTTTTTTTTATTAAAATGTGCCCACTGACTTACAATAATTCAAATGACTTGTAAACGAGTAATTGAAAACAATCATAACATTTGTTAATCTTTATGTTATACTTATGATGAAACAGTGACATATTACCTAACCAAGTGTATCTCTAATCAATTACTGAGAATATTTGTGAACACTGCCAACTCACAATATTTATACACATTTTAAGTGAAATTTATTAAGAAAGATATATAATTTAAAATTTGCAACACTAAATAAGAGGAGATAATCTCAGCAGTCACAGCATGGGTGCCAGTTGTTTTTCACAGAAAAATTTTTGAAAGAAGTGATACAGTGATAGAGCCAGATTGTTACTTTGCATGTCACCAGACACCATTATCTTATAAGTTAGTTAGTTTTCGTTTAAAAATATCAACTTTCTCATATGGCACACACTACCTAAATGAAACTGTATTATTACTTCATTAGTATTTCCCTTGAATAATTAAAAAAAATACTGCTCCTGACTCTTGCGAATGATCGCGAAAAAAAGATTACTTCGTTTGATAAGCCTTTTATTTTTCCGCGAATCCTATATGTTATTAAAGAGTAACAATTAATTAGTGGAATTGAATTAGTAGTTGAACTGGCTGGTACAACAGCGAGAGTAAAATGCAAAGATGGATACCAAAAATTTCGGCAAGACACTATTGTGACATTAAGAATACGAGGGAAGTTCGATAAACTTGATAGGTGCGATTCAAACCTGTACTAGAGAAAGCTAGGGTGACGTAAAGTCTGACTTTCAAAGGCAGCATTTTTACAAGATATGAAAAGACATTCATATTAGTAAAAGAAGCACGCTCTATAGAGCGATGTATTTTTTTATGTATTTAACCCCTGCAACAAGCCAAGTCAAAAATGAATGAAAACTTTGGTCTCTTGAAGCTTAATAATTTTCGTTTTCCAAAAAAAATGCGTATAGTTATAAAGTTAGTTTACACATAGTGGAAATTAATAATTATCTTCACAATTCTGAATTATAGGAACGAACCTACTTGCTTTTAACCCAGCGATTAAGATAGCGTTACAGTTTCCAACGAGAATTACAAAAGGAACAACCGCTGGTTCGTATACTTAGAACAGCAAGAATCCCCTCGCCAAAGGAGGAGGAGGAGGATGTCGGCATGCGAAGTGACACTAGCCTGCTCTGTTTTTGTTGACCTGCCCCGAGACGCTGCGAGCGGCGCTCCTTTGAACCTGGTTCGTTATCCTTCCCTGACCCTTTCACCCTCGGCCCTGTCACGCGACCTCTGTCGGCCGCCTCGAGAGCTTGGGGCTACCCTCAAGAGGCAGCGGTCGCTGGTATCTGCGCTGCTGCGGTGGTCGCTTCTGTCCTCCTCCTTCTTCTACCTAGCTGTCTTCTGAATAGCCTCCACGCCTCGGTCTGCTTCAGACTGATTATCAAATTTCTAATTCTGCAAGACCAGCAGCATTTCTAACATGTTTGACACGCGTTGTGGAGACAATCTGGCGTGCAAGTAGTGAAAACAACAAACACATGATAATTTCTTATGTGTAAGACGCACATAGCACGAGTAGAAAGGGTTTATGTTATCACAAGTGGTTATCTAACACTTTTAATTCGACGTTAAGATATAGAACTATTTCCCACCCATTGTTACGAACGTTACTGGGCGCATATCACTCAGGGATATACGCAGGCAGGGGCAGTGACTTTTCTCTAAGGTTGATCTCATAGGTGCTCTCTTTGTCGTGAACAGACTTTAGCAGACCTGACTGACGTCACAGTCCCTCCTCTCCCCTGCCGAAGGAGCGGACGACTTGGAAGGACGAGCAAGAATATTCTGGTAATTGTGTCCCTCAGCGCAACGCGGCGTTTGGAGAAATTTCTTGGATATGGCCCGCAATACTATAAATACCACCGGGGCTTGAGGGTCGTCAGTTTCGTGAAAGCCATTTGGCTGAAGAGCGGCAATCTGGTAAAGTCGGGTACAACGTGGGACATCAACGGAGAGGACGGATGCGGACGGAGGTCGTGAGACTGTGGCAGACGAGTGGTTTGTGCGATGTGGACGGGCGTGAGGGCATGGTACTCGACGACGGGCTAACGTGCATGAGGGCGCTCGGAGCACTCTAGAACATTCTGGACTGATAGAATGTGGTCTGAATTAAGGTGGGACCAGAGGCCAGTCACTACTTACGGCTTTCGCTACTCTTATCGAGCACTAACAATTCCGTTATTACCATCATCGAAAAGTCATTCAATTGTAAAATAATATATTCATTGGATTGGCGATCAAGCATAGATATCCTTTTTTTTAGGTTTAAGATCAAATCAACTTTAATCGCACACACGTTAAGCATTAAACAAACAATTTAATAGATGTTTTCAATTGTCTATGTTGTAATTATTCCATAATGTTGGCGTTCTTGACTAAGTTGTTTACCAGCTTCGTGCGTGAATAATTGGAATTTTAATCATCCAAATTTGAAACGGGGAAAATTAAAAAGAAATGTGTAACAAAATGTTGTGTTCCTCGCTGCGAAAATTCGAAGCCAAGCAGACTTGTGAAATACTTCACCTTTCCCAGCAATCCAATTAGGTAAGTTTCTAAACCAATTTCGTTTGTTTTAATTGGTATATATGTGTGGTCTGTTTATATGGTTACGAACTTTCAATTATTTCCTATAATAATACATATTTTACCTAAATACTTGTCTCTTTTATTCCAACACTACAGTTAACTGTCAAAACAACCAAAATTGGTTTTGAAACTTAACGTTTTGGATTGCTTGGAATATCGGATAAAAAGTATCACCCTGCAAAGAAAAAAAAAACAAAAAT
This sequence comes from Dryococelus australis, assembly GCA_029891345.1. Classification (NCBI taxonomy): domain Eukaryota; kingdom Metazoa; phylum Arthropoda; class Insecta; order Phasmatodea; family Phasmatidae; genus Dryococelus; species Dryococelus australis. Next base: position 113,601,817 of record CM057001.1, read on the forward strand.
ACAAACAATTGAATTACCGTACATCAATTTGGTAATTAAGAATGCTAAAAAAAAAATCCTCACCATGCCCTCTGAAATTATATTTTATCTATTTAATGTTATAAAATAGCCACAACAAAATAATGATTTATTTTTTATGTTCTCACAAGAGAAGCGTTATTAGCGCGATCGCAGAGAGCTAATAATCAAAGAAGTTCAGTCTGGCAGTGAAATCTCTTTTTCACTTCCATACTCTTTGGGTGGGACTGTATAAAAGTGTGTTACAGACTTCATTGTAAATGTTGGAACTTTCAAACATTGACATATGGTGTGAAAAATAGTTTTATAGATTTTAACGCATTTTGTGGCTAAGTTTAGTTATTTGCTTGTATTAATTTCTTTGAGGTGATTGTGAATATTGTTGATTGATTAATTATAAGTAGCAACGGGTAGCCATTTATTGTGAGATACTAAACATTTGCTTTGTAGTTTTCCTAAATATATTAGGAAATTGTTGTATTTAAAATAAGACCTTCCTCCCTTAAAGAAACTGATATGTCCCACTTACTTTATGAAATTGTAACAATATAATAGCTTGTATCTTTGGGGCAGCTCTCCAATGTTTTCTATGTCGTTATACACTTTTTAGCAACAATTAAATCTTAAAGCATAGTCTAGTCTACGGGTTAAGCCATTTGCTTCCATACGCTGTTAACGTTAATCTATCCTAGGGGTCTTAAAATATATTCTATCAGGCAGAGCTTAATTTTTGTAATAAAAGTGTCAGAAACTGAAGTTTCATATGGGATGAGAAAGTACATTAAAAATATATATGTTATCAGTAGTCATTTCAAATGGTCGGGGACGATGTTTAAGTAATTTTCCTTTCGGTACTGACGTATCCTAGCCGGCAACGTTGCAGAGCGTCCTGGCTCTCATCCGTCACGCGAAATTTCCTCATACAGCAAGCTGCTTCGTGAATTAGCCCATTGGTTATGGATGAGGGAGCAATTTGCATGTGCCTATGCATATGGATGTTTCTGCAAAGTAACTCTAGAACGCCATAATCAGAAAACCGACTTCCCAGCTATGTTGCGCCGTGCCTATGTGTATGCAAAAATTTTACCAACAAAATTTTTGAAAAATAATTTTACTAAAATATTTTTCTCCCAAAAATATACATCGTCTGTAAATATTTCCAGATAGTTACTCTCCCCTTTACCGCGTCGTAAGTTTTGTAGTTACTCTCTCCTTTACCACGTCGTAAGTTTTTATAAAATCGACAATGTATCACCGCACAGTGAAATATTTTCTGCCCGTGATGATAAATTGAAGAAAGTCGTGTCACAGTTAGAAATGTTGCGAATGTACAGGGACCAAGGGAGAAGCTAACATTCTACCATTAATTAAGTATGTGTTATTTAAAATTAATAAGAAAATTGCTCTGTGTTTTAAAACCATTGTTTAAACGCAGGGTCTGGAACGAAAGAATTTGAAACTTGCTACTTAAGTCGTGAACACGAGAAATTTCGTACCGTAATGCTAGAATCCTTATAGTGACTTATAACCTTAAGATATACTTTGCTATAATAAATTTACTCTATTGGGATATATTTTCATCACTAAAGGTTTTTTTTTTTAATGCATAATACTTTTCCCAGTTGTGCATCCAAAAGAGGGATTATGGGTGGGGGGGGGGAAATTCATTGTTAAAGTTACGATATCTGTTTCTGTAAAATAAGGCGTATCTTTCGGCCTATCGCATTGACTATGTATGAATGGTTTCCATAAGCAGTTGTATATTGCTTAAGCATAGGCGTATGATTGATATTTGAGTATAATTGTGTAATTTATTTTAGTCATTTTTGGCAGTTGTAGAAAATGGACTTCTGGAAATATTTGTGTTGATGGTTTGTGTAACAACCGCAGTCAGCGGTGGCTGCCTGGATAAATTCATCCAATCTGAATTCATACAATTTAAATAGAAAATATTGTGGAGCATTTGTATTTGCGATTCTCAATTTTCAGCGCTTTATTCTGCAAGGATAGACGTGAACTGTACAAATAAGGGAGTTTCTTGTTTTATTGGTAGCAAATCTGGCGAAAAACATATTACCCCAATACGTGGAAATTGACGACAATGGGTGCAATATATTTTATCATCGACCAATTTAATTCAAGATAATTTTAGACATCATCATGCAAGCTGTTATTTAGAAAACAAGTCAGGCGTGAAATGAATACAAATGGATTCCGTCCGCAGGAGAAATGAAGCAGTCTCTGTGTAACAAGCTTCATGGCGCCCTTTTTCTAAGGAATGATGGCCGAACTCAATGGCTTGGGTATCAACACATCAACACGACAGCACGTCGTTCAATTCGAGCGAGGGCTTTAACAACACTTACTGAAGGATGAATGAGCAAACACCAGAACGGAAAACGGAGTGCTGGCTAGAGGGAGGAAAATAGGAAGTGTTTAACGCAACAAAAGAAGTCTTTCCATCGTGATCCTTCGAAATTATGGAGACAAGGAAAGTGGACTTAGTGACTAAGTGAGAAGGGATTAGCAATCTGAAAATCCCATTGACAAATAAAGGAGGGGGCATTTTCATATCTGTTGCCGAAAGGAAAAGGGTAAATTTTAGTATATTTAATCACAGACCCAGTTCAGAAATGACAATACCTACAAATAGATCTACCGTGTCAATAGCAAGCAAATAATACTGGTAGGCAGTTAGTAAAAATGTTGCAATTTTTTAGTGAGAATCATATATCAAATTGTACATATTAAAATATTTGTTAACATTCTTTAGATGAAAAAAATTAAAAATCAAAATATACAGAAAATTACTTTTGTCAAGGTTTCCGATTATACCTGTAAATAAAAAAGCCTAATAAATTATGGTGTGTTGGGCCAGTGTTCTTCCTATACACTGACAATAAAAAAACTACTTGCAATAAACCAATTTTTTTTTAAATATAGTAGAGTTGACCCACACGCTGGCGCGAGCACACACACACACTCACACACAATGTACAGCCATTATGGGTAGGCTGTAACATCCCGTTGGGTTTACCCATGGTTTGAAAAAATGAAGTACAATCACAGTACTATTGTGCTTGTAAAAAATTCGTATTGCCACGTACATTTCCACCTGCTGTCGTAGAACCACTTGTTTTCTAAACTAAAAATTATAGTCTATAGTTTTAACGGGTTCGCCGGTATTTCGTATTGCAGAAATATAAAATCGCTGATTATTACATACTGATAGAAGAAATGCGCCAATTTAAATTTCTGTAGTAGTTTCATAATATAGTAAGTTAAAATGTATTTGCATTTTGTACTGATATTGGCGATATCTTATTGTAGTTATTTAACTCAATTGCTGTAGGATTTTTTTCTGTTTACGCAGTATCACATTGGAACTGTTGTCTGCTGAGGGGCTTACTTGCGTGGCCAAACTCACATAAAAAGAGACACATATAAAATCTGAACTTAATCTTTTAACACTGCACAGTTTCATTCATCACAATGGTGGAAAAAAAATCAATTTACAGCGCTTGTTAAGAAGTAGTCGGCACATTTTTCAGTGTAACTACTAAATGAGAATATTCTGTCAGGCTACCAGTCGGCAGTCTCAGATTCGCAAGGCAGCGATGTTTCCGTAACAGTGCGTGAGCTAACGGGCCAGACCTTTTCTAATACACTGCTTAAATTTTCCGTGTATTTACGGAAATTTTTTACCAAAATGCCTAGTAAATATACGGAAATGGAATCCGTAATGACGAAAAACGGAGTTAAGTGCGTAAATACAAAATACGGGAAATCTCCGCATTTCCTAGATTCGGGTTTAGGGCACGAACAATGCCAAGTCTGTCTACAAGAAACATTCTTCTCTACTGTAACCAGAAAATTATCGTTTCTGTGGCCGTTAAGGTTATTCATGTCACTAAGACCTGTTCTACCAAGCATTCAAAAGTAACAACAGGCATAAGTAACACTTAGCAACACTTAAAATACACTAACTTTAACAGAAACTAAAAAAGTTTCTTAGGCGACTAAAATAGAAATCCGAAAGTTATACCAGATTCACTACGTGGGCATTGTAGGTAAATAGTGAGGGTCGTGAACTTGCAACTTACTCAGTCGGGTTCAATTTTTGCTTAAGTATAGAGAATTAATTTTTTTTTTTTTTATATCTTTATGTATAGTAGAACACCCACATAATGAAAATTAAAATAAAAAAGATATGAAAAATTATTTAAATTACAAGTACAGAAAACTAATTAGGGAATTAACAAAAAGGTTCCGTGAATTCTACGGTAAGTCCGTTTTTGAAAATCAATATGTCCGTGATTTTACGGAGAGTTTACAAGACACCTTTGGATAATTTTTTACTAGAATTTTTCAGTAAAATGAAGGAAACTTTTTTTTAACGTGGACCGTGGGTGTTGCGTGTGTCAAGGGGCAGATGGTGATGCAGGGCAGACGCCACGGACTGCTATAGGCCGTTCACGGTAAAGTGAGCACTTTTTTTAAGCTGTTTCGTCGGACATAATAACCAATAAATAAATTTAATTGATTCCTCGGACTTTTGATTTTGGGTATGGTGAATGCATACACTGTGTTTATTACTTACATGGCAGGGTTTATATTATCAAGTGGTGGAAGGATATAAATTGGTTGAAAGAAAAAAAGTAACTAGGGCTTCAAAAGTGCTCACTTTGCCGTGAACGGCCTATACGCGCTCGTCAATAAGCATCACGTATCATTCCTCGTGACCACAGTGGCGATACCGAGCTTAGGCCGAGTCGATAGCAGTCACTGATACAGCGATCACCGCTCCGTGGTATGCGGCCACCAGTGTCTCAGAGAAGGAGTGTGACACATCACACTAATCTCATCTTGAGGAGGGGATAGAATTGTTCTCAATAAAAGTATGATTTAAATAGTGGTTTATTCCTTGCATCACTGTTATGGGACTATTAAAACATTTCTAAGTCAGCCACTAAACAAAACATTAACAGTGAAGTGTGGTAATCACACGTTGTTTCACGGATGCCAAAGAAACATCCGAAGATGCACTCAGTAGTTTCTGCCTATGCACAAAGCACTTTGTGTTTAATAAATATTATTCACAAAAAGCTCTCATAAATTTACAGCTTAGTGTCGTAAACTAACAGGACCGCCTAAAGATACCTAGTATAACAGGTAAATATTATGTTTATAGTTTTAATTAATAATAATTTTCCTACAATAATAAGCAAATTATTATTATATCGTTCAAAAGGTAGAAATCAGCTGAATATTATTATTATTTTTAAGTTTAAAATAATGTAAGGTATTCTGGAATAGTGTGAGGATATCTATAATTTCATTTTAAAACAATTAAAAACTTGAATTTCACCAGTTTTTCTCGTGAACGCCACGTGAAATAATCAATATTTGTTAAGACTTTGAACGAACTTGCTCGATTTATCGATGCTTCTACGGGCGAGCGGAAAAGTTGCGTGACTATCCATACATTAACAGATGGAAAATGTTATGCAAATGAATAAATAATTTAAATATTTTCATAATTAACTTATTTGCGTTATGAAACATATTTATAAGCACGTGTATTTGAGGTTTATTCCTCTTCCCCTTCCGAAGTTTGGCTGCCACCAAATATTTAAAATGTCCGTACATTCACATAAATTGCAATGGAAATATACTGTTTACACACTCCTTATTGGCATAAAAATGAACTAATCTCCGAATATACAAAATACTGAACCTCACCGTATTTCCAATTTAGACACTAACTTTACAATTCCGTAGGTTTATTCGCCTGTAATTAATACATATATGAGTTCATTTTATGGTGTACTGCCCTTTTATTCAGTAAATAATTATTGTCATTACTGTAAATAAAATGACCTACAATTATAGATTTTTATCGCACTTGTATATTCTTCACACCCTCTCATATAGCTTTCTAAGTTGGACAAACTTCGCCCGTTTTGCTTCAAAATTTAAAGTTTACGAGATTTCTTAAGTTGTATGCTTTTATGCTTAACGATATTATAATGAAAAAGAAGGAATAGTAACTTATATGTTAAATTGAACATTAAGCAGTTCCGCGAGTTATTTACGTGTCTTTCGAATAATCGCTTTTTGCTAGAGTTCCATAACAGAAATGGTGCTAGATAGCCATAATAGCAAAAAGAATTATGTGACATACAGTTATGATGGATTTAAGTTGTAAAAAATTATTAAACTCATATAATGATCAAAAAATAGCATCCACGATCATTTCAAGTCTCTAGTAGTATTAATTGCCAAAATTTGGTCACAAAAAGTACAAAACCTCGTATGCCTATCTTTAAGAGCGTAATAAATAAATACAGGTGAATAATTTCTTAGATCACCTTGAGAATGAGTCGTCATGAGCCCGGAGTTTCCACAATTCCGCACTTCAGACACTCGCTAGCTTTAGGCATGTGAGTGACAGAAAAGTCTTTATGTGAGGTTTTGGATCAACAATACAAAGAAAATATAAAAGAAAAATGCATTCAGTAACTGACTCAAATGGTTAATAATGCGGTTATGGATTTCATTAAAAAATAATAATTTTTATTGGTGTGCTGTTTCAAACCATTACAAATTTATCCAGTGATTTTATAGAAAATACACAAATTTAATTTTGTTGGTGTTGTGTTTCAAATAAATAAACCTTAATCACAACCTTAATTAAAAATACAAATATAATAAGTAGGTTTTTGATTTCCGAATATCAGTAATCAGAAGCTTTTATTTTGACATTTGCACATTAATTTAATGTAGCCTAAGTAACTTTGTTTCAAGCAAAACTTATTGCAGTGATTCTAATATTTAAATAATAGAAATTTAAAACAAAATAAATACGGATTAAACATAATGCAGAATTACAGAGTCAATATTTAAATATGCCATATGAATATAGTCACGTGCTCGCTGCTTTGTCCCGCGCGATGAGTGGAAGTGAAGGACAGCTCAGTTATATGATAGCGATGGCGAGTCACAAGGGATGTTTTGAATGGCAGGTGAGCGATAAACCAAGAACCACGAATTAGTTACAAAAGAAAGCGATCCAACACGGTAATCCGTTTTGCGGGGCGCGCTGCTGATCATGGCTGTATTGAGTTTCTGCGTTAACATGAAGAGTTTTCTAGTGGTTTACTGGCCTAGTGTCGGTCAGCATAACTCCGGGTCGGTCGAACTTCCCAGGTCAAGGCCAGCAGATTATAAATAGTGCCACGGGCCTCCGGGCCGGCAGTTGATGAGTGGGTGAGTGGCTGGAGTGTTGGCGATAGACAACTGGACGAGCGAAGCGAGGCGAAACGAGTGACCAGCTGGAGAAAAATCTGTGACTGCGAGCATCGGCGCAGTAAAGAGCACGACTGACAGGCTGGACTATTGCACTGGTTGCGTGATTAAAAGGTGTTACAAATATTGGCAACTGACAGACTGAATATGTGTTTATGATATGTATGTGTTAGCTGACTATAACCAAACGGAGACATTAAGAAGGACGTTAGTTAAAATTAAAATAGACATCAAATATTGCGCTCACTGAGAAACCAAAAGAGTAATGATGGATATAGATAGATAAACGCTTCAAATGATAGTCGTGTAAATAAATTTAAATTATATACAAATCTATATTTTATTATCATTAAGACCTCCATCCCTCACGAAACCGGATAGGCCCCTCAGGGGTCTTGTAACTGTATTTTGGATTGTACAAACGATCATATGGTGTATTTTTATATTGGAGATCGAGTGTATTCTAACCGGAACCTTCATATTTTCATTTTACGAGCTATGAGGTAAGGTTCTACATGGTTTAGTATTTATTTTATTATTTCTTGTAGTATTTTAAGTTCAATTTCTTGTTGAAATTCGTCTACTATTTTTTGTATTTGTTGACATAGTTTTACTTGTAATAATGAAGTTCTGCTCTCAATAGATGACATTTTTCTATAAAGTTAATGTGTAGTTGTTTGGTTGGTTATTGAATTAATTATTTGCAGAAAAATAATTACTGCCTTGATTAATATCCTGAATTGTAGGTGTCGTCCCTGAATAAAATTAGTGTCCTACAATCTATGTACACGTTTTGATATATTTTGAATGTGCGAAAATTTGGGCTAAAATGGAAATGTTAAAACTCAGAGGTCAGGGCCATTGCAATCAAAGATGGTGGCCTCCACTACACCATGAACTCGATACCGCACAGTGAACTCTACTGCGTTCGGCGGGTGGGCACGGAATAGTACCATTTGTAGTATAGCATTAGTACCAATCCATTTGTAGTATAGCATTAGTACCAATCCATGAAGCATGTGCGCGGAATCCTCGTGTTGGTATATTATACGTTAAGGTTTGATGTAAATCTTTTGGTTGTTTCATGGGAATGTTTGGCCTGTTATAAACGTTGTTTTTATAACATTACTCTTATAGGCCGTTTACGGTAAAATGAGCACTTTTGAATGCCTTGCTTAAGTTCTACCTGTATGCACGTTGTGTATCCTTCCACCTCATGTAAAATTAACATTGCCATGGGCCTCATCACTTTATTAATATGCCGGTCAGGAGAAACTGTGAAATAATTGGAGAAGAAAATGTTTTACGAATCTGTAAATTTTCATACTTTGATACATAAAAAAAAAAAAAAAAAAACAGAAAGCGAAAGAAATTCTTTAAGTTGTCACAAATGGTTACCTAACACTATTTTTTTGACTTTAAGATATGAGACTACTTTCCATCCATAGCTACCAACTTTACTGGGCACATGTCACTCAGTGCGCCCAATAAAATAAACGCTTTCAGTGTCAGTGACTTTTTTCTAAGGTCTATTTCAAAAGTGCTCACTTTATCGTGAACAGTCTTTACATATGTTGTCAAACATTTAAAAAAGATTGCTAAATGCTTATCTGACAATGTACTTTAAATATATAATATTCAGAAAGGGTACATTTATTATGCGTATCACACCAATACAGGGACAAATATAAATATAGGCCTAGCGGGTTTACGATACAGGGCGCACTCTTGAAATCAACCACCGAAAAAATCACTGCCCGTCTCTTTGTACGTTTTAACGTAACCTATAACCGCAATACTCACAGTTCATTTGGCAGCGACATGCGAGACGTGATGCCAGGTTTCAAAGTCTTACTAGTCATAAAGTTAAAAATTGTTGTCACCTGCAATTTAGTTTATATTTGGCTGCGTGCAAATAATAACATAAATTTTGGCGTGATTGTAACACATTTGTGTTTCTGACCTTTCCACGCCATCGCCTGGCTGAGGCAACGTTCGGGTTAGCTAGTTCATTGTTTTGTTTTTAGTATTTATTCCTGTCCACGTGGCACGCCTGTATGACAACGAAACAGCTGTTTACGACTAACGTGATTTCTAATGTTTGTTTGTAACTTACGAAATAAAGACTTTACTAACATAGAAAATAAAATGTTTTTATATGTGTTCTGAGTGAAGTGGCATTTCCAGCCTACTTGGCGAAGGGTAGATATAGGCTTATGTAATCAACTGGCTGTCTGTCTGTATGTTTGTCCCCCTCTTCCACCACTAATAACTTTCAAACTCGATAACTGAATTTTAGAAAATTATATTCACATATAGTAATTAGTAATGGCATCAGAGTTTTACACTTTTCTATCTCACCGAATACTTATTTTCAAAATTGCGGTAATTTTAAATTTCAGGTCACTATGTTATACCTCAGGAAACAATTCCAGATTTAAATCAAATTTGGAAAATTGACAGTAGCGTACATTATTTAAGCAATACATTTAGAGAACGACAATGTATTTAGTCTGTCATGTTCTAAGGTAGGACAAATTGAAGAAAATAAGGCTTTTCCATTATATCTCGAGAACTATTCAAGCGAATTAAACGAAATTTGGTGTTATGTAAGCATTGATGTAAGAAACCTTTAAAGTTATTGGTCCGCTATTTTGAATGATCATGCCTATTGAAAAAAATAGAGCTCTTGATTTATATCTCATGAACCATTTCACATATTTAAACCGAATTTGGTACTTTGGCAGTGCAATGATGTAAGCATTGAATAGTGATAATTTTATTAACTAGCCATTTAGAAAGATAGTGCAACATGAAAAAAAAAAAATGTTTTTCTGTTGTATCTCGGTAAGCGCACCGCTGATCCCTGCCAGATTTTGGCCACTATCGCATACGCAACTTAACCCGTTCAGTCCCGAAATAAGTTTCGTTTTCAAGTGTTGCAATAGCTCATTTTTTGGTGTGCTCTGTATTCGCTTCGAGCGGTGCTTCTCGCAATCGGTGAATGGTGTGTCCCATGTTAGTTCATGCCATCGTTATCCATTCACAGATGAGAGGTGCGTAACATACGACATACCAGATTTCTCCCAAGGAAGACGTTCACCACTCTGGCTACTGATTCCGTGTAGTGTACGATGCCGACCACGTCATTCAAGTGTAACGTGTCCCCGACCATGTATACGGGGACACAGGTTAAGTGGATATGGCATTTTTTTTTTTTTTTTATGGCTGATACATGAAGATTTTGGGCTTATTTGCAATACCTACCACACTGTTTGTCCGATTTCGACCAAAGTTGCTATACTGAAATAAGCTTTTATAGGCGTCAAATGTGTCTATACATACTTGGCCTGTTTCGTAAGCCATGTTGTAAGATAGCGTCTCATGAGAACGAGGTTTTATTGTTATATTTCGGAAACAATCAACTAATTCGTTCCGAATATCGCACTCAAATAATATTATGGTAGATCATGTAAACTGACATTTTTGAGCGGGTCAGATTATTATTTTCAAAATAATAGCCGAATGAAAAATTTGGAATACTAGGCTATATATGTATGTGTGTATGTGTGTGTGCGTGTGAAATCATGTAACAAAATTCAACTTAACTTTGTATGCTGGCAGTAACTATCTAGATCCTGGTTTGTCCCACATTTTGAAAGATAGTGCCACTTGAATAAGTCTGATTTTCTATATTTCGGAAAGCAATCAATAAATTCAATCGAAATTTTGCGAACAGTTTATACTGTCATAAGCCAAGTAAACTGAGCGGCTATGTTTTAAGAGACCCAGGTGCTTATTTTAAATATGGCACCCGTTTAAACATTTAAGCATAGCATGCCATTATCTACCAAACAATGCAACCAAATTCAACCTAACTTCGTATGCTGATAGTTTCTATGCAATCATTAAATGAGAGAATACATAAACTTATTCTCCGCCATTTTGGAAGATAGCGTCACATGAAAAATAAAGTTTTCGTTTCCTATCTTTGGGAACTATTTACTGATACCCAGCAAATTCAGGCGACAAGTAATACTTCGTAGTCCATATAAATGACAACACTTTGAGTATGGCGCAAATTTACAAGCAGTGAAGACAAGGTTGAAGTGAGCTGCGTGTATTCTCCACAACAGAAATATCACTTCTGTTGGTTTCTGTATTTCCACCTACCTTCGTCCTATTGGTCCTGGCTACACCGCACACGCTTACTGCACTCTGCTACGTTTCTTATTGACTGGCCGTCGGCCAATGGAATCGCGCGTTGAATGTGTAGCAATTAATGATTCACGATAGATGTAATACGTTTTACAAGCCACCGTGTTCATTTGAGAAATAATTAAAAAGGACAATTTTATTCTTACATATTAATATGTTGGCTAGTTGTAATTTTTTACTTAGATTCCGATAGTGTCCAGTGAAATAGTTAAACTACAGAAGTGTGAGTTTTGTTTTCAAGGCCAAGGAAATTTCCATATAAATGTAGCCCAGAATATATACGTACATAATCCTCAAAGGGTAAAGGACGTAAGTCACGTATTTTCAAAATCACAGCATTGTAAATATGTTATGTCAGTATGCAACATGTCCCAAACAATTTCAACGCAAGTTATATCTTAAGCCTTAGTATATCTCCGTTTTGTTCCCCAATAATGAAGATACCGCCACATGAGAAAATTGAAATTATTGTCATATGTCTGGGACCAATCAACCGATTCCTACCTAACTTTTCACACTAGTAGTAGGTCATGATTAAAGCGTGTCTAGCATTTTTTTACATTATGACTGGATTATAAATCATTTAGATAAGTTTACCTTATCTATTAAATAATTTGACGTATTTCAGTATCTATTAGAAGCATCAGATATGTCTATAGGAAGCCTGTTTTAGGATGTTTTTGTACGATTGCGCCAAATGAGAAACTAAATATTTTATGCCGTACCTAGGTTCACTCCATAAAAAATATAAATACGAGAAAACGTGTGTGAAAAATCCCCTAGCAATTTGTAATTGGGCTGATCTCTACGATTTATAGGTGTGTCCAAGGCAGTTTGGGTTCGCTAGGGTTATGGATGCAGATCAGGAAATTTCGCGAATACAAGCGATGCCAGAATGTACTTCAAAAACATGTACAGTTTTGTTGCTTTGTGATTGGGCCACTCGTTTCCTGGCACTTCCTGTAAGGCTGCGAACTCAGAAAGAGAATGAGCCAATCACGTACGTCTTAGAACACATGATGAAGTGCTGAACAGGAAGGCACCTGCCAATTGATAAGTGAAAGCGCTTGACGTGTGTACTGAACTGTTGAGTTTAGTTCAGCCGTCAAATGAACTCGCAAAACTTCCCGAGTCTCTAGTTATGAATGACGACTGGCATACTGTATCTGGATCTTTTGTACCGAATAAGAAAATGTTAGGCTGTTCAAACGTTTCAGCCATAGGGCAGTCATGTGTAGGCTTATTCTATTTCTTAAAACTGACTAAGAAGTATTTCGTATGGGTCACGGAGTGAGTGAAGATGTTTGGGCGGCTCTTAAAAGCGAGGTATTGAGAGCCGATGAGGGTTCCCCGAGAAGTTCCCCGAGAAAACCCGCCAAACTGCGGCGTCGTCCGGCACGATTCCCACATGAGAAAATCCGGGAGCGACTCCGCTGCGAATCGAACCTGGTTTACCTAGGCGGGAGGCTATTAGTCTAACCACTACATCACTGCGATTCCAATGGGATTACGAAAAACAAACCTGTTTGAACCCACGTCTATGAGCGAGGCTTGGTTAAACAGGGAAAACATTAATTTCATTTTAGATGACCTCTCCTTCTCCCCCTCCCCCTTCACGCCACTTTCTATCTTTCTCTCTCTCTCTCTCTCTCTCTCTCTCTCTCTCTCTCTCTCTCTCTCTCTCTCTCTCCCAAGCGAACGAGCGAGCGAGTTGTGCGGAAGCAGGTGAGTGTAACTTTTATGCATATTCAGACATTTCGGGATGACTCTCAATTCAATGAATAAGAGATTTTTAATTTACTAACTGAGATGTCGTTGCATTATTGGATGTACCTTCAAAAGAAACACTCAGCACTCTCCTGTCTCGATTCCTTGCCTCCCAGGGCCCTAGAGAGGGCGTATCATGCATCCCACTGCTTGCACTGCCCTTCTTGCTACGCCAGCCGGACCAGAGATCCACCAGGACCCTCCGGTCACGAGGTCTCGGGCACACTATTATAGTCTATTCACGGTAAAGTGAGCACTTTTGAAATCAACCTTAGAAAAAAGTCTCTGACCCTGAATGCATATATTTCAACGGGCGTACTGAGTGATATGCACCCAGTAAAGTTGGTAACGATGGAGGAGAAGCAGTTTCATAACTTAACGTTGAATAAAAAGTGATAGGTAACCATTTGTGATCACGTAAAATTATTTCTTTCTCTTTCCGTTTTTTAATGCGTCGAAGTGTGCCAAGGAGCAGATATGTATAGTATTTACTTTCTTAATAATCTTAAAGTTTCATTTTACCGACGCTTGAATAAAGTGATGAGACCCATGTCAGTGTTAATTTTACATAAGGCGGAAGAATACACATCGTGTCTACAAGTAGATCTTTCGCAGGGCTTTCGGAAGTGCTTATTTTACCGTCAACAGCCTATACGCAGATGTTCCCCTCGCCTCCAAGGGGACACTCTCTCGGCGAAGGTTTAATGTGACACGCTTGCGTAATCCTCTCAGGAAGGATCAGGACTGGATTGCAGCCTCCTCCGCTATACCGTTTACCTTCCGCCCTGCTGGTCCAGCTGCCCTCCCTCTCTCTCAGCTCGGTTACGGCGTCCTGGACCTCTCTGGCTGGAGCGCGACCAGATAGCGAGGAATAATAAAGGCGAGTGGCTTCGGGACGCCCACCAATCCCTTACCGAAGGCGCCGTGCATGGGGGATATCAGCCACCCCTGCTGCTCCGGTGCGACGTTGCGTGTAATGTCTTTATCATGGATATGAGAAGGGCGTAGCCAACTCCCGACCCGGGTTACGATGTCGACGCCAGCGCAGATTTAAAGGCATTTCTCTCCCGTCCAATTGGACGCAAGGCTGGCGTGGGTACAGCCTAATTGCCGGGATGAGATAGCAAATAGTCATCTTGTCGGGACGACGTCCTAGCGTTAACGAGAGCTCGACATTTCGATGGAGTCCCCCAGGGTGTGTTTCTTCGGGTGGTTAACATGTGTGACTGACTCTCTTGAAGTGAAGTGAAGAGATTTGGGCGGTTCTTGACAGCGAGGTCTTGAGAGCCGATGAGGGTTATTGAAGTGAACATGAAGAGGTATCGGAATGATGGGACGAGAGAAACGGGAGATCCCCGAGAAAACCCGCCGACCAACGGCATCGTCCGGTACGATTCCCACTTGCGAAGATCCGGTGACCTGGCCGGGGATTGAACCCGGTTCGCCTTGGTAGGAGGCGAGGTGTGACTCTCTTGTTCGGAATAATATGTGTTCAATTATATCTTTGCGTTTTCATTAGCCTCTAATTCATTATTTTTACGAAAACATAAAGCTCTTCCCACGTGAATACCTTCCTCACGATGTCTAACCAACTACTGTAAAGGTTTGGAAATCTTGCTGGCTACTTGAGTGGTCGAGACTCCTTCAAAAACTATGAACGATCTTAAATATCGAATAGGTTAAATGATATATTATTTTTTCAGTACTGCCAGTTTCCCTAGAATTTTTCCTACCTGGCCAAGATCTGGTGGAGATTTTGTTAGTAAAGGATTGTGTTTGCGTTTGCATACAATAACATTTAAAAACGCATTTCAGCTTAGAACTGTGTAACATCATGGTGTTATTCCTCTGCCGGGACACAAATAATTGCACCCAAATATCAGGTTGAAAACTCTATATTTTGAATTAATAAATATACGATAACTTCAAAACACTACCCCTGAACTATCAATTAAAAATTTGTATCACATTCAAAAAACACTACGTTGAAACAATCCAATACAATTAATTTCTCCAATAATAACAATTGCTTGAAAAGGAAATAAATATGAATTACAACTTTCAAAAGAACTAGATTGATAAAATTACAATGTTCAAACTTAGTTTTTTTTACAATTACGATTATAGCAAATCATTAAGTAGTTGACTAGAATGACCCCATTTTACTTAGCGATCTACCGAAAAGGAGAGTAACAAGAAACATGCCCATCAAAGCCTCCATTTCCTAAAATGCAAATTTTAAAAATTACCTTCAGAGCATTACTTTCGGCGGTTGTAGTCGTCTTACACGACCCGGCAGAGCTCCTACCGAATAAAAATATTTCAAAGCTAACCACATTATAACGTATGAAATAAACACAACGAGAGAGTAGTGGAAACAATTGACTATAGAGAAGATTAAGTCTTCGGTAGCCAAAAAAGGCGACAAACACTAGACGTTTAAACACGGGAAAAAAAAAAGTTATACGACGTTTTAGTTAGTCCGAAAAAAATTTAGACTGGCAGTCAAAAATACAATTTAGTTACAACTACCAATAGGCTACTGCTTACTCAAGACAAACACAACTATGCCACAGAAAATACCAAAACATTTAAAAACAGCCCATAAAAACACTGATCGTTCTCCACGGCTCACCGTTTTAACGCCCCAACGCTCAGCGTCTCGAGAAGACAAGTAAAATTTAGTTATCAACATGACGGCAGCTACGTCCTGCTGGAAGTTCCCTGCAGGCGACATGTTTCAGACATCGGTGGGATGGAGAAGAGGAGGAGCCCAGGCCATACATCAACTTAAATAAACTATCAAGTTCCAATAAAAAAAAAAAATTATAAAGCACCAAGGGGAAGCAAAAGTTTTTATTTTATCCCTCAAAGAGTAAATGTATGTCTTAAGTGCCAAAATAATAAAAAAATTGGTGTTGAAATGAAAAAGGTATTCGGGGTTAAGTCATTATAAATATTAGAAAACATACTTTGGGTAATTTATCAGGCATTTTCTGTAGAGTTCACATTTCCATACTACTTTCAGTCAGTTCATGGATCACATGCTATATCATCCCATTTGGATGATGGATATTTCAACTTTCTTTATTCTCCACAGGCTTCACCAACGTCAACCCTCCCATCCCAACCACGAAAAGCCCAAGCCACATCAATACCTTAAGTGCAAGACCCGCCTTCCGCTACAACACCATCGCCCATCTTGATTCATCACTCTATCCAGCATATCCTATTCCATGGGTGAAGATCTAAAAAATTAGCACATTAGCAATAACTCGCGGGGAATCAGTTAGGATCACTAACCGATCACCCACTTCCTTGAAGTGAGTTAAAGTTATTCGTTTTTGAAATGAAGTAACTTATACACCCAGGACATCTTTCACTTTCCCTTTTCACCAAAAACTTACCACATTTCCACACATGTAAATATAAGAAAATACTCATATTTTCTCTTAATGAACCTGTCTAGAATGGCATTTACAGTCACCCCTATCCTTACTAATCTCTTACTTTTAATCACTACTATCTCTAACCTAAGCTCTCTGTATTGAATTATGTGTCCTGTTAATTAGCGGTATGAATCTATGTATGTAGCTTAATGTTTCACGGAGTTGATTGATTCATTGTGGTCTTTGTCTAACGTTGGGAGAGATGACCATCGATCATCTGAAGTGTCGATATGAGTGGTTAGCCTAGTATTTGAAAAAGGTAGTGATATGGCGATAACCGTTATGAAAAGGCCCTATAAATAACCGCTTATTATCTTTGCAAGGTATGGAAAAACTGGGCACGTTTGTAGCAAACCATCGATTTAAGCAGAAGAGAACTTTTATGTGGCATTCCTTTTTCTGCTTGTATCCAGCAATATCAGCCTGTAACACCTAGTCCTCACTTAAAAAAAGATAGGGCATTAAATCTATATTTCGTAAATAGGACAAGTAAGTGCCTGAGTTTGACTACGGTGCACGGAATCCATCGGTGTCAATATCCTAAAATTCAAACACGTAAGGGATACAATAATATGAAATGAATCAGTACTCAGTGCTACCTCATGTAAGACTTACGAAAGGTGTGTAAATGTTACCAAAAAAAAAAAAAAAAGCTAAAACGCACACGTGTCGTAGAAATTCATCAGTTGTATAGACTTATTAGACTGGTCCCTGTTGAATGTTACATATATCATCCTGATGGATTTTGGTTTGGTTTCACGTTGTAAGTGTTTGAAAATTGTAGTGTCAAGGAAGGCATGGGAGAAAAGGCATTTACCAAGACTAATTGGTACAGTGAGGTGTGACTCAGCTCACGTTTATCCAAATTAGAACTCTTCAATATGTTCCATGCAATTAAAGCTTAACCAAGACTAGAAAGATACACTAAAGGGTCAACGCACTCTTTTCGTGCCCACTCATTTTAATATTATTTTGCATGATAACTATTTCTTACTCGGCATTTAGGCATTACTAACAACTATTTTCTACATTTTATTCATATTCCTTATAAATTAAATATTATGAAATAGTATCATTTACAGATAAAGTATAAGTACAAGTTCAACTGAACGAAAATAATTAACTTATATGTTAACAGAAGTATAAAACTCTTCAGATACATGACATATTTAGAAAAACCGAAGACGACATACAATAGGAGGTTTTTTAAAGGTTTAATTTAAAAAAAAAAGTGTTAAGAAACAGCAATTTGCATTATTGCAATCTAAGAACGACTGGTTGTAGTTAGTTATTAATAAGAGTGTTTGCAAGTATCTTACATAGATGTCAGGAAATTGAACAAATCAAAATTAAATTAAATTTGTTTACTTACAATCGCGCACATTAAATATTTACTGCATTTTCGTGATGCTATAGTATCGCTGATAAAATGTTATCTACAGCTTTAAATTTGCCTGATTTTCGCACTACAAATGAACCATCCTTCTCCACATAAAGCCTGTGAAACTTGATCAGAACAAAATGTGTGTACAGGAGTTGTTTGTGTTTTGTGGCGTACACATAATAGACAAGGCATGTTCACGTGGGTGGGGATAGGACAGTAATTGGCATTATTGCTGGTAGCCACGAACTCTCTGCTTACGCGTACACTAATTTTTTTTTTCAAGGAATCCTTTTATAAACAACGAAAAGTTATTACTCTTTAATTTCTTTTTGGTAATTTGGAGTTCCGGTAGTGATTTTAAATGTTTCCACGTGCCTTTGTTGGCAGGGTGAATTGAATATTGTAAGGTCAAAGTGTTTGCCAGGAAGAAGCTGCGTAGTGAATGGGAAAGAGCAAATGGTGAGCACGGCTACTGGGAAGGTATGATAGGAAAGAAAATTCAACAGTTCTATCGTCGAACTTACATCTTAGAGTAGGTGGTACAGGTCTACACTCTCGTCGAACTGGCTTGAATGGTATCCCACGTATTGTAATTATAGGAGTCATGAAGTCGGTAAGTTCAACTATGTAGGGTAATTAATCAGTTTTCATATCCTAATGATGAAGTACTAAAACAAACGTGTTACAATAGTGTACATTTCACAGATATGTTTTATTTTCACATCTGGCAATACTTTCTTGACAACTTTTAGCATTTGAAATCATACGATTACGACAGTATCTTACTGGAGTTCTTGCTATTTTAAGCAAGCCCTGCAACAAAAAAAATATCGTTGGTGTATTGTCCAGTGTATAAAGGAAGGGATCAAGAAAATAATTAGGAAAACACTATTTTGATTAAAGCTTTATTGTAAAATTGGTTAAATTGCGTGTCTTAAGTATCTTATCGACACTTTTAATACCTACGTAGTAGTTTTTATACATCAGATATATATTTATATATCAGATATATTTATACATCAAATTATATTTATGTAATATATTATTTTTAATTAATATATTTATACATCAAATTATATTTATGTAATATATTATTTTTAATTAATATATTTATACATCAAATTATATTTATGTAATATATTATTTTTAATTAATATATTTTATTGTAATATATAATATTATATTATAATAATTGATGTATTATATTTATATATCAGAAATAATATTAGGCTTACAATGTTTCACTAACATGGTCCTGTGTTCAAATTGGTGTTATACACCCGGGGAAAAAAACACATTGTAATAATGCTACACCTTCCATATAAGATAAGAAATAACTTACTTTTCCTTCTTATGTGCACCCAAAGCTGGGAAATTTCTCATTATCAGCTTCACGTACATCTGATTCCGGTGTTGTGCCACACGCACTGATCGCGATGGACGCCGCAGGTCCTCAAAGAGCCAGATTCTCCGCGGACAATACGTAAGCCAATGACTTTGTGCGACAATTTGTGAGCTGTTCAGTGAGCCGTTAATGAATGGGTGTCGCTCGTGACGCGGAAAATTCAAAACCTCCCTTCCAGCCAAGCGACGCGAGGAGGGTGCGTCAGTATTGAACTTCCCTTCTGGCGCCAATATTCGCCCCAAACCCCTTTGTACGTCAAACCCCACTTGCCTCACAGTCTGCGCGTCATGAAGGGGGTTCTATATATTTTTTTATTACTGTGTACTCAGGCCGACTGCTATATGTTTCACAGAGCCGCGGACCCTTCTTTAATTTGGACCTGGGATTAGAGGGCTAGTAGGAAGGGTGAATTGCCGAGGGTGAAAGGCTTACACGAGGGAGAATAGGGGAATCGGTGAGGAGTTTAGGGTGGTAAAGGGAGCGGTGGGCGGATTAGGCTCCCGGTTACGTCTCCCTGGGTGGCCAATCCGACCTTCGACCCTTGCGCTTTGACTGCAACAGGCCATTGGCTTTTAATGAGGTGAGCTCCTCTCGGCGGGCATTCAGCATGCTTGACCTCTCAACGACGCAAATAATGCACACTATTTGTTTTTGTATGTGCTATTTTTTCACGGTGAGCCTATGTAGGTAGTCATTTACGAACTGATTTATAGCTTAATGTGTAAGCTGATGTGTGCTTGTGATTCACACATCTGAACTCGAAACATTCACTACGTATTTATTTAGTATTGGTTTGTGTTATTATTTTTTTCTAAATACTTTAACTTATGCTGATCACGGTAAAGTGAACGCTTTTGAGAACAACCTCGGAAAAATATCACTGCCCGTTGAGAGCTGAGAGATTTGGGCGGCTCTTAACAACGAGGTCTTGAGAGCCGATGAGGGTGATATGAGGTGAGTATGGAGCAGCGCTGGAATGCAAGAGCGAGGGGAACGGGAGAACCGCGAGAAAACCTGCCGACCAGAGGCATCGTCCGGCACCATTCCCACGTGAGAAAATCCGGGAGTGACCCGGCCGAGGATTGAACCCTGTTTGCTTTGGTCGGGGGGAGGGCGAGCAATCTAACCGCTCTGCCACCACGGCCCCTCACTGGCCTTTAACTACATATATGCTACCGTGCACAAGGTCATGCAGGCTGTTAGTTAAGGTGGTCGCAAGTTAAGTTAAATAGTTCTAAGCGTTGACCCCTGTTGCAAGTGTAATATTTAAAATTGTTGCAAATGAAGTCGATGTATATTTGCATTACATATATTATACGAGTCGATATATTAGTAAAGCCTTTAGAACCCTAACAATTTCAAGTTTTCACTTTACTGGCGTATGAATAAAGACATTAGGCTCGTGGGAATTTAAATTTTACATGTGGCAGAGGGATACAAAACCAGCCGTGAACTGCCTATACTATGAATTACATATAACAGTGAAAAATATAAATGTTACATAGTACAGCATATTCTAGGTCGTCTTTCTAAGATAAGTTACCAAAGTGAAAATTTAACTGAGCTTCTAAATTCGTCTTGTAATCACTGCTTTTTTAAAGTCATTTGTTTGTTATTAATTATACTAATGAAAAACTGAATGGTCTGCTAAATCTGACATACTCCATTCCTCGTATTGATCCACTTATTTCCATTGTAATTATTAATAATAAAATACAAATGACAGACATGTGCCTCTTGTTCGAATAAAACTTGACAGAAATTTGTGGATAAAAAACATTACCCGAGGATAAATATTGCAGTATGATTTTCTTACACCCAATATGCAGCTCCGTAATGGGAAGTAGGATTCATTCGCTTGTCATTTATTCCTCTTGGCTTGCGGCCATATTTGATTTCGTTAGATATTTGTTGCTGTGCAATTCAACTTTGATGGCGGATAGTTTGCATACGTACCTATCAGTCACCATTGTCACTTAAATCGAATACTAATGCACTGAAGTAGAGACCGCCATCAACAGCACGCGCGCAGCAAAATATGTCTCTGAAATTGTCAGAACTTATGTGCTGTTTTAAGTTTAAATATTTTCAGGAGGCAAGCTCATTAGCACTTAGGTTTGTAAGATGAAAGTAAATACAGCCAGCATGCTGCAATATATTTAATTTTCCCGACAGTACTATTGTGGGACGACCACAAATTATTGGACAGAAATAATTTATAAATTACATCATAATAGTCCGCGTATTACACGACTTCCTTACTATCTCACTGTCAATTCATTAACGCTGCAAACGTTGCACACATTTCCGTTTGAAATTATTAAGGAAAGAAGCAACTTGAGAAAAATAAACTACAGTGAATTGGTGCGGACGACGTTCGGAATGTAATCGAGTAGGCAAAGGAAATTAATAATATTTGCCAAACATGGGGTCAATAAAAGCACGCAGGATTACTTTTAAAATTAGTAAGGATATTGCCATTTTAATTAATATTTACTTGAGAAACCTTTCATCTCTGTTCTTTTGACTAAAGCTTCGACTGAACCTATTTCATCAGTAACCAAACGTATACAAAAGTTGCAGCAGCAAACAAAAAAACCAAAGAAGGGAAAAACTTTTAATTTGTCCTCCAGCCATCTTGGCCATGTAAAAGAAATTAGTAACAATATTTCAAGATTAAACTAAAGTAAAGAAAGGTGTAACTGTGTATACATTTTACTGTTAATCAATATACAAATGACTTACTACGAACGAATATTGAACCGCACTAACTGCTATTTCTAAGTACTCAAAACTTTAACCGAATAGACTGCATTTATATTATAATCACTATATTTGTGGTAATTGCCTCCTTCGGTAGTGATTTATCCTGTAATCTTGTTGCATGTGGAAATCGTGCCAGACAATGCCGCTGGTAGGCGGGTTTTCTCGGGGATCTCCCGTTTCCCCCACCCCTGCATTCCGGCGCTGTTCCATACTCACCTAGCTTCACCCTCATCGGCTCACTCACACCTGTAAGCGGATTGAATCTGCAGTCCATTCACGCATGTAGAAGTGTCTGACTGCTACTCCAGCTCTGAAAATTATTTACCGTGCTCGTTCCTACAGTGAAATTTGAACGTAGCTACCCGTGAGCATAATTCCATGAAAACTTTGCAGTTGTTATCTCTTATATACAGTAATAGGTTTCTTTCTAACATTCTCTACAGAAGTCAGTAATCCTGTGCGTGTACTTTATATGATGGGTGTGTATCTTAACAACTCAAAGGAATGCCTGTTTTTTTTTTCTCTCAACCAATTGCTGCAAGCACATTTTAATACAGTAATATACCTACGAAATACAAAATAAAATATCAAATGAAAAAACTGTCGCTCCACCTTATAAATCATTTTGACGTATGGAAATATAATTCTTCAATTTAATTAAGAAAATGTGACAGTAAATTGTGTTTTTGATTACTTTTCGGGGATAGAAATGGCTCTACACTACTGGTTCTACTGGCTCTACAACTAGGGCTACAAATATTCAAAATCAAAATTTACACTAATAATCTTATGTTCCCAAATGTCCGCAGTAGATGATTGTAGGTAACTTTTCCATTTAAAAATAACCCTTTACATCTATTCGATGGTTATAAATCAGATCTGTGAAGAAAACTTTTCCCAGAAAGTTTTTGATGACAAAACAGTTCATTACATAACATAATACACAAATTTACAACTCGTGTTCTTTTACTTGTCACACACACTCTTTTCGTCGCACTCTTCCCCTCTCACTCCCTCTCTCTCACTATATATATAATACACTATCTACCAAAAAGTAATTGGGCACCCGTGAAGATAGGCAATTCAGTACATCAGTGACTTGTGTTTTACGGCCTTCGGCGTAGGACCGCTCGTGTTTGTCCATGGTAGCATGAGCACAGAGGCATATTGTAACATTCTGGATAATGAAAAGATCCCAACATTGTGGCGTGTTTACAGAATGGACCCGTGTTACTTCCAGAATGATAATGCCAGGTGCCGTTTTTCAAGGGCTACTATGCAGTGGTACGCCGACAACAATGTTCGCCGATTGGACTGGCCCGCCCAGAGCCCCGACATCAACCCTATAGAACATCTTTGGGACGAATTGGATCGCCAAGTGAGGGCTCGTCAGGCGCGGCAAAAATTCACTGCTCAACTCATGGAATGTTTGCAACAGGAATGGCGACGAATCCCCGTGGATGTCCTGGAAGCACTCGTAGAGAGCATGCCAGACAGGGTGGCTGCTGTTATAGCAGCAAGAGGTGACGGAGTGACAACCACCGAGCAAACATCGTGGACAGGTGCCCAATTACTTTTTGATAGATAGCGTATATTGGAACACTAACAGCATTTTCTGGAAAGTATATTATAAGGGTTTTGAGCGAATATACTTAAAATTCGTGCCCTTGGACATTGTCTAGAATTACGTTATCTAAGTCCCTTCAGTCTGTCTGTAGCTGTTGGAGAATTTCACTTTAAGAGCGCGTGAGTATTTCTTGCACATCGCAAGCCCGCTTGTAATGTTCACCCGAAAGAATATCTCGCCTTTCCACAGTGCAGTATAGCATTTTTCATAATTGCCTAACTTTTAATACATTTTCCACCTAAGACGCCTTCTCTTTAACTGACTCTTTTCCCGTTTATCCTCGAATCAAGGTCATCAACGTAGACAACCCTGCGAAAATTGATGCAATTCTAAATCAACCGTGATTATCGAGGAGTGGAAAGTCACAAACAGTGACGAGACACTTGTACAAACAGCGAAGCATCCACCAAACACGTTTCACAGCAAAAAGAAAATAATAAAAAAAACGCATTCTCTATCAGGAAAATTAATCACCCCAGCGAGTGAGAGCGCTTGTGGGCCTACAGAATGATGAGTTCGGGTTGGAGCAGCTGAAGAAAAGAATGTGCTACTGTGTGGGCAACCTTTGATGTTTTGCTGCTGACTGAAGAAAAGAATGTGCTACTGTGTGGGCAACCTTTGATGTTTTGCTGCTGACTGAAGAAAAGAATGTACTACTGTGTGGGCAACCTTTGATGTTTTGCTGCTGACTGAAGAAAAGAATGTGCTACTGTGTGGGCAACCTTTGATGTTTTGCTGCTCACTGAAAAAATATTTTTTACCTATTTCGCATCCTTCACTAAGAAATAAATGTATACATGTTTTTAGTACGACTGTAGTCAAAATATAGAAAGAAAGAAAGTTCATTTCTTTAATTCATTGCACATTCTGCAATTGCATTGAAAACCAATTAAAGAATCAATCGCTTTTAGTTTGCGGCTCTATATACAAAGCGTTAATTCGTTACGTGAGGTTAAAAACACATTTTGTGGCTTTAACTACTGGGCCATGGGTAATCTAAGCACATCGGCTAGATCAAGAAATCCAATTGAGGATAACCTATATAAGCATCATACTTATATATGTTAATAATTATGCAAAAATAGACCATAAATGCATGTTTGCAAACACATATGATGATAATTTTGTATGCTAAGTGATATAGAAATTCTCGCTATGTTTGAATACCCGAAATATAAAACCATTCCTTAAATTTGAAATTCTTATAATATTTGATGGGGGTTTGATTTATTGACTATATATTTGAACTAAAAATACCATCGCCTACAGCAAAAGTTAATAAAATGTATTGTTACCGTATAAAATATTTTTGATTTTTTTTTCTCGAATAATAGGTAATACCACAAACTCAGTTCACAAGAAAACCGTTTGTTTTTTTATTTTATACAAACCTATTATATAAAATTACTACAGCATTTTTTATAAAGTACTTGATTTTTACCAATTTTCAGTTCACTTACAGTAATGTTGAAAAATATATTTAAATGAGATTTTCTTTCCTTTAAGTTCTATAAATTTATTACATATTTATGAAAAACTTAATTATGTATAACTTCACACAGTTAAATAGGCATATTTACTTATTTAATATTTATGTCCCTAATTTTTTGCGAAAGTTAGCTATTTTATATCGAAAACTACAGAGTTGATTTATTATCTATTGATGCATACGATAGATCCGAGCACTGTAAAAAAATGGCAAAATTGCCTGACAGGTGTAAGGCAATATTCCCAAACTTGTGGGGGAAACATAGTTTTCCCTACTTGTAAGGCGAAATTACCACTCTCTGGAGTAAAATTCATGTTCATGGTAGTAAAAAATCCCATACATGGATAGGTAAATTACTTTATGACGTGCGAAACTCCCAATCGATTTGTTACTATTTGATAATTGTATAATATATATTTTCAAAAAAATATAATGTATTTTTGTTGTCTAAGTCACACAAGTTGTCCAACATGTATTTTTTAATAAAATTGTATTGTAAAATATAGTTACTATTGCCTTACTTGTATGGAATTTTTCCCCCACATTTGTCAGATACTTTTCCCGTGCGAATAGAGAATAGCACTTTACTTGCAATATAAAATTACTACACATTTGACAGGTAATTTTAACTTACGTGTAGTGGTAATTAGCTTCCCTTACATGTACTAGAATTTTATATCTTTTTTTTTTTCAGTGAGCGTTCAGACATATTATCAATAAATTCCACCCCATAAATATTTAAGACGTTCGTATTCTGTTCTTGGTTTTATGTTTCAGGTATTCGCTCACGGCGACACGTTCCCACAGTTATTTGCCACTGTGGATTTTCCGCGCCTCGGTCGACCACATAGTGTGGGATACAAAGACTCTCCTACTCAGTCGCGTCTGTGGCCCGGCTGGCGGACTACCTACGCCCCTTCTGTTTGTACACAGGCCATGGTGATGCTGTTTCCCACGACGGCGGACAAGTTTCGTTTCTCAGCGCGATGAACAGGATTTTCGCACAAGTGAAACGTGGCGGGCGTTGCCGTCGATGGTTTTCTCGGGACACTCCCGTTTCCCACTCGCTTGCATTCATAAAATAAATGTTAACAAGTTCACTTGAATAAACAAAAATATATTTAAGTAGTAGGGGGAGCCGATCCTACCCAAATTTTGATTAATCGGATTAACCCTTTGATATCAAAAGGGTTAATACTTAATTCGATTTTAATCCGATCAAATTTTTGTTAATCCTCAATCCCAATCCGATTAAATCAGGAGTGTTTGAAGAAAGATATTTGTTCGAATAAATTTGATGAAAAAGTTTGATCAAATTTCTTTGATCAAATTTTTTGGTGTATGGGTATACTTTTTTTCCTTTTTTTCTTTATGGGTGCGAGGAGAGGTTAGGAGGAGCTCTGTACTATGTTGATGGTGTGGTATCCTGGAGGCGACTGTCGAGAGTGGTGGCTAGCAATGTGTTATATAGATATACAGTTTAGTGCTAAGGGTAATTTTTCTTAATTTTTCAATTTTGATCGGTTTGTATGGATATGGGTCGTAGATGTTGGTGGCATATAGGTGACTGTGAAATATACGTCCTGTGCGGAAAGTATTGAATAATAACAGCATAATAAACGAACGAACACACAAGTACATGACTATTACAATACCAAATCCAGCTAGCCAGTATGAATTTACACAAGGCAGAGTCTCTAACCGAAATATATTTCAAACGAGGTCTAAATATGAATAAATAACATGAGAGACAAGTATAACAAACAACTACTTTTTACTGTCTTTAAACATAATCCAAACGAAAAATAAGTTACGTGACTCTCCTAAATGAATTAATTAACGAACCATAAATGTTCCTATAAATTACTTCAATTAAACAACAGTCTTCCTAAACACATTAAACGATTTACACCTACAAATTACACGTACTTTACATGATTCAGCCTGGTGAATGATATCTTATGGCAAAAAAAACCCTGAATATTATTTAAATTAGACACAATCACGTACCTGAAATGATATTAAAATAAGTCTGTTCGACGTATCAATGAGTAGAACTTACGTCGAGCTGTGAGACTGGTGATATGGAAGTTTAGAAACGTAACCCACCCGTAAAAATAAATTAATTGATAAACACGCGTAATAAAATTGCACCTCTTCCAAAACATGTCTGTCATTGTTCACCTTTGAAGGCAAGTTGGCGACGACTGTCTAGATAAGGCCACATTGCCCCTGGGTGTCTGCACCACCTTAACCCCTACTCGAGAACACATTTTTCGGACGGCTTGAGCATTGCCCTGGCCAAGGATATGCACCCTACCCCGTACCCCCAAACTCCCAGACCCCTCCAGCACAGAGTGCACATCTTTTTCCGAGACAGAGACTGTCTGACTGCCTAACTGACTCCCTCCCCTCGTGCAGCGATGTTTGGACTCTTCCAAATGTGGTCAAATGTCTTATTTGCAGCAAAATAAAATTTCACAAGTCCTGTCGATCAAAATTTATATCCCTAAAGCTAAATATTACCCGAAATCTTAATCCCCACATTCCAACAAATTTTATACCTTGAACCAAGAAATGAATTTTAATTCAATAAACTGTATCCCATTTTACAGCAAACTTATTAAAGTATTTCCAGGAAACAAAGTATATTTTGGTACAAGAGATGTTTTCACTACCTAAATATTTTTTAAACATTGAGAGAGCACAGTTTTTCAAAGATGTATCATTCCATATACCCAAATTTCAAGTATAATGATGGACGACACGACACATGCATACATATTCAAAATTTCAATTTTTTTTTAAATATATGTGTAAAGCAGAGAAAAATATGTATTTTATGCGTCGACTTGTCTACGATACTAAAATTTACTTATAACCAATGTTTCAAATCAAAAGCTTCCCAATCAATATTTTTAGATACACTATCTTCCATAAAATTTGTATATTCTCGAACTTATTTACAAATATATTTCCCTAGAACCAATTTGGGTGAAATACTACCGAAATATCATGTATCCAGCTAAAAAATTTCTTTTATCGAAGCTGGACTATTACAATTTCCACGATATTTCATTACATTTAAGCAAAATTTAAAGGCAAATTGCTGCCATTTTGTAATCGTATAAACGATCTTTTAGGTTAATACATTCCGACTATCAATCAATTATTTACATAGTAAAGATATATTCGAGACAAATAACTTTAATCCATACAACTTAAGGAATCGACATAACGAATTATCAGACAAAAGTTAGGGGGGAAAACGAAATTCGTATTACATAAGCACGTTTAAAACAGAAGACTGTTAACAGAATTACAGCTTGGAAAGGGTTACTCAACATAATAGCCTCCGACTAACACAATCGTTTAGTATACAAAGTCTTTAAAAATTCCCTACAAAATACTTATCAAATCTACGTCTCCCTTCTACATTCCTGAAATTAAATTATTGTTTATTCATTCTAATCGAATACCAAGTAGAGACATATCACATCTAACATATGTAGATTAAATCAAATGTTTAATTAGTATGCATACATCTGCACTTACCATACAAATATTAGAACTAAATACATTTTATAATCATTAATGAAATATGATACTGTCTAAAACAGTACATCCACACAGAAACAAGTTAGTTGTCTTTCTGACATTATGAGGTGAACATCTATTCTGAAGTAAACTTTCTCCTCACACCGAAGATTATTCGTTTAATCTTCATTGATGAGAATGGAAACATCACCGAATAAACTACACTGCAAATACTGTGGGGAAATTTTCACTTTCGCCTACAATGTTCACAGACATGATAGGAGCAAAAGTTTGAAGAATTAATCTCATACTATATTTAACTGTGAATACTGTTTTCATCAGTTCGCATGAATGGATAACTTGAGTCGTCATGTCAAGATCTGTAAAAAAAATCATCTTCCTCCTGAGAAAGTAAATGTAGCATCTACAATACATAATATCACAGAAGGAGAGGGAAATAACATAAATACAGAAATGACATAGAATCGGATTGTATGAAATATACAATAACGCATGAACGTAACGATTTTCGACCTAACCTATCGCAAACAACTGTGAAGACCTGTGTCGGTGGCGATATGCCAACTTTTTAAAATCAAAGTAAAGTCGATATTTATAATGAAATATCAAATGAAGACAGTTGGGAGGATGTCATTGATAGTGTTGAAGATATACATTCAACAAATGATGTGAAGAAGGCAGAAGGCATCAACAAAGCTCGTTAAATCTTTCCTGGAGACTTGAATGATCTTGTTAATAAATTTATGTACACGTAACAGCTTATAAGTCTCTGCAGATCATATGCTAACGTCGTTCCTTCTTGTAGGATGACGGACATGTTTTGGGAGAGGTGCAATTTTATCATATGTGTTAATCAATTAATTAATTTTTACGTGTGAATTACGTTTCCAAACTCCCTTCTTGCCAGTCTCACAGCTCGACATAAGTACTACTTTCATACATGGAATTGACTTATTTTAATTTCATTTCAGGAATGTGTTCGTTTCTGGTTTAAATCGTAATCAGAGATTTTTTTCCATAAGTTATCATTCATCAGGCTGAATCGTGTAAGATATGTGTAATTTGTATGTGTAAACTTGTTAATGTGTTTAGGAAGACTGTCGTTTAATTAAAGTAATTTATAGAGACATTTTTGTTTCGTTAATTAATTCATTTAGGAGAGTCACATAATTTCTTTTTCTCGGTTGGATTATGTTTAAAGACAGTAAAATGTAGTTGTTCGTTATACTTTTCTCTCATGTTATTTATTCATATGTAGAACTTGTTTTAAATATATTTTGGTTAAAGACTCTGCCTTGTGTAATTTCATACTGGCTAGCTAGATTTCGTTTAGTTATAGTCACATACTTGTGTGTTCGTTCGTTTATTATGCTGTTATTATTCAATACTTAATGTACAGGATGTACCATTCACAGTCGCATATCTACCACCAATGTCTACGACCCATATCCATACAAACATATAAAAATTTGAAAAAATAAGAAAAATTACCCATAGCACACTCTTGCACTAAACCTCACACCAATATAACACATTGCTAGCCCCCACTCTGGACAGTCGCCTCCAGGACACCACACCATCAACATTGTACAAAGTTCCTGTTACCCCCCCCCCCCCTTCCACCCCGTCCTTTCCAACCCAAAAAGAAAGAAAGAAAATAATGCATATCCATACACAAGATTTAAAAAAATTCATTCTATAAATTTGATAAAACTCTTTCATGAAATTTATTCTAACATATTTCTTTGATCAAACTCATCCGATTTAATCGTATTAGGATTGAGGATTAACAAAAAAATTGTTGAATTAAATTCTGATTAAGGATTAACCCTTTTGATATCAATTTTATATCAATGAGCTAATCCGATTAATCAAATGTGGGTAAGGACCGACCCGCCCCTACTACTTATTTACAGGTTTGGCCCCTATTTTCAATCAAATTTAGTGTCAATACTCGCTCACCTGTTTGTAATCGCACTCGTACTGAATCATTGTGTTCTGCACACCATATAGATTGCATTAAATACAATTTGATAGGAAAATAATATCTAGCTGCAAAGCCTGCCTATAGGCTGTTCACGATAAAGTGAGCACTTTTTAAGGCCCTTATAAATTTATCCTTTCATCCAATTACCTTATTCCTGATGTTTTAATATAAACATTGCAATGTGACCAACAAACACAGTGTATACATTTGACCACCTTCAAAATTTAATGCCTGGGGCTGCGATAAGATATATTTATTAGTGGTTAATGCCTGTTTTGAGGGCCTTAAAAAGTACTGACTTTACCGTGAACAGCCTATATTATGCTGCAGAATTCCGGAAATTGAGACTTTTGAGTGTTTTTTTTACTGTAATGATATGAAAACTAATCACTGCATTAAGGGGGCACTTTTCGAAAGCTCTTATAGGTAACCAAATAAAAAACAATGTGAAATATTACCTTAACTCAACATTCTGTCTGTACAGGACAGCAACAGAACTTTGACGCAGCTCAACGTGTTGACCAACCATGAGGGGTAAGTGGGCTCAAGTGACTGCCACTATTTTAATTGTCGAGATGGATCCCACAAACATTATATTTCTCAGTGCAAGATAGAGCAACCGATAAGCAGAAATAGAATAACAGTCCCGCCCATAAACTCACAGAGACCGCCTGCGTGATCCACCGCATTACGCACACACACATATATATATGTGTATGTGTGTGTTTGGAGGTGACGCTTGGCGTCAACAGCGTGTCGAACAGGACACAGCTTTCTAGTTCCGCACATTCTGTCTTCGTCCGGACACCATGACGGATTACCACTCTAAGATAACCACGAGGGCACTACCGGGACATCGCAAGCGAGAGGATGTCTTCCTTACCTAAACAAAAATCTCAAATGGGAAGCCACGAAAATCTCCAGTGCTTTTACCTAACCAACTTGAAACAATTTTCCCGTGTCGGCCATGGAAACTAAGTGTCAGGTTTAGTCTTAACAAACGATGCACAGCCATTCCATAACTTGACCCAGATTTAAAGCACCGAACAGACGTAATAATACTCTGTTACCTTAATTTATTTTAACGTAAACACTTAGACATAGGCTACTCGTATACTGAACGTAATGTAGGTATCAAATTAAGAAATTATTGTCCATATTATGGTCGTATTAAGTGTTCAATATTAAAATTTGTGACCAATGGAATTTACTCTTTATTTTATGCATATTGCGTTGGCAAAATGTTGACATTCTGTTCCAAACAATTATTCAGCATCACTGTATCGTTGCTTGCACACAGTTGTTTCATGTAACGTTAGGTTTATATGTCGAGAGCAGAAAAATGGGAACAAATGAGAATTGAAATTGGGTTTTCAAAAGTATTAATTAAACGTTGGTCTTAATGCAAATTCCCTCATGGTCGCAATCGGTCCCCTCCACTGTAGTTCTCTCTGCATAGATGGACAGCGTCACGTTAAATCTGCAGCTCGCATATAGTTATAATAATTCCGCAATCTGTTGAGATACTGACGTACATGAAAATAAGTTATTTACCGAAAACACGTCATTTTAATAACATTTAATCTGATCATGTCTGTATCTATAATTAAAACGTTCCATAAGTGGAATCAGGATGCATTGCAGGTAAAGAACTATCACAAAAACACCGCAAAGAGATATCTATAAACATCATAAAAATATATTTAGGAGTTGAAGATGTGTAGTTTCAAGAGAGAAGTCACTAGCCCTATAAAAACTGTAACAGATTTTCGGAAATATTCTCTCCTCATAACATCATGTGTTTGGAGGAATAGAGTTTCACTAAAGAAGATGAAACTAAAGTGGAGACTCGAGCGTGCTTATTGTGTAAAAATACACCTGGTTATGTTTCGTAAATTCTTCAGCATTTGGCATCTGCTCCCTTTGGAACTAGCATACAGTTGCACCCATCAGAAGCTCGACAGCTGTGTGCATCCAGGAAAATTTAACTTAAAAACTAAGCAAATACGTCGTACGACATACAAATTTTTCTTTGGGTGCAAAAAAAAAAAAGTGACTTTATAAGTTAACATGCACCAATTTCTCAAAAAGTATAAAAGGAAAGTCGTCATTCCTAAAGAAAAGCTAAACATGATTACTGGAAGCATTAATATTAGATTGCTGTTAATATTTTTATACGTTTACTATGTGACAATTCTTACAATTGCTTGAATAAATAAATTTCGTGTGAGGCTGTTATGGATGTGATTACCACGCAGGTCTCCCAAAATGTCGATCGGATCGGGGATTTGTCTATGTCAGATCCAAGGTGTGATCTCTATAACCACATTCATCTTTTTTGATAACTAAAATTCATTTTATCAAAATATAAATCAGTTCTATATTAATTATTCTGATGGATTTTGATAGGAACTTGTAATTTTAGAATGTATCTTCATTATCGACCATATGCTGATGTTATTCAGGGTCGAGATAGTATGAAAACACTTAAGGATCAAGGGGATTAGAATAATTGGGAAAAGTCAGTAAAGAAAATTATAATTACATGTCAGACAATTGTTGCGATCAATATTATTTAGTTATGCTGGGGAGCCTAAAATTGATGCGCCACAATAGTCCCGCCTTAGTACGACTCCGTAGGCTCATTAGGACAGGGGGTTATCGCAGTCACCACCTTAGCCTTCATGGAGGCTCCTTGGTCCATCCTGCTCAGTCGGCGCCATTGTTTAAGGTGTTCCGCTGCCCTATTTTATATCTGGGACTCGCGCAATCTTGCACTGGTTCCCATTTCGCGGGTTGGGATTCTTACTGTTCCAACTAGCAGGGTCGGGCAATGGCATCCCATAATTTATATGTGAGATGGAGCGTTCAGGCAGGCTGTCGAATTAAGGCCTGCCCACGCCATCGTAACGATGTGGGCTTTTGACCATGGATTTTTCCTGACGTTGGTCATCATCTCTCCTTCAATCTGTCGTTTTATCTGTTTTCAGATTTTTCTTCCGGTTGGTCAGGATACACAGATATGTTGTTCCTTTCGTTAACTTCTAGCTATCATTTTACCCGTGCCGACTTTGTCTCGGGTTAGAAAGAACTATATACTAACTTTTTATTCAAATACATAATAAAATACTTTTGATAAAACTTTACATATCCCATTAATTTATACAACTTCACATAAAAGCTGAAATAGAAAAGACAGTGTTGGTTCTTAGCAAGGCAAAGTTGTACAAACTTCCTAGATATGCTTCGCATCTACTGGGGGAAAAAAACATTAGCATGAACTCTGACCGCCATCTAGCGTATTTGGCCAAAGACAATATGTAGCTGGGTGTTACATCACTGTCTCTTGAGTTCGGTGGTAAATCCACACCGCTGTCTTTTCGGGCTGGAATCCTATTTAAGATTTTCAGTTGACATCCTCTAAGACAATGAAGACCACATCTCCTTCCCCGACTCTCAGAACTTCTTTCATACCTAACGCTAACGTGGACCAGACTTTTAAAACCCCGCAATTAGTCTCTAATGTCGAATAAACCTGCACCGCATTAAAAAAAAAAAAGAACAATATCGCTCATTTGCATGGGCATCCCGCAGAAAACCTTAACGAGCTGAACGTGTATAGTTTTCCCGGTCGGGAAGGATTCAATCGACTCGGCTTTTCTCCTTCTCCACCTCTCACTCATTCTTTTGTTTTTTTTTTTTTTTTTTTCATTCCGGTTACAGCAGGACCCAGCCACCAGATGCCGAGAACTCTTCGAACTCCCCCTCCTCTTCTCCCAAATACAATCACTTTCTTACGGAGAGGTAAAAAAATAAAAAAATAAGTCGAGAACACGGGTCGCTTGAGCAGTTCTTCAGCCGCGGTCACGCGCATGCCACTTCATTACTCCGGCAGTGATCCGGCAAAGCCTAGCGAAGGACACACCTTGCTTACGTCGGGATGCCTAGCTCGCTCCGGAAAATGGTGGGAGGGGTGAGGGGGGGGGCGAGGGGCAGCTTTTTTTTTTTTTTCGTTAACCCTTTCCCTTCCGATGCCTCGTGCACGTTGACTTCCATTCCTCCAGAAGTTTCCCGTCCTCTTCTTCCCAGCCTTTTGTTTCCGCCTCCCCGTCCTCTGCCAAATCTTGGGCGTTCCTTGCAATCCCCTCTCCAGGAAAAAAAAAAAAAACCATAAACTTACTTCTCGTCGGCCCTGCGATTCCAACCACGTCCCACTTATGAAGTCCTGCGCCCCTCCCTCGAACACCACCAACCCCTTGGCCGCAAAAAAAAAAAAAGAAGTTCTTCTAATCAAGGCGGGCGTCGAGCTAGCCTCGTTATCCGCATGTTAGGAGCTACGCGCCTGGAATTTTCGAGGTGGTCTCTGGCCCGCCGACTCGTGACGTCACGCGGCTTTCGAGGTGGTCTCCGGCCCGCCGACTCGTGACGTCACGCGGCGAGGGAGCCGTCGTCATTAGCGGCGTCATCCCCCGCACAACAGACGCCGTCGAGGGCGTCGAGGGGGCGAGGGGAGGCAAAAAAGCACCATTATACGCTCATTTTCCCTGCGTCCTCTTTAGACGGCGCGCTCGCATGAGAAGACGGTTACGCCATGTCAACGACACAACTACCCCGCGCTGTCCGCTGCGTTGCGACAGCGTGCTGTTCGATATTCAGATCTTCTGTGGGGTTTTTTTTTTGGGGGGAAAAAAAACATGCTTTTTTTTTAAAACTATTTTTAATAAAATTTACCTTCTGAGCGTCACAGAAACGTTTTGTCAGGTATACCAATTAAAACTGCAACGTAAACTCTAACCGTGAGATAGTGGACATTGAGCCAAATCAGCCACGATCAGTGAAAACTGTTTCGCTTGAAATTAGTTGCTCGGTGGCTAAATCTGGCTAGGTGGTTTCGAGCATGCTATGGTTAAAAAATTTCAAAACGTTTTAAATGCGCAACTGCTGAATCACGAAGTTTTCTTTCAAATGGTGAAACGATTGCTGTTTGCCACTGTATTTTTGTACAAGTTAGAGTGGCCGAACAGAGCAATGAGTAGAATTGTCGCCTTAACGAACGCATGTTTAGGCCGGAGATACAATCTCATCTCAACTTCATTTTTTTTGTGGAATGACGACTTTCCTTTTATACTTTTTGAGAAATTGGTGCATGTCAACTTATAAAGTCACATATTTTTTTTGCACCCAAACAAAAACTGATATTCGTGTGACTAGTGATTCACTGACTGTTATCATTGACTCGGGTTTAGAGTGTAGAATTAAAATGGCGTAGAGTGATATCGCTTGGAGTGCAGAACCAGTCACCATGTTCCAACATTGAACTGATTAATGCCAACACTACTATAGGCGGATAACAGTAAAATGAGCACTTTTGGAAGCCCTGCTTAAGATCTACTTGTATGCACGTTATGTATTCTTCCGCCTTATGTAAAGTTAACATTGTCATAGGCCTGATCACTTTATTCATGCGTCGGTCAGGTGGAACTGTGAAGTTACTAGAAAAGTAAATATTTTAAAAATCTGGTAATTTTTACACTCCGGTACATTAAAAAAAAACAGAAAGCGAAAAAAAAAAAAACTTTAAGTTATCACAAATTGACACCTAGCATTTTTTATTCGACGTTAAGATATGGAATTTCTTTCCATCCATCGTTACCAACTTTACTGGCCACACGTCAATCAGTGCGCCCGTTGAAATAATGTGCTGGCAGGGGCAGTTACATTTTTCTAAGGTTGATTTAAAAAGTGCTCACTTTATCGTGAACACCCTTTATCGTAAATGACGTGAATAGTATTTTGACATTATAACACTGTTTTGTAAATAAGTACTTTGATATGTTTTTGTACTTCCTCTACCAATTTGTAATGCAGTTCGATTAAATTCAAATTGGTAAAAGTATTCTATTCACGGAAAAGTACTTGCATTTTGAAAATTAGGATTTAAACAAACACATTCACCGCTGCTGACCATGTGACATTGACAGTTGTATTGGTTTGGGGTATGTCGATGTTCGGCACATGCGTAGAAGACGAAATATCATCTGCCCCATCTTAAGTCTATGGTTTACAGATTATAAATAACGACATAAGATAATGTGTTTCGTAGCGGTTATGAGCTATAGCATTATGTATGTAGCGACGTCCTAACAAAGTATTTATAACGAGTTGCTGACTGAATTGTCACACAAATTATCAATCCGAACGTCACAAGTTTTCAAATTACCACATGTTGTGAAACGAAGAGGTCGCCAAGCTAGATAATGCGGTGGTTAAGTTAGGTTATAATCGCATAAATTTTTTCTTAACTAGACCAAATTATTGCAATTTTTGCATTCAGAAAATCAACAATCACCTAATAATGGAATAAATGTTAGTAGGAAAAACTCTTCATATCAAATGGAATAGAAAATTTTCATAAATTATTGGAAATGATTATTACACACTTTATTAAATCAGAGAATTTTTTGGGGCAATAAGTTGTTTCGTAATTCATGAAATATTTCTCCTTTTATTTACCAAACACGTTTTTATTCATGTGTATCTTCTCTACAATTAACTCCAACATGATAGAAAACATTCAAACTCATCTGCCCAATTCTCAGAGATACTTGGTCATTGTGGCCGAACATCTCCACCGCACTTTACGAAATCATTTGTACATTTTATACCATATCAGTGTATACTTACAGTGACAAAGAGTGAATGGTAAAATATGTTCCCACACATCCATGGTAACGTACCTACAGTTGCTCATGAAAGAATTAAATGCGTAGGAAAGTTCCCAACTTTTTATAGTGGCGGTACTAAACATTCCCATATTTTAAGCCTGATACGTGGTACTATTTCCATACACCGTATAGGTTAAAAACTTCCATTACAGTTTAGGAACTCTACCAGAAATTCTTTCACAGTGCGCTATCGGTTGAAATTTCAACTACTACTCGTTCATGGTGGAATTTTTCACCCTTAATGACTATAGGCCGTTCACGGTAAAGTGAGTACTTTTTGAAGCTGTTTCATCAGACATTATAGCCAATAAACACTTTTCATTATGGCCTCGGACTTTTGTATTTCGGTATGGTTAATTTATACACTGTGTTTATTACTCACGTGGCAGGGTTTACATTAACAAGTGTTGGAAGGATATAAATTGGTGGAAAGAAAAAAGTAACTAGGGCTTCAAAAGTGCTCACTTTGTCGTGAACGGCCTTTAATTCCCAGTGACGGTTTTATGCATGTACCAAATGTACTGACTCATGAAACAGTTTTTGAAAAATTGGCGGATCATTAGAATTTTACCCACTTAACTCACATTCAAGACGACCAGGGTTCGACTCGCGGATTGGCCAGCGGAAATTAGATTTCCCATGGTTTCACGATATCTGTCAACTGAATTTCACAAAACTCGGTAAACATGCAGTAGGTATTTAGTATGGAAATTCTACTTTCATCGCTTTCAACTACGCCGTTTGCTTACTTTCAAGATGGCGGCCATTAAAAAATTCAGGACATTGCGCTGTATCTTGGGAACCATTTAACCGACTTAATCCAAATTTCATTACGGTGACAGTACATCATGTAACAATTCAATTAACAAAGCGCCACACGGAAAATTAAGTTTGTATGACCTATCTCAAGAAATTATTAAATTATACCAGGAAAATTCACTCGACAAGTCATATATTTGTTGTCCATCTAAATATATAAGAGGAAGTTATATAATTTCAAAATAACAGCCATGTCAATATATAATGTTAGTATATCGTATGCGCCAGAAATTTCAAGCGAACTTAATATGCTAGCAACATCTACAATGAACATCAACTGAAATGTGCCAATATATAACAGTTCTGTCCGCCATTAATCATGATGGCACCATGTGAGAAAATTTAGCTTTTATGACAAATTTCGGAATCAGTCAACCGATTCCCATTAAATTTACCCACAAATAGTACTACAATAAGCAATGTACGCATACATGTTCTAAGTGTGTCTGGCGTTCATTATTTACAAAATGACTGCTATAAAATAATTTAAGTGAGTTTATTATACCTATTAAACAATTCAACAAAATGCGACGAAAATTTGTATGATAACATTATCCATTAGAAATATCAAATATGCCTATAGAGATCATACTTTACCCGCCTAACTGTAAGATAGAGCTAGATGAGGAAATGGAACATATTTGCCATATTTCGGGAAACGATCAAATAACTGCCTTCAAATTACTCACACAGGTACTAAAATAGGTCCCGCAAATTAACATTGTTTGAATGGTTAAGACGTTATTTCTTCAAAATGGTGGCTGTAAAAATTATTTAGATAAATTTATATTGTAAGCCTATATTTAAGTAATTTTACCAAATAGAACCACTCTTTGCATGCTTACAATTATTGGAGGCCTTTTTTAATGGCTTGTATTTGTTTTTTGCCATATTTCAGGAGCCAATCAGTATTTTACCGCCAATTTTGCACACAGGTGTTGCTATGGTGGACCATTCAACTTACATGATTTAATTAACTCATTGTATTTGTTCCTGGTTCCATTTCAATGCACACATACAATCCATCATTTTGAGAAATTCATCAAAATGATTTGCACCCATCTGGAGTAAAGTAAACATGTTAATTACATAGATAACTTCTTGTTTACAGCTGGAGTTAATTTACCTCCAAATTCTTATAATGACTGCTACACACTTATTATTTCCGAGTCTGTTACGCATCATAAAATAAAATTAAGTGTACTTTAAATAAGTACAATAGGAATCTATTTGAATTAAAACGCCGTAACAAAATTTAACTATCCACCGGCTGAAATAACCTCAACATGCAATCTAAAAAAGAGGGGTCACTATAATGTAGTGGTTAGACCACTTGCCTCCCATCCAGTCGAACCGGTTTCGATTCCTAGCGAGGTCGCTCCCGGATTTTTGTACGTGGGTATCACGCCGGACGGTGCCGAAGGAGATCTCCCGTTTCCCCCGCCCTTACATTCCGGAGCGGCTCCATACTCATCTCGCTTCACCCGCGTCGGCTCTCGAGACCTCGATGTCAAGAGCCACCCAACTCTCGCCACTCGGGAAAGTGCAGAGAGTACACAACTTTGCGCTCTCGCTATTTTCGCGCCGTCTCCGGATAAACAGACGTCACTCGCAAGAGCTAGAGCACGAGAGCGCGTTCTCTGGGACAATTGAGACGATTTTGTGCTCAGGGTCACAAAGAACACTTAAGTGATGCAAGTGGGAAAGTTTACACTAACACGAGTCTATCAAAGCATAATCCTGAGATTACGCAAGTTTTAAATGTTGTTTTGCAAGATTTTGGTCGGAGCTTCACTGCGAAATATTCAGCATCGATGAGAGAGAAATGAAGTTAAGACGGAGTAGCAACGGAATGTAAGGGTGGTGCAAACGGGAGAGTATCCCGAGAAAACCCGCAATGTCCGCCACGTTTCCCAAATACGAAAATACGGGTGAACCCACCACGATAATAGAAACCGGCTCGCCTTGTTGATATGCTAGTAGTCTTGTCTATCACACGACTGCTGCTCCGCATTCGACTTGTGGAAATCGTTTGTTATTCTACTACGTATGTAATGTTAAAGGCTGTTCACAACAAAGTGAACACTTATGAAATCAACCTCATATAACTATCACTGCTTCTACCTGTATATATTTTAACGGGCGCAATGAGTGACATTCGCCCAGTAAAGTTGGTGACGATGGAAGGAAAAAAAATCCTTTTTTTAGCGTCGAATAAGTGTGGGTAACCACTTGTCATAACTTAAATTATTTTTTTCGCTTTCTGTTTTTTTTTATGCATCGAAGTGTAAACATTGCCAGATTTGTAACATATCTACTTTTATAAAATTTCCACGCTGTCACCTGACCGACGCATCAATAAAGTAATGAGGCCCATGGAAATGTTCATTTAAGATATGGCGGAAGAATACACAAAGTTCTTGCAAGTAGATCTTCAGCAGGGCTTTCGAAAGTGCTCACTTTATCGTGAACAGCCTATACCAGTATTTGCTGATACCGTGTAGTGCTGGGAAGTAATTCAAAACCTAATGCATTATCTCGCCCGCAGAATCCAGTTTTTCAGGAAACAATTTTTTTCTTGACAAAAATATCATAGGAACCCGTATTTTTAAAGGCTCCAATCTCATTTTGTGGCATTCCTGAAACGGTGATGACTAAATACGGCCATAAGATGTTTCCTTCTATAAAATTTTATCAAATAATCTTGTGAATGTTTTGAATATGTGTCATTCTGTCACATTTTCTTACTGGAAAATATAATTTCAATTATTATTTTTAAAATTTTCTCATAGTGAGATATTGCTTTTGTTTATTCGATGCAGTTTAGAAACGTAAGGAAAGTTGTAATTTATTTTCGCTTCTTTACTGAAATCAAATTTTACTTATCAAAGATGTTTCCTGCGCAGAGAAATTTGATGGCTCTGAGTTCGCAATATTATGCGCAATATTCATTTCAAATAGCATTCATGCCCAGGCAGTGTAAATTTTTTATTCGAGGAAAAAGTCATTACATACAATGTGTACAAGTAGAATAATGTTTCGTACAAATGTAAAATTATTAATTTTGTGGTATCGAATGCCCTTAACGTTAAAAAGTTCTCGCATGACAAAAATATAAATTTCACGAAGAGTAACAAGTTCTTCACTACCCAGCACAAAGTCATAGCTAATACAGTATTGATGGTATCTGACCAAAATATTTGAACCATTACACCAATATATAACTATATAAAATACCCATGTAATTATGTGATTTAGTGTACTTCTTATATTGAAACAATTAGCAGCCATCAGTGTGACAGGCTGCCATAG
The DNA here is from genome assembly GCA_029891345.1 of Dryococelus australis. Classification (NCBI taxonomy): domain Eukaryota; kingdom Metazoa; phylum Arthropoda; class Insecta; order Phasmatodea; family Phasmatidae; genus Dryococelus; species Dryococelus australis. The sequence continues at coordinate 113,643,649 of CM057001.1, forward strand.
AGGCTGCCATAACTCTATTACCAAGAAACAAAATTTGTGAACGAATTTACTTGTCACTCAGAAAATTGATGTAGGTCTATGTTATGTTAAACATATGTTAGACATTTATGTAAATATAACTATAATTTATAGACAGGAACACAAAACACTTAACTACAGTTTCTAAATAATTGATGTACATAAATGCGATGTACTAACTGAAGTACATAAATATACAGCACTTCATACACTTGTAGGTTGTTCACGGTAAAGTGAGCACTTTAGAAAGCCCTCTCTTTTGGAATAGTAGTTAGTATATAGATTTTATTTAAGCCTTAGAGGCTGACTTCCAAGTGCGGTGGAATATACACACTGTGCTTATTATTTACATGGCAATATTTATTTAAAACGGTGGTTAATGGATAAAAAAAATGGCTAGAAAGCAAAAGTAACTACGACCTCAAAAGTGCTCACTTTGCCGTGAACGCACTATAATCGGGATTACATTCTCATCTGTTATATGCATGAAGTATAGAATTTTTGGAAATGAAAAAACTCAAGATTTTAGTTGATTAGTATGAAGGCCTATCTTAGTATTTAGCCTACATTTATAAAACAAAGTGGGTTATGTGATTTTGTAGATCAAATAAACATATTATTTTATAATTTACTATACAAACAATATATAGAGCAATTGTCTCCGAAACGTTACTGGCCAGCTTACCGAAAACACAAGCAGCTGCATCGGAATCTGCCCATAAATGATTTTAAGATGCCGACAACATTTTTGCTCTGGGATAGCATGCCGACATAATTTCGGCGATGTCTATCTGTTATCCTAAATAGTACACCGGGCCTTTATGTTTAACGTGACAGTTAGCAATCTGCCTCAGAAAAGACATCACGCCGTTGTCAGATAGCTATCTATCTCCTGACAAATAAAATACATTCGCAGACAGTGCCTGTATACGGCCGACACTTTGCCGACAGGTTGTGTTTGCTGGAATATGTATTGGAGAATACGTAAACTTAACCATAAACAGTAATGCAAATTTAAAACAGAAGACTTGCAATTAAATTAATAAATAAACAAAAGGATGAAAGTTGAATGTGTAACTTTTGAGTAAAAGATACATGGCTCAAATATGTTAAATTTTTTCCGGGGTTTATTGACATAATTTACAAAGCATGAATTTTTTTTATTAAATATAATCAATTATAGTGATAATAGATGTAATTATAGTGATAATAGATGTAATTTGTTAAACCGCAGTACTACTTGCGCTCTATATTAAGTGAAATTAAGTTTAATGCATGTTTGCAAGTTTATCTGTTCGTGAGTGTGACGGTATTTGGTTGGCTCTTAACAACAAGGTCTTGAGAGCCAATGAGGGTGATTTAGGTGAGTATGAAGTATCGCCGGAATGAAAGGGCGGGGTAAACGGAAGATCCCCGAGAAGGGCCTCCGACCAACGGCATCGTCCGGCACGATTGCTACATGCGAGAGTCCGGTGACCCGGCCGGGGATTGAACCCAGTTCACCTTGGTGGGAGACAGGCGGGTTAACCGCTCGGCCACCGCGGCCCCTTTATCTGTTCGTGTTTTACTGTTATCGAAAACTGCAAATAAATTTATTTAAATTACAAGTCTCTCTACACAAAGTGAAACAATTATTTTGTGATCTGCAGTACTAGGTCCAATACAAAGTTTAAAATAAACCATTTACGTAGCGTAAGAAATATATATCTGAATATTTGTTCACCCTTTGAAAATTTATAATGTGTTTGTACGTTATTATGAAGTCCAGAAATGTTACGCATCTCCAAGAGTAATACTTGTATACCAAAATTTGTAAGAGACAGTTGAATGTATTTATTATGAAAATATGTTACGTTCAAAATATCAGCCGAAATTTTCCTTCCAAAATTACTAATGAATAAGACGTTACTTAAAATCCTTATTACCTTTATTAAGCTCTGCAAACTACAATCACCTTTCGTTTAAATTTGCCTGCCAGTTCATTAGTTAATTCCTTTTTTAAAAAGTGAATTAAGCCTAGAATTTTCAAAATGAGTTTTATGCATTCTAAATAACTATGGTAACAGCCTGGTTTTCTTACTACGCAGGGAAACTTTATTAAGTTTGGTGAAATCATGTGTAAGATTTTAATTAAAATAACTGATAAGGAAGCGATGCAGCCGTAAAACCCACTACAGATCAATAAAGCGACAGGCGGGACGAGGGGCTACATAAACCTATTTCTTTTCAAAGAAAGCAAGCCAGAAGTAATATCGTCATGTATCCGTAGAACCACCACGATCCACAATTCACGTTGTTTCCTTTCAAGTTCACGAGAGCACAGAAAGCAAAGAAGGCAATTGTAGAGACTTACTTACAAAGTTTATTATTATTATTATTACTTTGTAACACAAGTAGCTAAAACGGGGAAATTTCTCGTTTACTGCTCCTCTCACGACTCTATCGGTGTTAATCCCGCTGATCTCCGTAAAGTGACTTGTGTTGGTGTCCAGCTGCAACTGAACGAGTTGCATCAATAAGATATAATAGTTACAGTTCACAAATTGCCTCGCCCACTTAATTAACTTTTAATAAAGCTTGCTAGGCTCGCAAGAACATATCTTCCTAAGAATGTAGCCTACCGTACACTTAAGGGCATTGTGTATTGTTATTACGCCTTACAGTATTCTAGCGCATACATTTCAAATGGCGAAAATAACACCGCAGTGACTGCCGTTACGAAGATTGGTATCAGTATAGTTCGAACGGGTAAGTCGAAAAGATTACAGCTAGAACTCATTAGAATTCTTACTCATCCTGTCACCGTGTCGCATGGACGCTTGTAAATAATGACAGATGTGAAGCACCTAAATAACAAGGAGTTTCTAACTTGATCACTTAATTTGTAAGTTACAGGAATAATGTAACCTTCTCCAATTAATTTGCTGTTATTTGTGTGGGTCGCTCAGGCGAGGGACAGTTCTCAGTCTGCCAGAAGCGCATTGCTAACTACGGCATCAAAAAATAAATAAAACTCAAGTATTTCAAACAAAGTGCAAGAGATAAAGTGAGCTTTCATCAAAAGTACATTTTACTATACCTTACAATATTAATTTTTAATGTGATTTTTTTTTGTCTGATTTGTATGAAAGACAGATTGAATAATTATTCGATATTTTAAGTACATAGACCCTTAAAAGAATCCTCAGTAATAAATTTTGTGAGGTTTTAATTAACAAGATTTATTTTCTGTTGGGTATCAAGTTAAAAAAAAATATTGCCTTTACAGATTTAAGACACGGATGATCTATGACTTAATAAGCTTTTGAGTAAACAAACAAACATACAAAGAATCTAGTGCGTTTTGCCTCATCTTCAGCATTTAATTTTCTTTTGTTTTTCACTTGGGTTAGAATAGTTTTCGACGACTCCAAATAAATCCAAATCACTAAGAAATTACTCGTATTTCAAGGTCATGGTAATTCAGCAACAAATATTTTTACGTTAACCTGGTAATGGCCACCGTGAGATCAATTCTAAGGCACTGATAGTTTGTGTGTCAAAACTTAAATCACATTCCTTATCAAATTTATTCCACATACGATGCAAATTGCATGGAAATGGGAAGAGACACAGCGATTTTGTGACTTCGCACTACGATAGGATACAATATAGAACTTAGATATTATTATGATTGCGCCACGGGTCTGTTAGCACATCTTGTATATTCCGCAGATAATAATAAAATGCCCATCAATAGTACAAAAGAATCAAGCAATCAGTAGGAAAAAACGTTTGGTTGGTGTATTAACCATTATACTACCAAAGGGGGTAACATATTTACCCCACTGCTATAGTAGTATTGATATATGTCATTGGTTTAGCTTGAAGTTTCATGTATTTTATTGTTTTGGGTTGTTTTATAAGGGAAACCAAGAGAAATATAAGTATGATTTGTTTTATTGTTTTTTATTAAGTATTTGTTAGTGAGGTAATTTTGTTACCCTCCTTGGAATACTATGTCTCCGATTTTTCGGTTTATTTTTCTCTTTTTGCTATTGAACTTCTATGTGAAAAATATGCATAGACAATGCCAAAAACAATTCACCATTATATTTACATCAATTACCAACCATTTATGATAAAAAAATTCCCCAAAATAATTTTTTTCTTTCTGTTGGAATCTGTTCCCGAGAGTTGTGTTGGCATTCACTTGGTGTGGCATGTTTTAGGATTCTCCACGTAGTGTATAAAATGCCGAAAACTTACAGTATTGAAGAGTTTCAAAGTATACTAACTATTTATAACCCAGATAACTTGTGTGATGATGATAGGGAAATATATGACTTATGGTATGACAACGAACGTGATTGTGAAGATAGTGTTGAAGTTATTGAAGAATTAGGTGATATAATAACTAAAACAAATGGCAGTGAAAGTGAAAGCGAAGAAGAGCAAGGTAGAGATACAGGTATGTTCACAACTAAAAGTGGTATGAAATAGTCACCAACAACCTCTTTGTAAAAAACGCCGGAAACCAGCCTGTAAACTTGTCAGCTACAATCCTACTGCCATGGATGCGAGCAAAGATTCAATTCTAGGATTGTTTTCTCTCTTTCTGCCACCAGAGATCTTGGATATAATTTATAGACACGCAAATGTAAAAGGTAAAGAAATAATTGAGCTTTTTCAATTAACAATGTCCAGAGAAGCCCAAAGAATGGAAACATGTAGATGCCCAAGAAATGGCAGCTTTTATTGCATTACTTATAGCTGCAGGTAAAATACATGGTAACCAAAGAGCTATTCCAGAATTATTAACCAGCTATCCAGTTTTTCGCAACCCATTTTTTACTGCCACGAAGCAGGTTTCAATTGCTGTGTGAAGTTTTGAGATTTGATGACAAAATAAACAAGGTGCACTTGAATTGAAGATCCGGGGATAAATTGCAAGCAGTAAGGGGAGTATTTGATATATTTGTAAAGGCCTGCATTCAAAACTACAGTCCAAAGGAAAATTTGAGAGTTAATGAAAGATTTTCAGCTTTCCGTGGCGAATGTCCGTTTAGAGTTTATATGAAGTCTAAACCAGGACCGTATGGAATCAAAATTTGGATATGTTCTGACTCAGTAGATAGTTATGTGTGTAACTTCAGGCGTATACTGGCGTACGCAACAATTAACGTGAAATAAATCAAGGCATGAGAGCTGGGATGGACTTGGTGGAACAATATTTTGAGTCTGGTAGGGGTGTCACAACGGATAATTTCTTTACTTCCATCCCACTTGCTGAAGCATTACTTTGCAAGAAACTAAGGCTGGTAGGCACACTGCGTGCAAATAAAAGAGATTCCTTAGCAGTTCCTACCAAATCCTCAGAGGGAACAGAAATCATCAATTCTTGACTTTACGAAAGATATTACTATTGTTTCTTATGTACCGAAAAAGATGAAAAGCAGTTGCACTTTTATCAACTCAATTTCAGGACACCACAATACATGAAAACGAAGAAAGAAAGCCTGAAATAATACAGCACTATAACGAAACCAAAGGAAGGGTTGACTTGGGAGATATGATGACAAGAAAATATAGCTGTGTGCCAATGACAACCCGGTGGCCCCTGCGTCTCTTTATGGGAGTAATTGATATCACAGAACTCAACGCATATATTATGTGGAAGGAAAACAACCCGGACTGGCACAAAAATATCCCTAGGAAGAGAAGATGCTTCCTTCATGAACTGATATTGATGTAGGCAAAAACACATATCGAGGAACGAGCTGAAATGCCAGTGGGATTTCAGAATAACATTGTTAGTGCTATTGAAGCAGTGGGTATACCTGTGACTAAAACACGGCGAACCCAGAAAGGTGCTGTTGCATAAACTTCAAAAATGGAAACTGGAAGATGTACTATATGTCCCAGGAACAAAGGCAGAAAAACACGACTAATTTGCACATTTTGCAAGACGCCTGTTTGTCAGATACATAACAAGCAACAATTAGTAACGGGAAATGATAGACATCCACGTTTGAAAAAATGCAGCATGTCAGCCAAGAGGCGGGGTATGTATTGTAAAAAGTGTGGACTTTGACAAGTAAATTTACAGTTGTGAACATTTACTTCTGTTTTTTTATGTGTCAGTATTGAAGTGTATTTCCTATAGGCTGTTCACGGTAAAGTGAGAACTTTTTAAGGCCCTTATAAATTTTTCCTGTCATCCAATTTCCATCTTCTTGCTGCGTTTTATTATAAACATTGCAATGGGACCAGTAAACACAGTGTATACATTTCACCACTGTCAAAATTTAATGCCTGAGGCTGCAATAAGATATATTTATTTGCGGTTAATGCCTGTTGGGAGGGCCTTAAAAAGTGCTCACTTTATCGTGAACATCCTATAATAATGTGAATTTTTTTATCAGAATAAAAAAAATATTTTATAACGAAATGTTGTAGAAATATATGTAAACTAAAGTAAAGAATATATGTTTACATCTCAGAAGCTTATACAAACACATACAGGTAGTAGAATTGCTAACCAAATAACAATTATAAATATTTTAACTGGTATAACACCATTACACCCCTTGGTATAAGTAAGGTGTCTAAATACCTTGGTAGTAGACGGGGTTTAATAACTATGCAGTATCGCCTTGAAATAGGATAAAAATCACTCTTATATACAGGATTCCTGATTTTGGCATCCATTTTCGGAGGATAATAAACGCAAACAACTTTATATTTGGAAACCGAGCATTATAAAACATCATAAGTGGATAGAAATTGCAGGTTTGAGCATAAAGGTCTGGGGGCTGAGGCACCGAGGCGCCTTCCGCCATATTGGACTCCGCCATATTTTCCAACGAAATCGCTTGTTTTACTACAAATATCACTTTCTCCACCTCAATTTTTTCCCCCAACCCTCCTAAATCTCCAAAAATTTGTGAAAAAAGTGCTTGCCTCTCAATGTAGTTGATTAATTCCTTAATATGCCTGAGGTATCCTGAAACTCAGCCAAAATCAGGAATATGAGGAGCCAATAAAATAAAGTTAATTTAAAATTATTTTTTTCTTTAAAAAAATTAAGGGCGTAAGTATTGAGTGTAATATATATCACCGGACTCATCTTTCTCAGGTGCATACGATTGTGATGTTATATCGATTATGTAACCCAATATCAGAACAACCATATTGTATTTAAGTATTTAAGAGGTAAGCCCTCCCCCCCCCCTTCCCAAGCAAAATAAGTCGACCTCTTAACACACGAGTATGGCCTTCCCCCTCCCCCCTCTTCCATAACACCAAACCGTCTCGAAAAGCATCGACCACCCCTCTTCATCCTCCCCTTCCGACCCACTGCCCAGCACCTTTTCCCACGCCACTCTCCCGGGCCAGGCAGCTGGCCGACCTTGTCAAATCAATTGTAAAACGATCAGACATCTGGGAATCGATGAACTCATGAATAATAAAAATGATTTGATTAAAATTTATGTTATCTAATATTTGAAAAATACCAAATTCTTTACGAGTTTATATTAATATAACGAAAATACAGTATTGATTCAAAACTGGTTTTGAAATTTTTAACTATACAAATTTCACACTGACAGTTGGTAACAATTAAAATAAGAAAAATTTCTCATGGAGGAACGGCGATTTGAACACACGACCTCTCACATGGGAGTTCGGTGCTCTAACCACTTTTTTTAAACACGTATTTTGACTTTATGATACAGGAAGTACAATAGTCGACAGAGACTCAAGTGCGCATGTCCATACACTGGTTACATACTTCTTACAAAAATGAATTTTTTTTTCTTACTAACCCTATCGTAACCAATCTGTTGTTTTCGTGAGGAACATCACTATTAAGCAAATATTGACTAATCACTGTGGTTATAAAGGGCTGAAACATACATTCCTGAAGTTGAAAATCATAAGTGAAAACTGAATTTCACTAGCCTGCCTCCTATAAATGTGGTCATGAGCCATATGATATGCATAGATTGAAATATATATATATATATATATATATAACAAAATGTTTAATGCACTAATGTAATTGTACGAGGAAACGCAGCTCCTTTGTTTGGATGGCTACTATACGATATCTAAGCATCGCTGTTCGTGGCAATTTGAGTAGCTAAGGTTACAGCACCTGACTCCCATTTCAGAGGTTGTGGATTCAAATATATGTTCCTCTATGATAAATTTTTTCTTTTTTTTAATGTTGCCAGCTGTCTTGGAAAAAGTGCAAAATTTGCATAGTTTCAATTTTCTAAACCGATTTCGCATTAAATATAAATTTTCGATACATTAACATAATTTTTTTAAGACTTCGGTCTTTTTTGAAAAAAAAAATTAAAATTAAATAATTTTGATTATTTATGAATTCATCGATTTCAAGATGTCTGATCGTTTTACGATTGATTTGACAAGGTCGGCCAGCTGCCTGGCCCATGGGAGTGGCGTGGGAAAAGGTGCTGTGCATCGGGCAAGGGGAAGGGTGAAGGGGACGGTTGATGTTTTTTCGAAACGGTTTGGTTTTGGTGGAGGGAGTGATCATTGTCTTGTGTTAAGAGAATGACATGTCTTTTTGATGGGGGGGGGGGGTGGCTCATATGGTCTTGGGATGTAACATGTGCAGGGTGATTTGAATGTTTGAGGGGGAGTGGGGTGAATGTATAGATATTTTAAACATAATTTCCGACAACAATATTTGTGGCAGTGATATAAATCACTTTAATTGATAATTACTTTTATTTTAAAAATGTGTTTGAAGGACGGTAGGGATGGGGAATAGTATGAGAGGGGGTAAGGTGAAGTGACGATATTGCATAGTGGTTGAGATGTGTGAGGAGTGTTGGTAATGTGGGGTGAGTTTACTGAGTTTTGAAATGGGAGGAGGGGGCATACCTCTTAAATTCAATATGGTTATCCTGGCATTGTGTTACATAATCAATATAACATCTCGATCGTATGCGCCTTGAAAAGACGAGTCCAGTTATATATATATATATTACAATCAATACTTAGGACCTTAACATTTTTTTAATCATAAAAAAAACCTTTAATTTAAAAAAATATATATTATATGAATTTCATTTTATTGGCTCCTCAGATTGATCTTTATGGCTGAATCTGGAAATGTCAGCCACATTGAGGAGCAAACACTATTTTCACAAATTTTTGGAAATTTAGGAGGGTTGGGGGGAAAAAAATTTTTTGGTGGGATAAGTGATTTTTGGTTAAAATAATTTGTTTCTGAAGTGATTTTTGGGATAAAACAAGTGATTTTGTAGGAAGATATGGCGTAGTCAAAGATTTCGGATGGTGCCTCGACGCCTGAGTCCACAGCCCTTGTGCTCAAACCAACATTTACTATCTACTCTCATAAAACCTCGCACCAGAAAGCAAACGACCCTACCGTTACTATTTTATGTTCGGCTGTAAGTATACTTTGATTATCACATTATAAATCAGAATATTTTTATTAGGTCTATTTTTGAGAGAAATGTAATTTTTGAAATGGGTTTTGTAGTACTTTGTCATTGCAAGGAAATTTTACAAAACAATTCTGTTTTAGTAGCTTCTACGTAAATATGCTATATCGTTACTACTATATAAATGGGAAAATGTGTTTGTGCGTTTGTTTGTCCTTTTTGCACAGATATAGTTGGAGAGTCGGAGAGTGACATAGGCTACTTTTTAACCCGAAAAAATCTCATTTCCTTAAAAAAGAAAAATTATTGTAATTTTATATCATTCCTTCATGAAAATTCTTATTGTAATTTTACTGCATAAAAAAAGTATTGCTAAAATAAAAAGTTCCGTCACTTCTTTCTTTTTTGTCTGAGGGCTATCTTCATTCCTTCCCAAGAGCCGCAGTAGCTCAGTGGGTAGAGCACCCAATAGTGGGGCCGCAGAAATTCAGTGGGTAGAGAACCCAATAGTGGGGCCGCAGTTGCTCAGTGGGTAGAGAAACCAATAGTGGGGCCGCAGTGTATAGATGTATATCAAGTGAGGCCGCAATCCTAAATGTCATGCGAACGATGCCGCACGGGTCATCTAGTTAAAAATTATTTAAATACCTTGTTTGAAGTTTATCATCATCATAGAAAAAATTGAAATATGATTTGGGCCTGCTTGAAATTTTAATAACATTCGTACACCAACATGTTATTAATAAAATCGTGGCGACCAAATAAAATGCATCAGAATTATTCTAAACCATACGTAGCGTAAGGATCTAGGAATTAAAATAACTTTCGCTGGAATAGACTTGGGTGGGTGAGGCCCGTTAATACAACTCTTCCCTGAAACTCGCTGTGATGTTAGTGATGCTAATAGCCGGGTTACTCTCGAAAGCTCATCTGTCAGCTGAACTCCTGTGTTTGCGGCCAGGGTCGGATGAAATACCACACACCACATCACATTCCACTTTCTGAATACAGAGTATTCCATTAATTTCCATCTCGTGGAAAATGAGTACCTTTTTCCACTTGGCAAATGTTCGCCGCTGTATGGGCCTGTCTACTCTGCCAGCGAAAGGATTAGGAATTTTTTTCGCAGTATTCTAACAAAAAATCTTACATGTTTTCCTTTTTCATACGTATCGAATTTAATGAGAATTTAGTTCTTCACATGTTTCTATTTTTTACACGTCTAGTTAAATGTATTTGTCCAGCTAACAAATTCCTGTTTCAACTGATAAGAACAAAGTATTCCTACAAATAAAACTTCAAATACTGTCGCAATGTGTAGTTCGCTCTTACCTGTTCCGGCATGCAGGCATAAAGCTGTGCCACTATTTTATTTTTCGCGCTTGAATACGTGCAATGCTATATGCATCGTGTATTGATTTGATGAAGTGTACAATGGTCGTGGCCACGTCACTTACAGCTTTCTGCGCCTTTAATACGCGCAAAAAAAATAGTAATTCCACGAACAATTCGAACACCGCATCATATGTCATTATGTAAAAAAAAATCAACTAACAAAACTCGAAATATAAATATATTCGTACCAGTCTGGATCTGAACATGTTTTTTTCGCATTGTCTATCTTCTAGAAATCAGCTCGGAAGAGCATCTGACGGAGAGCAAACAGTAGATTGAACTTATTGGTTCAGCTGTGCTGTCTGTATTAAGGTTGCTGACGTTGTTTAACTTTTTGGTTCAGCTTTGCTGTCTGTATTAAGGTTGCTGACGTTATTTAACTTAATGGTTCAGCTGTGCTGTCTGTATTAAGGTTGCTGACGTTATTTAATTTATTGGTTCAGCTGTGCTGTCTGTATTAAGATTATTGACGATATTTAACTTATTGGTTCAGCTGTGCTGTCTGTATTTTGGTTACTGACGATATTTAACTTATTGGTTCAGCTGTGCTGTCTGTATTTAGGTTACTGGCGATATTTAACTTATTGGTTCAGCTGTGCTGTCTGTATTAAGGTTGCTGACGTTATTTAATTTATTGGTTCAGCTGTGCTGTCTGTATTTAGGTTACTGGCGATATTTAACTTATTGGTTCAGCTGTGCTGTCTGTATTAAGGTTGCTGACGTTATTTAATTTATTGGTTCAGCTGTGCTGTCTGTATTAAGGTTGCTGACGTTATTCAGAAAACTACTCTACAAAGAATTTAAGAAACTTAAGTAGCAATGTTCGTAGATATGGTGGCTTGGAAGTAATTTTCAACAGGCAGTCCTTAACTAACGGTGATGCTTTCTGTCGCTGTAAATAACAAAATTAATTCTAACCCGCCCAATAGGAGAGATAATTTAATTCATGCCTAATTTTGATTCAGTTTTTTTTATGCTTTACACACTTTAAAGTAGTAATTGGCATATAACGAACACTTTTAGACCCCACAATTTTTTACGTGTTCAGTTCACTGACGCACGAATAAAGTGACGAGGCACATTCTAATATAAACATTACGTGTGGAGGAAAGATAAAGTTTAGGAGAAAAGTAGTTTTTAAGCAAAGCTTTCACGAGAGCTCAGTTAACCATGAACAGCTTATACCAAGAATCGTAACCATATTGGTAGTAATAAGTCATATCACTCTCAGCCTCGCCACGTATTAAGTGATCAAGTGATTTTTCGCCCTCCGGTGTAGGCCTGCTAAACTGTACAGGAAATGCTAGATAAAAAAAACACACTTAAGTAGTAGGAAAATGTATGTTGACGCGCAAGGGAATGGGGTGTCGGAGCCGAGGAACCGCCATGTTGTTATATCACCGTTCTCCATCTTGGATGTCATTAACCTTGACCTTTGACCCGTGACCTTGACGTTGACCCCGGCCACCTCTGACCCCAAAAACAAAAAAAAATCGAAAAAATTATTTAAAAAATGTATTACAAAAATTATTATAAAAAACGTTTAAGAATTTTAAAAAATTATTATTAAAAGTTTTATTAAAATCGTTTTAAAAATTAAAGGATAGATTTAAAATCTTATTTTGCAAAATTTTATTTAAAAACTTTTTGTATTAAAAAGTCTTTTTTCCCTGGCGGCCATTTTCACTAACAATTTTCCTTTTTGCCCTCGAAATTTCCTTTTTTACTCTAGTAAAGTCCCTTAAAATGTTTTATTAAAAAATCGTTTAATACTTTTTATTTAAAAAAGAATTTAAGTAGGTAACTGGAGTTGGCCATCTTTATTTTCTCGTTCATCATTTGTTTACATGTGACTTTGTCGGCGACCATTTTCATTAACGATTTCCCTTTTTCCTTCGAAATTTCCCTTTTGTCCCTCAAACATTCACTTAAAAGTTTTTATTAAGAAACTTATGTACGATACTGGAGGCGCCATCTTGTTTTTTCATTATTAATTTGTTTATAGGTTACTGGAGGCTATCACTTGCATTCGATTAGTCAAGTATGCTAAATCAATTAGATCTGCTCACTTAGTTCGACAGGTAAGCGTCATGTGTTTATATCACCTAGGTAGCGCTGGTGTATTAGTGTTTAGTCGACGATTAGTTACCACCGTTCCACGGCCATATTGGTACGCTATCACTTTATTAAAACATTTTAAATTAATAAATTACTTATGAAAAATTTATTTAAAAAATACTTTTCGTGGGCATGCGTCATTTCCCTCCCGCATTACCCCCCCCCCCCCCCCCCCCCACATGACTGTAATCAGTCCATGTGAGCGGTTCCTCGTACATTGTGTCCGAGGACTACATATTACGGAGTTTTTTTTTAATAAAAGAAATTCTTTAAAATGTATTTTGTGACATAACGTCTATCTCCGTACGATGCATGTGGGTTCCTACGACGTACGCCTCTAAGAAGATGATTGTTTCTGTAAACAACGCTAGTAAGCGACAGCTGCTGAAGAAGATGGTAATTCTCCAACTTTGAAAACCATAGTATTTATATATGCATGTTTGTGGAGGATTGCGTCCGTCTCTTTTACTGTCAATTGTACCTACATGCAGTATACTTTACCTACATGCAGTATACTTTTACTGTGTAACATATTTTACTCAGATATGTATACCAGCCGTGTATTTTTTTATCCACTCATACTAAATATTTTATTTACCGCTAGGAGGACGTAACTCGATATACACACGTCACAATACTGTTCTGTTGCACATAGCACACAAAGATTCTTCGCCGCGTCTGTATTACACACAATGTTTTTTTTCAGTCTTTGAGGTCATTACACGCACGTTATATTTATTTATATGTACCATGGATTAACACACGTCCAGAGCCTTAATTCTTGTGCATTCGCACGGAGTTTACAATCAAACTCGCCCTGCGCCGCCATAACGTTCACGAATGTACAAAGTGCTTGGTTTAGCTTATACTCGGGACAAATTGGTGCGAATGTAGAGTTTACCGATAAATATATATGTTTTAGACTTGTTTGTGAGTTTAATTTATTTTTCGTTTTTCGTACAGAAAAATGTGCAGTATTTATAAATAAAAATATTTCGCTTTCGTAATTCATGCATGCAGGTAGGTAAAACTGATGTTGATTAAGTAAATAACTATAATTTTTCAATAAGAATTAAGTTTGACAAAATACTATACGAACCTTTTTTATTAAAACTATATAAATATGAGTGTCGCCCTGCCGATAGTCAGTGGGTGGTAAGTGGGAGGGAGAGGAAGCATGCCCGCGAAAACTTTTTTTAATAAAATATTTTAATAAAATTTTAATAAGAAACTTTTTAAATAAATATGTTTTAATAAAGTGAGAGCGTACTAATATGGCGGTGGAATGGTGGTGACTCATTGTCGACTGAACACTAATACACTAGAGCTACCTAGGTCGAACTAAGTGAGTAATTGATGGAACATATGCGACTAATCGCATGTAAGTAAGAGCCTCCAGCAACGTATAAACAAATGACGAATGAAAAAACAACATCATCGCCTCCGGTAACGTACATAGGTTATTAATAAGAAATTTCAAGGGAATTTTTAAGGGAAAATTTGAGGGAAAAAAGGGAAATCGTAAGGGAAACTGGTCGCCGACAAAGATGGTGGTCTCCAGTAACATGTAAACAAATTACGAACGATAAAATCAAGATGGCCGCCTCCAGTAACGTACATAAGTTTTTTTCAATAAGATTTTTAAACGATTTTTTAATAAAAAAATTTAAGGGAATTTTTAGGTGGAAAGGGAAATTTCAAGGGGAAAAGGGAAATTATTCGGAAAAATGGCCACCGGGGGAAAAACTTTTTAATACAAAAAATGTTTAGTACAATTTTGTAAGATAACATTTTTAAACGAATTTTTTTAATTTTGAAACGATTTTTTCCCAATTTTAAAACAATTTTTAGTAAAAAAATTTTATAATAAATTTTTTCAACAATTTTTTAACGATTTTTATTTAAATGTTTCGTAATAAATATTTGTATGATTTTTTTGATTTTTAATTTTGCAATTTCTTGGGTTTTTGGGTTTAGAAGTCACAGTGGTAATGGTCAAGGTCACGGTTCAAAGGTCAAGGTCTATGACATCCAGGATGGTGGACGGTGTCGTAACAAAATGGCGGCTTCCCTGGCTCCGAGGCTCCGACTCCCATTCCCTTGCGCGTCAGCGTACATTTCCCTACTACTCACTTAATAAGGGGAAAAGATGGATCATAATGGATCTATCACTTGTTCGCCATAATTTCTATTGCAGAAGGTGGATAGAAATTATGTCATTTCAATTAGTATTATATTCCTGCATTTCAAGTCACGATAATATCCCAACATTATGAATATATACAAAGATATGCTTAACTTACTGTCTATTCATAGGCTAATTTTTTCCATTGCATGCTGCAAAAAATTTGTGAGTCATAGACGCCTAGAATTAATTCTCCATTAACTACATACCTCAGCCCTATTACTGCTCTATATACAAATGCACATCTCGTTGTAACAACTGAAAGTTGAACATAATATCAGAAGGAAAAACTAGGAATCAAGCACGAAGATTTAGATGTGTTGTTCATGTAAAGTTTGCAGCTGTTCCATTTTTCACCTGAACCGTTTGCAGCTGGTGGTTGTCAGTAACTGAATGGACGTACTAAGAAATTCTCCTTTGATTGATGAATATTTTTTCAGCCTTATTTGTGCAATTTCAGTTTTAATAAATGGCCAATAACGTACGATTATGTAAATACACTACTTATAAACCCATAGCTATAAAATACGATTACCCTACACTCCAGAACGTTTACATTCGCCCCAAGCTGAATAATATTGACATACTCATTATTGTGGGGTAAGGTGGTCGTTTACATTCACCCCAAGCTGAGTAATATTGACATACTCATTATTGTGGGGTAAGGTGGTCGTTTACATTCACCCCAAGCTGAATAATATTGACATATTCATTATTGTGGGGTAAGGTGGTCTTTTACATTCACCCCAAGCTGAATAATATTGACATACTCATTATTGTGGGGTAAGGTGGTCGTTTACATTCACCCCAAGCTGAATAATATTGACATATTTATTATTGTGGGGTAAGGTGGTCGTTTACATTCACCCCAAGCTGAATAATATTGACATACTCATTATTGTGGGGTAATGTGGTCGTTTACATTCACCCCAAGCTGAGTAATATTGACATACTCATTATTGTGGGGTAAGGTGGTCGTTTACATTCACCCCAAGCTGAATAATATTGACGTATTCATTATTGTTGGGTAAGGTGGTCGTTTACATTCACCCCAAGCTGAGTAATATTGACATACTCATTATTGTGGGGTAATGTGGTCGTTTACATTCACCCCAAGCTGAGTAATATTGACATACTCATTATTGTGGGGTAAGGTGGTCGTTTACATTCACCCCAAGCTGAATAATATTGACATACTCATTATTGTGGGGTAAGGTGGTCGTTTACGATTTCTGTGTTGCAGGAATGTGTGAATAGCAACAATTCTGCTTATTTAAGTCGCCGATTTCGTCCTCTCGACGAGTCTAAGTGAAGTGATTGGAGGTTCATAGCGTAATTACTATCGTAAGGGTGGGATGGATAGGGCGAGCTTGGTTTAAAATTACATTTCTGAAAAATGCTCATGTTTTATAAGCATCGTATATATATTTTATAAGAAAATATTTTATTATGGTTCTCATTAAAATTTTTTTCATTGTATTTCTTGTTAAAAATGGAAACGTGTTAGTTTCCCTGTCTATGATAAATTGCTTCGCGTAAATATCTAAGATGGGGAATTTTCAGTTAAAATGATGTATTTTGGAGGATTCTATGGACTTTCTTCGTGTTGTTGAATGGAACGTAAGGAGACGAGTAAAGGGTAAGATTGCTCAAAAACTTTCCCCTCCTTCCCGCTGCAGTAAAAGTAGCGAAGGAGTGAAAGGGAAAGAAGAGTATAATATTTTCTTTGATGAAATCGAAATGGAAGGTTAAATTTCATCTCCCTGCACCAGTCCACGCTTCGAATACAATATGGAAAGAAGAGAGGGCGCAAAAGCAGAGGCAGAAATAACGTGGAGAAAAATCTTTGGAGCTATTTTCTTAACGTTTTAATATCCGTTTCTATGAACAAAGCTACCGGGATTGGCTTTTAAAACGGGCTTCCTCATGGCTTTCTAAGTGCACGGAGGACAGAATGAAAGAATAAAGATGAGCGAAGGAAATGGAAGATTCTGTATTCTTGTATGACATCTCAAGGCTAACAGGAAAGAATAGCAAACGCAGATAAAAGGATTCCAAAATGAGGAACGGGCTATTTATTCCGCCATTTCAAGAAATCCGGCGGAGTAAAAAAATTGGAATCTTCCATGACAGAAATTCGTCTCTGTTCTGTACGACGTGGCAACGTAAAGATGTGCCAAGAAAATTTAATTTTTCCAGAATTATTGTTTACGCGCGTTAGTCACGACAAAGGAGGTGTGAATTTTCACATTAATTTTCTTTTGCAGTCCAGGTAAAAGGTGTCTAATATTAGTCAGAAGAATTGGCCATCATATTTAATAATAATTTTTTTGTGTGCCTTCCTACGCTGAACTACGTTCCGCGTTTGATACAAATAA
Organism: Dryococelus australis; assembly: GCA_029891345.1. Classification (NCBI taxonomy): domain Eukaryota; kingdom Metazoa; phylum Arthropoda; class Insecta; order Phasmatodea; family Phasmatidae; genus Dryococelus; species Dryococelus australis. Next base: position 113,661,168 of record CM057001.1, read on the forward strand.
GCAATGGAGTAGTTACAGCTTTAAAACGTATGCACATCAAGTACTACAACAGATCTAAGAAAAAACAACGGCAATAACGTGCGGTATTTTTGTAGTTCTTCGTTTAACTATGGACTTTTATTAGCGAAAAGTTCAAGCAACCTTAAATGTAGAAAATGGCATTTTCGACCATGTCTGAATAACTTGAAAATATTTTTTGTAATCTGTGGCATGTATGTCTCGAAAATAAAGTGCATCCTCTATTCGCCTAGAAACGTATTCCAGATTAGATCGGTATTTAAAAAACAAAGTGTTCACATCCAGTGCTTTTCAAAGAAATTGAATCGCTTATTTCAGAAACTTCTATCGACCAAAATATGCCAAATTCAGTTATTGGTATATTAATTTTACTTGTATATAGACGTATCGTTTAGTGCAGAAAGCCTATATCTGAGCTAATCTAAAGGGTTCTTACAGCACCTTGAAACCCCCGTTTAGAACAGAAATCCCCTAACCGCCATAACATATAGCGTTTCTGCACTAAACCATATACAGTTAACAAGTTGGCAGACATGAGTGTATTTTTTATCAAGTTGGTTGTAATGTGCTATAATGTGTATATGACTGTTGATATTAATAGCACATCTGTGTGTACTGTTGTTTTGTGCACTGGGAATTTTCCATGTTGTTACCGGTTGTTATAATATTAATAGGCATAAAAGAAACACAATGAGCAGCAGCTCAGAAGAGGAATCTATTTCGAAACGGAGAAAAGGGATTACACGTGAAGAGACCTATCAACTTAATGCAATACGTACAGCTCGTGTGAAAGGTGAAAGTTATAAAAGGTATAGAGGCAGACATGTAGACAAGAAAATCGCTCCTGATTCAGTGACATGCAAGCGCACAGGAAAATGTTATTTACTTTTAAATGAAGAGAACATACATCAAATTTGGAATCACTTCGACTCACTGAGCAACAAACATGCTTAAGATGTGCATCTTCAAAATTTGATTGATGTTAGAGATGTCCAACGTAGACGCACAGAAATTCAGCTTTCTCATTTAAAAAGCGAGGGACAGGATAGTGCAGAAGCAGATGAGCAGAAAAGTCAATTCCATTTTCAAGAAAAATCATTCATTTACTTATACTCTGAGAGTGAATGTTGTGCTTCAGCGTGTTTGCGAAAACATCTTCCTGCAAGAGCATCGTGTTTCAGCTGACAGAGTACGTCGACTTTATAACCTTCTGGTCGATCATAAAAGTCCTCATGGTATGCGTGGCAAGAACCGTGGTGGGAATGTGATTCAGGGAGATGTTTGTGTTAAAACACTTGAATATACATCTAAGTTTGATGTGAAGCACACGCATTATGGAGGACAACGTAAGAAGTATTTAGACGCTCGACTTAGTGTTGTTACCGTGCATCAGATGTTCGTGAACGACCACCCAGAGTTGTAGATATGTGGTGAAATATAATTTCTATTACCACTATTATAAGGAAAACTTTGGGTATGCTTTTGGCAGGCCACAGACTGATAGTTTGCAGCCAATGTGAAAGCCTGAGTGGCAAAATGAAAGACCCGCGGTTAAGCGAAAATGCCAAACGGAATGTTGCCGCGGAGATGATAATACACAAATGAAAGGCAAGGAAATGTTATACGACCTTGAAAAGTGGAAGTGAAAACCAGGATACAGACACTGTCGCGCTGAGTGTAGACTATATGCAAAATTTTCCCCTACCTCTAATACCTGTGCAGGAGGTGTTTTATTTGCGCCAGCTGTGAGTTTATGTATTTTGCATACATGATTTAAAATTTGACAAAGCAAATCTCTATGTACATCATGAAGGACAGGCGAACAAGTCCCCAAATGAAGTGTGCTCTTTCTTATTGTATTATATTCAAAATGAAATATCAAGTTCGGTAAAGAAGCTTCTTTTGTTCAGTGACGGAGCAGATGGACAAAACAAAAACACCACAGGTGTACAGTTTCTGTTAAATTTATGTGGCACTGGGAGGTTCAAAGTGGTCAACCAATACTTCCCCGTGGGTGGCCACTCGTTCCTCCCGTGTGATAGGGAATTTAGGATCGATCAAGCGATTTTTGAGGAAAACTGACCAAATATACACTCCTGAACAGTACGCACAATTCATGGTGAAAGTAAGTACAGTCAGTCGCATCTCCATTCATCAGGTGTCTACTGAAGAGATTCTATCATTCAAAGACTGGTGGCCGCGTTCTTATAAGAAAACCACCTACTGTGATGAAACTTCAGGGAGAGGTGTGTCAAAGGACCAGAGAATCTCATTCAAGTTATCAATATACAAACAGTTTACCTACAGTAGTGAAACTCCTGGTACAGTTGTCGCAAACCTCTTCATCAATAGCTTGTGCCCTTCCACCTTTCGTCTCCGAAAGACAGATCATGTACCTGCACTACCATCGCAGAAGGCGTATCCTGGTGCAAATATTTCTATAAAAGACAAGAAACTGCAAGACCTGCAAAAGCTGTTGGAATACACCAAAGGATACGAAGCATTCTACAATGTGATATCGAAGTGGCTTACAACTGCAGCAGAATGTCACAACGCAAACTCAGAAGTTGAATGTTAATAGGCCCCCCTGTCGAATTTAGTTATTTGGTTTTGTACAATCCAAAAGTGTGTAGATTTGTTTCAATATTTATAAGTTTTTGTGTAAAATACTAATAGGCCTTCAACCTATAGAAGTTCAGTATAAAGTGTACTTTTCACAGTGAGTATTTGTTTATATATATATATATATATGAGATATTGGTAAAATTCGAATGTGAATATGCCTTCTGTCTAGATTAGTTGTTAGAATTTATTAAGGTTCATGCTTTCCAAAGTGGCTAATTTGTTTTGTTTCTACCGGAGCATTCTTTGTTAATGATAAAGGTTTCTATAATAACGTTAAATGTGTATAGCTACAACACTAACAGAAAACGATGATATTGCTCTGTCCTTAATACTAAATATGACAAAAACATAACTTCTACAAACAATTTATTGCAGAAATCCTCTATGCGTACATTTAAAGATAATATTTTTTACAATGCATTGTAAAATGCATTGTAGCCTTTCAAATACCATATACATATTTACAATGTGACATTTTACACTTGTGATTTTTTGTAACATTTAACAACACTTATTAGTGAAGTAGGATCGTTTTTTCATGTTTTCTCAAAACATAGTCAACTGGAGATAGAGGGTTTCTGAAATAAGCAATTCAATTGACACCTCTGATTAGCTTGGCATGAAGCAGAGGTGCTTTAGTAAGGAAACCTGAAAGATGATCGTTGAAACTTGAAAGTTTTAAACGAGAATAAGCTCTCGTTGCAGAAATTATCGAGGCAAATTTCAGAGAGTACCTTGAGAAAACCAGCAAGCTATCAAGGACGGCCTCCACGTTGGTCTGCCATCGGTAGTCACAGAGTTGTATCGCTCTGGAGTCCACTTCACATCACAATGGTAAGAAGCCGGCGTGGAAATCGTCAGATATATTTGGTTAACCGTAAGCTAGGCCTGATTTCTAAACGATATCGAAGCTACTGTCGTCTCCGTGGTGCAGTGGGTAATGTTGCGGCCGCTAACCCATCGTTTTTGGGTTCGATTGCCGAGACAGACACTTCGAAATTGTCAAGTAGTTTGGTGGATTCTTGCACTACGGGACTGTGAAGGTCAATGACAATCGGTTAAAGAATCAACCTACTTATCCTCGACGTCATCCTCACCATTGTAATGACCACGCCAATGTAAAAAATGTTTTCGTGTAAAAACAACTATAGTACATTCCTTATAAGATATTCAAGGTAAAGTGAGCACTTTTTAAGGCCCTCCTAACAATCATTAACCACTAATAAATAAATTTTATTGCAGCCTCAGTCGTTAACTTGTGAGTTTTGAAATGTATACACTGTGTTTATGGGTCACAATGCTATGTTTTTATTTTTTAAAAAAGCAGCAGGAAGGTAGAAATTGGGGGAAAGTCAAAATTTATAAGGACCTTAAAAAGTCCTCATTTTACCGTGAACAGTCTATACTGTTCTTCATTAGTTTCAAGAACCAATAAATAATTTGTTTGGATGTGTATTCAGCAGTAGTTACAGCCTAAATTGTAATTTTATTTCATTACAAAGACTTAGTTTTTCGGAAATTGTGTGCACTTAAAATTTTGTATTGGGTCTTATATCCCCCTGCAGTTGCACCGATTTATCGGAAATGAAAGACCGCTTTTGTATCACATAGCAATTTTTAATCTTGTATTGGAGTGAACGGATGTGCATATGTGAATAGTTCTAAATAGTCTCCTTCTGCAGCGATAGAGCTTTGTAAACGATTCACAAGGATCTTAATCTCGTCCCTAAGGAAAGGCAACTCCCATGACGCAAGATCTAGTGATGTGACGCAGCAATAACATACTGGACTAGCAGTCTGGAGGACCTGGGTTCGAATTCTGGTCCGGCCAACATAATTTCGGGTATTCCACGCTTTGCCGACGTAATGACAGGCGAATGTTGGAACGGTACCTTACTGCACCCATGGCGGGTCTTTTCCATTGCTCCTACTTATTTGAGCAACTTGCTCTCCTCGCTAATGACCTCTCAGTCAACGAGACGTCAAGCCCAGAACGTCATTGCTGCGCCACCCCTGTTTTTGAACATCCTATAGGTACTTCAGGGAGTGACTGGATGTGTGAACATGATGAAGTGTTATGATAAGCCAGGCGAATATGAAGGGTGCAGTATTGTTTCAGATCTCACGCCAGTGAGCTACTGTTCCGTACTTTTCTCCACGTAGGATATTGCATTGTCTGCCGAAAGTTGTGCACCGTCTCTATTAACCAGTGATGACTGGTTTTTACACAACTGCCTATGTGTTTCATCCTGTTCTGCACAGAAAAGGACATTTATAATAAATCTACCATGAGGTAAAAATATTTTCATAGACACAGCCAGTGATGTCGCACCACTTAACAGCAAAATCTTTATGGCGTTAACCTTTATAAGATAAGGTACCTGGAGGTTCACCAAAATCCAATCTCCATCATTTTCGCCTACCGTTGTCGTACAGAGTCCTTTTGTCAAGTAAAAGCATACCCAAACGAGGCTATATGGGGGTGCAGTAAATTATAACTCAGAGTTAGAGCACATTATAAGCGTGGGGTTATTGAACATTTAAGGTTATACAACCATACAGCTACAAGCGGTACTGACTCTGATCGGCGGGAGCTTTATGTAATACAAAATGGTTTTAAATCTCTATAATAAGAAAAATTACCAAGCCACTTACCAACTGAAACCTAATTGGAGAGTCTCCACCTTGTCCATGCTGCGGTAGGATGATTCAGGCGGCGATTAGCAACGGCCGGACACGCCCATCTCCAGAGGTCTTCTTGGTCCGATGCCCCTATTACAGAAGACGCCGTTCATAGCGTTACACTGTCCTTTATCTGGTGCGTTGTGTAAGTTTTCGTCCCCCGTTTACTGGTCCCTGGAGCAGGTTTCTGTTGTGGCCTCTCGCAAACTATTTTGGTAATCATAGCTCGTACCCTGTATTGCCGTTTGAAGGTGTGATTAGGCAAGCCGTCCAGCTAAAACACTGTCTATAGCTGACACCAACACGTAACGATATATAGAGTAAGGGTTCGTTTCAGTGACGAACCAGCAAATTATTGCGGATATCTAAGATACCCAGACTCTGCTGTTTCTTATGCTCCGTTAGTGCATGAGATACACAGACATCCATTTACTTTCATTGCCCTTATTACATTTGTAGTTCATCAGGAATAGCAAACAGGAAACTCTGAGTTATCGGAAAAGTTCTACGGCGATGGAAAGTCTTGCTCTAAAAAACGAAAATCATGCCCCAGTTTCAATGCTTGTTTCTTAACTGCGCTGTACAATTCCATTCCGGACAGATCAAAATGCAAATATTAGCACATTATCTCTAGAATATCTCTATCAAAACGAAACGATAATCAAGTTAAGTGATACAATAGAAACAAACTAATTTTGGTGATAAATTTGAGTCGCCTTTACTACTGTGTAAGATAAATTTGAGTCGCCTTTACTACTGTGTAAGATAAATTTTTAGTCGCCTTTACTACTATGTAAGATAAAATAGATACTGCGTCCTAAGTGTTCGAGTGCCCTCTGTGCACAGCGAGTCCGTTGTTGGCCAACAGAACATCATTACTTCTCTATTATAACAATAAAATTAAGTATTTTCTTTCCTTCCGTTAAATTCATTTTTTTTTTCTAAACCTAGTTTCGCAATATGAAATAAAAATCATTGTTGATAACATTGTAAATGAATGAATCATACAATAAAATGTCAATGCGGTATTTGTTTTAATTACCCCCCTCCCCCCAAAAAAAACCCTCCTCGATCATTTTGTAACTGAATCTCACGATCAAAGTGCCTTTATCTATTTTATGAATGAAGGTTTCCTAAGATCCAATAGATCCAACATATTTCAAAACTTGCTAGAAATTTTGTGTGTTTATTTTGATTAAAAATTCTGGACATTGTATATTTGCTGAGGATGGACTACAGAATAAGGCGCATTTATTTATATAAAATCAAGAATTTTTTTTAGTAGCATAAAGTCAAGATGTCATGCTTACAAAGTGTAAATAATTATTTATTTTTAATTTTTGTACAGAAACGAAGATATCTTTATTTTGGTCACTTAAAAATGTATTGAGAACAAATATAGCATTGCCTTCAAATGTATGAACAATCTCCATTATACAGGTTGAGTCGTTAATGTTGAGTCGTTAATGTATGCTAACTTGGCATGAGCGAAAACCTAGCACAAATAAATAAGGATATATATGTATAGATATAGAGCATAAAGTGATTTCTTAAGGTGTTAGAAACCCTGGAACATTGTGATTGGAAATGTGTTATACAACGATAAATTGGGAACGATTTGCGATTAAGCAACTAATATTGGCATACAGGCAAAAGTTTACATGGTCGATTATCACACAAAATGGCATTATGGAGAGTTCACCCCTCCATGCATTAAATAGGGGTTGGCACCCTCCAATTGCTTATAATATTGTAACCCTGCGCTTGAAGCAATGTGACATAACGTGTTAGTAATCACCATTTAAAAATAAATAAAAAGTTCGCCTTGGTGGTATCCGCTTATCCCTACCGTTTCCTGAGAAATCACAAGTTGGAAAGTAGATTAATGGTTACCTTGGAGGTATGCAGTCTTTAAACTGTCGTGCATGAGGCGTGAACTGATAACCTGGCTAAAGTTTCTATCCTAAGACAACATGGTTATAAGATGTGGGCGGCTGAGAAGTTGCTTAGAACTTTGTAACTCTGCGCTTGAAGCAATTTGAGATGACAAGTTAGTATCAGTATGCAAAAAAACAACCAAAAATGTTCGCCTTGGTAGTATCCGCTAATCCCGACCGTTAAGGGAGAAGTCAAGTTTAGCTGGACGGCAGATAAATGGTTGCCTGAGAGGTATGCAGCCTGTTTGAGTGAATTGTTTTCCAAGAGATTTACCAACTGACAACAACCTGGTTCATGTTTCTGTCCTAATGCAGATGAATAACCCCTAAGTAAACTTTGGGATAGTCCAGACAAAACACCAACACCGGTTCCGTGTATCAGTGATTTATCTCGAATGCGAAGAGTTTACATGGTTATAGCATATGGTCGATGTGTGAGCCACCCATTTCCATACATGAACGAATGCGGTGCTTACATGACTGGTGCACGTGATGCAACACTCCTGGAACTATCCTGTACGGCACGGCATGCATCTTGAACACATTGCCAGAGATCCGCCACATTGTCCACGTCTGTTGCACACACTTGAGGCTTCAAGTAGAAGTTTACTGGGTTTAGGTTCGGTAATCTGGATGGCCAACCCCCTATGGCCCACCTCGGCCAATCCAACGCGCTGGGTACTTCGCATCCGCGTTCTGCCTTGCTGTGCGACTGAAGTTTGCTGGTGCACCATCGTGCATGTACCACATTCTTTAAGTTCAAATAAGACTTGGCCATTAGTAATATAGTTAAAGATAGATAGAAAGGCGTACCATAAAATATTTCAACTTGAGATACAATGAAAGAATTTTATTAATTTTGCATTTGTTACGAAGAGTGATTAAACACGATTTACTAACTGTAGTAATGATTCCATAATCAAGTTATATTTCAGAAAATAAGCTATGGTGATGCCATCAGTATCGGACTACGGAAAAATATGTGTTCATCATCACAGTCGTATAGGCCTATATTGAGTATCCTATACAAAGTGCCTGGTAAAATTTTGGTCCTAGTCTGTGTGTTTAGTTATTTTTGTCACCTGTCTGGCACGTAGGCAAGTTTCACGTCAGTCATTAACTCAAGCGGATAGAAATTTGATCATATAAAAACTGTAACTAAAAACACTTAATTGTCAGTTCCAAAATAAAAACCACTTTATAAAGATTTTTCCAATTTAATATGCGTTAATTGATACTCTATTTAAAAATTTTATTAATACTTAACTTTATTAAATTTCTCACATCATACTCACCAATTTCCGAAAATACGTAATGATTACAAGGTACTCACTCACAATGCTGTGATTTCACTCACAGCGAAGGGAGCACTGAACCTAATAAATAACATATCATGGGCAACGGTGGTACAGTGGCTAGAGCACTCGCCTCCAACCAAGGCAGACCAGATTCGATTACCAACGGGGGTTACTCCCAGATTTCCACAGGTGGGAATCATGCCGAATGCCATTAGTCGGTTTGTTTTCTCGGGGATCTCCCGTTTCCCCACCCTTGCATACCAGCGCTGCTCCACACAACGTTTCACACTCATCGGCTCTCAAGCTCCCGTTGTTAAGAGACACCCAATCCTTTCCTTATCAATTAACATATCACATGTCCACATGTACTTCGCAGGGTTGGTGTCTGTATCCCGCTGACTCTGACGTCGTCCAACGGTCATGTTGATAATGTAAGAATAAATGGCGTTTGAAGAGCAGTCATCGAGAAGTTAAAAGAGACTGTGATCAGCTTTTCTCTGAGTGAATTAGAAGTGCGCTGGAAGTGCGAGTAGTGATTATGCCTACTCTGAGTCACCTGCAATAGACAAACGAAATGCTGGAGCGTTAGTCAGAACATTAGCTCCGGCCAATCTTCAACATGCGTACTTCAAAAATGAAATTACTTCAAGCAAATTTATTATATTCCTCATGCACAATGAAGTGTCAAAATAAAAATGTTACTGTTATATATATACACACACACACACACACACACACTTTCCAAAATAAAATAATTTATATTCAAATAGCAAATATTACGACCTAAACCAAGACATATTTAATTAAACGAAGTATATTATTTTAACTTGTATTATAAGGATTATTTTTAATTTTTTCCAATGTATGACTGTCCATGAATTCTGAGAAAGAGCTTTTGTTGAAATATTTTTTTTATTAATTTTGACACATATTTTCCGTGGCTCATTACATGTATTTTTTTAAATTTATTTTCCTAAGCCACTATAATTCTAAAGTTGACACCTGTTAATGGCAAATTATATTTTGATCTCATTTCTTTTGGTATGCTTGTAGAAGCCCGTGGGCTCTGGAGACGAAGCTGCCGTTTATATCCCGAACTCAGTTCGCAGGAGCCAACAGCACAGTTGGACGTCACTTAACTCCTAGACTTGTTATTTGCCGGCCTAACACGAGGGCATCTCACACAGTACAGCGCAGCCAATCGGACGTAAGGTTCCCTCTTCCAACAATAACACAGCTCATCAGCGAATGGGCGAGCTCAACATCACAGAGGTCACCATAGTTTTATTTCTGATACTTAAGCTTTCTGCAAACTTGCAATGGAAGCAGGCGTGAGTTCAGAAAAAAAAACTTCGTTTGTTTAAATAGTCGCAAATAAAATTTTTAACGGTTTTGCAGCCAAGGGTTTTTAACTGAAAGCTGTAAGCTGTCTTTATTACATTATACCCACAGGTGTCAAACTCAAGCTGGAGTGAGGGCTATAAAATGTATTCGAGAGCATATAACGGGCTGTCAAATGGGGGAAAAAAGAGTTGTAAAATTGGTATTGTTAAAATATCATAAAATAAAATCCTAATTAAAAGGTACACAACTGAATGTGGTACAATAATAATAAATACATTCAATGTAAACAAATGCAAATACAGAAACTGTGATGTTATGGAATTATGGAAGCATGAAGTGCTGCTTTAAATTAGGCATCTATTCATGGCTACTTAATATTCAAGATATTGTAAAATATTACGGCCTGGAACACCTCTCACTATAATTTTTAAATGTTCATTTCTGTGACTTTGTTATAGTGTATTTATTTAAACTTCATGTAGAAGAAAAACTGTTGACAAGTGTTATACTGAAATTTCATCATAGAGTGACTGTTTCATTTTCTGTTGTAAACGTGAAAAATCTAAATAGCTATGCCACGCGACATTTTCAAAATTTATTTACGAACACATTAATAAAGGCGGGGGGGGGGGAATTCCACTTGCTTCCCTATAATAAGCTGGGACCATACAGGCGTGAACTAGGGTCCACTTGCTGCCCACGGGCTGTGAGTTCAACACGCCTGCTGTAAGTTGTCTTCCATGTGAAAACATTTTCTACTCTATAATTTGCTTAGTTCGCTCTGAAGCTGAGATCCCTAAACTGCGTATTCCGTTCAGCCTTAGGATTGCGTCGAACCCCCATAAGGGTTCTGTAAAATCATTTGTATATAAAATTTAAGAACGAATACTCATTTACAATATTATTTTCAACTATGCCATGTTACCACACTGCAAGAGAAATTTCAGCTCCATACCAAAACAAAAGTTTTTGGTAAGGTTCAAATTTACGTCTAAATGCAATAATTTGTACCAAAATTAAACTTTAGTGTTACATAAAATTGCTTATTTCAAGCCTGCTTCATTATGAAACCACTCCATAGGTGCTAAAATGAAGAAAGTTTTAATGGTCGAAATGAGTGGTAAAAATCAGAAAATGTAATAGGGTCCCAAAGAAATATAGAAGCCCATTAAGGTGTCTTGAAAAAAAAATTTGGAATCCGCTGCTCGGAATTTTAATCGGTTTTCCCTTGTCATTCACGAATTGATTTGTAGCCCTTATCATCAGGAAATTCCAGTTTTTGCATTTTTACTGCTCAAATCTGCAAAATCATTTGAACCATTTACGCGGATTTTTAAGATTTTCTCCAGCGAAAGAAGGAGGGCACTGCATTATCGAAACACTGAGTGGCATGGTAGCCCTAACCATCTTGTGTGGTCTATTGTAACAGAGGGTAACAGAACAGATTGTTAGCATTACCATATGTTACTGCTGGGTGCACAATCATCTCTGTAGCGGCGTCAGAGCAGCATTGTAGGGAATACCATACTGGATTGTAGTCAAAACCCTACTAGTTTGTAATCGCTACATTATGTTTTCTGTAGGAAGTAATGATGTCTCTGAGTTGTGACGCCTTAGCCTTTTACATGTTCTGTTGACGTTACCATACCCCTTTAACAATATTTGTAGGGCAGCCACATCCAGACTGTTGTCCCTCTTTTAACAGTCTTGGAGAGTAACGGTTACAGAATTATGGCTTCTACAGTCTCTGAACAGGCCTGCGTCGCATCGTTCTAGCAGTGTTGCATGTATTTATGGGACTCAAGGCGGAAACATTATTATTTTATTGGTGGAAATTCTGTAGCAAGGTTCAATGCAGAATTATATTGAGTATTTTGTAAATATCTTTTGCGTATATTTAGTGATACAGCGCTTAGAAAAGACGTATCTAGCTATCTTGGAGTACTCTGAGCAGGCATTATCTGAAGTGTGTGTTCTTTTCGTAGACAAGCACATTGGACGCACGTGTAATACACTTCGTGTAAAGTGGAGTGGAGAAATTTGGGCGGCTCTTAACATCGAGGTCTTGAGAGTAGACGTGACTGAAGCGAGGTGAGTATGGAGCGGCATTGGAATGCAAGGGCAGGAAAAACGGGAGATCCCCGAGAAAACCCGCCGACCTGCGACATCGTTTGGTACGATTCCCACATGCGAAAATCCGGCAGCGACCCCACCGGGAATAGAGTCCGGTTCGCCTTGGTGAGAGGTGAGCAGTTCAACCGTTAGCCCACCTCGGCCCTCTATATCGTGTAAAAGCGTGTAGTTCGAACACACTACAAAGCAGTTCCAAGTGCCAGGTAGGCGAGGCTCCATAAGTTCCAGGAAACACGATCATCCCGTGATTGCCGTCTCATTCCCAAAGCTCCTATCCGTTTGTGCACCCGCGAGTGGAGTTATGGCATTCAAACCCCGGCGAGCAATCAACCTCCGCAGATCGCGTAAACGACCCCGAGCTCATTTCGCAGTCAGATCCCTTCCGCGAGACTATCCTCTATAGCTTGAGTTCCCCTCCTTCGCAAGTCGCTGCCGTGGCCGGTCGACCGCCCTTATTTAATCTCGTGAGGGCTACCTGCGGAGGCATTAGCCGGCCCCTCCCGCGCCCTAATAGCCACGTTATAATCAGTTCTAGCTGCGAGTCCTTGACCCCTCGCCCCAGTCTCCCAAGGGGCACCCTTCATCGCCTCCAATTAGCGGACAAGGACTGTCCGGAGGGTTGAAGCAGGAGGGAGGGGCTGGCCGTGTCGCACTCTGATTCGCCGTCTGACTGCTCGGCTTCAAACCCTCCCTTACACCCTCCTCCAAGCCCCTCGACGGTTCTCAAATGCATCCCCTCAGGACAGGTGATGAGGGTGTAATTACGGTGGGTTGGGCGGCTGGCCTACCCCCTCCCCTCTCGGGAACCTTCTCTTCTGCGGAACTATAATTAGGTCAGCTGGGGTATTAAAGCCTACGATATCTCGCCCTGTATGTAGTTTCAAAGGGCTTGCTTCCCCCTTCCCCCGCCCACGTTTTCAAGTCGCGTCAACTCGAATAACTTTCTTTCCCTTGTTATACCATTTACTACGATTTTCCCAGAAGAATTTATTTTTACATTATCGGTAAATTCAGAGGTTACCAACTGCATCCTATTTATTTTTTCAAATTGGAAAAAGCTTGTATCATGTATTAAGGGCTGCTGGATTTGCGTATAAAATCCATTGCAGACGTTTGGTAAAAGCATGTGATTAAGAAACGGTGGGGCCGTGGTGGTTTAGTGGTTAGACTACTCGCTTATCACCTAGGCGAACCAGGTTCGATTCCCTTACACGGAGGTGGGGGGGGGGTGTCGCTACCGATTTTCACACGTGGAAATCGTGCCGGATGAAGTCGGCAGTCGGCGGGTTATCTTGGGTCTCTGCCATTTACCCCAGCCCTTGCATTCCGGAGCTGCTCCATATTCACCTCACTTCAACTTCATCGGCACTCAAAACCTCGATGTTAAGAGCCGCCCAAATCTCTTCACTCATACTCCAGTATGCAGGCAGATTCATCACAGATCAGAGGAGACTGAGTGGATTACACTGATTGAAGCTGGCTGCTGAATTCTGGACAAGGTAAGATAGAACGGAGTTGCAACGGCGAAATTAAGACTAGGAAATAAACGATAGTACTATTAGAAAACCCCTCATATCACGACAATGTCTCCACACTTATAATATTAAATTACCCAGTGTGAAAAATTATCATCCCAACCTCCACCCCTCTCAGGAGGAGAAAGGGGGTGGCGACCTATCTAAAGACCTTATGTGTGAGAGGCTAACGACCAACCTCTGGAATAACTGTGTGGCCAAATAATTAATAAATCAAAGCAAATATAAATCAGTATATAACAATCACACGTTCAAGTGCCTATGTGAAAAAGGTCACTAAACCAAATTTTTTACAAATTTGGCCAGTATCTTTCTTAATTATGTTTTAAATCATTCACGGCCACAGTTTGAGTATTGTTCGCGTTTGGATTTCGTTCGCATAGCAGTCGAATAGAATAGCATCCCAACGTTTCGGAACACATTCCAGTCGCCATGTTCGGGGTAGCAGAAAACGTTAAGGTTACATACAGTTTCTGCTGCCCTGAAGATGGCAATTGCAACGAATGGCGAAATGTAGGGATGCTCTTCGACTTCGACCCAGCCGAAACCCAATAGCCATGAATGCTCTACCCCAATTGTTAAATAATGAACTGTCGGAAAATAAATTCTAGATAAAACATGTTTTACACCGTGATGAAATTAGAATTTTCTGTGACGAATTGGCACGAAAATCGAAAATCTATAGAATTTATGAAATTTAGAAAATTCAGCGTTACATTTTGTTTCGCCAAAGGTTATATGCGAGTCATCGACTGTATTTCAGTATTATTTTTCCTAGCCTAACATAACCTAATCTCTTATCGCGGACAGCCAAGGCATAGAATTGGGAACTGAGCGTGTCTCAGGCCTAATCATACACTTTGGTTTAATCGGATTATCAATTTGATATCAAATTGATCGATCGTATTAAAGCTTAATCCGCTCTTAATCCGATAGAAAATTGTATCCTATCTGAATCCGATAAAATAATATTGATTTATTGATCCAAATTAATTAAATATATTTAATTAATTTTTTTTAAATTTTTTTTTGTGTGAATTGATAAGTGTATAGTTTCGTGTAGTGTGCTATGATACTTCCTATTTTATTTTATTTTTATTTTTATTTTTGGAGATCGGCATGGTAGATCCTCACTCTCTGAGGTCTGGCATTGTACTGAGGTGTGATTTGTTGGGGAAGGGGTATAAATGTGTACAGGATTTTAATTTTTTTGGAAAGTGCCATGTTACGTCCTCTCTCTCGGAGGTCTGTCGTTGTACTGAGGTGTAGCTGTGTTGTGTATGAGGGGTATATAGGTATTGTGTAATATTGAGTTCCTTCCCGCCTGTCAGGTGACTGAGGGTTAAGATACGTCTGCTTCGACCGTCGTCTGGCAGGCGACAGAGGTTATGACGTAATTAATGAAACTCAAAGAGACGTGAATACAATTTCCTGTATGCTAGTAATATAATTTACACGAATGACTCATCGAATCGAACAATTCAAACGAATTAGAGACCCCAGCTATCCTGGTATCATAAATAAATCAAGTAACGAGTCATAGGCACGATTTAAGACATAATAAATTACGCCGCTTGAACTAAACGGCAGTCTTCCTAAACACATTAACAAGGGATTTTAAAACAAGTGAAAATTACACTACTTGACGAACACGCCTCTCAGTTCTGCACGTGCCTTATATGATTTTAATATACGTCCGTTCGCTCTGGAAGTTGTTGCAGGAATGATTCCAGCGCAGCACTTACGTCGAATTGTAAGCTGTGTGTTGGAAACAAACCACAGGCAATGATCCGATTGTAGGCTAACGTTTTGGTGGAACTCCTCGACATTAAAATAACTAAAAAAATTACGTTACAAATCAATAAAAATATCCTTGTTATATTTCCAACAGCGTACTAGACAGTCGCACCTCTCCCCCAACGTAAAACTATTGAAGTGAAATTTTAAAAACGG
This sequence comes from Dryococelus australis, assembly GCA_029891345.1. Classification (NCBI taxonomy): domain Eukaryota; kingdom Metazoa; phylum Arthropoda; class Insecta; order Phasmatodea; family Phasmatidae; genus Dryococelus; species Dryococelus australis. The sequence goes on from CM057001.1 coordinate 113,676,693, forward strand.
AAGCAAGTAGAGAATCGCAGGGAAGACACTCTCACAATTTTCGAAGAATAAAATAATTCTTAACACAAGCTCCGTCGAAAACGTATGGCAGCGAAAGTTAAAAAAAAATTCCCGTAGCGAACACACGCAGACTAGATTCGGAAATCCACATTTACGAATAAAAAAAATCGCACGGATTATTTTAAAAAATAATAATAATAAATGCACGCAAACTTCGAAACGAATGAAATTATTTGCACACTATTCATACGCGTTGTTAATTTATACCTACAACGAAATGATTCACATGAAAAATAATCACGTAAAATGTTAACGGAAACGAAGTTAATTGGTTCGAATAATTTTAACATAACTCTCGTTGAAAACTTATCGTAATAAAAGTTCAGCGAATTCAATACATGTGAAATGAGAGTGAGGCGAGAGGCTGTACCTCAATTAATGCATGAATATGACGAAGTGTAAAAACAGCTTGAATTATACAATGAAGACTCGCGACAACACGAACATGATAGAGAATAATTCGAAAACACTTAATAATAAATTTTGGGATGGTCTACAGCCATTGTTGAAAATATACAGAATCAACATTGCGAACAGTGAGTGTTCACCTTCGATACATTCAAGTTCTAAGAGACACATTAAATGGCCTGCAATCAAATTGCCCACATTCAGTGGAAATGTCACAGAGTTTAGACATTTTCGAGATACATTTACGAGTTTGGTGATCAATAACTATTTATTAGATAACATCCAGGAGCATTACTATTTACTGTCGTCTGTTTTAGGCGAAGCACATAAAATAACAGAAGGCTCGCCAATCACAGCTAATAATTTTGAAGTTTCATGGTAAATATTATGCAAGGCATACCACAACCCTGAACTCACTGTGACCACACATGTTAAATATTGCCTTTACCAGTTGTTATCATGTATTCAGCACAGATTTAAGAAATTTGGTGAGCCAGTTAGCAAGAAACGTCAATGCTATCGACGCTTTTGAACTATAAATACCATTGCATGAGGTACTGTTGCCACAGTTAGTTCTTGACAAACTTTACGAACAAAGCTGCAATAAATGGGAAGTAGGCTCATCAAGCAACCAGGTTTTACCATAAAAGAACTTATTTGAGTTCCTCGAAATTAGATGTCAAGCTTTAGAGCTTATTAAACATAGCAAACTTCCAGTAGCATCTAACTCAGTTTACGAAACGCAAGATACAATAACCAAGCCGATTAAGACTGTAACACAAGCTTATGCCCCTATTGATGGTAGCTGCATGAAATGCTATGAGATACATGCTTTGCATAGGTGTCCTCAGTTTTTAAATGGGAATTTCCAAGCTAGTACTGGATTTATGTCTCGGAACATAGTAAGACAATGTACATCTGGTTCTTGTTGAAAATGATTAATGAAGCAAAGTACATTATTGCACAGAGAAATTAATCTCCTTTGGTGGAAGGTGGTGAGAAATTTTCGCAAAAGTCATGTGGTACAGAAAAGAACGTGAGTGTAGATAATGGAGGCAATCGAAGCAGCATGTCCTCAGTATTGTTCTTTAAATGTGAAACTGCACACACATATACTACTACCTACTGCCACCGTGAAGGTGTATGATAACACAAGAATGTTAAATACTTGTAGAGGATTGTTAGACTCCTGTTCACAAACACGCTTTGTCATTGAGTCCTTGGTTCAGAGACTGTCACAGAAGAGATTGCATAACTGCGTACCACTACACAGGATAAGCACTGTTAAGGCATAAGCAAAATATAGTGCCACATTCCAAATTCTGTATATGACCACAAATTACTCTGCTACTCTTGACTATACATTATTATCAAGAATATTGGAGAATGTCCCGACTAATTCCATTAGCTACCAGGATTGGAATATTCCTCAACACATAAAATTGGTGGGAGCAAATTTCAACTTGCCAGGAAAAATTTATCTATTTATTGGAGCAGAGTTTTTTTACCAATTGCTTCTCCCTCAACAAAGATCCTGGACATGTTGTTACCCATATTTGTTAAATATGAAACTAGGGTGGATAGTGTCAGGACCATACTTACCCCTAAATTATGGTTCATACTTATCAACAAGCATTTATTATCAGGAATTATGACAGTCTGGAGCATCGGCTTCTAAGATTCTGGGAACTGGAAGAGCTTCATCACACACCACAGTCAAAAGAAGAATATTAATGTGAAGTTCATTTTGTTCATACCACTACAAGGAATGCTACAGGAAGATTTATAGTATATTTACCATTCAAACAAGATCACAGAGAACTTGGTAGTTCTTACCAGATTGCAGAAATGCAGATTTAAACACCTTGAACAACATCTGTTGAAAAATCGAAGTTTACAGTCTGAGTAAATAAGTTTCGTGAATGAATATGAATCATTAGGTCACATAAAGGTGGTTGGTGGTTTAAAGGATGATGATGCAAAATCAGTTCATTACTTTCCCCACCCTCCCGTGATAAAAGAGTCAAGCACTACAATGAAAACCAGACTTGTATCTGATGTTTCAGCCAAAACTGATAATAGGAAAACACTCAACAACACCCTTAAGTTTGGGCCGACAATACAATAGGAAATATGTTCAATAACTTCAAAGTTTCATTCTCATCTGGCATGCTTCACTGCAGACATCGAGAACATTTATCATCAGATCACAGTCAACCCAAAAGACTGTCACCTTCAAACAATACTGTGAAGGAATTCCCCTGAAGAAGCTATAGAGGAATATGAGTTGTTAGCGGTGACATATGGTACTGCATGTGCCACACTTTCAGCTACAAAAGTACTGCATAAGCTTACGCTGGAGGAGAATAAATATTTACTTGTAGGATCTGAGGTGGTTATTCGAGACTTCTATGTTGATGTCAAGTGCACATACAGTAAGTGAAGCCTTGGTAATTCAGGAACAACTAATAAACTTATTATGCAAGGGAGAATTTACTCTCCGAAAATGGTGCTCAAATCATTCAAAACTACTTGAAGCAGTGTCCCCTGAGTTTCGGGAATGTCATCTGCTTCTCCATTTGGATACCAAAAATGGAAAGACATTGGGACTTATTTGAAATCCAGCATCTGATCAACTTCAGATTGTCAGTATATTTCACCTTCCATCAGACTGTTTACTAAGAGAACAGTCCTGGCAATAATAGCATCTAAATTTTATCCTTTGGGTTTGATTAGCATCATTGTCATCTTGTGCCAAATTTTGCTACAAATATTGTGGCAGGCAGAACTTAGCTGGGATGAGGTTCTCCCTTCAGAGCTTCTGCACAAGTGGAAGGGTTTGTATAAGCAACTTCCTCAAGTTAACCATATACACATTTATAGGTATCTTTCGAGTAATGGGATCATATATTACCTTCAGCTACATGGTTTTGCATATGCTTCTCAGAGAGGTTATGGTGAATTTATGTACATTAGATCCACAGAAGAATCAGGCAATGTCACTGTCAAACTCCTCTGTGCAAAATCCAAGGTGGCTCCAGTAAAATGGTTTCACTTCTACAGCTAGCGTTGTGTGGAGCTCTACTGTTATCAAGACTACTCAAAAGGGTCATTGCTGCTCTAGTTCTAACTTTCTCCCAAATATGCTTGTGGACATACTCAGCTTTGGTGCTAGCATGAATTCCAGCTTCTCTTACTTACTCGATGTAAAATAATATGTAGCCAATTGAGTCGCCGAAATTCAGGAAATTTCGTCAACTACTGATTAGAGACATTTGCCTCCAAAGAAAAATCTTGCTGATATAATATCTAGGCGTACTATTCCATTTAATCTCTCAACAAGCTATATTTGGTGGAATGTACCATCCTGGTTGCAAGAATACACAACTACAAGTCCAGCAGCAAGTGCGAGCATGGACCAAGACAGCATACCAGAAGGGAAAATGGCAAAGATTGTTGCGATGGCTACTTCTGTGCAAGACAAAAAAAAGCTGGAGATTAGCAACAGTAATCAGTTTGAAAAGAATGGCCACCTACTGTATACATTTCACTTCGAATACCAGGAAACCCATGGAAGAATGGAAATCAAGGTTGTTGTCTGCACAGGAGCTCAAATATGTTCTCATCAAATGCATAAAAATTTCTCACGTGTCTGATTGATCTGCAGAGATGGAAAGTTTGATTACTACAAATGGTTGTGACCAAAATAATAAACTGAAGTAATTAAATCCTTTTATATGCTAGAACACAATTCTTCGCATAGTTGGGCGACTTCGACATACAGTAAATTACAGTTGGATCAGAAGCATCAAATGATACTCCCATCCCAACAAAATTTAACCAGACTGATTATTGAGGAAGAACATTGGTGTTTACTGCATGCTGGAAGTCAGTTACTGCTTTCCTCACTTCGGCAACATTACTGGAAAGTAAATGGCAAAGGCATCATTCGGCTCACCATTCATAATTGTATAGTATGTCTCAGACTTAAGGCCATGAGTGCACAACAACGTATGGTTCAGCTTCCACGTATTCAGGTAAATACTGCCAACCCATTCATTAATGTCGAAATTGACTATGCTGGGTCATTGTACACGAAATCGGGTTCTTGATGAACCAAAATGAAAATGAAACGCTACATTACTATATTTATTTTTCTAGCCACAAAGGCTGTCGGTCTTGAATTAGTGACTGACCTTAGCAGTCAAACATTCATTGGAGCACTCAAGAGATTCGTATCTGGACGTATATGAGTCAGTCAAATCTATTATTTTGATAATGGCAGAAATTTCGCCACAGTTAACAAGGATCTGCATAAATAGGATCTTATCTTTGAAACCACAGATCACCAAGATGCAGTAACACTTCAAAGGAAGGAATATAGTGGCATTTTATTCCTCCTAGAGCTCCCCACTTTGGTGGATTAAGGAAAACAGGAGTAAAGTCGTTTAAATATCATCTCCGACGAATAATGGCGTCAACACTTATAACCTAGGAATAATTATTAACATTAACATTACAAATAGAATCTTGCCATAGTTGACACCCTTAAACAATGATCCAAGTTATCCTTTCATCCTAACACCTGGTCACTTACTAATTGTTCAACCAATAACTGCTCTCCCTGAATCAGACGTTACCACATCAAGTCTCAGAGTGCTTTCCAGGTGGCAACAGATCCAGCAGCAGTTACAACGAAGGAACAAGTGGGCAATAGGAACCAGCCGCATTCAGCCTTACAACTAGTAATTCTCCAAGATGATAATCTAACTCATTTAATGTGGAAGATTGTCATCATAGAGCAGGCCCACCTTGGGTCTGTTGGGTTGACTCGTATTGTGACCATAAGTACTGCACAAGGAAAGGTCAAGCGATCCATCACTATGTTGTGTCCTTTTCCAAACAGTGAAGAGTGTGTGTGTGACCAGTACCAAAAACTATACTTATCTTTTCTGTCAGGATTTTTTGTACTTTGACCTGTGACAAAGTTTTGTTTTACAAAAAAATATTTGGTTCTTGTTTGGAGGGTAGTATTATGTTCAGAGTGAAAACTTTTCTGTGGACGTGTGCATCTTCTGGGAACTGTAAGCACAAAACTTTACACTAACAGTGGTCGTGTTGGGTAGTTGAGGCGCGACGACAAAGGGAGTTACTGGACAAATTTGAACGTCCCCATTCCTGCACAATGTGTTCACAGAGTTTCAGGAGAGAAACTTTTCGCCTGCCGGGATGGCTCGATTAAATAAATAGTCCGGGAATACGATATTTAGCTAGACAAAGAAAAAAACATTATCATTCCATTGTTTATATTAATATTATTATATTAAGTGTAATTTTATAGAGTTAAAATTCATGAAACTGGTAAAATGTCGCATATTTCAAGCTTGCATATGCAGTTTCGTTAAGCGGTAAGAGAAAAGAACGATTATAGTGGCTTAGTGTAATCCGTAGACTTTCATTGCGTGTAATGAAGTCCCACTGTTCGCACAGTACAGCATCACGACGAAAACACAGTACGGCTGGCGCGTAGGAGCGATGAGTAGCTAGGGAAGCGTGCTACTTTCACCTGTATGGCTCCCTCGCTTCTTGAATTTGTAAGCCCAGCCCCATACTCCTCTTAAAATTCTTTGCTAGGTATTCCCCATCGACAGCGTATTAACAGAATTAAAAGTAAACGCCTCGTGGGAACATAAGGTATATTCAAGAATGTCCATTCTTATTTGAAGTGAAAGTTTCTTGAAACAGCAACAATTTACATGCACCAAGTTAACACCATCGTACCATTATAGAGCATACCCTTGAAAATACGTAAGGAAATTATGGAGTCACAGCATTTAGCCCTGCGGCAGACGTCATTTCCTTCAGGGGGCCGTAAGTAATTGTGGTAGGCGGCTGCAATAACGGCGAGGGCACATCAGACACACGTGTGAAGATCGACCGTATCAGCCACTTCTCACGCATGTACCGAGGACGCAAGAGGCACGTGCCTAAAGGACTCCCATCAAAATTCCATCAGCGTCCGGAACCTGGCATATTAACGAAGGTTTCTTTTTTATTGCTCCAGAGCATACCGTGCGATAATAGGCCAGGCACGTAAAAGGGGAATTGGTGGAGAATTTTTGGTGTCAAGAGCCGTGTGCTTACGGCGTGAAGGATCGCCGCCCGCTTCACACGATGCTTGCATGGTAAGTAAGTAAGTAAGTAAGTGGGTAGCTTGCGGTGATAAAGGGGAGGGGGAAGATGGGTGGGGAGGGTTTCCGCTCGCGGGTGTAAGAACAAAAACCGGCCGCCAGTACTTCTTCAACGGGTCAAGAGGTGCTACAAGCTGTCCCATTTAAGTAGCTGCAGTCAGTTTCACGGTTACTTCCAACTTTGCTGAAGCCCTGTTTAAGTTCTACTTCCAGAGTATTCCTCCGCCTCGTGCTCAGAAAACCTAACCGAACATTTTAAAATCACACCAAAGGATGCCGCGCTGGTGTAGCGGTTAGACTACTCGCCTTCCGCCTGGGCGAACTGGGTTCGATTTCCGGCGGGTTCGCGCCCGAGTTATTGAATGAGGGAATCGTGCCTGTGGATGCCGCTAGTCGGCGGGTTTCCTCGGTGAGTTCCCGTTTCCCCCGCCCTTCAGCCCGACGTTGCTCCATACCTCACCTCGGCGTTGAGCCGCCCACCCCTCACCGGCACTTTTTTTTTAACCGACTCACTGGGCAACATGTGTCCTGTGAAGTTGGTGACGCCAACGTTAAAGTAGTTCCATGTATAAATGTTGAATTAGAAATATTATGTAAACATTCGTGAACACAGAAACGGCTAATTTTGCTTTCTACTTTATTCAACCCAAATAAGTAAAAGAATATGAAAACGTGTAAAACATGTACATGTCTAATGATTCCACAGTTTTACTTCACCGATGTTTGAATAAAGTAATCGGGCCTGTGGTAATGTTAGTTTTATAAGTGTCGGTAGAGTACACATTCTTCATTGAAATAGATACCAAGCAGGGTTTTCGAAAGTGCTGCGTTTACCGCAAACAACCTACAACTATGAAAGTAAACACATGTTCAGTCTAGTCGAGCGTTGTACTGCCAATACACCGCGCGCATTGGAAACATTGTTTTGCTGACTTCCAACATTACTCAGACGGATGTTTTTCAGAGACCGCTGTGCCTCAAAATATGCTGACCGGATTCGCGCGAAACTACGATAGGGGACTGCATTGGACTTTGCCACGGTGTCGTGTCCGATAAAATGGCAGGATCGCTGCTTTAAAGTCCCGTCGCTACAGCGGTACGACACGCGACGGGATCACAGCAAGCGAGTTCACAGCTTTGTGCATGGAGATGATATTGCTCTACATGCATCGCCCGTTGCACTAGATCGAATTTTGACACACACACACACACACAAACACAACTATCACTAGGCGGAAGCTTTAAGTAAAGAAGTTCCAAGTTTTGGCGTAATGCGAGTGAAATGTTAAAATTTGTAGCATTTCAAGTAGGTCTACTTTTTTTACTGTTCAGATTAAAGTACGAATTGATACATGTTTAGTAATACATTTATGGTCTTCGCGTTTGCACTTAACTGACGCATGGATAAAGTGATTAGGCTCACAGCAATAGCCGAAAAGTAGATATTTAGGCTTGGCCTCAAACGCCATGTTGAACTACTGGTTTCTAACCTATTCCAGTTGTTTAACGAAATATAATTTGAAATAACAATCATACCGGTCTGTCAATATACGTTCTAAACTTTTGTCGAGTAATTAGAACGTTTTTAGTACAGCATACTTTTTTTTAAATATAAATATATTCCCGCCGTTTCACAAACGTGTAAATAATATTTGACAACTCAATTTGAAGACATTTGTAAAATGTAAATGTACTATAGTAAAAAGTGTTTACTTATTTCACATAAAAGAAATTTATGGCACATAAATGGAAAAGTCAAAATGGCGGATAAACTCGAGCCTTAAGGAGTTTACACAATTGGAAATTTTAGCAGCAAGCAGTGGTATTTGGCAGCGAGACGTAACAACACAAAAAAATTAGAATACACAACATATATTTTATTTTATTTCACTATTGCTAAAAAAAAATATTGTGGAAAGATAAATGCAAACAAGTAAACTGCTATTTCCATTCTAGTTAGAAACAACACGCCTAAAAGACGTGTTTTACTGTGTATTTGATTTTAGTTAAGGTGCTTCTCACTATAGGTCGTTCGCGGTAAAATGAGCACTTATGAAAGCCTACTTGTATTCACATTGCATATTCTTCTATCATATGTGAATTTAACATTGCCATGGCTTGTTCGGTACATACATGCATCGCACTAAGGAAAATTGTGGAATAATTACAAAAGTAAATATTTTACGTAGTCGCCAATTCTTATACTTCATGCATTAAAAAAAAAAAAACATAAAGCAAAAGAAGAAATTTTAGTACTCACATACTCACAGGGGTTGTTCCTTACATAATTTGTAGCAAAATATGTGATATAGGCTAAATGTGGGTTCGATTCCCAATATTCACACAATAATTCGACAAACTGTAAATGCCTAGATTACCAGAGGACTGAAGAAACACGCGAGGAACTACTTGCGCGTATCATGCATGCCGTTACAAAATTCAAAGACAGCCGTGTGCAGCTACGTAGTGCAACGTGTGCAGTTCATAAGCGTACGGCCAAGAGAATGGAAGTAGACGGAAACATTTTCGAACAAATTTTGTAAGCTTGTTAGGACGCCGTTGTGATGCTCCTCTGTAAACAATGAGGTCTGATAATACATCACTTTATTCACTTCTTAAAGGGTTATTATTTTATTTGCCATTTTAAAAATGTTTGTAATCACTCTGTAAATATTGGGTTTATGATTCACATGTCTATGCCATATTTTGATTAAAATTATGTAAGGAATAAGCACCGATGAGTGTATCATCCTATATAACTACTTTACCTTCGTCCTTATAGGCTGTTCACGGTAAAACGAGCACTTTTGAAAGCCGTGTTTAAGATCTACTTGTATACAGTTTATGTGTTCTTCTGCCTTATGTAAAATTAACTGCCATGGGCCTCATCATTGCATTCATGCGTCGGTCAAGTGAAACTGTGAAATTTTTAGAAAAGTACATTTGTACAAATATACTCATTTTTACACGTCGATGCATTAACAATCACAGAAAGCGAGATAAATAATTTTAGCTATTACAAATGGTTACCCAACACTTTTTGTTCGACGCTAATATATGGAACTACCCTTCCCCTCCATCGTTACCAACTTTACTGGACAAATGGCACTCATTGCGCCCGTTCAAATATATGCAGTAGCGGCAGTGACTTTTATCTAAGGTTGGTTTCAAAAGTGATCACTCTATCGTGAACAGCCCTTATCAAATCATATTGCTTTCTAAAACATGGCTTTCCAGAAGTGTTCACTTCGCAATGAGCAGATCACAGACGACGGCGCGCGGGCTAAAACTCTTCCACCCTCCACACCAGAATTTTTTCTCTCATTCAGCTCATTGACCTGCCGGCGGCTTGGGAGCGCGCGCGACGGCCTGGGAGAGAGACGATTCCCCGCACGCGGACCCTGGAGCTTCGCCGCCGAGGGTTGGTGTCAAGGGAAGCTGCGCCAAGGGGCGCTCGGCCGTTTCCGCCGCCGTTCGGCTCCGCTCGTTCCTGGGGGCCTGCTCTCTCCGGGAGCAGGCGATACGCGTGCGCGCAGCCGGCCCAAGTCAGTAGCCGCCGCGCCGAGCAGCGAACAGGTTTGAGAGTGTTGATGCCCGTCGGCCGAACCTCCGCGCGTCGTTACGTGTGGAGAAGGAGTGAGATATCCCGTGTTCGTGACGTTCGTACACGGAGCTGAAAGGAATAAACTGGTGTACATAAACTTCCCTGCGAAAGTTTGTCAACTTACCCATGTGCAATATGAACCATCGTCTGGGAATAACAAACGTGTAAACTAGATCAAGATTCAGTAGCGCACAACTGCGGATTTGAGTGTCCAGTTTGTTTTTATTTGTTTTGTTCCTATGGCACATGTGAGAGTTAATCCAGAATAAGGCGAAAGGTTTTCAAAAGCGTGTCACCTGAAGTTTATGTGTGTCGGCCGTGCTCAAAATGTGATGCAGTGACGAATGTAAAATAAGCTGTGTGCAGAGGACGTTTTTGTGTAATGACCGCATCGTCTGGCTGGCGCCTTCCTACGCCGCTGTCGAGGGTGCAAGGGTGACGGACGCTTGTCATCTGCAGTGCCAGTGTCGTGAAAGGCGCGAGGATATGCCGACTTGGTCCTTTCTGCGTGTGCCCAGGAAAATGAGTGGCCATGGAAACGCCAGAGCAGCGGCGTGGATTCTCGTCGCCTTCTGTCTCGTCCAGGTGGCCAGTGGGAAGATCATGGACGAGGAAACAGGTAGGGAACTGATTTTTTTTTTTGCGGTCAGTTCCGCGCCGACTTGATCGCACGTAGCGACTTGTCTCCTGGTTAGTGATGCATTAATTATTTTAAAGTGCAGCGGGAGAGAAAATTTACAAAACCTGCATGAAATAAATATAAAGCGAATTTCTTAACTTTGAGAAAATGCGATAATGTTTGAAAAAAAAAAAACTGCCGTAATCAGATACAAAATTCATGAATATACATATTGACACATTCGGTTGAATACGTTGACATAATTGCTACAAAATGTATATGTACATATATTTTTGTATATGTACATGTGAAAAACGCACATGTTTTAATCTTGTCGAGTGATACCAATAGCCAAGAAAAGAAATTGTATGGATGTTTCCAACAATCAATACTCGCGGTTATGCGCCGTTCTATTTTGGAGATTGTTCTCCTTTTCAGAAAGTCTTTGCCGTGGCACGCGGAGAGATTTTTAAATTTAGTGCGTTATAAATAACTGCACGTGAACGTATACTTGCCAATTCCTGGAAAAGTGTTCCGTATTATTCCTTTGTTGTAAATTGGCTTCTGGGTAACACAGATCGCAATAAACTTAGCTAGATATCGTTTTTTTTTTTGCCCCGTCTTTTTCTGGCAACGTTACGGGAACGAGTAGGTACTTGGATCCAGTGCTAACGAAGCGCCAACTCGTACGTGTCCAGAGTTCGAATCACCGCCGACTTACAAAGCGGTTCCCGTTCTTATCGCTGGAGACTTGCAAAATTCGCGATATTATTTGATATCGAGCTACACTTAGACCTCCAATGTTTACATGTGCGCTACTCGTGATTTTATTGGCTACTGGAAACTCCTCGGCGTCATTAAAATGACTGATCGCTTTATTGCAGATTAGTTGCTCAAACATTCAGCCATAACTAGGCTGAGAGCGTCCTTGGGACGCACCACACAAGTTGTCGGCCAATGGCACAAGTCAAAAGGGCATGCATCATCTTCGGGATTAGTCTTCATCAACTGCGCACACGAGATATTATTTTGGGACGACCTGAACCTGTATTTCTGAACTGGCCACTCTGCACGACAAGAAATACAACTTTTCTCAATGTAAAATATATTTTAATTCCATGTACAAACTCAGAGGAAACTTGTTAAAAATTATTGTTTCAGTTTTCAGTACGTAATTTTCAATTTAACAAAATTTGTCAGTATTAATTTTTAATTAATTCAAGTCCTACATATAAGATATGTTTTCAAAGAACTAGGCTAGCGGTCTACAATAAGATATAAAATGTTATTACAAACTGATCCAGTGTACCACCACTGTTTAATCATGATGTCCCTGCTGATTTAAAATAGAGAGGGGACCGCTCCCTCTCTTATAAATCTCGGTGCATGTGGGGGTAGGCAACCAATCTCTCTTGTCACATATCTCCTGACTCACCCTATGGTAGCGTGCGCAGCAGAAAGCCATCGCACAGTCGACACTATCAAAGGACGAACTTTACAATTGAGTTGACGTGGCGATTGCGAGGCAAAGCTTCAGAGAGGAATCGAAACAGGCGACATTCTCGCAATCTGTGTGTTAGCTACGGTGTAAAGGCAGTTGCGTGAGGCGGAAACAGCTAGCCGTAAACAGCCCTGACGCAGACGTCTGGCGTAACGCATCTCGCCGAGATGGGCTTGTAAGGTCGCCCGGGTAAACGGAACTTCTTCTAGTCTATTCACGGTTTCTTCGCACTGTTTTGATGAAAAGTTACCCCTGTGACATGATTGGTTGTTTCCTAGACGACATGTATCACTAGTGTTTATTTACTTTTGTTAGCATAAAACTATCGTATTTTTTGTTAAATTGCAATTTAACTTTTATCATACTATAAATTATATTATTTCATTTATAGTTAATATGAATTTTAAAAATTTGAAAGTAGGTGTGTTGTTGGTAATGACTAGTAAGAAATAGTTCTTATGCGAAATTTCATTACACTGAGTGCGCACGAATGCGGTGCGTTGTCCCTTTGGTGAAATTTTCTAGACTCGGTTAAGCTTTGTTTGCACGAGGCGGAGGAATATCCTAGAAATAGAACTTTAGGTGGACTTCAGAAAAGTTGGAAGTCGCTATTAATGTACTATCTATGCTGTTACCGTTCGATCTCAACAAGGAGGCTAGCAATTTATTTGATATATTATCCTATATAACTCGGAACCTAGAAACTATACGAAATTCAATACGATTAAACAAACCGACGAAACAAAAGTAACACTATAAGTAAAAACCCGACGAGATTTTTTTTTTACAACTTAGGCCCGAACGGCTAACGTCTCTGCATAACCCACATCGACTTATAACACTCTAATTTCATTCACAATAACAAAAATACTCAACACTAATGGCACTAATATCAATGTGCAATCACGGTTACACATTCTCAGGCTCTTCACTCACGATTTACTATCAATAAAACTGTTTACATACCTACATGTTCCCCATACATCGCATAGGTAAATTAATTACAGAATTATATTGTTCTTTACACTATACAAAGATGACATACAGGACTGTCAAATTATGGCAATTTTTTTATAGAACTATACAATCTGGCAGCCCTGGGACTCGGCCTGTAAGAACAAGCAACTGCAATGCGCGCAGCGAAGTTGGTATCAACGATAAGTAGTTCTGTGTCTCAAACGCTGAATCAAAATGCGCAAGGTCAACATTTGTGATTACTGAAATGATATATGTAGGTTTTTTTTTTTTCCAATGCATTTAAGTATGGAAATTAGCATGTTAGTTAATATTTACTTTTCTAATAATTTTATAGTTTCATTTGACCAACGCATGGATAAAGTGATGCAGGCATACAGCAATATTAATTTTACAAGTAGCGGAATAATAAACAATGCGCATAGAAGTGTTGAGATCTCCGCGAACATCCTTGTACAAGGCACGCCAGGCAAGTTCTAAACGAACAGTCGCTGCTCGGTTTACCATCTGCAGCGTGTACACGCAATAGCAGCTTATGATTTCCGGTCGACTTCACTGTTTGGTTTCCGCTCCGGCGCACTTATGAGCTCGGTCTCCTCTCTCATCGTTACACGGATGGCCGAAGTTTCGTTCACAGGCGGATGAGTTTCTGCAGTTGCATCCGCACATCAGGATGCGCGGAGAACGTTCTTGCCTGCACCGTTTTTTCTCTTCTTTTTTTTTTTAACGGAGAAGCGCGTGGGCTATAAGGGTTACACTGGCACGCGCCACAAGAGCGCCATCGCCTCTACGCGCAAGGCTCTGAACTGGCGTGGAATGTTCTCGTAGTGCAAACGCTGTTCACGATAAAGTGAGCATTTTAGAAATGAACCATAAACAATTTCACTGCCCCTGCATGCATATATTTTAATAGGCGCACTGAGTGGCATTCGCCCAGTAAAGTTGGTAACGACGGGTGGAAAATAGTTCCATATCTTACATCGAATTAAAAGTGCCAGATAATCATTTGTGATAACATAGAATTATTGATTTCCATTTCTGGTTTTTTAATGCATCGAAGTGTAAAAGTGAACAGATTTGTAAAGTATTTACTTTCTTAATAATTCCACAGTTTCGCCTGGCCGACGCATGAATAAAGTGATGAAGTCCATTGCAATGTTAATTTTACATAGAGCGGAAGAATACACAAAATGCATACAAGAAGATCTCAAGCAGTGTTTGAAAAGTGATCATGTTACCGTGAACAGCCTATAACTATGGCTCTTACAGCGGTGACCATTTATCATTTTATTGACGAGAAGTCTGTAGAAAAGTTCAATAGAGGCTCCTATCGCGGTTTGATTCGTGTCCGGTTTGAATGTTTTAAGACACGGTGGTCTGGAAAAGCCGTTCTTAACTATATCGGAGTGCTCGAAAATAACATTTACAGCATGCGTGGTAACTTCAAAGCCAATTTCTTTGATGTCTTTTCGTAGGGAAACTCGCTGGAGGCGCGTGTAAAGGTTTCGTCGAAAAAATCAACATTCTAAACACTACAACATAGTTGCGCCTGGCAAAATTCTGCGGCGAAAGCATTGCTTCCAACTTGCTACACGCGAAACGCGCTACGTACTCCAGCAGAGAGAATAACTAGTAATCGGCTGGTGCACAGTTCACTTCCGCCGTGTGTTTGCTAACCGCGCAGAACTCATCAGTCGTGCTGGCAGGTGTTTATGCACGTCAATCTGTAAAGCTGGGGGCACGATAACCCGACGAGCACGATACGACACGTCAGAGCTTGACGGAATTTCGCATTATATTTTATTCAGTGTTCACAATACCACGACGAAACCTGCCCCGACAAGTGTGTTAGTTGGCTGTTGGAAAATTCGAAAACGGCCAGTTATCCTCTTAACATCCAATAGTTACTTTTTAAACTCACGATAAAGCAAATTATTATTTTGCTTTTAAAAGTGTTTGGATTTATACGGGAGAATAAATGTATTTAAAAATAAACCGGAACGTTATTTTGGCGGCAAGTTAATTTATTATTTAGAGGAAGGTGGGGGAACCGTGCGCACCTAAGCGAGATCGGCAGTAAAGGTTAAGTAATTGTATTTAGCATACATGTGATTTTATGAAAGTGAACATTTTTTATCCTTATTTCATTGTGTTAAAACACGTTTCGTCCAAACAGGAATACAATTATACGATAATGCAAAAAGTACAAACATGCATTTGCGCATGATTCCCCATCCTATGGGGTAATGATGCGCAGGGGTTGGGTAATGGTGCGCAGTAAAATCCAAGTTTGGGATTGGGATGGGGAAAAGAAAATTATTTAAGAAAGTAATAGGTTAGTGCAAAGGCAACTCGCCTATTGATTTTATATAGGCCCCACTATAAATATAAGAAATATCAAACAAGTTCTAAACATTTTAAGCCACTAAAATATTGTTCCTTTTTTAGTCCATTTTGCAGATGCACAATAATCGCACACATAATCATTAGGGGTATCCGCACCAGTGCACGAAGAACACAACGCACAATTCTTTGTCCCTCCCTATTTCTCCACAGATACAACATAATTCATTAGGTTGTTTGCTAGGTATGGGTAAAACACTGCAATACATTTCATCCAGTTCATCATCACCATCATCACAGAGGTAGGAAACATCTTCAGACGCGTCAGATCACACTGGTGTTGTTTGCTTCTTCGGTTGTTTTTCTTCCACTTCCTTTCTTTCCTGTCAATGATTGGTCAATGCCCCTTCGAACATTACTTGTAGGTTATCCTTTCTTCTTTGCTTTCTTTTCTTCCATCCTTCATTTCTTTCTTTTCTTGTGCTTCATCTAATTTTCGTTTCACTGGTGCGCTTGTCAGTATTTTCTGAATGTTGTTTTTATGTGACTTTTTTCCTAGTTGTCTTTTTTGACTTTTATGATCTGCGTTGTTTGAAATAGGAGACATATGAGCCAGGAATGTGTTGCTTGTAGATCCCGATGGTTCGGAATCTTGAACAGGGTGTTCATCTGGCTGTCTATCGCGCCCAACACATGTTGATGATCCAGCTTCATTGCCTGAATCATGGGTAGGTGCAAGAGGTGGTGAGATTTCGGAGTTTCAGGCTCAGCACTACCTTCAACTGTGACAGTCCTTACTTGGTTGGCAGGAACAAAATCGTCTTCATTAAACTTACCGGGGTTTGGTGGGAATATTTAGCAGAGTAAAAACCTGCAACTGCCTTTTCCATTGTGGCTACTTTCATAAATACCTTGTTTAAGAGCTCTGCTACGTCATATGCAGTGATTTTTTCATGACCTGATGTAGTTAGGTAAATGTCATATTCCCTGTGAAGAGTGCCATTTCGAGGGCCGAAAAAAGTCAAATCCAATGGCTGAAGGTGATGTCACGTGTGGGGTGGAAGTGACACCATATGAATGAAGTTTGTTTTGCAGAAGTCGTAGATCTCAACAGAAATATGGCTGCTATGAGTATCAAGAATGAGGAGAATCGGATCACTTTCAGTAGGCTCGGCATGTTTTGTGAAATTGTTCAACCACTCAAGAAAAAGTTCCCCATTTATCCACCTTTTTTTTTCGAACATTTGTAGGTTGCACCAATAGGTCGATTTTTTTTTAAGTGTAGGAGTCATTATTTCCCGGGGATATATTAGTATTGACGGGATGTAGTTCCCAGAAGCACTCAGAAAAAAACAGCTGTTATAGTGCGACCTCTTTCAGCAGAAATATCAGCCCCTACTATTTTGGCTCCTTTAGGCGCATAAACTTTTGGGCATTTATTTTGAATAATTTAAAGTCCCGTCTTATCAACATTAAATATTCTACTCTGTTCGAACTTGAATGTGTCCATAACCTTCTGAAGGTTAGAGTAGAATAGACCTACTTCCGCAGCATTAAACGACGCAATTCTATTTAAGCTAGTTCCTTATGGTTGTCTCAGTATTACCTCAGGATTTCTCTTTAGAGATACATAAAGCCAATCCTTCCCAGATAAACCTTTCTGTTTATTAAAATTATGAGAGATGTTTTTCTCTTCAGCATACCTAAATACCAAGCGCCTGAGTTCTGTTGGTGTCACACCATAGAATAATTTGGCAAGTGTCAGGATATGTTCCTTCAACTCTGGCTCAACTTCTTTTGGGAACACAGCTTTTCGGCCTAAACGAGTTGGAACAGGCCATGTTTCCAAAAGTTTTTTTTTCTAAGAGTTGACTCCGGAATTCTATAGCGTCTCCCTACTTCACTTATTTTCCTACTCTCATATATAATCGCTTGCAAAGCTCTCTGTAAATTTTCTGTAGTGTATTAGTTAATGTTCGTCTTTCGGGAGTACTTTCTTGTCATCTGAGAACAAAAAAAAAAGTGAGAGCTTCGCATTAATGTCGTTTCTAATTGACTCGTATGAGGGGAGAATTGTGCGCACCTACTGCCTTACTGCGCACCATTACCCGAGTTATATTTTGGAACTAACATGCCCGTAACGCTAAAAAATGTTATGAGTTTAACAAGTGGCATGCTTGCAACCACACCAGTAAATTACTCACTTTAATAATATATTTAGTTAGAAGTATTAGAACAAGAACTGTACGCTCACCTTATTTCCTGGCAGTTAAAAGCAACATGAAACAGGACACTTTTCTTTCTCCACCTCTCACATTCGCAACTACAGAAATGGCGCGACCTTTCCTGTCTGGTACTTGGTGGGTTATCCATCGATAGAGCGCAGCACCAGCTGGGCTTAATAATATCCACGCATTTCCGAGAAACCAACGTGCGCACGATTCCCCTTCTCCTGCTACTGTAGGGAAATATGCACGAAATGTTGTTTTATAATGTTGTATTTACATTTTTTTTGCGCTCTTCGGCGAGCCCGACACGACAGAAAGTAGAAATATGACCTACTATTATAGGGCTCTCGAGGTGTGTTTGAAATCCGCAATTATGTTTTACGAAACCATTGAACGTGACTCCATTATACCAATGTACGAAAAGAAAACCTCCCTTCAGATGATATACGTATAATAATCTCAATACGTCATGCACATTATAAACGCCTACTTTTCCCGAGCCCTCCAACATAGCTGATAACAGCTTCTTCACACTTCTGTATCTCATAATATGCTGGTCGGAAACACGCGGAACTGTGATAGGGAACTGCATTGAACTTTAGTACAAACTTTCCACCAATAAAATGATAGGGTCACCGCTTAATGTCCCTTAGGAACACGTTGCACGTAGGAACCACTGCACGCCAGTTCAGCTATGTACGCGTAGGGGTAATATGGCACCATGTGCTCGTGTCAGTGTCGTCCTAATATATCCCGCGTTTCCCTGCCTCCAAGTAGGAGGCGACCTTAATGTTGAAGTGAAGCAACAGCCTATAGAGCACTGCACCCGACTATACAACGTGAATAACTCATATAAAATAATATAGACACCATTAAATTTGTCAAAAAAAGTGTGATATATGTTGTATATGAAAGAATAATGTATATAATTTGCAACATTACCAAATATTTTAGTCAAATATACTTTTTCAATGTAAAAAAAAAAATCGATTATAATAGTTGTATTTTTAACAAAATTAAAGCATATTTCCAATCTGGATACTTCAGAAAGTAGAATTTGAAAGAAAATCTACGTCGTAGAATATCGTCATAATGTTTACTACGATAGTGTGCAAGAAAATTGTAGTAATAATGTAGGAAATAATTGTTATAATTGATTTTATGTGCGTCCATTCGTCACAAACATTTATGGCTAAAACTGACGTAAATAAAGTTAATTGTGAAATTGATATGATACATTATTACTATGATTTTATTACACATGATCACAGCAAATATTATGACGATCTTTCTTGAAGAAAAGTTTCTTGTAAATTCTGCTTTCCGAAACCTCCAGAACGGAAATGCACTTAAATTGTGTTGAAAATGCGGACTCTATCGAGCCACCACGCTCCTCAGATCTGCCACTGCTTCATTTAATTATTACTTAACATCGTGGAACTAGGGTGTACATACGAGGCTCCGATGGATGCAAAATTTGTGTTCAGGGCTCGTCTTAATAATACCTTAACCAACATTCTCGATATACCTAAAATATTTGAGCGTGCCATATATTCAGCGCTCCTAGCTGCATTTTTGAGTCTTTATTTTCTTATACATAGATCTATGTCATAATAACCTGTTCATTCTAATTTTGCTCTTATTCGTTTAGTCAGTACAATTGCTTAACATTCTCTATTTCTCTCTTCTACTTACGGTTCGACTCACTCGGAATATTACTATTTCCAGAAATTTAAAACAAATATAAGTGTCGTGCGTATGAATATTTGTATGTATGTATATATATAATGATTCCTACAAAATATGTTTGCGACATTGGTTGCTCACGCTTATGATTACTTATATGCTAAACAGAAGACTAAATCAACTGGTTATTTTTTTTCATATCTCTAAGTAAAAACATAATATTACAACACAGTTTTATCATATCTCTATCACAAATATAAATGCACGCCATCTTCAAAGTGTAGAACCATTACTGTTTATTTTGCATATTTATATACGTACACGATTTTTATTAAACAAAATGTAGGACCGTAAATATTTTATAAATCACTGTGCACTATACATCTGTGTGTTCAGTTGCATGGAGGGGCTGTTATACAGCGGTATACGCTTTTGATATGTAAATATTATAATTTTCCTCCCGATATCAATGCTGTTTGATGACCTTTTTTTTATTTCCATAGGAAGAGAATAATTATTTTGCGGTATATATGAATGACGTACATATATTTATGGATATTTGAAGTTAAACTCTTCCTCCGAATCAAAACGACGAGTTTGTACGCGCATCCCAATAGAAAATGATAAAAAGAAACTCTAATGTGACTACCATTTACTGCAAGTCACTGATGACACATCAGGGAGTAATCAAACGTTCACAATGAAATTCCTGCGGCATTCCATCTGCGAGACTCTACAAGAGGGCGAGCAACCATTTTTACGCCGCTACTAATGTATCTACACGTTTACCTTTTTATGGAGCGAAGTGAACCTCTAACAAGCGAGAATGAACATACACACGCCACAGTGATAGTTGGCGCCTACGTTGTTTCTTCAGCTGCGTTTTTTTGGATAAAAGACCAGCATAAGGAAATGAGAGAATATATATATATATATATATATATATATATATATATATATATATATATATATATATATATATACATACGCTATACACTGTACATCTGAGGCTACACTGCAGGCATGTACTTGGTGATTTGCTCGTTGGAATTAATTGTGACTTGTTTCTACTGATCTAGTACTTGAGGACTTCCGACTTGCGTCTGCAAAGAAGCTGCTGCTTGATTTAAAAAGCTGGAGAGAATTAATCGCTCTCAGTAGGGTGTTTTCTTTCGCTAACACATTTTTGCAACTTTTCGCTGACAGAAATGCAGTGTTGAAGACTATACTGTCGTGCATATTTCTTGAGTGTATTGGTCTTTCTTTTTCTTTCCTTTAGCATAAAGCCTTGCGTCGCAAGGCAGAGTACAGCAGTTGCTCACTTTCGGCATTAGAAAAAGAACGACATAAATGCATAACTCAGGCAAAATTTGCGCTCACGGAACTGGAAACCCCGTTTTCGTTTTTGACACCCGAAAATTGTTTACTTCGATAAACGTGTTAAGCTTTAACTTATGTCACAAGCACTCTTGACCTTGCTTAATTCAGGAAGTTGCGTACTCTTGTACCTGAGGCGGGACCAGAATCCGTGACCCAGTTCGCCGCGCGCGCCACTCGAAGCAATTTTGTAACCACACAACCAGTATTCGCGTCTGGTGTGCTGGATTCAAATTGTATTTTGAAATTTAATTTAATCTTCAATACTCAATTTTATATCCCAGGTGTTCACAGCCTGTAGTACATTCGTGTTTACGTCATATTTTTTTGAAACACTGCTATAGTTCTACGTCCAGGATATTCCCCCGCCTCACGCATACAAAGATTAAGCGGGTCTAGAAAATTACACCAAACGGACAGCGCACCGTATTCGTGCACACTCACTGTAATATAATTTTACATTAGAACTATTTCTTACTTGGTATTACCAATTCACCTACATTCTTCCTATTTTTATTCATATTAATTATAAGTGTAACTTTCTAATTTATAGATAAAATACAAGTCAAACACCAAATTTAACAAATAATAAGGTACTATTTTTGTTAACACAAGTATTAAACGCTTGTGATACAATGCATACAGTATATAGGAAACAGCCAAAAGCATATAAAATGGGGTCATTTTTTAAAGGTTTTATTAAAAAAGTGTGAGGAAAACGCGGATAGACAATATGCATTAGATGTACATTTTCTATTTTTAATTTTACGGCCGACGATATTGGTAGACCCAAGACTCGTGAGCAGAGAGAAGGGGATCGGAAGGGTTTTCGACTTAAACATGCACCCTTTATTCTTGAAATATGATACATGCCTACCTGGCACGCACACTGCTTTTAAGAAAGTTTGAAAAGAAAACTCTTAACAGAAAGTCTTCAGAGTCAAGTTTCCATATTGAAAGAGATAGCCTTTCAGACAACCAAGACATTTCGCAAACATTAATAATACCGTGTCCGAATTCGTAGTTTGGTAATTTAGGATTTTGGGTGTTGGAAGTCGAAGGACGCTGAGTATACTTTTGTCCAGTTAAAGGAACTGTAGTACTGAATTTTTTGATGTTTCTTTGTTTCCTTGGCACCGAAAAGAAAAATTAAAATCACAAATCCTTTCTCTCTAAAAATGATAAAATCATTTTATTTACTCGTTCCCGTAAGCAGAACCTCCATTAAAAAAAAACTATTTTCACGAGTTTATGATTTTTCTTTTTACAATTACAGATTGAAATATAATTTCTATCACAAAGAAAATTAATAAAAACCAACAATATTACGCGTTTGTGATTCATCGATACGTTTTCCTTCTTTGTTTTTTGTTTGGGTTTTGCATAATTTGCTTTATAGAATACATTAAATTAAACGTAAACAACAGCAGACGCTTTTGCGGAGGTATTTGAGGATTCAGTGTGCTCCTCCAGCTAAGTAAATATCGACCCTAAATCCCCAAATATTTAGGGCATGAACTGAGTCACGTGATCTATTTCGTAACCTAAATAGTGGTCTGCTGGCGGTTTCGGACACATCTTAACTTGTTCACCAGAATGATCGAAATCAACATGTTCACGCTGATATATTTTAAGATATTCGACCGAAGTACGTACGGATCATGTACCTACATTTGCAATAAACATTCCATCAGAGAACGTCTGTGATTACCGTATGAGTCCAAGGGTGAATTCCGCCCGATGAAACGCCTGCACGCTTGTTCACTTCATCGGAGTGTAGTGAATTCTCAGTTTTTTCCCACTTTCTGAATCAAACATTTTATAAATCACTCATGTATGACGGGTTTAGTTGTTTCCAATATATGTCGTGTATCACAAGTGTTTAGTACCTACTTCTGTTAACATAAAATTTTCTAATTTTCGGTTATATAAAACTTTCACTTGTATGTTATCTGGAAATTATAATGTTTCATTAAAATCAACACGAATAAATCAAGTGAGAAAATAGGTGTGTTGGTAATTTCTATAGGCTACACACGGTAAAGTGAGCACTTTTGAAAGTCCTGCTTAAGATCTGCTTGTATGCACATTGTGTATGCTTCCGTCTTATGTATGACTAACATTATCATGGGCCTCATCACTTTATTCATGTGTCGGTCAAGTGAAACTTTGAAATTATTAGGAAAATAAATATTTTACAAATCTGTTCATTTTTACGCTTCGGTGCATAAAAAAAATTATCAGAAAGAGAAAGAAATAATTTAAATTTTCACAAATGTCACTCAGGGTGCCCGTTAAGAAATACAGTAAGCAGGAAGGAGCAGTTACTTTTTTTCCAATGTTAATTTCAAAAGTGTTTACTTTATCGTGGACAGTCTTTAGTAAGGAATATTATAAAACTGAGTGCGCACGAAAGCGGTGCGTTGTCCCTTTGGTATAATTTTCTACACTTAGCTTGTTTGTGTGAAGCGGAGGAATATACTGAAAGTATAACTTTATCATGGCTCCAGGAAAGTTGGAAGTGATGATGGGGCGACAGGTCATATGCGCCTTCATGTCACCTTTATCTCCAGCGTGCTTATGTCTCTACCTCAGATACGGGAAACAGATCCATCAGGAAGGGGGAGGGGGGTAGTCACGCAAATAAAATTTTAAACAAAATTAAAAGCTTCAAATCATTTACATGGAAAATAAATTCGTACGTAGTATACGAATATCCAGTCATCGAAAAATTTTCTCTTCTGAATTGTGGAACGGAAAAAAATGATGCTATTTTAGATTACAAAGTAATAATAATTTATTATTTTTAAACAGTTACACGAGATTTCTTCCCCCCCCCCCTGCTTTGGCAGTCGTGCAGCAGACTCGTTTCTATTCCACTGTGTTCGTTGACCGCTATTCTATGTCGACACTCCGAATAAAATTATGAAATTTTTCCGGTGAAGCAAAGTATATTGTGAGATTATATTAACATATGCATACACATAATATACATAATTGTAAGAAAAATTTGTAGATATTGTGGCAATAACTAGAAAACAGCGTCTCTAAAAGAGAAGAATTGATTAAAATATCCCCCCCCCCCCCCAAACCCAAATCGAGTCAGTTGAAAAGAACGGGAATTCTCCTTCACTCCTACAACTTTAGAATTTTACTAATTGGCGTGATTACTATAAAAAACATAAAATAACTTAATCCATTATGTGTTATGAAGGTAAGATACTAATTTTAGTTTTACGGGTTTGAGTACGTCAAATTATTTGTTTCGTATTTTATGTAGTTCTACATTTAGAACCCATAATAGGGATCTTTTCTGAAAGTGGTTGTTGCTAAGCTGTTTACGCAACGTGTGCCATTCGTTCTCTTATGTTGTTATTCCTAAATGCTAAGGTATATTAATTCCTCTTGTAAACATTTCTAAGTGTGTGTGTGTTGTATGCTCTGCAAATTTATAGGTAGTTAAACTAACATGCCGGCTTTTATAAACCACGATACGAGTCTGCGAAGTTTGGTTGCGCGTTTATGCTAGTTCTTACATTGTGAATCGAGTAATGTAAAGGGGGATGCCAGAAGGAAATCCGCCATCTGCTCCCCATGCAAAAACCATGCTGCGGGAATTGGACCTTGGTCTATATGGTATGAAGCCGGCTCATTACCAAGCCGAACGTCGCCTTCCGCTACCTGTTTCTACTAAGTCACGTGAGCAACGGGTGGCCCATTTAGTCGTCAGCGGAGATAAGAGTTTTCACAAGATACTAGGCGAGTGTAACATTTTTGACGGCGGAATATTTTTCAGGTTTTGAAAGGTAACGTGATGATTCACTTCGGGAGAGTTTTTTAAGGACGCCCATACGAGTGCACTCGCTCAGTAAACACGATGGTACTTCGCAATCACGCTTGAACTATATTCTAGAATGAGTGAGTGGAGAGATTTGGGCGGCTCTTAACGATCGATGTCTCGGGAGCCGATGAGGGTGAAGCGAGGTGAGAATGAAGCAGCGCCGGGCTGCAAGACGGGGGATACAGGAAAGAAAACCCGCATGCCAGAGTCATCGTCCGGGACGATTCCCAATTGCGAAAATGCAGGGATCAAACACGGTTTGCCTTGGTTGGAGGCGAGTAAACTACCACATAACCGCGACCGAAAATTCCAGAATGTTTATTGCATTTAGACTCCCTGTTTCAACTAATCAAAACAGGACCTGTCGCACACGCTCGTAGAAACGTTAGTAAGTTTTCCAGTTTTTAATGCAGACAAACTAAAGGCTGTTCACTATAAAGTGAGTTCTTTTGAAATCAACACTAGAAAAAAGTCACAGCACCTACCTCCATATATTTTAACGGGCGCAATGAGTGACTTGTGCCTAGTAAAGGTTGGTAACGATGAATGGGAGGTAGTTCCATATGTTAACGTCGAATGAAAAGTGTTATGTAACCATTTGTGACAACTCAAATTAATTCCCTACACTTTCTGTTTTTTTTTAAATTGCATCTAAGTGTAAAAATTACCAGATTTGTAAAATATTTCCTTTTCTAATAATTCCACCTTTTCACCTGACCGACCCGTGGAGAAAGTGATGAGACCCATGGTAATGATAATTTTACATAAGGCGGAAGAATACACAACGTACATACAAGTAGATCTTAAGCAGGGCTTCCAAAAGTGCTCATTTTACCGTGAATCGCCTATATCATTGAAATTTCTTGAACGAAACAAGCAATCGCCGTTTACGCGACATGCGGCCAGCGCCTGTACATAGGCAACCATGAAAAACAATTTGCTCCCTTGCCACTGCTGTGACGCCTGTGTGTGGGACAGTGGCAACCCATCCGACCGACAGGTGGCGCCGTGTGAAGCGTGCAGCACTGCCGTGGGTCAGTACGCCTTCGTGTCATGCAACTTGTCGTGCACGAGGCTGCGGAGACCCCTGCTTCGGTTACCGAAATTCTACTTCAATTTAAACATACTAAATTAACTCTGCGAACATTTTGTAACTAGGGTTTCTTGTTTCTGTTCGCCCGCAGATGCCGTGGTTTGAATTTCGACACGTAGTTTCTGAACATCTTGTGTATGTATATATATTTATGTATGTACGTATATACTTACATATATATGTTGTTCACGGTTAAACGAGTACTTTTGAAAGCCCTGCTTAAGATCTACTTGTATACACGTTGTGTATTCCCCCGCCTTCTGTAAAATTATTACTGCTATGTGCCTCATCACTTTATTCGTGCGTCGATCGAGTGGAACTGAAATTATTATAAAAGTAAATATTTCATTAATCTGCTCATTTCTACACTTCGATGTTTAAAAATGCAGAAAGCGAAAAAAATTATTTAAGGTATCACAAATGGTTACCTAACACATTGTAATTGACTTTAATATATGGAGATTCGTTCCCACCATCGTTACCAACCTTACTGGGCTCATGTCACTCAGTTTGCCCGTAAAATATATGCAAGTAGGAGCAGAGACTTTTTTCTAAGGTTGATTTGAAAAGTGGTCACTTTATTGCGAACAACTTTTATAAAGGTATATATATTATTAGTTTAGTTTTTTTTGTATTACTATTTTACGAGGCAACATTAACATTCAGTCTTTTATTTTGTTTGCTAGGTCTTTCTCTTTATTTTCGCATAATCGTCATGAGCGGATGCGTGTAATGGATACTGTTAGCATACACAATTTGGTTGAAATTGGTCGAACGGCATGGTAGTTACATAATAAACATAAAGTGTTTGTGTGTCCGCCATATTTAAAATCAGTGATTAATAAAGTTCAATAACATATTTGCCTGGCCTATCATAGTATTACCTACTACCATGGTGTTACTTGCATGCCGAATTTGACGAAAATTTGTTTAGTATTTTTCTAAATATTATGTAAAAACTTAGTTTATTCATGTGGTGATAATCTTCCAAATTGGCGGCCAAAAGAAGGCTTCATTTTAACACATTTATTGTTTATTATATATACTCCCAGCGTACAATTTTCAGTTGGAATTGATTTAATGGTTTCGAAGTATAGCATACTATGCTGAAAATATCTAAATGGCCGCCATTTAAAAAAAATAGTGTCTGAGATAATTGAAACCTAAGTTTACGTTTCAACTGCCGCAGTACTACGGGTTTGCCAAATTCAATAAGAATCTGTCAATTGCTTGCCGAGATATTACTCATAAACTTTATTAATTAATGTAGGGTTATGTTACAAAATTTGCAGACCAAAAAGGTTGTTGTTTGGCGTATATGATGCTTGTAACAGATAGTGCCAGCGTACAAAATTTGTTTGAATTTGGTCAAACGACGTGGTAGTTATACGAAATAAACCAAAAATATTTAGGTGGCACCTATTTTGAAAATAAGAGTCTAATAATGTTCAATTACTTATATTTACCTGGCCTTTTATAGTATTAATTACGTGCATGTTTGGCGAAAATGGGTTTAGTACTTACAGAGTATAATATAAAAGCTTTATTTTTCGTGTAGTGCTATCTTCCAAAATGGCGGACCATCAACAACATTCTCGTCTGAATTAAATGCTTACACCTGGCGCTATCAGTATGCGAAATTTGGTTTCAATCGGTTTCCAAGATGACGCATCGTAAATTTTAAAATGGTCGCAATTTTTAAAGTAAGTGCTCGGCGTGGCCGATAACTATTAAAGTCTGGTGTCCTTTCTTAGTACTAGGGGGTGGGAGTGACGACACACACGCACAGGCACACACACGCAGGCACACCAAAGCACACACATACAGAGACACGCACATACATATATAAACACATGCAGGAAAGTGATGTCATAACGCTTTCTTTCTTTCTTTCGGAAAGTATGCTAAAAACAAATGCACAAGAAAGTTACAATTGAACGTACAGTGCTACAGTAACCATTAACTGTACACGACGCGAGGTGATTATACCTTTTATACGGAGAAAGGACATGCTTTGGATTCTTCTGATCTTCCTGTTCATGTTAGTGGTGGAGCTGTTGATCCTGTAGTACTTCCTACCCAGTAGGTTCACTGTGCGCGACATAAATTTCACATGTTAGTTTCGAGAGGTTATCGAAAGCTGCTCGAGTACGCTATCCAGCACTACCGATTCGATGGTTAGACTTTTTTTATTTATTTATTTCACTAAACCTAGTTAGCAGTACAGCTATCCAGGATGTTCAATTCTATCACGACTACTACAATTTAACAAACAGTATATTAGTTATTCAGATTCACTTTTTTTTTTGTGGGAGGGCAACTGTTCGTGTGGGCGCCCGTAATCTAAGCTACAAGTTCTATTTCTATTCAAAAGCATCATTCACACTTCCTAGGAAGGTGGCGAGCTATTCTGCCTCGACTGAGACAGCTCCCCGACGGGTATCCTTTCGACCGCCCCCCCATTTCGCCGCCTCCGCCGAAGCAGACCAGGGACCGGGATTCCCACGAATCCGCCCGCGCAACCAGACGCCGTCGGGCCCGCACACAGCTCACTAGCCTTTCGGCCGGTCCGTCGTGGCACCCAACGGTCGAATGGCCCCGCGCACGAACCCGAAGGCCCCCAGCCCCCACCCTATCTGTACTATTCTATTTCGTTATTTTTGTTTTTTTCCCACGCCCGCCATTCTGCTCCAACCTAAGCATCGTCCAGGACATCCAAGTACCCATTCTGGACATCCAGGCCTTCGTTTCCCGCCGGACGAGGGAATGGAGCTCCGCTCCTACGCCCCCCCCCCCTTTTTTACACAGACATATACACAAACATCAACTAACATATTACCACAAATCACATCTTTCCCTCATCCCTCATTTAGATTTTCTTCTCCGCAGGTCCTTCCGTTCTTCTTTCATATTTTTCAGATCTTGTCTTTCTTCTTCTCTTTCTTGTTGCTTCTCCTCCTCTTTTTCTCTCTTCTGTTGTTATTCTACTTTCCTTCTCTGTTCTCCTCCCCATTTTCTTTCCTCTTCTTTATTTTCTTTTTCTTCTCTTTCTCCTTCTTCTTCTATTTTTCTCCATACTTCCTTCAATTCTTCTTGCATTCATTTCAGATCTTGTGTTCTTCTTTATAACTTTTTCGTGTTTGGAGCTTTTCAATTTTGCTTCCCCACTGATATTCTGCAAAACTTCAATATTTACTGAAAATTATGGTTTTTATCTAAAAGAGAGAGTTTTTTTTTTTAATTTTTATTTAATTTAAACGATAAAACACGAAACAAACACAAACACTCACTCAATTATTCCCTTAGTTCCAGAACACTCTCATCCGTTCCTTGACTACTCAGTTAAATCATCGTTCATTGTTTTTACCAAATAATATATTTTACTAATATATTCATTTATATTTCTACAATTTCCTTGTCATATATATTATTTTTTGTAATGGCAATTTGTCATTAAAAGGTTTTAATTTCTGTTCTAATTCTTTCCTTTCTTCTTTATACATGTCTCACAAGTACAGAATATGGTATACCGTCTGAGCTCCCTTTTCACATTGACAGCTGTCGTCTTTTATTTTATTTATTTTAGCTAAATATTCTTGAATTTGACAGTGTCCCGTATTACTTTCAACACACTAATATTTATATTGCTTTTATTTTCGTACCATTGTTGTATATTGTTTATATAATTTTTAGTATTTAGGCCGGTTTCTGTTGCGTCGTACTCTGTTTGCCAATTTATTTATAACACTTAGCTTAGAGATTTCTTTCTTTAATTATTTTAAACTAATAAGTTGATTTTTTTTTTCAATCCAAATATTATTGTGATCTGCTATCTTATTGTATGTATTTTCGTTGTACTCTATTTCGTCTAATTAATTTTTGATTTGATATATCATATTTCTATCTTTTATACCATAGTCTGTTGTGATGTCTTTACTAACAGTTATCGCGGATACATATGATGTTGTTGGTATTAAATTCATTTTTTATTGATACATATCTCTGTGATGCTCGTAGCATTCTTTTAATGTGTGTATTTTCAATTTTATTTTTGTAACAAATGCTAGCATATTGTATAATATTACGGTATAATGCCTGATATATTATTTTCTTATTATAATGTTTGACATTCCATACCATTTGTTTTAGTTTTAAAAATATATTTTTACTTTTTGGGTTATATATTTAACATATGGGACAAAACTTAATCTATTATCCAAAATAATGCGGAAGTATACTATTTCCTTTTTAACTTTTATTGTTTGTTTGTCATACTTTATAACTGGCGGTCTTTCATCTAATTTTCCTTTTAAAACTATGGCAACTGTTTTCTCTACTGATAATTTAAGTTATTTCTCTTTCATCCGTATTAGAATTTTATCCATTATTTTTTATGCCCGTTCTTCCAGTTTATTTCTTGTATTGCCTTCTATCAAAATTACACAATCGTCCGCGAATGCCACAATTTTTTAATCCTCATTATTGTTTTGTACTATGTAACCAATTATTAGTAAATTCCATAGACTTGGCCCTATTACTGATCCTTGTGGGCAGCCGCAATTTATTTCCCTTTTTAACGTTATCTGATTATACTGTACTATTATGTTCCGGTTATTCAAATAGTCCCATAACATTTATTTCCATTTTTTCCCCTATTGGTATTTTATTAATCTGTTCTTTGATGTGTTTCCGTGTCACTGTTGAAATTGCGTTGCTATGTCTATTGAAATGTCAATCAAATATTTTTTTGTACTCGATGCTATTAAATTTAATACCTCATTTATTGTCTGTTCGGTTGTTTTTTGTTTTTTTTTTTCGCTAAATCCAAGTTGGTGATCGTGAAGCGTTTTTTCTATTTCTGATTTATTTTTACTATATATTATCCTTTCGTATATTTTTCCCAATGTTGATAAGAGGAATATTGGCATATAGGATGAAACCTTTGTTTTTAGTTTATTCTTACTTTTGTATAAAATACTATCTTTCCTATTTTTCGGATATCTGCTTAATGTATAGCATTAATTTATAGTTTTGTTAGTATTGATTTAATTGTTTCCCAGCTTTTATTTATTACATCGATTGCTATCCGATCGATTCCCGCTGCTTTTTTTAACGCTGCATCTTTTTATTGCATTTTCAATATTTTCTTCTTTAATTTCTTCAGATTCTTCTTTCTCTCCTTCTTCCAAAGTATGTACTTCTATTTCTTCCGTTCCTTCAACATTGGGTAGTAGTTTGTCCATCATAACTTTTTATGTTTCCTTAAATGTTGTTATGTATTTTCTCCAATTTTTATGTTACTGGTGATTTTTTTCCTCGACTTCTTCCTTGCCAGTTTATCTACTAAATTCCATGGTCCCTTTCTCGCTTCTTCTTTATCAAATTCAATCAATTTGTTATTCATTATTAGACTGCTCGCCTCCCACATAAGCGAACCGGGTTCGATTCCCGGTGGGCTCTCTCTCGAATTTTCGAATGTGGGAATCGTGACGGACCATGCCACTGGTCAGCGGGTTTTCTCCGGGATCTCCCATTTTTCCCACCGTTTCATTCCGGTGCCGCTCCATACTCACATCGCTTCACCCTCGCAGACTCTCGAACACCTCGATGTTAAGAGCCGCCCAACTCTATTCACTCACACACACGACGTCTGCCATGCCACGAGTCCGTGCAGTCCCGTTTCATTTTCGGTCGTGGAATTGTGGTGGGATTTGCCCCATTTCTTGTAACCGTTGAGAAAGTCTTGGAAAAATGAGCTGGGCGTCCTTTACGTGGATCGGAGGGCCAATACAACCTACCAGCTGCCTTACTATCTCGACTTTTCTTGACCTAAATCAGCGCCATGTCTGCAAATTCCTGAAACGAGCACACTGTTTCACTCTGAACTACCCCGTGCACACACGAATCTGACTACCAACCACGTCTAAATTACCCACGTAACGGCATGTAATTCATTAACTTGGTTGCGTTTACTCTTTCCACCCGCACGTGATGTAAACATACGTGTTACGGGGGATAGCCTATCCCACGTACTGCTGCTTTGGAAAACTTGTTTGTGTCATAAATTACGACTCGAACATATCTACACCGATGTTTCGTATCTCATATTGATACTTTTCACCTTGTCCATTATCCCATCAATTTTACGACATCTTGGAAGCACCGTAAGCTATATACCTTATTATACAACACTTTTCTTAGAACTAGTTTTATACAACGTCTAATAATAGAAATTGGTGTTAACATATTGCGCTATATATTAATATTATATATTTATCTAAACTGCGCGGTATACGTAACTTTAGTAAATACGACAGAAAATGTTATCCTATATGATATATATGTGTGTGTATATATATATATACACACACACACACACACACACATATATATATATATATATATATATATATATATATATATATATATATATATATATATATATATATATATATATATAAAACTGCATAAGCAAAAATTTTGACATGTGACAACCTAATTTTAGATCAGTTGTAATAACCGAGGGCGGAAACCAAGCCATCCATGTGTTTGAAAACCTGTCGTTACTGCGAACTGAGAACGAAAAACCGGAGACACGAGGAAGAAGTTCGACCACGTAATTTCCTGCTATTTGGTGTTCGAAAAATTCCGCGATTCGCCGAATCTGAGTTTTGAAACGTGCGCCCCGGGAATGGAAGTTCGATTAGCAATGAACAGCTGTTCCAGCAGTGAAAATGAACGTTCGAACGGAACATACACTGTAAAATTTTTTTGTACTTTTACGAGAAATGTTCTTGGAAACCCAGTTGCCAAGAAAAACCTTTATTATAAAACTACAAAGAATTTTCTTCTAAAATCTGCAAAACATTTATTATTAGTATTACAAATCATGACCTTGTATTGCAATTGCCGTTAGTATATAAAGTGTATATAAAATTATTTTTTTCTTCTAGAAAACAAACAGATAATAACTAAAAAAATATTTAGGAATATAATGAACGGAAAAAAAAAATTACAGTTTGCCAGCGTGGGGACTAAATCCCACACCCCTTGTTCAACTAGCCGACACCTTTAACCACAAGACCAAATCGACGTACTAACTAGAGTATATTTTTACAATAAATATGACAGCAAGTGCGTACAACATATTAATGAAAAGAAAGACACGCCGTATTTGTGAGCACTTCCTTCAGTCATATTTTGCATTAAAATTATATTTTACTAGTAGGTATTGCCAACACACATACTTTCTCCCTGTTTTTATTTAATTATGTTAATTATTAATGAAGTATTGTTATATCTAAAAGTTCGACTTAAACAAAGATAAGGTACTTTTATATTAACAGATGTATCAAACACTTATGATAAATTATATTTTTAGGAAACGAGAGACATGTCATACATAGCGTGATTCATCAAAGTGTGAAGAAACCGTAAATATACTATATTTCTGCAGCTCAACTACACTTTAATTCCCCAGTAAGTGTAATGAATAGGTTATGATCAGAACTCAAGAAGAACATTTAAGGTTTAATTACAAATCATTAAAAATTCGTACAATGGCAACATTTAGTTTTCCAGTGGTTCTACTCTCAGGGCTACATAGGGGATAATTTGAGCATGTACTGTTGGAGAG
This sequence comes from Dryococelus australis, assembly GCA_029891345.1. NCBI lineage: Eukaryota > Metazoa > Arthropoda > Insecta > Phasmatodea > Phasmatidae > Dryococelus > Dryococelus australis. The sequence continues at coordinate 113,710,255 of CM057001.1, forward strand.
AATGCATACACATGAATACACTTACATACATATAGGCCCCATATATTTCGGAAAGTGCAACATGAATATGTTGGGAGTTACAGAAAATACAATCAAGCGCAAATTATTGCGATTCTGCGTATATTTATTGGGAGTTACAAAGCAACATTTCCAAGCCAGCCAAGCCTTCACAGTGTGCAAGCAATTCTGAACAGTTTATATCACCTTTAGTAAAGACTTGATATGTTAATTGATCGTACGCAGAGAGAGTTGCGCCATTGCCAAATACGTAATCACCGTTATCCTCCAAACCTATTAAGGATTCAAAACGAATTAAAAATCTAACCACATTTTTTAATAGCGTGATATTACTTACAATTAGTATTCAAATGACGTCGCTATGAAACCGGTTTCCATTTACGAACCTGTTTTTCTGCACACAAAAAATTAGCGAAAGTAAACATGAATTAAAAAATCAACATAATTATTATTGAAAGTAGATTATTTACTTCATACCGCATAATTGTGTAACTGCGTACAAATTTCACGCACAAAGAAGATAGCTGGAGCCGCGGTGGCGTAGTGGCTGGAGAGCTCGCTTCCCACCAATACTAACCCAGCTCGATCCCTGGCGGGGCCGCACAGATTCTTGCACGTGGGGATCGTGCCGGAGAATGACGTTGGTCAGTGGGTTTTCTCGGGGTTCTCCCGTTTCACCGCCCTTGTATTCTGGTTCGGCTCTGTATCCACCTCGCTTCATCCCCACCGGCTCTCAAGGCCTCGTTGTAAAGAAGCGCCCAAACCTCTTCTCTCCAAAGAAAGCTATTTTCCGCTGTAACCATCTGCAGCCTAGGTCATATCACCACAGGTGCAAAATTCATTTAAATACACCTCATAATACAAGATGACATAAAAAACTTTCTTGGCCATCAAATGTTCTTCCGTGTGAAGCGTCTTGATTATTGTGGATAGGTTCTTATACCAGGGAATTACAAACAGAAGCGAGATTAAACTATTCTTGAAAACTATCCATGAAAAGTGTAAATTTTCTTGATTTACAAACACGTACTCCGAAAGAGCTTATAGGTTTCAGATGTTTCTTGAACGCTAGAATGTACAACCAGCACATCATTCACAATATTATTATTTCTTCGTTTATCCGCCTATTTTCTATTCTTATATAGAGATCAGATGCAAAATATGTCTGAAATTAAAACTGCACGTTTGATATGTTTTTCATAATACCTTTGTATGTCCGATATTGGAGATGTGAGTAGTGTCCAGTTCTGCGCCCACGCGAGACGTTTGGAAAGCAATGCAATCTCTTAAAACACATTGCCATTCATTTAAGCTAACCGTTTTAAATTCGGTCCATGTGAACTCTTTACCTCTAAGAAATATATGTATAACTCAGATTAAGACGGCCAAAAGTGGTTAAATACTTTAAATCTCAACTCCAAAAAAAGTGATGCACACTTAACAGCACATTAACTAAGTGATCCAAAGTAGTTTTTGCTTGTGTGTGGGATATATCTCTTGCGTTTCCAAGCCAGCTATTTCTGTCTATAGGCTGTTCACGGTATAGTGAGTACTTTTGAAAGCTCTCTCATTTGGAATAATAGTCAATAAACATATTTTATTTTAGCCTTATAAATTAACTTCCGAAGACAGTGGAATATACACACTGTGTTTATTACTTACATGGCAGTGTTTATTTTAAAATGTGGTTAAATAAGCAAACATAGTTGAAAGGAAAATGTAACTAGGGTTTCAAAAATGCTCACTTTACCGTGAACAGCCTATAACGTAGATATTCGTAACAGTGCGCTGTCCTGTATTTGATACTGTCCGTTACTTCGACGAATTGTTCTACGTAACAGCGATTTCTGCAGAGTCACAATCGATTCCTCTGTCCAGGCACTATTTCATAGTGCAGTATTCTTATACACGCCAGTGAGTAACAGCTTGTTATCATTTTAGCCTGTGGTATTAAAAGTGCACGTATTACGTCACCGCCAGTAGTAATCTACGCTGGTGCAACGGTTGCCATTTGTTAGGAATGGTTGGCTATATGTTGGGCTGGAACACACACATTAATACAGTTTTGGCCCAACGTAATATCAAGGGCGAAAATTTGTTACCACGGAAATATTGTGAGATTACGTAGCTTCCTCCAGAAAGTTATGCAACTCCGCCAAAAAATTCTAGAGCATGTCGCAAGTGTACATAATGGTTGGTTGATGGTTTAATTGAAAGTTGATAACCATATGATAACCACGTAATTGTCATATATTACTCTGTTTGGCCAACGTTGTGCAACCAAGTTTTTATGTCAAAAAATTCTAGAACATGTCGCAAGTGTACCTAATGGTTGGTTGATGGTTTAATTGAAAGTTGATAACCATATAGTTCGTAATTGTCATATATTATTCTGTTTGGCCAACGTTGTGCAACCAAGTTTTTATGTCAAAATTTGGAACACGCGTTTGGAATGAAACCAAAGACCCTCTCTTATATTTGATAAAATATGACTACTTTTTAAGACCTGAAATACGTTCTCTTTAAATATGTTTGGTTAGTTATATCTTGCGTCAAAGTTCCGAGAAACAACAGTTTGTAAATAGTACATATTATGAAACTGGGCCAACATCGTGTAACCATTATCATTCCAACAATGTAAATTAGCATATTTCTGATTTAAAAACAGCAATAGTTTCGTATGTTTGTTTAAAAGCTATTATGTTTTTCAACACAAATCCATATCTTATTTAAAATTTATATTATTGGCCATATGTTAGTTAATTTTTGGATCAACGTTGTACAACCAACAACATGTCACTAATAGAAACTTATTACTTAAAAAGGGGTAAGTACTAATTCTGACAGCATATGAAGACTTTTTGCTTGCGTGTTGAGACAGCATCCTGAACATCTAAGTTTGTGATGGGTCCTTTTCGTTACTGTGGGTGAACATTGCGTTAAAAATAATAATTGTGCCAACGTAGGTATTAGCAATATGTTTAAACAAGATAAGAAGGGTACCTGTATTCCCTTTAATTTACTGTAGGTATTTTTAGCACGACTATTCTTCTTTAAAAGAAACGGCGTGCAGTTGGATGTGAGTTGGTTACTACATAGTTGAGAAATACGCATTTGCGATGATAGGTGTTCTTGTTTGACCAAATTTTCCATCTGCTGGCATGTGGTTGGTAAGGTTGGAAATACGTTGTGTGCAAATCCAAACATTTGGTGAATGTTCTGGAATATAAAAATTTTATTCCAACAAAAAATTAAAAAATATATTTATAGGAAGGACATAGTTTTAAAAAAAGTTTAGATTTATTTATGTATACGAATTTCTTCAACCAAAGGTAAAATATTTAAATCATTATGCTTAAATCATGTTTTACTGAAGTAAACATTCAAATAAATTTTGCCTTTTGAGATAACTCAAATTGAAGTTATTTATAAAAGAATTAAAGTGGGATTAAGCGGTACTTTTTTTTTCAGTTGAACTTTGGTTGGCATGCTGTTGTATGGTAGGTTGTACGATAAACTGGAATGAAATCTGGCATATGTTAATACTCATCAGTTTGTGTTACAATTTCACGTTTATGAAAGAAAAAAAATATTTTTTCAGCATTGATCATAATTTTATATACAGGCTGCTTTGATCCAAAAAAAGGCTTAAAATTGAAATGTGTGCAATACTATAAAGAGTGTACGACGTAACTGTAACCTATATTTCTTCCCTGTGTTGAGCTACAGTGGTGTAGTGGATAGCACACTGGATTCATATCTCAAAAGACGCAAGTTCGAGCATAACACCCACTCAGCACATTCTTCAGAATGCAGATTGTTTTTGAAGGGTCGTCTATATTGAAACTGGAAACAAATAATTGACACTGGTTAGTGGAGAAATTCTGTAAAATATTTACTAGTTTTTAAATTGTATCAAAAACACCACTAATAGACGTTGTTTATTGGTCAGTGTTACGTACATAAAAACACATCATGCAAGCACATTACAAATTACGTAAAATGCCAGTACACCTTACGTTGGTAAATAGCTGGTCAATGGTTGGTAAATGCTGTTAACGATAAAGTATGCGCTATTGAAATCACCCTTAGAAAGAAAAGTCACTGCTCCTGCCTGCATATATTTTAAGGGACACACCGAGTGACATGCGCCCAGTAAAGTTGGGTAATGATGGATGGAAAGTAGTTCCACATCTTAAAGTCGAATAAAAAGTGTTAGGTAACCATTTGTGATGTCTTAAATTATTTATTTCGCTTACTGTTTTCCACAGTTTCGCATGACCGACGCATGAATAAATCGGCGAGGCCCATGTCAATGTTGATTTTGCATAAGGCGGAATAATACACAACACGCATGCAAGTAGATCTTAAGAAGGGCTTTCAAAATTGCTCATTTTACAGTGAACAGCTTATATAAAACAAATAACATGATTTTGGGGGTAGCGTAGGTCCGAGTAATATTTTGATGTTCAGCCAACATTATTTTTACAATATTGGCCCAACCAAAAGTTGATGCTCAGGTTAATGCGTTCCCACTCTCCTGTGACTGTAATTAATACGCTATAAAATAGTGCAGAATATAATCATGTAGCAAAATATATTAATAATTGATGCAGTTCACAACTTTTTTACTTTGCAAATTACTGCTGCCAGTCCCGCGAAGAACCAGAGGCGTGTTTCATCAGTTCTGGAACTCAAAAGAAGGTCATGAACTCCAAGTACTACAGTCAGTTTATATTATACCTGGTATTTTTTTTGTGCTGGCTGAAAAGGGGGTTTCCCTGTCCAACCATCAAAATTTTGGTTTTTTTTTTTGTGATTCCCCGAAATCACTCCCGGCGAATGCCAGGACAGTTCTGCACTACACCCGATTGCCAGTTCCTTCGACATCCCTGCTTCTTTGAGCAAACTGCGTGGTCTGTAATGATCTCGGTGTCGAAGAGACGTTGAGACCCTACCGAAAGTAATTTCCCCACAATAGCGTTTAACTGACTGATGTCGAGCAATGATTAAAACTTCGCCTGGAAAAGTTACCCTGAAAGGCGTACGTCGCCTATTTCTGGGTAGCGTGCGTAAGGCACTTACACAATAGAAAACTTTTAACATTACATAATACATTTGTAAAGTCAGAGTTCAGGCATCTGAAAATCGGTTCTGCGAGCTTCGTAAAAATATGTATCTCGTTATTTAAATCATTATCATATTATCCAGGAATTCATTTTACGTACTTTTTAAAATAGGCTTAAAATTTATATTAAAAGTTTATTTCAAAACCAAAACTGACTTGTTTACTTCATTCAAAAAGGAAAAATTAATTTATTTCCTCTTCACATTATTATTGTTTGTCATTTAATTTATTTTAAGGCGAACTTTGTTTAATATGCCGAGATTAAAATCGCTCTACAATAAAATAACACACTTTCCACATGACCTCTGTTAGATTCTCGGGCAAAATGGCTGCTTTACTTTGATTTTAAATTCCAATTTTTCGAAATCGTGAAGTCGAGACTGCTTGAGTTTACCTTTTGACAGTTCCGCTGGGTCAAGTTTCATAAGGAACCAACATGTCGGAGAGCGAACGTAAAGTCATATCGTAAAGTATAATCATAAAATATTTCAAGGGCATGTGGTGCCGGCAGCCTTGACGGCGACTTGTACCCGGGTTTTCGCTCTTCCAGGATGGCGACGCCGTCGGGAGACGCGAGTCATCCTGACCCGGTCAGCGGAGTGTGACCTCCTCTCGTCTGCAGACAGACCTTGGAAATACAACCCCGCGCCTCTTTCTCCGTGGCCACGGACCGCGAGAGGCCCCTCCCTCCTTCCTTGTTCCGCCACGACGTCTCCACCCTACCTACCAGGCGCCGTCGTATTTATCTGCGACAAGACAAGAGTCGCGTGACGCAGCGGTGAGCCACTGTACTCGCGCTCGGTAGGGCCTGCACCGTAAGAAATAATTCGGAAGTTTAGAAAGCGAGAATGGTAATTTTTGCCCCTACACGTTCGTTTGCTCAGGAAACAGTCAAATACGTACGGAAGTTACCAACTTTGCATAGTAGCGACGCCCAACATTCGTATATCTGCAGTTTTATCTCTGGTATAATTTACCTACAGTTTGTGTGTCAAAAACTAACATTACATTCTAGGAAGTTTAACAGAAACATTTTAACAGTGTAGTCGCGATTCTTGATCCCGCCGAGGCCGCGGCATCGTAATAGTTAAAACTACTCGCCTCCCAACCTTGGCGAACCGGGTTCGACTCCCGGATTTTCGCAAGTGGGAATCGCGCCGGAAGATGCCGCTGGTTGGCGGGTTTTCTCGGGCAACTCTCGTTTCTACCCCGCCCTTGCGTTCCGGCGCTGCTCCAAACTCACCTCGCTTCACTCAAGACCTCGATCTTAAGAGGAGTATGTACCTGCGCATCCAAGGTCTAGAAACTAGGGAGCGATATGGGCGACAGTTACACGCACGCCTAGTGCCCCATCGCTCCTACGCGCAAGGCGTGCAGTGTTTCCGTCGTGGCGCTGTACTGTGCAAACTACACTGTAACATAGAGGGGTTTTACTACACGCGATGAAAGACCACAGATTAAACTACGTACGTATCTTTGTCTCTTGCCGCTTAAGGAAACTGCATAAGCAAGTTTTAAAAATGCGATTATTTGATCATTTTCACGAATTCTTTTTCTCCAGGAATACACTTAATATGACTAAAGTAAAAAAATAAATAAATAGGGCTATATATATATATTATATATATATATATTTAGTCATGTTTCCAGAACGTTTATTTACCGATATACGCGTTTACGCGCAAACAATGATTTCGAAGATTTCACTCACTCAGAAGGGCCGAGGCGAGGTGAACATAGTGATATTAGCTGCTTCACAAACATCAGTTGGCGCGCGCTTCTTGCTGTTACCGAACACTGTAGACGGGATGTTTGTGGAACGGCGTGTGTTTGCTGCCGGGCCGTTCTGTAGTCTCTCAGCTACGTGACGGGCTACACGCTGGCTAGCGTGAGTGAACTCGCATGCCCAAACATATGTCGGGCACAACGCATACCTCCGAGGCAAGATATAGTACTCGCTCGGAGGTGAACTTTTGCGTATCTGGAAGTAGCAAAGCCGTTGTGGACATTCACCGTACTTTAAAGTTAGTTTCCTGCCCTGACACAAGACAGCGCGGAGATATCTTCCATATGCTTGCCTCCGGAAAAAAAAAAAAAAAAAAAAAAAAGCGGACAGAATCTAATGCTGTTCACAAGAAAGATATTTCCTACATTAACATTTTGTGTTTGGCTAGAAGCTTAGTTTACAGTCACTATGGTTCGTTCGTTCTTTAAATACTGATGAAGTTCCTTAATATGAGTCACTCCTAAACCCTCACTCATTATTTGGACGTATATTCTGTTTATAGGCTGTTCACGGTAAAGTGAGCACATTTGAGGCCCTAGGTACTTTTTCTTGTCAGCCGTTTTTTATGCTTTAACCTCCTTTCTAAATAAAACTTGCCACGTAAGTAATAAACACCTCGTGAATATTCCACTGCACTCGGAAGTTAAAGTCTGATGTTAAAATTAGATATATTTATTGACTATTATTACAAATGAGAAGTCTTTCAAAAGTGCTCACTTTACCGTGCATATCCCCTACAGTATCTACATGAAAGAAAATCAAGATTACTCTTTTTAAGGCAGTATTTGAAAATACATCCTAAAATACAGGATGGTTAAGGTTGTCAGAAGGTTTTCGGTGTGCCTGATTCTCCGAAATTTAAATTCAAGAACTGAATTTTAGCTAATTAATATTTCTCGATGGTATTTGCTTTATTGACAATATATGATTTTAAAAAACCATTACATACAACACAGCAATAGTTGATAGAGTATATTCGCTTCGAATCAAAAATTGTTTACTTTTTTCAAATGAAAAAGATTTAAAATTGTATGACAGATTTTCATTATTTTTTACTTTATAAATTTAAAAAAAAAAATTGTTATTTTAATCCAATTTCTGTTTCTTAAAAATAAAAGAATTGTTTAAAGAATGTTTTAATTGTTTAATATATGGAAACGTCAGTGTTATAAAGCTGTACATGGTAATTTCTTAATTTAAATGCATTTATTTTGACATAATTATTGGTTTTATGGTTTGTAATATAATAAATCACAAAAACAAATTAATCAGTAATTATTTCTGTGGTTGATAGTTTTCAGCATTCAAATATCTTGTTTATAAATCTAACCCCATCAAAATCAATTGAGTATTTGAAATACTCTTCTTGATTTTATCACTTTATTCATGCGTCGATCATGTGAAATTTTGAAGATATTAGGAAAGTAAATATTGTACCAATCTGCTTAATTATTCACTTCGGTGCATTAAAAATCAAAGAAAGCGACAGAAATAATGTAAGTTATCACAATTGATTACCCAGCACTTTTTTCGACTTTCATATATGGAACTACTTTCCCCTCCATCGTTACCAACTTTACTGGACACATGCCATTCATTGCGCCCATTAAAATATTTACAGGTAGGAGCGGTGACTTTTTTCTAAGGTTGATTTTAAAAGTGTTCACTTTATCGTGAACATCCTTTGGCAGAAAATACTCAATTAATTATACGCAAAAATATGTTAAACAACTCATAAAATGTCAATTTTCTACGATGGTACATTGTCAGTAACTACTGTGAATTGGAAGTTATGACGAGAAAACAAAGAAGTCCTGCAAAAGGGGTGAAAGCGAACCTTAAGGCTGTGAAGTAAAGCAACTGCCTATGGAGCATTGCACCCGACTGTACGACTCGTAAAATGTGGAGTACAGTCGTCATGAAATTTGTCGGAAAAGTACGATTTTTGCTGTATATGAAAGAAGAATGCATATATTTTGCGACATTATAGAATATTGTACTAAATTACACTTTTTAAATGTAAAAAAATTGATCAAATAAAAGAGTCCGTATTTTTAACAACATTTTAGCTCATATGGATGCTTCGGAAGCAAAATTTACAAAAAAGTCTTCTCCAAGAAAGATCGTCATAATGTTCACTGTGATCATGTGTAACAAAATCACAGTAATAATGTTTCAAAACAATTATTATAATTAACTTTGTTTATGTCTGTTTCAGCCATTAATGTTGTTTACAAATGGACGCACGTAAAATCAAATATAAAGATTATTTCCTACATTATTATTACAATTTTCTTACGTGCAATCACAGTACTCATTATGAAGATATTCCATGACGAAGATATTCTTGCAAATTCTATTTTTTGAAGCACCCAGAATGGAAATATGCTTAAATTTGGTTAAAAATACAGACTCTTTTAATCAATTAATTTTTTCCCTTTAAAAAGTATATTTTAGTTTTCTTTTATATACAGCACAAATCGCACTTTTCTGGCAAATGTTATGGTGTCTGTGCTAATTTGTTACGACTTACTCGCGTCGTACAGTCAGGTGCAGTGCTCCATAGGTAGCTGCTTTACTTCAACCTCGTAAGCGCGAGCGTCGGATCGTGAAAGCGGTCGCGCGGTGATCCAGTGCGTGTGTTTACACAGAGGCGCCGGCGGCGACAGGATAATTGCGGCGTGCCTTTGAATGTGCTGATATTCCCACGCCCTCGGGTTATCCGCGCGCAGATATGTGATGTCGATCTGTCATCGCCAGCGCGCAGCTGTCACAGGACGCGCAGCTCTGGCGGTCAGTGGTAGGTACGTAAGTGACGTCTCCGGGGTTGAGGCGGGTGTCCTGCGGCGATGAAGTTTCAACCTCGCGACCAGAGGTTGCGAAATACCGCTGCTGTAAGACGACGCGGGCAGATGAAGGTAGGAGAGAAGCCTCCAACGGAGCGCTGTATTCTGATGTACAGTAAGCAGAATTCATTACAAGCTCATACGCACGTCACCAAAATTGTTGCGAAACTAGCATTTATGTTGCATACGAAAAAATGGTCTAATATTTATACACTTTCTACCACAAAGTAATTGGGCACCTGTCCACAATGTTTGCTCGGTGGTTGTCACCCTGTTAGAATCTCGTAGGGCTACCTCTTGCGGCTATAACAGCAGCCACCCTGTCTGGCATGCTCTCTACGAGTGTTTGTAGGACATCCACGTTGATTCGTCGCCATTCCTCTTGCCACCATTCCATGAGTTGAGCAGTGGATTTTGGCCGCGCCTGACGAACACTCACCCGGTGATCCAATTCGTCCCAAAAATGTTCTATAGGGCTGAGGTCGGGGCTCTGGACGGGCCAGTCCATTCGGCGAACATTGTTGTCGGCGTATCATTGCATAGTAGCCCTTGAAACATGGCACCTGAAATTGTCATCCTGGAAGAAACACGGGTCCATTCCGTAAAAACGCCACAATGTTGGGAGAATTTCATTATCCAGAATGTTACAATAGGTCTCCGTGTTCATGCTACCACGGACAAACACCAGCGGTCCTACGCCGAAGGCCGTGAAATGCAAGTCAACTGACGTACTGAATTACCTATCTTCACGTGTCCTTAATTACTTTATTGTAGTTAGTATATATATATAATCTACTATATATATAAAATATTGCCTAATAGTTATATGTATATATAAAACACTGTCTGATATTATATTCAAAAAAAGATTGTCTAATATTTGATGTGTGTGTGTATATATATATAACATTGTCTTATATTATACAGATAAAAGTACATTCCAGTAGTTAAAATAATTATTTAAATTATATATGGTATTCTACTATTAATTAAAATTCACTTATATGATATTTTCTGAAGCCCTGCTAAATATCTATTGGCAGGATATTCCTCCGTACCAAGCCAATAAAGCTTAGCCGAATCTAGGAAATTGCACCAAATGGACAACCCACCGCATCCGTGCTTTTTTGCATAAGAAATATTGCTTACTAGGTGTTAACAACTCGCATATTGCCTCTCTGGTTATGATAAATATTAATTTTAAATTAAATATAATTAGTTAATAAAATGTAATTGATGGTTCAATTTAACCAAAAATTTTTGCTATTTTTATGTGAACACAAGTATAAAACGCTTGTTATGAACTATAAATTTAGAAAACAACCAAGTATGTCATACAAGTAGTGATTTTTCTAAGTTTTGATTCGATAAGTGTGAAGAAGCCGCGAATAGACTATATTTAAATTTGAATGCTTCAGAAAGTACATTTAGCAGAAATAAAAAAATAAAAAAATAAATAAACAACCCCTTACATCAAACAGGACCATCATAATAATTAGTATCACGTGTAAAAAATATTAGTACAATTATTATAAAATATTAAAAAAAAATATATTGTGTTAATTAATATCAGATATGAAAATGTAAAGTGTCCGAATATCGGGTACTTTTACAAAAGAAAAATTTATTTGTAGAAGGAAAATATATTAACAACCAGATATTTATCCATTGCTTGCTTGGTTAGACATAGTTTAAGCTGGTATCTGTTTAAATTAAGCAAATAATTTATGGAAATAGCAAAAAAATAAATAAATACCAAAACAATGCGAATTAGACTTAAAAGTCTAGTATTTGTAACGTTTTGCTGGTATTTACATATCAAACACTGATTACGGTTAACATGTTCTTCATATAAAAATTATTTGAAAAAAGTCTGCTGAATAGATTAACATTTTACCGACTATAACAAGCACGCTAACAAAATCAAGGACTGCAGTTTTCACAGACAAAAGTTTTCCAGCTGTTTTTATCAACGACAGCACGTGTTTTGTGTTCCCATCGTAGGCAGCGAATACTCCGAATCCAGTGGAATCCAGAATGATCTTCGCGATGTGGCACAGCGCGATAGAGGCATTCTTCGTCTGCGCTGTCACTATCATTGGTTGAAAAATGTGCTTTGTATAGCATTCAGAGTGGAAATGCACCTAAATTATAATTAAAAATAGTCTCCTATTAACGTTTTTAAACATGTAGATATGTAAACTGCAAAACAAAATTTTACAGCGTAACAAAAATTATATGCATAATTATTTCATATGCACGATACATCGTTTTTTTCTTGCTTATTTGGTAACGTGTATTACTATTTAATGAGTTCTGTATGTTTTGCAGTCAGGAGCTGTGTTCAATTTTACGCCATTATCCTTATTCCTTAAGGAAGTATTGATCAAGGCTATCTTCGACGACACCAGCTGTGCTCCAGCATTTCTGCTGAGTGTCAGCTGGTACTTACACGAAAATGGCCTTGCTTTCAGGCCGCCCTACTTTATGGGACGTGTTTGCCCCCGAATACTTACAGTGACATCTAATTGCATAAAACTATGTTTCAGCTCTTACTTTCCGTGTGTTGGTTGCAGTAATCACGCACAATTCAGAGTAATGATTAATTAAAAACAACACATTTCATATCTTCTGGCTATAACCTCAATTTTTTAATACACATCCTAAAATAAAATATTTCTACCACGAACATTTTTGATGAGCAACAAATTACCAAGTGTTGAAAATATTTTTATGTGGTGCATAGTAGATCGAAATCGAGGTTTTATACTACAATATTATTTCAGCTTGAAATCAATTACTTCCAAATTTGTTTTCTTCTGCGCTGCCTTATACTTCACACAGTTAGTTTCATACAAATGCTTGTAAGCAAGAAACTTTGTTTTTCCATTTTGTTATGTTTTGACCTAGTTATCACTTATTTTATTTATCTGTCATGTAATGCTCTATTATTTTATTTAAAAAGAAAAATAATAATATATTCTAGAACAGCAATTTATAAACAAGTGACAGATGAAAAAAAAAACAATATAGTAGACGTGGCTGTGACGCCTACCATGATGACGGCTGGAAACAAATGGTTGACGGAAACAAGATGGCGGCCGGAAAACAAGATGACGTACCACATACCAAGATGGCGGCGTACTGGTAACCAATATGGCGGAATCCAAGATGGTGGCGGAGCCTCCGAGCCTCAGCCCCCAGCCCTTGTCCTCGGACCTGCATTATCTATCTACTACGTGTCGGCTGGGTGTGAAGTTACACCTCGTGTGGAATGGGCCGCCACGATATCTGCTCGCGAGTGGACAATGTTTGTACGTTCACTGCTCACTCCCATCCACTAGTGTTGCTGGATGCTGCAGTGGGAACGAGATGACGTACATCTACCAAGATGGCGGCGTACTGGTAACCAATATGGCGGAATCCAAGATGGTGGCGGAGCCTCCGAGCCTCAGCGCCCAGCCCTTGCCCTCGGACCTGCATTATCTATCTACTACGTGTCGGCTGGGTGTGAAGTTACACCTCGTGTGGAATGGGCCGCCACGATATCTGCTCGCGAGTGGACAATGTTTGTACGTTCACTGCTCACTCCCATCCACTAGTGTTGCTGGATGCTGCAGTGGGAACGGGATGGATGTGCGGGAACTTCCCGGCGAAGGCCATATTTCACGATATATTTTTTTTTCATTATCTTAAAGATATTTGTCTTAAGGACCGCATAAATGTAAGAGTTTGTAGTTGAAAAATTATAATTTTCGAAATATAGCACCGAAAAGTCGAACATTTCGGAATATGGGATCCTAAGTTCGTTAAATGGTGGACGTATTGTCTAAAAATAAAATCAAAGAATACCTTACAATTTGTTTTCATCCGAAAATCAGGTACAATAAATTGTAATCAAAATTTACATTTTCCTTGAAGAGTAGAGGGTTTTCATTTCAGTACAGTCGCCCGCTTTCACTTCCCATGCCCAGCGACAAAACAGCAGCTTTAAAATCATAAACCATTTAGGTTTATTCCTCGCTAGCAATAAATCTTTGTTTCTCCCTCTCTCGTTTTCTCCGACAGTTCCCTGGGCACGGAACTGCGAATCATGGAAATGTTTCGTTTCCGTACGCACGCCCTGGTTCACAGCTACCGTCGCGAATTCCACGGATTTGCGTGCACTCGGGCAGAAGACGTGTTAGCTGGCGTTACAGTTGCGTAATTCCACTTCGTAAAGGAAACATTCGTGCACCGTAGGAGTTTGTCAGTCCCACGTCTGTCTGCGGAACCTTGCATGTTCCGGTCGTACGTTCCTTTCCTTGATGTTGAGAAGGGGGAGGATTGGAATATCAACTGATATTCCATGCAAGCTGGTAACTGTAGTGGGACAGGCGCTTAGGTCTGTTTGTATGTGAAAGGATCGGAATTATTATATATGGTGTTAAAACAAATTATTAATTATTTTATCACCTATATCTGGCAACACTCACGTGCGTCAAAATAAAATCTTTTGTATAAAAGATAATTCAAGTTATTTTTGAACAAATGAAACTTATGACAAAGGAATTTCAAAACGATTTATTAATTATACACGTGGTTTCAGCTAAAAATATTTTTAGTTTCCCCTAAGTGCCTTAAGACATTTCACGGGATCTCGCAGTGTGGTTCACTATTTCTTTTTCTTTTCCTATTTTCGATAAGGTGTAAAAAATTAAAAGTTAAATTGATAGTTAAAACCATAATTGCAAGCCTGCGAATTATCAAAATTTTAAAATGGGTAATATTTTTATGGCATTTCTGTATTACTTCAAGAAACACCTTAGCCGAATTAAAATGTAATTGAAATTAATTTATTTAAACGTGCTTGATACAAGATTTGCAATTTTAATCCTCAAGGTCACGCTAAAAATTAGCTGCAGTCAATCTATCCTTTGATTTGGTATTATGAGCATATTACTTATGATAGCATGTTATGGGCTGTTCACGGTAAAGTGAGCAATTATGAGGCGCTGGTTTATTTTTTCTTTCAGCCATTTTTTATACTTTAACAAACTTTTTAAGTAGATTTTTCCATGTAAGTACTATACAGGATGTATATCACTCCGCTCTCAGATACAACCTCCCTACGTATTCCAGATTTTACTCCAACTTCCATAGTTCTTCATCTTATCAACATACGCTTTGCCACTCAGCAATATATGCTCTGATATTGTGTATAGTGTTATGGCCGTATGAAAGAGCCCTAACTTAAAATCCCCCCCCCCCCCCTGAACACGGCATCACAACTTCAGTAAACCATGAAGCAAGAAAGTACATCAACTATTGCGTAAAGGGCCGACTGAAATAACCCCCACCGCCAGCCAGTAAACGGGGACAGCTGACCAAACTACGCGCCGATATAGGTAGACAACAACGCGCCGATATAGGTAAACAATAGCGCGCCGATATAGGCAAACAACGCCCTGCAGCCAGGGAAGATCACATGGTGGGTATGTCCAGTCACCCCTAACCGCTCTACTAGAAAAAGCCTCCAGCATCATGCTAAGGTGGGACTGCCCATTATATAATTTAAATGGCGTGACTTAACTTAATAATGTAACAATAATTAAATATATCATTGTAGTAGCTCTCCCGATTCAGTACCATGCAATTGTAAGTGCCTTGCTCTCTAAATCGGAATCAGTTATTTTTTACTGATTGTCAGTTGAAACTGCTCCGTCCGGAATCAGTATAAAAAGAAAACTACTAATCTCTCCAGTTAAATGAAATCCACTATTATAAACAGTAGAAAATCAGTTATTTATAGTCGATTAATAAAGAGCAGAAGGATGAAAAACCGCGCATTACGGTTTGAAATTAATTAGGTAGAATTATTCTGTCGCAAAACAAAATTATTACTGTAGAAGGAAATTTTGAAAGGGGGTTGGTATCAAACCGCCACCCCAAAACGCAAAACATTCGCTTGTGTATTTTGGCTGACGTTCTGCCAACTCTGCTACTTTGCCACTGAGAAAAACGTTTTCGCATTTGCGTAGAAACATAAACTTTCAATGGCGAACGGCTTTAAGTTTCGTAATGTGAAAGTACTTCATGTTGTCGAAATATACACACGTTATGCGTACGTAGGTAAATGTCTTTGTGAGGCTCGAAAGTCATTCTAAGTTAAGTTTAGTTCAGATTGTGTACTTTAAAATAGAAATATAGTGGTTTTAACGGTGCTGTAGGTGTTTTTTATGTATCTGCCATTTTGCAATGCAACAAGATTTTACAGAATTAAACTGTTATTTTGAAGCGACAGACTGACTAGTAATAACTGTGGAACGTTAGAAACAATGTAATATTTTATAGCATTTGTCGTTTCCTCAGTATTTGATCTGTTAACTGCAGACCACAAAACTTTTGTTTGTGTAAATCCACTTTTCTTATTCAATCACCGCATTACCGAGTCAGTAAAATTTTCCATGATCTGTCTGTCACTAAAAATAACAGTTTACATCTGTAGTGTTTCGTTGCATTGCAAAATGCGGATACTAGTGGACAGCGATCACCTCGTACATTGAAATCACTATATTTACGTTTTAAAGCACAGAATTCTAACTAAACCAAAGATAATGACTTTCGGACTTTGCAAAGACATGTACTTGCGCAGAAAATCTGTATATTTCGACAACAAGAAATACTTTCACATCACGAAACTTAGAACAATATATGACATTGCATTTTGTGTTTCAGTACCCATAATACGAGCACACAATTGGCAGTGTTAAAGTAGGACAATGGATACGGCTGATCATGAAAGCTTCAACATGTTTTACTTTATGTACGGAGGTTCGAGCCCAACCACCTCCAAAAACGTTTTTGAGTCGACAATATTTGTGTTCTGCGACAAAATAAATCGTACCTAACTTACACCTCATAGGAATGCTCTGTGCTTATTTATTAATAACAACTATAAATAAGTAGTTTTCTACTGCTTGAATTAGTAGATTTCTTTTAACTGATGAATTAGTGATATTTTTTCTACAGATTCCGGATGGAGCAGTTTCATCTAACAATCAGTAAAAAATAAATTATACATTTCATTAGATAAAATAAACCCCTTCTGTATCAGTAACTTAACTAGACAGTGACTTTATAGCAACAGTAATAAAGTGGCAATATGTCTACCATTCTATGTGCGTGTATATCTTTGCAGGGTTTAAGAGCTAATCTAATTTAAATTTAGTTCAATTTCTATGCCTTAAATGTTAAATCTAAGGTGATTTTACAAGGTAACCGGTGTCCTTTAGTATCCGCCACTTTACAACTCAACAAGACTTTGACTCAAGCTATTGCTTTTAGTATTAAATTGATTAATAATTATACAGATACGACAGATTAAATACGCCACACAAGTATTTTCACTGGCAAATGTGTTATTTTTGCATTTCTGTTTATCAAATAATGACATAACAAAAATTCTATAACATAGTGAATTGGCCATAACATTTCGCTGTCGAATTAGTACAATTATTTCTAATTATTGTGTCATTAAAAACAATAACAATTTCATTCTGTAAAGACTCATTGATTGTCAAATGACGACTGCAAGTGAAAGGCAATATCCTTGTAAATTGAAATCGGTCTATTTAACGTTTAAAGCACAGAAACTGAACAAAGCTTAATGAATATTTGCTTTTAGACCATTTAAAGACATTCACAGTATGTGCGCAGAATATACATATATTGCGAGAGCGTGAAGTATTTTATAACATTTACTGCTGTTTGCCCGCATGTGACTGATTATACTACCAAAATACAAAATTATTTTGCGCAAAGGCAAAGTAAGATTGTGTTGGTGAGCAAGAGTTAAGTTTTTTTGGGTGGAAGATCGATCCTTACCACATCCACAACATTTTTGTATAGGTAATATTTGGATTTTGTAACAAAATAATTCTACTAAATTTACACCTTAATGCACCGTTTATTTAAAGACATTCACAGTATGTGCGCAGAATATACATATATTGCGAGAGCGTGAAGTATTTTATAACACTTACTGCTGTTTGCCCTCATGTGATTGATTATACTACCAAAATACAAAATTATTTTGCGCAAAGGCAAAGTAAGATTGTGTTGGTGAGCAAGAGTTAAGTTTTTTTGGGTGGAAGATCGATCCTTACCACATCCACAACATTTTTGTATAGGTAATATTTGGATTTTGTAACAAAATAATTCTACTAAATTTACACCTTAATGCACCGTTTATTTAAAGACATTCACAGTATGTGCGCAGAATATACATATATTGCGAGAGCGTGAAGTATTTTATAACACTTACTGCTGTTTGCCCGCATGTGACTGATTATACTACCAAAATACAAAATTATTTTGCGCAAAGGCAAAGTAAGATTGTGTTGGTGAGCAAGAGTTAAGTTTTTTTGGGTGGAAGATCGATCCTTACCACATCCACAACATTTTTGTATAGGTAATATTTGGATTTTGTAACAAAATAATTCTACTAAATTTACACCTTAATGCACCGTTTATTTAAAGACATTCACAGTATGTGCGCAGAATATACATATATTGCGAGAGCGTGAAGTATTTTATAACACTTACTGCTGTTTGCCCGCATGTGATCGATTATACTACCAAAATACAAAATTATTTTGCGCAAAGGCAGAGTAAGATTGTGTTGGTGAGCAAGAGTTAAGTTTTTTTGGTTGGAAGATCGATCCTAACCACATCCACAACATTTTTGTACAGGTAATATTTGGATTTTGTAACAAAATAATTCTACTAAATTTACACCTTAATGCACCGTTTATTTAATTCTAGCAAATATTTATTAATCAGCTTGAACTATCGTTTCCTACTGTTTCGATCAGTGCATTTCTTTTAAGAAATTAGTATTTTTCTACGGATCTCAGGTGTTGCAATTTAAAATGGCAATCAGTCCTGGGCACTTTATCATTGAAACTTGACACGGAAATAGACTTGCAACTTTTGTTCAGGTTTTTTGACCCTTTTTTTACGAATAAGGTGAAATATGCCATACGCTTACAAGGTTATTTATCGCTGGCAATTTTTATCAAAAATTGTTCTTGAAAATCTCTAGCTTGGCCCAGCACATATCTGGGTAGGCCTTTTCTTCAATATTATCAGCGGTACCGGTTAAAAGATTAACTAATATCCTACAGGGAATAAACGCCTAATATTAGTAGCCAAATGAATGATGCAAAATTAATATCAGGCGAACTCTATGAAATACGTTTATAAGACGAGATGATTGTATAGAAAGAAGACGACGAAACTGTCTGCAAGAGGAATAAGAAAAGAAAAGATTCATGAGCTCGTACAAGATGTACTCTATCACGCATATGATGAAACGAAAACAATGGCGGGGAATAGAAAAGTATCTGAAGGACACGACCGTCACGAACCAATCAGCGGATTGAAAACTTTGCCCGCGAGTAAACGTATCAGGAGACAAGTTGTGCGATAACAACTCCACATCAATCGGAAATGAAGGTGAGGGTGAACAAATAGATGCGAAATGTGAACTTTCCGAATCTGGGCGCCAGTTCTTCGCTGACAGCATCCACATCTCTGTCGCTTGGATCGGAAGGACGTAAGTCAGCGAGTGAAGAGAGTGCCGAGATTTGGGCGGCTCTTAGTTACATGGACCTTCACGTTTTTTTTTTTTTTTTTTAATAGTTGTTTGCGTGAATAAGCGTATCTCAGTAAATAAATGTTCTGCGAATACGACTTATTGTCAGAAAAAAAAATACAATTATCTATGTACCTATTATTTTACTTATGTCATATTTAGTATTTTTTTGGAGAGAAAAAAATTAATGATGATGGTCAAATATCGTATTTTTAAAGCTTACCTGTGCAGTTTCCTTAAACGGCGAGAGAAAAATGCAAAGATACGGACGTAGTTTAATGTGTGGAATTTCATCGCGTGAAATGAAGTCCCACTGCTACAGATCTCTCATTTACACGGTACAGCGTCACGACGGGAACACTGCACGCCTGGTGCGTAGGAGCGACGAGACACTAGCCGTGCGCGTTAGTGTCGCCCGTATTGCTCCCCCGCTTCTTGACCTTGGACGCGCAGCTCTAACTAACTCTTAAGGTCAATGGTGCACGAAAGCAACATATTTGCCCGTTTTCCGTCATAACTTGTTTTCTAGAGGGTTTATCGAAATTTTTTGCACTACAAGACGTAAATATTAATTTTTAACATCTTCTTGCATTCATTGCCTTTATTATTCTGTGAGCACTGATGGAAGATGAGTAATAAGATATTCTTTCTTATCTTCCATCAGTGCTCCGCTAATAGTAATGTTAGTAAATATATATCAATGTAAGAGGCGATTTAAATTATTCTGTGTGTCTTTGTGCCAAAATTTTTGAAAAATTCTCTGAAAAACAACTTTCCACCAAATTTGTAAATACTCGGCTTTCGTACACCACCAGCCTTAAGAGGACTGGGATGTACGCACTAACACATTTTCTGCGAAATCGTTGTTTGCGTGGATACTCGTATCTCGGTAAATAAGCGTTCTCGAAATACGACTCTATGCCAGAAAAGTAAAAACAACTATATATGTTCCTAGTTATTTACTTTTTATCATATTAAGTGTATCCGCGGAGAACAAAGAATCCGTGAAAATGGTTAGATATCGTACTTTTTCAAGCTTCTTCATGTAGCGACATGCGCCCATGAAAGTAGTTCCATGTCTTGATGTCGAATAAAATTTGTTAGATAATCATTTGTGATAACTTAAATTATTTCTTTAGTTTTGTGCTTTTTTTTTTTAATCCGCCTAAGTGTAAAAATGAACGGATTAGTAAAATATTTACATTTATTTATCAATTTCACAGTTTCACTTGACCGACGCAATAATAAAGTGATGAGGCCCGTGGAAATGTTAATTTTACATATGACGGAAGAATTCACAATGTGCATACAAGTAGATCTTAAGCAGGGCTTTCGTAAGTGGCCAGTTTACCGTGAACAGACGTATACAGAAGGGATGTAAACGAACTAGGTCGCTCATTGGTCGCTCGGAGCTGTGTTAATGAGCATTGCGTCTGACTGACTGTTGCATGTTATTCTCTATTGGTCGGGCGGCCGTATGACATGTCAGTCTCCAGGAAATGATTGGCCAACGATGTACCGCCTTATTGCTGGCCGGTGAGACTGGATTCTGCAGTTCCCGCCGCCATTTCACTTCTCTAAAGGTTGTTCACGATAAATTGAGCACTTTTTGAATCAACCTTAGAAAAAAGTCACTCCTCCTGCCTGCATATACTTAAACAAGCGCACTCAGTGACATGCGGCCAGTAAAGTTGGTAACGGTGTATGGAATGTAGTGCGATATCATTAAGTCGTATAAAAAGTGTTACATAACAATTTGTGAGAACGTAGATTATTTCTTTTGCTTTTCGTTTTTAATGCATCTAAATAAAACAATGAGAGCAGATTTATAAAATATTTACTTTTGTAATAATTTCACAGTTTCACGTGATCGACGCATGAATAAAGTGATGATGCCAATGCCAATGTTAATTTTACGTAAGGCGGAACAATACACAACGTGCATACAAGTAGATCTTAAGCAGGGCTTTCAAAAGTGCTCATATTACTGTGAACAGACTATATTCTTAAATACTCTTTGGCTCGACATCAGTTTGGAAGCCGTTCGGCCTTGCACACATAAAAATCTAATGTTGTAGTAACAGTATTAATATTACTACAATTGTAATTTGTGTTACCTGTGAGCCGTCATTAACTAATGTTGCTGATAATGTAACATAGTGTTATGATATTAATATAGTGTAGCATTTAGTACTTTTGTAATAATGTTGCCGCCTTACAGTACTGTCAACATTATC
Source organism: Dryococelus australis (assembly GCA_029891345.1). Classification (NCBI taxonomy): domain Eukaryota; kingdom Metazoa; phylum Arthropoda; class Insecta; order Phasmatodea; family Phasmatidae; genus Dryococelus; species Dryococelus australis. The sequence continues at coordinate 113,731,907 of CM057001.1, forward strand.
AATTTCGGTCAAAAATAAATATATAATTTTAGGCTTCGCAACAGACAAATCTTTTGTTCGGAAATGTACTGATATACCGACGACGCTTTGTCTTACATCGGGGCCAAAAGAAATCCATGTGTGCTCTATGTTACTGGCAGCAGTGGTTTATGAGGCTACGGAACATAGTCTCAGCAGCGAACGATGTCTCCCACACGTAAGGAAGCTTTCTCATTGGACGGTATGCTCTGCTGTGTACAGTGCTGACCATTCAAGCAACTTTATATACAACATCCCAGACAGAGGACACTGTGACTGAAAGGTTTAGGTGTTAACGTTGCGGAAAAAACCAATTTTGTGTTGAATTAAAGTTAACATTTGTGTTAAAAATTGGCTTGTATCATCTTTGCATTAACAAAACATTCCGTTGTAAAATAATTCAGTACGATTATTTTTTCACGAGAAGAAGTATTACCAACGAAGAAAAAAAAAAAATCAGGAATGGAATCTATTCCGTACCTCAAGTACTCGGCATTTTCCACTTTACGAAACCTAACACCTTACACCACATGTTCTACTTTAACACACGTGAACATATTTCATATCGTGGGTATTCAGAAGAAAGTAACAAAAAAACTGCAATTGTATGTTATGCTGTAGAAATATTTGCATATTTGGCACACGTGATCTTCTTTGCGAGGCTTGGGAGCCGGTCTAAGCTACAATTGGTTCTCGCGGTATACTTGAAAATTTAAATAAAGCTGTTTCATTTTACGAGGATATCGCTGTTCACTAGTATCCGCCATTTCACAACTTAAAGTCACTGTGAGCTTGTGTTAGCTGGTTACCCGGACATCACTTTCGAGACGAAATGGTTCGTCTCAGGGATTTTTTGTCAATAGTTATTTTTCGTCAGGGTTGGTACTAGTTGGTAACTTGGTAGTGTGCTATATTTTACAGTTCATAAGATGTATTTTTAATTGGCCGGCCAATATGATATTAATCGTAATTATATTGCAACATGTAATATTTTTATATCTTGTAATCACGTTTTGATATACTAATATAATTCTACATTTGTTATTTAACCTTATGCTTGTATTGCAACGTATCGCAGTTCATATACTGTTAAAGGGGGTGGCCGCTAGGTGTCTGTATGACGTGATCCTGGCTGAACGCTCTAGTTGGGGAATTCGCCCGAGCTCTTCGTGTGTGGGCAGTCAGTCGTCCATTGCCCGGCGAGCTATGAGCAGCTGTAGTGCGCGCCGCCAGCAGACGAAGTACTGACTGACGAACTACTTTCCCGACACGTTGCTGGCAAGTGACGCTGCGGATGGATATCGCGGCGTATTTCACCTCTTGCATGTAGTACACTCGCGGTATCTCCACAGTTATTTGTATCAAACCTTCGAAAAATCGCCCGATGTATGACGGGTTCCAATGTTGCCTTATCACGTCATGTATCACAAACGTTTTATTCTTGTGCTTACATAAGACTACCTTGTTTTTTAGTTCAATTGAACTTATGCGTGTATTTTATCTGTAAATAATAATAGTTAATCTATAATTAGTATGAATATGAAGAGAGAGAAAACACGTGTGTCGATGATCCCTAATATAGGCTGGTCACAGTAAAGTGAGGCCCTAGTTACTTTTTCCTCCTCTGCATTTTTTTTAACCCTTAACCACATTTTAAAATAAATATTGACAAGCAAGTAATAAGGACAGTCTGTATAACCCACCCCAAACGGAAGTTAACGTCTGAGGTTCACTTTACAGAATAGCATATGATAAATAGTTATCGTGCGAAATATTACTTAACTGATTGCGCACTAATAAGGTGTGTCATTTTGGTGATATTTTCTCTAGAATTAGTTGAGCCGGTGGAATGGCCTGGAAGTATAACTTATGCACGGCTTGAGAGAAGTTGGAGGTAACGTCGAATGAACAAATCTTGCCTCTCTGTGGTGATCGTGACGTCACCTCTCTTTCCTGCCGCAGGAGAAGGTTCCAGACGTTTGTCGCCGCAGTGGACGGCCTTCCACGTGGTCGGTCGTAGCCGGCCGCAGCGAGCCAATCACAACCTTGCGGGTGCGCGCGCAACACCTTCTCAGCCACTGGCACTCGAATAACGCCGAAGAGGACGTTGCTGTTGGTACACCACAAAGAAATATTTAGAAAGTATTTACCGGATGAAGTATACAACATACTTAAATAGAATTTATGCTATAGGATGTTCACAGTTAAATGAGCACCTTTGAAAACCCTGCTTAAAATTTATTTGTATGCACGTTGTGTATTTTTCCGCCTTACGTGAAATTAATATTGCTATGAGCCTCATCGCTTTATTCATGCGTCGGTCAGGAGAAAATGAGAAATTTTTGGAAACGAAAATATTTTACAAATCCGGTAATTTTTATACTTCGATGCACTAAAAAAAACCAGAAAAGCGAAAGAAATAGTTTAAGTCATCACAAATAGTTAGGCCTACCTAACACTTTCATTTAACATTAAGATATCGAACTACTCTCCATCCATCGTTACCAACTTTACTGGGCACATGTCACTTAGTGCGCCTATTAAAATATATGCAGGTAGGAGCAGTGACTTTTTTCTAAGGTTAATCGCAAAAGTGCCCACTTCATCGTGAACAGCCTTTCTCCTGATTACACTCGATCGCGAAACCATATCCTCGGTTGCCAGGTAATACTTGCTTTGGAAGTTGCTTTTCTGTACATCATGTCGTAAGACGATGGTTTACCGAGAACGTTTTTAGGTAGGCGCGAATGATGGTTTTCCGTGTGCATCCCGTATAGGCTGTTCACAGTTATTTCAGCCTCTTCTAAATCCCTGCTAAGTTATACCTCCAGGATATTCCTCCGCCTCGTGCCAACAAAGCTTAACTAAGTATGGAATAGTACACCAAAAGGACAACGCATCCAATTCGTGCGCACTTAGTGTAATATTATTTTCCATTAGAACCGGTGTTTTTCGCGAAAGTATTTTTCAAGACCATTTGTATTCCAAAAACACCTTTGTTCGTATGTACTTGGGTTGTTGGACGATTTTAAATGTCACGTGCCTCGAGTGTCATGAACGTTCAGTAACGGAGTAATTGATCACTATTGGCCCAGTCAAATAAGAACGTGTATTCTCACGTAGACACACGCCGCCAATAACCGTAGGAAGATGTGGTTGTATACGTAAGATATTGAAGTCTTGCATTGCTATAACTATTAGCGCGAAAAACACTTGTCCCTACTTATTAGGCGTTGCCAACAAATCATTTTTCTCCCTTTCTTTATTTATATTATCTATTAATGAAATATTAATTTTATATACAGAATATAAGTTGAAAATCAGTTTAACTTAAAATAAGGTATTTTTATATTAACGCAATTATAGAACGATTGAAATACGTGACATTTTTAGGAAACACCCAAACACGTCATACATGAGGTGAATTTTCAAAGGTTTGGTTCAAAAAAGTGTGAATAAACCGCGAATATACATTAATAACACAATATGAAAGCGGCTAGACCATCATGGCCACCATAGGAGTACATGTGTTTGCGGTGGACCTCAATCCAAAATACATTATGATACTTGGTGAACGTGGTTGTGAACGCGCTGTTTGTGGACGAGGAATAAACGCTGTTAGAATGTAAATCATAGCAGGATCCATATAGGTCGCCTGTATTAAGCACTCGTAGCAGGCCGTTGAGTCATAAGTTGTATCCCTCACGACTAAAATTCTTCCTAATGGCAGCGCGTGTCTTTGGAATAGGTGCCGCAACACTAGATAATCACAAGTATAGGCTGTTCACGGTAAAGTGAGCACTTTTGAGGCCATTGTTACTTTTCTCCTTTCAGTCATTTTGTATCCTTTAACCACATTTTTAAAATAAACATTGCCATGTAAGTAAAAACTACACTGTGTATATTCCACCGTACTCGGGAATTAAAATAAAATATTTTTATAGACCACGATTCCAAATGAGAGGGCTTTCAAAAGTGCTCACTTTACCGTGAACAGCCTGTAACACCGGCAGTACTTAAGGTGGAACATGGAATTTCTGGATAATGTGCTTCCTTGGGCAAATATTTACTACAAAAAAATTTCATCCTGTTGTATTCTGCAGTGCCAAGGCGTAACAAAATTTTTTAAGTCAAATTATTAATCACCCGCCAAATTAGGGAAATATATGTCTTTTTCCACGTATTCACACTTATATTAATTTACTATAAATAATACCAGCAGGATAGAAATAAGCATTACACTCGAGGTAATATATTAGCCTAAAACAGTAGCGCGTGCAAAAACGCATCTTTATATTAACCTCTATTGTATAGCGTGTTGCCTAGTTATAGTTGTTTAAGTGTTTATTTGATACATTTATAAATTAGTTCATGGAAAAAGAGAGGCTCAAAGTAATAGCACATGAAAACACGTTTCGTTTATTTTTGCGTGTTGTCCAGTACCCAGTCGTTAAAAACTAATTATACTTCCACGTCATCAAATTCATTGCAGAATAATGGTGGCAACCGCAGTTGTTACCACGAAATAATTTGATGAAACAGCAGGTTTCGCTCTTGTTGCAGATCCTTGTCGAAATGTACATTATGCAGATATTCGCAGCTGTATCTAAAATATTTTTTTTGGCAATAATTGCATGTTTCACCTCTAAATTATGCTGCTCATACCACACCTATAAATCGTTTGTTGTTTCGCTTTCAGTTCCATGCTGCTGGTGTGACTCGTCTACGTGTATGCGTGTGCACAAATGCTTACAAGCATAAAAAATGAAGTTTTTGTCTTCCAAACAGATCATCCTGCCACCCGCAAAAAAAATGACATAGCAGGCCGATTGGTTTTTAAGGATATTTTATATGCCTATGCAATGAAGAAAAAAATCAAGAGAGAAGTGGCAACAATGTAACTATAGTTGATGCGGTTTGTTTAAGGAACTATCTTTTCTGTAGGAGGAAGAGAATTCTCTGCTGTAAGGACTATATTCACAGTTGAAGACACGATCACAGACAAAACTACCACATTCAGTTTTGATTGTATTGCTAGCTACGTTAACTATGTTTAGTTCGTACCTATAATAAAAATGAATGCTGTCGCTATATTAACAGTCTAGATTGGTTATGGGTACAGTAGTTTGGTTTGTACAGGAGCATTTTTCTGATTGCAATACATAAGTAATTTATACATCCATCCTTGTCTTCACAAACCTAATTTAACCAACTAGCTCTGTATGCAGTATCGCCTGCATGAAGACCGTAATGACGTCCTGCTATAATATGGTCCTTAGAGGCTGTGTGCATACCGCATATAAAAAACGCGAATGTTCATGCGGTGATATCAAACTGATTATTGTTTGAACTCGAACTTTGGCATGTCTCAGTTTATGACCTCTGATTTGGGCACAAGTAGTTCAAAGTTATCAGTAACCACTGCAGTGCTTCTGGTTTCCTACCTTTTAACGTTTTCCCAACCTTACAGCGTGACTAAAATTAATCTACTCTCTTTTCTATTTGTTATAACTGTGTCTTTAGCACTTACAAGTTATTTGTGGGTGTAAATTCTTTTCCTTTTTACCCCCCCCCCCTTACAAGTTATTTGTGGGTGTAAATTTTTTTCCTTTTTACCCCCCCCCCCCCCCTTTTTTTTCCCCCTTCCCAAATCCACACACTTTTTTTCATGATTATATGCTGGCTTCCGTAATTGCCCTGACAACATGCGAGCGTTTTTTCTTATTTTAAAGGATGTACATAAAATAACCTTTTTGTAATATTTGTCAGCAAAAAATTCACTTACAACACAATCAAATTTGTAACAATTGTTAATAACAATATTTATCAATTTATAGATTATTTCTAGCCAAACCATACATAATATATACCTACTTAATCACCAACTTATACACTTCAGTAATAATACTTGATTTGCTACGATATTTAAAAAAAAAATTATTACAATCAGCATTTATTGCGATTGGATTTTGTAAATTATATTCAGCAGTAGATTCGTTCAAAATGATTAGAGTTATCACTAACCCATATTAAGAACTATATTTTGTACTGGAGTCTGAAAGATTTAGAATAAGGAGAGAGTTGCATAGAAAGTAAAGTATCCAGTGTCCTCTTACAGTACGGATGAGAGATTGCAAAGGTGAAACAATACTTATTGTTGCCGCCTGTTGTTGAACTTATGGCATCCCACACAGTCAATTATTTTTAAGATATGACTAAACATGGTCTTTGTGTCACCTGCTTTCACGAAAAATGCTGCTATAAATTATTCAGATATTTTTGTTCATAATATATAATTATGTGAACATACTAGTATTTCACCAGAAATGTTCGTTTTTCAGCGAAGCATTTTATAGGTATTATATAACAGAAAATGTTTTAAATTGCAAAATAAAATTAAAAAATTAATTATTTCGTGTATTGCATGTTACGTTAATTTATGACATGGAAATAAAAAATAAATAAATTGTCAATTTTAGTATTATTCAGGGTGAAGTGAATTAAAATTTGTGTGCCGTAGAAAGATAAGAACGATATATTATTCTTATAATTTCTAATATCAGAGAAGAAAAGGTGCAAAGAATATTAGTTTGCTATTTCTCTTATACGAAAATACAATTCTTAAACATTTATAGAGACAGTGATGTTCGCAAATTAAATTTATTTATTTCACCTCTTAACTCTTACACAAGAATTGCAGCAGAACTGCAGTACATCCACCATCATAATAATTTTAAAAATTCCCCTGTTTCCCAGGCAATAATTTAACTGATTTATTTGATTTGGAGCCATTTTCACTATTTCAGGTAGACTACATCATAGTCAATAAGTACGTGCGATTTTCGTAATTTTAATGGCCTATAGACTGTACGGAGTGTCCGGAAATTGTAAGGGAACAATTTTAAGGGGTGGTAGGGCACGCCTAGAAAATATATTTTTTAATGAGGAGCATGTGTTCGAAACAATCTCTACCGAGGTACAGTCGTCAAACGAAGCGCGCTCCATTTGAAATTGGCGCGCTGTCTTAGCCAATCACGTGTAGGCCGAGCAGAGTACACAGGTGTGGTCCAAAGTATAGTAGAGTCGAGCCTGCTTGCTGGTGGAGAGCAGACGACAGTCCCCAGTTGTCATCAGTGGAGACCTGCAAAATTCGCATTATTATTTGGGGACACTTTAAACTTTAAACATGTTCGCCTTTGCAATAGGTTTGGGCATTAGACCATACTTTATTTGACACGCCCTGGGTAACTTTGCGCCAATAAATAAACACTTCACAACTGTGTGCCCCAATCATGTCCAGTTCAGTCATAAAAGGGCGTGGCTTCAAATCTGTGCAGCGGCCAATGTATAAACGACGCTGGTTTTGGTATATACAGTAGTGTGGAGCTCAGTCTGGGGCCAAATAATAACGCGAATTTTGCGTGTCCCTAGTCATCAGTGATGAATTGAGTGGTGTCTGCGCAAGTGAGATTATGACGCCGTACACGTTTGCCGAATCCGCCGACATGGTGTGTGTTTACGGGGAGGTGCGCGAAATTACAGCCGGGCGGCACAACTTTACTAGGAGCGTTATCCCGGCAGGCAGCAGCCAGGTAGAAGAACTTTCGTACAGGCCTTTCAACACCTAGGTGACACACGGCAGCTTCAACCAAAACATAATAACACTGTAACGAGGATACGCGTTAGAACGCCCAGTTTTGAGCAAGACGTTCTCCATAAGGTGTCAACACAACCTAACACAAGCACCCCTGCAATTGGGCACAACATGGGTGTCGGTAATTCGACAGTTTGTGAGGTGATACATGAGAAACAGTTGCACCCATGCCTTGCAGGCGCTAGGCCCAGCGGGATTTCCACTTCACGTGCGCTTTTGTGAGTGGTTTTTTTTATGCAAATTAATGGCAATCCACACTTTGGTGAGATTCCATTGTTGTGTGTTGAGGATATCTTCATGAGGGTTGTTATTTTTAATACCAAAAACACACATTTATGGAGCGATCACAACTCACATGAAACACCTACTGAGTCATTTACATGCGGTTGAAAAAAAAACTCGAATGGGGAGAGAGCCCAGGGTGAGGCACCACTCAGCGAGTGACGGGTTTTCCAGTGGGGACCCGTAGGTGCCCGTTATCCCCGGACATGACGTGAAGTGAGACCCTAGGATGGAGCGCCGCTGGAATGCAAGGGTGGGGAAACGGGAGTACACCGAGGAAACCCGCTGGCATCGTCCAGTACGATTCCCACATGCGAAAGTCCATGTGAACCCGCCGGGTATCGAACCCGGATCGCCGTAGTGGGAGGCGAGCGCCCTAGCCACTGCGCCACCGCTGTCCCTTGGAAGTCACGTTAAAAGTCTTGTTAACAAATACCCGTGGAGAGTGAGCAGGACTTGACTGCAAGGATTATTGCCGCCTGCCTTCATGTTCAACAAACACCTTGAATTTTTGACAGAGTGTGTAACAACATGGTTGGCCGCGTTAACACCTGCTTGCAAGTCGGAGGGCATCGCTTCGTACAGCTCCTCACTGTAAATGATAACGGGAAAATTAGCCGACAAATCTAAGGTAATATTCGCAGCAAACGTGTGGGGGAAACATAATTTTCCTTGCAGGTAAGGTAAAAGTACCGCATTCTGGAGTAAAATTCACGTACATGGTAGTGGAAAATGCTATATATGGATGGGAAAATTACCTTACGACGCGTGCATCCCTTCAGCATTCTCTATGGCTAAGTGGGGGGGGGGGGGCGGAAAAAAAAACAATTGTTTAACACGCTTATATTCACTGAAGCTGTCTTGCTGTCGTCGTGGTGTAATGGATAGCGCATCGGCCTATAGTGATAGAAGTCCATGGTTCGCGCCCATCCACCGGCAAGTGTCGGGGATTTCAGTGTTGAAGTCTCTGTCACTAGTCGTCAGATCATATACATAACAGACTATTTAACAGTATTAATACTACGGGATGTGTTTAAATATAATTTTAATATACAATATAGTTAATTTTACCTTACTTGTACTTTATTTTCCCCCTACTTTTGTCAGGTATTTTTCCCGTAAGATTAGGGAATATTACTTTACTTGTTATGTAAATTTACTGTGCATTCAAGAGGTCATTTTACCTTACATGTAGAGGTAATTAGCCTACCTTACATGTAAGGGAATTTTACCTCAAATTTTTTTAACAGTGCTTTAATGGCGAACCATACTTCGCATGTCTTTGCTTATTTATGTCATGCGATCAGTTGTTCACGTCGTGCGCGGGGATTGGCTGCCCGCTTACAGGCCGGCTCTACTCTGGCATGCAGGTAATTGGCCCAAGCAACGCGCTGAATTCAAACGGTGCGCGCATCGTTATAGGCAGTTCACGGTAAAATGAGCACTTTTGAAAGCCCTGCTTAAGATCTACTTGTATAAACGTTATGTGTTCTTTCGACTTCTGTAAAATCAACATTGGCATTGCCTCATCACTTTATTCATGCGTCGGTTAAGGGAAACTGTGAAATTATTAGATTGTACAAATCTGCTCATTTTTACACTTCCATGTACTAAAAAAAAAACGCACGTACAAATAAATAATGTAAGTTATCACAAATAGTTACCTAACACTTTTTATTCGACGTTAATATATAGAACTTCTTTCCTCTCAAACGTTACCAACTTTACTGGGCGCATGGCACTCACTGCGCCCGTAAAAATATATGCAGGTAGGGGCAGTGACTTTTTCTAAGGTTGATTTCAAAGGTGCTCACGTTATCCAGAACAGCCTTTACACGCCTGTAGCTCGAAAGGGGAACATTTCCGGACACAGTGTGTTCCTTGTATCTAACTGTTTGTCGCGGCGTGCCCTACCGCCCCTATAATTATGCCCGACAATTTCTGAACACCGAATATTTCCAATTCCTCTGTATATTTGGCCCTCCACTGCTCATTTGTTGCCTACTGCCGTGTTTTGCTTCAGACAGGTATTACGAGATTCAGTGTTTGTCTTATGACGAGGTTGTTCTTTGTCCATAATCTTTCAGTCATTTTTTTAATAAACCGTTTTCCAGTTGTGAAAAAAAAAAAAAAAAAAAAAAAACAGAAATTCATTCGTGTTAGAAGTCTAACGTGCTGTGAACTACATTCCGAAATGTCATGGTTCAGACAAATTCAGGTATTTGGTATCTGGATTCACTTCCCAAATAGGCGGATTTCCTTTAACTTTAAAACTGAATCAGTGTCTCGAATAGGTGGAATTTTATCTTGCCTAAAATTGTAGGGATAAGCTCTAGTCTAATGGCTGATAGCGTAATTCACTGAGGATCGTTGCCAAAGACACTTTAATTCAGCCCTGATCAAGAAAAATTACAGTTATTTTTGATGTGAGTATCTCTTTAAAACAATAAAAATTTTAGGTAATTCCAGTCGAGCAACTTTCACTGCAATGCATTCAAATGCGCTTACTTAGAGCACATTTCAATTTAAAAAAAAATTATAAACTTGAAAAGTTTGCGTTGTTGTAAAGTTTACAGGCACTGCAACTGCATACACATCTTGATTGGCTGCGGATATAAGTTAACTTGTTTTTACCGATAGCGCGACGTCATAAGAATTATTTTAACCTGCGTCCAAATCCAGATGCGTCTTGTACTCAGCATATAATTTTTCTCATTCCACAGTAAACATTTTCTCATTTGCACGGTTATAATAAGTACTAAATTTTTGGATAAATAATTTATTTCTTCCTATAGAATAAAAATGTTATATAATATTGTTGCACAACTGACTAAAGATAAATTATCAGCCACATCAACTAACTCCACAGAATCTATTTTTGACTCTGTCTTCCTAAAGCCAAAAACTTTGTCCATTGTTTTCTGGAAATTCAGTAGAGTTTCAATTTTGAAATATGGACTTCAAGCGGATATTACACTTCTGCCCCCTCCCCCCTGTCTTGCTGATATATCTCAAACAAAGAAAGAAAAGAAATAAATTCTGGAAAAACTGTTTTGTGGTGATAAAAATTATCGCGTCAATACAGACATAACAAAGAATTTTGTAGCACCAACAAATGATTTTTGTCATATAAGTATTTGGTGGCAACTACCAAATGACGCTTGTGGTCACCAACAATTAAAAATTGAAGGAAATCTCACCTGGAGCGGGACTCGAACCCTGGGCCTCTAGCGGGAAAGCTCAGTGTGTTGCCACTTTTTTTTCTTCTCCTAACTTGACGTTGTTTTGATAACTGACTTTTGACAAATCGCAAGCGAGGCCGACCTGATGACAAATTCCCAGTGCGACAAGCGATCTGCCGCGTCGGAGGCACCGGAACGCGAACCCGCGCGACCGTCCAACTACAAGTCGGCAAACCCTACCCCTGAGCTATGGAGGTAGGCAACCACTACGCCACCGTGCTCGACGTTAGTAGACAGTCTGGAGGATGCATATAACGTATATCTAATATGTTGCACACACCACAACGCCTGCACACTTCACCTCGTGCAAAGTTAATTTTCTGCAATCATTTACGTGTAACATATACTTATTTAGAAGAAAGCAATGATATAAACAACAACGTTCTTAAGAATATCGCTTATGAAATAGTTCGTAACCTGAAGCGAAGAAATTGAACACGGACAAATATGGCGCCGTGGCCAGACAGAGTTGCCGTTTCGTATATGCCAGCCAGAGCGCACGCGCAGAATATAATGGATGTAGTTTTGCAGTCGCAGCAAATTTCTATTACTGTGAATGACATTAATGCTACTGCTGCCAACTAAATATTTTGGCGGCAGCCAATATGTTTATTGTTAATAAACAAATATGATATTGTGAGCACGAAATAGCGTTGGTACTTGTCAATGTACGGGTTATTTAGCGCCACAATCGGTATTTTATCAGAAACGAAATTTCGCCTTGGAAATCATTAACTAAATAGTTTTTGTAACCACTAACAAATCTTTCTATTCAGTGAACGCTTAGTGAGTGCGAATGACGGTCCTTTAAGGCCAGTGGTTCACGAAATCATTACGTTTACCCGATTTTGGTTATAACTTTTTTTCAGTGGGTTTATCGAAATTTTTTGCACGACAAGACGTAAATATTAATTTTTTCTCTACTTGTTGCATTGTTAAATATTCACAACCGTAATTATTATGTGAGCACTGATGGAAGATGAAAAATAAGATATGCTTTCTTATCTTTATCTTCCTTCAGTGCTCCGATAGTAGTAATTGTAGTGAATATATATATCAATGTAAGAATATGTTCTAAACTATTCTTTATGTCTTGTCGAGCCAAAATTTTGGAAAAATTCTCTGAAATTGTTTTTTTTTTTTTTTTATATACCAAAATTAAGGTAAATACACGGCTTTCGTCCACCATTCCCCTTAATCCGTTCAGTCACTGTGTCCACGATCATGGACAAGTTGCAAATGAATTATTCTTATGGCCAGTACTGTACATATGAAGGCATCGGTGCCGAACACACTCGAGAGTCTACCTTGTGGCTAATATGATTTGTGGACATTTTTATATCTCTTTTACATGAATAGGTCACGTCCATATCATTGAGCAAGAATCTTATTGTTCATTGGCTGCGAGAAAAATGCTAAACACAAGTACAGCTCATACAAAAAAATTACATGATTTGCAACACTTTAACTCAGAAATTAATGTGTGAACGAACGAGTTAATGCATTAGTGCTAGGCTTCTGTTAGCAACGGTTGAATTTTGAATAGTTCCTCGGCTGTTAGCGAAGTGGAAGGAGTGGGGGAGGGGGCGGTGGTGGCAGAATCACGGTGAGGCAAGTGAGTGGGGCCCGTGGGAAATCTTGCAGGGTTGCTCCGCTAACAGCGCATAGTTTCTTGGCGCCGGCACAGCTCGACGGGCATAACTCACCCCGCAGGCTGCGGCGGCGGCGGGGGTTGGGGGGGGGGGAGTGTAAGAGAAAGTCGGTGTGTAACCGCCTGGTTAGCGCGTGAGGAGACAGGCCTTGTAAACGTCTGACGAGGGACGACCAGACACCAGGCTGCGTGCCGTTTCCGAGCGATACTTCGTGGTCGCAGATGCAAAAAAAAAAACGCAACGCTGTGTAGCGAGCATCGAATCATACCTGCGTTTGCAGAGTGTCCGACATTCGCATTTCCCCTCGGGACTATTAAACGTGCACCCAATGTGGATGATTCACGATAAGAACACGAGACCTCCTAACTGCTTTCAAGACATCACGAGCGTTAGATGCACCATTTAGAGCACTTACACACGTCCTCGACCAACACGCGCTGGCTTGGCCGTAACTGTTACACATTTACTACCGAGTAATGTTGTTATGTACATTTACAAGTTAAAACAAGTACCAAGGCAGTTGTGGTTCGAACGCTGTCGGAGGTAATTATATTTTCCCTTCTCATAAATAATATATTAATTACAATTATAGTGATTACACGCTAAGTAGACACGCCCTCTAAATATACTCGCCAGATACACACGAAAATTATGAAGGGCGCTTCATTGAACCTTCCTACAGACATTCCACTAATAATATGGTAGGGTTACTTCTGAAAGTCTCATGTAGTATGCGCAGCACGACGATGCACTGCACGCTAGTTCAGACACTCGCGCTTAGTGGTGACAGTGCACTTAATGTTCGTATCAATGCAGTCTTTATCGCTCCTGCTCTGCTCGGCTTCAAACGGCGGGGAATAGCTCCAGATGGGTTTGGGCCCTTAAGGACGTTGGCCATGGGGAAATGTGTTGTTTTATATTTCAGCCTTATATTATTCAACTTGTAATCATTGTCTGTGACTACCTTAACCTCCGATAAAAAAATTCTTTGACTGCATGGTTTTTTTGCAAAATGACACGTGATAGTACAAAATGTTACTGTTTTTGTGATGTACAAATGATTAAAACCATCTTACGTACAGAAATAAGATCATTTACACTGAAAGAATATGCCAAGGGCTACTTCAAGATGTCTATAAAATTGTACAAAATTGTTCGTGCAATTTAGAAAAATTTCTGTAAATAAAGAAATTCTTGTTTTTTTTTTTGGGGGGGGGGGGGTTACCCCCATATTTTTAGAATATAACTTTAGCTAAACACCTTAAAAACATAATATAACAGAGAATTAAATCCTCTACATATTAAGGGTTTGTAAAACAACTCGAGATGTCCATGAATATGCATGATTCAAGTCGTACCAACTAACTTTCGACACAATCTGATCGCCAATCTCAAACCTTATCTTTTTATGCGAATACAGCGAAGCGTTACCAAACACACTAATAACAGCAGTATTGTCCGTCTTCCCTTCATGAACTGGAAAAGTCTTCCAACATATATCACTAGTATCGATGCCACTAATTTCCTTAGGAGCAGGGTCCTTTTTATTCTGTGGCTTTCTGAAGAAACACATTTCCAACAAACCACTACATGCCTTAGCAGTAATTCCTTGAAGACCAAAACGATACGACTGTGGCCCAGTGATAAGGGCTCACACGTATCTCGAAAGCGCCTAGAGTTACGGGGTGCTGCCTCGGAACCCGTACACGCTGTTTTATTACCAGTTCTTAGCAGTGGGCGTGTAAGGATCCGGGTCATGTTTCCTTTGAATTTGTGACAATGTAATTTGAGTAAGGGTTTCGGTTAGTATATAAGTAGTTTTCGCGTATGTTTGCATTCAGTGAGCTCCGTGTCATTAGAACAGACACATCAGAATGTTGCGAGGGCGTTCGCTGCCGGGATATTTATTACTCTAGAAAGGCGTACCATAATATTTTGTCGTTTTCAAAGGATGTTGATGAAGAATACAGGTATTGGTCTGTTAAAATTGTTGATGCAGAAGAAAGTCATATTTTGTTGTCGTTTTTGTATCGTTTTGGTCTTCAAGGAATGACTACTAAGGCAGGTAGTGGTTTGTTGGAAATGTGTTTCTTCAGAAAGCCACAGAATGGAAAGGACCCTGCTCCTAAGGAAATTTGTGACATCGATATTCGAGATATAATATGTTGGAAGACTTTTCCATTTCATGAATGGAAGATGGACAATACTGCGGCCATTGCTGTCTTTGGTAACGCTTCGCTGTATTCGCGTAAAAAGATGAAGTTTGATATTGCGATCAGATTTGGTTGTATCGAAAGTTGGCTGGTACGACTGGAAACATGCATATTCATGGACATCTCGAGTTGAAGCCTCAATTCGCTAAAGTGAGCCAGAGTGTTCCAGAGTGAGAATGAGCACACTCTCGAGATGAGACACGACCTAGGTATTGCTACATGTATGTATCTGTTGCACGGGGACTGTCCACAGGCGTCCGATGGACACGCGTTCCGCCTAGCCGCCGCCAGCCTGCCTCGCGACCGCTTCCACAGGCTGACCGCAGGCAGGAACTCTCCACGACGCATACAGCTAGCGATCCTAGGTTCAGCTTTCATAGATTCAGTCCACGCGGAGTGTGCTTGTCTTCTTTAAGTATTTTACTTCACTGTTTTTTACATTAATCTTATGTTATATTTCTTAGTAATAGAAGTTAATTGCAGCGGATTGGATTGGATTGGAAAGGTCTTGCCTGAAGGCTTATCTGGGGACGGCTTATAAAATAACTTATAACGTAATTTTAACTCACACCCTTGCCTTACCTAGGATTCAATCCCAAAACCTCCCGCGCCCCAGACCGGAGGGGCAACAATCGACTGCGCTACGGGAGACCTGCGAATAGAAGTTATGAAAAATCAGGCTTTCACAACTGACCTTTTCGTAAATATTTAGGGAACGGATTGCGAAATACGGTCTTTTATACGGTTTCAGCACAACCTTTGTGCAACTGTCCCTATTTCAACCTTGAAAACCAAAATTTTCCCGGGGAGATAACCCAGGCCGCCTAGGCAAATGTGGTCATTGGCGATGCTCTAACTTTGTGGCACATCCTGTGGTTAATTCCAGTTACAGTCGGCCACAAAGCGTCCCTTCCTTGCCGTATCCTCCACGGACTTACGGGCGCCGTGCTTCAAGGTCACGCGTGGGTATCACTGGTAACTTGGGTTATCGTTACAAGAATGTTCTGGTAATCACCCTCGTCCTCTCTCAGCGCGACTCGGGGTGCGGGCGGAGAACCTTCTGTATCGGGCCAGATAGTCTGTAAAAGCCGCGACGGGCCTCCTAGTAGACATTCTGAAGTCTGGAGCGTTGTACGGCCGTAAGCGCCAGGTGTGTGGTGTCAACGAAGTAACGAGCCAAAGTGAAGTCTGCGGACAGCGAACATCGGTACAACGGAGAGTGAGACTAACACGCGGTACGGTACAACTGGATGCGTGACACTGGAATGTTGGCAATAGACAGTTGGATTGATTATGCGCAAATAAAAAGAGTGGATTAAACGACTGTTATCAATACAAACACAATGATAATGACTTTATTCAGAAATTAAAATGACATTAAACATTGCTCTCGATTGTTAATTGTTGAGGTAGGTATTTCAAATCGTAAAAAAATTTAATTTGGTTTCTTTATTTTTACTAAGACATTCATACCTCGCATACTCGGGAAGCATCCCTGACGACTAGTACAATAAGAACACCGAGGTAATATTCCTACCGGAATCGCCGGACAAATATTGGCGTGTTCATCTCGTCAATAGCTTCACTATTCGTAAATAAATCATTATTCATGTTATGTTTCCGTGTCATTATTTGCTAGGTTCCAGCGCTAAATAGGCTATAGCCGACGTCAGTATATTCCAGACGCAATCATACCGCATATTGTCCGGAAATCACTGAAATTCCATAAATTTAATATAACTTGGTTGATTATTTCCCTTTGATTTCCCCTTTCGCTTTCAACGTATCTGAAGTTTCCCGTTAGGAAATACAAACTACCCCGTGAACGTGTTCAGCTGAGAAGCTTCATTTATTTTCATTGTTCATTAAAGTTTGCTCGCTTGCTATGGTAATTGCGCGTAGTCGAGCGCAGTTCATTCAAAAGTTTATACCACTGAAATTCTGCTTACTTAATATTTGGTTAACAATTTTGCGAATCCCAAGAATTCAATGCCCCAGGCAGGAGAATTCATCATAGAGAATGTCCCAAAATTAGTGCTCATGGATAACAAAGTACGTCAATCCTAGGTGAAAATGGAGTTGAAAATCATAGTAACAATATTCCTTCATATTCTGATTTACTTGCCCAATGTGATAACGTCGTATGACTGAAGAATATTTGATTATTAAATTATCCTGTAGTTTGAATCATATCTCAAGTTGAAGAGAATGAAATGAATGGAAAATAAATTTAATACAAAGAAATTGGAATCAAATGATAAACGAGTAAATTTCATTAAACAAAAAAAAAACAGCTAATGAATTAGCGATTATGTAGTGAACGTTCACTTTAACAGTCCCTGCTGCGATTTAACGACAGCTGAAAGCTTAAAATTTAAGAATTCCTTAACATAATTTCCACCCATCATAAAATTTTTGCCAGATACTAAAAAATAAATTTTCGTCGGATAGATTACGTGACAAAAAATTTCATCTTTATTTTTATCCAAAAATTTTTCGAGGTACGTCTTTAGTTAAAATTTCTTTACACTAAATAAAATAATTAAACAACGTACTATAAGTAACATTTTTATGACCCGTGAATAACAGACTTTATCAGCGCACTGTGGTTTGTGGACATGTGGGATGTTTCAACTTTAATGTGTAGTTTTTTTTTTTTACGGTAGCTTCCTCATAGCTGACAAACCAAATGCTGCTGTGGATAGGTTTACCAGACACTCAGGATAAAAAAGGAAGACTTTCACACTGGAAAGGGAGGATATTCCAATGACAAGGAGGACAAGCCAATTTCATTAGCACCGCAAATTATTTATACTGGAGAACCACACAATAAATATTTCACACATAATATAACTCAATCTCAATTATTGTGGAAAATGGTTTTATTATGTTATTAATATGTCTAGCAAACAATGATCATAAGTTAAAAAATTAATAATGAATATTAATAAACCTACTATGATTTAACACAAAATATTAAATCTAAATAGAAGGAAAATAAACTCGTATACATACAGTGGTTTTACAAATCAGAACATTGTAATACGCACACTGCTGCAGTGTGGATAATGAATGTTAATGAGAAATTAAAAATTACCGTAAATATAATTTACATGGACTATCAAAGAACATCGACTTTTCATGTATATAACCAAGGGGACAAATGTGATATAACAATATTTGTTGCAGAAAAACTGATCATAGAAAAATAATTATTTTAAAAATACTGTCTTTTATCAGGTCCAAAAAGCCGGCTACTTCTGATCACAACGAAAAATCTGGTCAGACGAAAAAACATTGCTTAAATGAAGGAAATGTGCTTTTGCCGGACGTCTGGTAGACCTAGATGTGGTCTATGGTTTACATAAACCCAGTCAAAGCCGGGAGTGTTCAGTCGATTCGTATTTCCGAGGTCGTCAGATCGAGTTGGGCCAGGTGCACTATGCGTGGTTTTCCACGCGTGTTTCCCGCATCTACGTCAGGCATAGGTTCTTAATGAACACCTTTATAGTTTACACATTAAATTAAGTTCTTAACCATGACGGCAAATAAATAATACTATAGGTTGTTCACGGTAAAATGAGCACTTTTGAAAACTCTGCTTAAGGTCTACTCGTATGCACGTTATGAATACTTCTACCTTACGTAAAATTAGCATTGTCATGAGCCTCATGACTTTATTTATGCTTGGGTCAAGAAAAACGGTAAAATTTTTAGGAAAGTAAATATCATACAAATCTGCTCATTTTCACACTTCGATGCATAAAAAAGCAGAAAACGAATAAATAATTTAAGTCATCACAAATGGTTACCTAACACTTTTTATTTGACGTTAAGATATTGAGCTATTTTCCAGCCATTGTTACCAACTTCACTGGGAAAATGCCACTCAATGCTCCCATTTAAATGTTGTTTTATAATATACTATAAGAGGTGGTTACCAATCGTGATATCTCGGGCATGTAGTAATACGTAATATCTAACATACAGTTACAAATGAGTCTCAAACAATGGCAGGAAATGTAGTTAATGGGGAGGAGATCTCTTGATAGTTCCAGAAACTCGTTGGTAATCTGTAAAACTACATTTGACCTCCCGTGGCGCTGTCGGTAGGCGCGCCGCCTTTCTGCGGTGCGGGAGTTTCTGGGTTCGAATCCTAGGTAAGATGTGAGTGTTAGTTTAAGTTAGGTTATAAGTCAATTTATAAGCCTTGAGGCATGACACCAGGGGAAGTTAATAAACCCTTTATAATTACAAATGTAGAGTTACACACTAGCACATTAAATATGAATCAGTGAGAATTTAGCAAACGTATCTGACTGATTCAACAGTACTTCAGTGAATTTAACTGATGAATCATCGAAAAAATGCCAAATTTCCTTCACTTATGGATTCAGTGACATTTTCCACTGATTCATCAGTAATTTTTTTCACTGTTTACTCGGTGGTTTATTTTTTACAGATGAATCAGTTAAACAGCGTGTAAAAAGACCATGAAACAGAGTTTAAAAATGGCCGTTAAACAACATGAATCAATTGAAATAACAAGGAATAAACGCATAAAACCAATACAAAACACTTTCTAAAATGTGCTTCGTGTTTCAAGACCCCATTTTATGAGGTAATAGGTGCACACAGGTTTTTATTCCGTTTTTTGCGTCTGTCATTTCGTTTACATGTAATCGTCACGGCGCTCTGTTTGAAGTTTTAAACTGCATATAATGTGATGAAAAGAGGGAACTCATACATATGATTCATTTTAGTAATCCTAACGGTACAAATCAAACCGAAAACGAAAAGCAAGAACATACAATTTAAATCTTCGCGATTTCGCGGTGAAAGTATATGCCATATATTTTCCTCTTGTTATTTCAAATTGGCTTGTTAGAGCAGATGGTAAGGAAATGAAAGACGAAAGGTTTACCAGTTCAATGCCGGCCACCTCCGAAACCTTCTTTACATATTCTAATTACGGCAAATTGCGCAATATAAATAGTAAACTATCGTAAATATGTTTATTTCACGGAATTACTTGGCTAAATTCAATAAAACAATATTTAATTCGCTACTGCTGTCGGCCGTCACTTATTCAATCAGTGAAATTTTTTCACTGAAACATTCAGTGGTTTTCCACTCATTCTACGTGGCGCCATTTTCACTGATTCAATTAGTTGAATTTCACTGCGAATCATTGGTTTCCCACCGATTCTAATTTAGAGTGTCCACGAACGTGGAAGTAGTTCTATTGTAAACCGAGTCCCCGTGCAGTGTGTGAGCCTGTGGACGCTAACAGTTCTTGAATAGTTGAAAACACATTATCTATCTTGTCACGCTGAAACTGTGGCCGTCTTCACAGATGTTAGCCGTAAATACATCGCGAGATAGCAATCGTGACTTATTAGGAACCGAGGTAGTGTAGTGGCTACGCCATTCCCCCCCTCCCACCCTGACGAATCGGGTGCGCGATTACCCGGCGGAGTCGAATTCGGATTTTCGCGTGAGGAAACTTTGGTGCAAGTCGCCATTTACCGGGGGGTTTTCTCGGAGTACTCCCGTATCCTGTTGCTTCTCGATCAGTACCAAGCTTCCCCTGTCGTCGCTAAAGACATCAATTGTTAACTCACCCATACATATCTCACTCATCCCGTGACTTTTTGTTACTTTCCATTGGAATTGCGTAAAGGCTGTTCAAGATAAACTGCGCACTTCTGAAATCCTTGCGTGAGATCTACTTGAATATTGTTTCATTATATGTGAAACTAGCATTGCCTTGGGCCTGGTCGCTTTGTTCATGCGTCGATCAAACGATACTGTCAAATATTTATTAAAGTAAATATGTTACAAATGTGTTAATTCTGACAATTATTTGCTTAAAAAAAAAGAGAAAACGAAATAAAGTACTTCGCTATTCACAAATGTTTAACTAGTACTTTTATTTTGACGATTAGAAATGTAATTACTTTCTCTCCACGTCGCGTCGTTGCCAACTTCACTGGTCACATGACCGCACGTGTGCTCGTTAAAACATATGCAGTTAGGGGCAGTGACCTTTTTCCAAAGTTGTATTCAAAAGTGGTCAGTTAACCGTAATCAGCCCACACATTCCTGCGTCTATCCCTTATGTTCTTGCAGTCTTGATGAATATTAGACTGCGCAGCCGAAAATAAGTGACTTGCCTGCGCATTATTGGCCCACGTAGAAAGTTTGAAATCCAGTATGGAATTTGAAAAGGCGTGATATTTTGAAAATTTGTCAACCCCGAAGATTTGTCACTACAAATCACTTTATCTAGCGTTAAATACAAAGCTGAAAAATTCTCTGTAATAATTTCCCACACTATTAGCTTTTAAAGTCCGTAATATCTTCTTTTATGTAACACTTATTTGTGTGCGCCGAGGTATGCAACTATACTTGTTACAGGTCTTTGTTACAAAGGCAACTAACACTTGTGAAAGTCTCGTCAATGAGAAAATATTATCTGTTAAAGGAAGTTAATCTGTAAGATAAACGACTGTCACGTTTATAGAACATTTAAATCCCGACATATTGCAATCAGTAATGGGATTTTACTACTACCTCAACATAAGGCATTCGAGTAGAACTTCACATATTATTTCAGTCGTGTTAGAGGAGGTTAGATGCCTGGTATTTTAGATGTACAGATTTTTCGCCAAAAATACATTTCAGAATGCATATAGAAATAAACATTTTACGTAAGGCAGATGATAAACTATTATTTTACAAATTTAATTAATTTGTAAGAACATGAAACGGCTAAAAATAATAACAAATTGCAACGTCTAAAAATAGCAAGCAATTACTTCTTTCGCGCGACTACACAAATGATTGACAGTAGCCATGCAATTACGACTTCGGAAAATGTATCAAGCAAGGCCTCATTTCCTGGTAGTCCGTAAAATTATAAAATTTCTGTAACGCATATTATGACGGAAATTGAGTAAAGTATGGCTGTTATCGATTCTCCTCAACGTCAGCCAGTTGTGCAAAGAAGCGCTGAACAGTACGGTTCCTCTTGTTCGTATAAGGCCTATAATATTTTTTTTAGACCCGGCTTCCAATATGAATCGACATTTATGTCGATAGGATAAAGGGAGTGGAGTAGAGAGATTTGGGCGGCTCTTAACATCGAGGTATTGAGAGCCGATGCTGGTGAGGTGTGGTGAGCGCACAGCAGCGTCGGTATGCAGGGCGGGGGACGGACGGAAGATCCCCGAGAAAAACCCGCCGACCGTCGGGTACGCCAGGCGTGATTCCCACATGCGAAGATCCGGAGGCGACCCCGCCGGGAAAACCGAACCCGATTCGCCTAGGCGATAGGCGAGCAGCCTAACCACTACATGGCCGCAGCACGTTCTGTCGATAGGACATCGATTCTCGACTATTAGATATCCGCTCGATACTACCCATCCAAACACTCGTTTAAATTGTTTCCGGTAGCTTCTTATTAAAGGAAAGAAGTTATTGGAAACTGCACAAGGCATCTCTCTTTTGGGGGAAAAAAAAAACTGAATACCGCGTAAGCAGTATTAAGGTAATGTGTTGCTTTTAATGTAAGAGTTGGCGGGTTAATCCTTAGACGCTTTTACAAATAATTTTTATTATTATATATGTGTATTATAATAATTATATATATATATATTTATTTAAAAATTTACCGAAAAACATTTTTTTATATGAAAAATGTGATTTCTTAAGTTGTATTGCCATACGTTCAATGAAGAAGACAATCCAATTTGTGTCACGAAATCATAGTTATATATGCATTCTTTGTATTTATAGTGCAGGAATATTTTTTTTCCTTGGAAAATGATGTTGGAATCATTTACTGAAATTAATCATTGGGGCTACATAACCTGTTAGTAGAACAATTAGGATTTTACACGCATAAAATAAATAAAGTTACATAACTGTCGCTATGAAGTTATTTGTTTTAGCTGAAATAAACAATACTTTGCGAGTACTGATCGTAATGAAACTTGCCAAGGCAGAAGCGATCCAATTACCAATGTTTCCGTAGAAAGAAGATAATGGGATGCTAATATTCTCGATAAATCGCGTTGCAACCGGCTGCCTTTGAACGTCGAGACAAACAATCGGTTCAATAAGACGCCAGGTGCAGGAACTTCGTCGTAATAAATGGCGGGAATAATGCCACGAATAAAACTTCGAAAGGTAAATTATGTCCTCCTATCTGAAAAAAATAGTTTATTTAAACTTAAATATAATATCTGGACATCCTTTTGGATATTTTAAGTTAGTAGCTTTCTTCTGATGATTTCAATTAAACCAAAATTAAATGTGAAAATTGATCACTGCTCGTTACACCCGACTTAAAACAATATGTTTGTGAAACTCGTCATGGTTATATCCGTGGATGTAACAAATGATCCTATACTTTCGCGTCAATAGATTCCGTGGCGAGTCACAAAGTCTGAGGCTTTTAGTTTCGCTCCATTAAGTGGTTTCCCCCCAACCCTCGGCTAATCAAGCCTGTAATAGTGATGGGCCGTTTCGTTGCATCCACATACTCGTTACTACTCGTTACTTCACAAACGATGACCCGTTACTTTGTGCGCATTATTAGTTACTAGTTACATCGCACCAGACCGGTCGTGAACGGAGAAACAGTTACTCCAGTTCCTTACTCGTTACTAAAGGATTCGTCCATTAAGTGGTTTCCCCCCAACCCTCGGCTAATCAAGCCTGTAATAGTGATGGGCCGTTTCGTTACATCCACATACTCGTTACTACTCGTTACTTCACAGATGACCCGTTACTTTGTGCGCATTATTAGTTACTAGTTACATCGCACCAGACCGGTCGTGAACGGAGAAACAGTTACTCCAGTTCCTCACTCGTTACTAAAGGATTCGTCCATTAAGTGGTTTCCCCCCAACCCTCGGCTAATCAAGCCTGTAATAGTGATGGGCCGTTTCGTTACATCCACATACTCGTTACTACTCGTTACTTCACAGATGACCCGTTACTTTGTGCGCATTATTAGTTACTAGTTACATCGCACCAGACCGGTCGTGAACGGAGAAACAGTTACTCCAGTTCCTTACTCGTTACTAAAGGATTCGTCCATTAAGTGGTTTCCCCCCAACCCTCGGCTAATCAAGCCTGTAATAGTGATGGGCCGTTTCGTTACATCCACATACTCGTTACTTCACAAACGATGACCCGTTACTTTGTACGCATTATTAGTTACTAGTTACATCGCACCGGACCGGTCGTGAACGGAGAAACAGTTACTCCAGTTCCTTACTCGTTACTAAAGGATTCGTCCATTAAGTGGTTTCCCCCCAACCCTCGGCTAATCAAGCCTGTAATAGTGATGGGCCGTTTCGTTACATCCACATACTCGTTACTACTCGTTACTCACAAACGATGACCCGTTACTTTGTGCGCATTATTAGTTACTAGTTACATCGCACCGGACCGGTCTTGAACGGAGAAACAGTTACTCCAGTTCCTTACTCGTTGCTAAAGGATTCGTCCATTAAGTGGTTTCCCCCCAACCCTCGGCTAATCAAGCCTGTAATAGTGATGGGCCGTTTCGTTACATCCACATACTCGTTACTACTCGTTACTTCACAGATGACCCGTTACTTTGTGCGCATTATTAGTTACTAGTTACATCGCACCAGACCGTCGTGAACGGAGAAACAGTTACTCCAGTTCCTTACTCGTTACTAAAGGATTCGTCCATTAAGTGGTTTCCCCCCAACCCTCGGCTAATCAAGCCTGTAATAGTGATGGGCCGTTTCGTTACATCCACATACTCGTTACTACTCGTTACTTCACAGATGACCCGTTACTTTGTGCGCATTATTAGTTACTAGTTACATCGCACCAGACCGGTCGTGAACGGAGAAACAGTTACTCCAGTTCCTTACTCGTTACTAAAGGATTCGTCCATTAAGTGGTTTCCCCCCAACCCTCGGCTAATCAAGCCTGTAATAGTGATGGGCCGTTTCGTTACATCCACATACTCGTTACTTCACAAACGATGACCCGTTACTTTGTGCGCATTATTAGTTACTAGTTACATCGCACCGGACCGGTCGTGAACGGAGAAACAGTTACTCCAGTTCCTTACTCGTTACTAAAGGATTCGTTAACTTAGCACGCTCTTCCGCCAAGAATTAAAATGTGGTTGCATAGCAGACTCGACGCAGCACATGCTTTTGGCTTAACATAATAAGTTGTAGGCAGGTAAGTATAAATACATATAATTTATGTTAAACTTTTTAAACACGATTTTGGGAGCTAACAAACTCATAAGATTTCTACTGTGAGTTCATTTTTAGTAGATGTTCACGTGAATCGTCTGTCGAATCCTCATTATTAAATTTTGTTGTCATTGAACTGCACTTTCAAAATCATGTTGTAACTTTTATTTTTTGACAGTAAAAATTTAATTTATTTTTCATTTGTATCATATTTTTGTAAGGCATGACTACAAGTTATTTCTCGCCCCTTTTGGGCTGGTTAATGAATATTCAAAACATGCATAAAACCCAATAAATATTTTACCAAGGCCAATATTGTCGCGACGTATGCAACTAGGTTTCTCAATACGCCACATATAAACGACGGACAGTAACATCACACATCTCTTCTCTAGAATAACGACTGTTTTTGCCCACCTGTCGAGCCTTGTAGTGCTAAACTGGATGGAGGAGAAGATGTTATTTTTCTACTGCATACCTTCGCTTCTTACTTCGGCACGAATCCCGAGACGTGAGTATCTACTAGATTAACGAGTAGTTCCGTGAATCAGTACTCGTTACTTCAGGTTCAGCACTGTAACGAATACTAGAAGTCACGTATCGTTACTACTCGCCTATCCCTAGTGGCAATAAGCCTACAGGCATAGAGGATGACGACAATGCAAAAATTAAAAATCATAAAAAATATTTTGTAAATTAAATTTGTTGGACGGATGTGGTACAAGAGAAACTGTTTCAGAAGTTAATTGGTTAAGAACATTTTGGGCCAATGGTTTGATATTTTTCTCCGTAAAAATTTAATTAAAGGAACCATAACTGACTTACTGGTTTTACTATAAGTAAATTTACGTCGAAGATTTGAATATCATGAACATTTTCTCATCTAAAAGTCCGTAGGTCTTACAGAGAATTAATTGTCGTTTTTAAAATGCGCGAGAGAAATTTATATTGTAACTACAAGCGAAATTCCGCCATCATAGACAATTTCTGTAACACACACTTACAAACTTTCATGTTGGGTTATAGAAAAATCCATAATTGTATAGTATTTTTTTACAAGTCTTGTGTTTTTTTCTGTTATATAAACGTGCCTGTAACTGCAGTCGACAGGAAGTCATTTTGTAGCTTTCATTAAACAAGCTTGTTGCTTAATAAAGGCACGGATTCTAACAGCTCGTTTGTAGTTACACTCATAGACTTTCGCAGATCGGGAGTAGAACTGATAACCTTCCGAATGCAAGTCCATTGGTTTACCACTGCCCCCACCTTCCTGGGTAATGCCCGTACTGCCCCCACCTTCCTGGGTAATGCCCGTCTTCAGACATTAAGCACCACGCAGTTCATTGCCGTCGCCACGAAGCGTGTCAACGCGGACATGTGAAGCAAACTGCAGGGACACGTCGGTGTCCGGGCTAGGGGAAGAAACGGAGAACACACTGCAACAGTTGTACGTACATAGTTTGTAACACATAGTAGCGAAGAGCCAACGGATCTCCCTTCCCGAAGAAACAGCATTCGGGACAATCGCGCCACCGAGAAATTTCATAACGCTCGGCAACACCTTGAACTGGATCTGTCTGTGGATTCACGGCGGGAAGAATAACCCTCAAGATGCAGCTTTAGTTTGGCATCCCATCACAACATTCAGTCTACATCAACTGTATAGGTTATTCATATATACTAGTTGAGGGACTCAGCATAACTTTTTGCACGCTAAGTTTAACACATTCAGGACTGTACATATTTGCTATAATTTAAGACAAGCTAGAAATGAATCACCTATTCTATTGGATGCTGTATTCGCACTTTCCACTCTTCTATTGGTCCACACCACACTGAGCGTGCTTACTGTGCTCTACAAAGTTCATCATTGGCTGGTGATCAGCCACTGGGGTCGCAGAGCTGATATGCTCCAATCAAATGTCGCTTACTGTGTAAAAGGTTAGCAGTCAATCGTGTCCTTTTATCAGGGCATAGCAAAAAATACATTTTCTGCAGGAAAACTATGGCTTGTATTGTTCTTGTAAGATTCTGTTGAATACTAGCGTAACAATGGCGCTATAACCCTGCGAGTTTTATTTTCAAGGACGAAGAGATTTTTTACACTGGTGGTGCTCGAACTCAGCTCGAGCGTAGTCCAAAATGTGTTAGTAATATTTTTAATGGAAACTATTTCATTGTAGCCATTATCAACATATCTTCTCTCGGACCCTGGGGGCCGGGGTGGAGCCAGACGGGTGAATTGGGTAACCAACCTGTTAGGGTGTAAGGCTCTGCCTGGTGGGACAAATCGCGACCCATGCGGAGCGATTGTCCCTGCTCGTTCATCCCTCTGGTGGAGACCTGTCTCTTGGGTGCGTGAGCGAGGTCCGCCGCGAGTGTATTCTTGAGCGGGTCAAGCCCTATCCCCTGGAAATGGGGTAAGATGCGATTACATAGCCTTTCTTGCTTAAGTCCATCTCCACCTTCACGATGGTAAGGGGCTGGAAACACAGTGGACGACGCTGTGGCTGACGGAGAGAGGACGAAGCGCTGGGCACGTGACGGCCCCACCAGTGCACTGGTGATCGGTCACGGCGAGAGTACATGCTGCTCCCAGAGGTGGCTTATATTTCTCGCCTGCGGTGATGACCCGCGAGCCGGCTGCATGTCCCAAACCGAGGCTCGTAGCGGATCTCGAAGTGGCGGAGCACTAACGAAGGGATTGTCTGGCGTCACGGGGGTGTTGGGCCTCTCTCGGGTGAAAACTCGGTATGCAGCGCACAGCAATTTGCAGAATAAATCGTGGTTACCCTGGGGATCAGCGGTATTACCCCCGGCTTAGGCCGTGCTGATCAAGGGTTGGACTCTGGGTGGCAGTGGTTGAATACCCTAATGCTTGGGGGGAGACGTCCTGAAGGAAAGCCCTGACTGGACCCAGCTATCCCAGTCTTGGGAAAAGTCAGGATACTTTCCTACGAAGGGGCGCAGGTCTGGTCCGCCAAGAAGAGGACTCATTTACTCAGTGAGTGAGTAGAGGTTGGATAGGCCTCGGTCCCATCAAGGTAGTGCGTGTCGGCAAACCCGACAAACTCTGTTGATATGTGAGGTGGTTGCACTTCCACCCACCGCGATTGGAAGGAGCGTAACTCTTTCTATTGGTCGCATTCAACTGCAATCAATTCAATAGCGTGATGGTTGTTTTAACAGTGACGTGTTAAGAAAAGTCTGGCAAGAGGACGACCTGGCAAGTTGTCCTCTTATTATTAGCTCTGGAAGTCGTACCCCCTGTAATACCCAAACAGGCTCAGGCACAGGGGGCCCCGATTCATCAATCAGGCACATGGGGCCCCGATTCATTAAGGCATTTGACATGCAACACACATTTTTTCTCTCGGTTTATATTCGTATTTATTATAAATATAATATTACAATCTGTAGACGAAATAAAGGTAGAAGTTAAATTTAACATAAACGAAGGAATATTTATGTACATAGAAGTATAAATAGCTTACGATGCATGTCTAGAGACGCGGAAATTTCGCGAATTAATCCGAAAAAAACGCTAGACTGCACAATCGTTTGTACATTCGAACAACAGTTTCTGTTCATTGGCTGTTTCTCCAGTTCCACCCCAGACCAGGTGGCGCAGGATGCAAGCCTTGTTTTTCTTGCAGATTCGTTATTAGTCGAAAGTGATTCGGGGCGTGTCTAACAAACTGTGGCGCAATAGAGGCCAAAACTGAAATATAAATGTGGCTAAAGTTTAACTCGTCCTCAAATGAATGTGAGAAATTTCCGGGTCTCTATACATGGCATATTTAAGAAACAAAATAAACACGTAATGCGTGGAGTGGTTTTCTGAAGTCTTGATTCAGAATGTGCGAAGACACTGTGAATAGACTACACTCTAAATCTGAATCAGTGGGAATTTCGCTGTTTAAATCAGTCAAACGTATCTAACTCATTCAACAGTCACTTCAGTGAATTTAACTGATGAATCAGTGAAAGAATGCCAGATTTCCGTCAGTTATTGATTCAGTGACATTTTCCTGATTCATAAGTCATTTCTTTCACTGTCAGTCCTATATCTTTGACTGGTGGATCAGTTAAATAGCAGGTAAAAATGGCCGTCAAACAATGTTTAAAAATGGCCGTTAGTTAATGAGGCTTTCATTCCGTTTTTACGTCTATCATTTCGTTTCCATGTCTCAGCGCTCTGTTTGAAGGTTTAAAATTCATATGATGTGATGAAGAAAGTACACTCATATATACTTTTCGTTTTAACATTCCTAACGGTTCCAACTAAACCAAAAAACGTAAAGTAAGAGCATACAATTAATTTCAAATTGGCGTGGTAGCACAGATGGTAAAGTAAAGGCCTAAAGTCGAAGTGGAAAGGATATGAGTGCGATTCTGGCCACCTCGGAAATTTTTTAAAATTCTTTAAACTACATAAATTGCGCAATATAAATAGTAAACTATCGTAAATATGTTTTATTACATGTAATTATTTGGCCACATTCAATAAAAACAATATTTAATTCGTCACTATATTCAGCCGTCACTTATTCAATCAGTGAAATTTTTCCACTGAAGCAATCAGTGGTTTTCCACTGATTCCAAGCGGAGCCATTTTCGCTGATTCGTGTGCGTCAAGCGTCAAGTTCGTGCTCGTGTTTTTGAAACATCCTACGGAAGTTACAATGTTGTGATAAATATGTGTTTCCACAGCATAGTGAAATGTGTTGTGATCGTTGCGTATGAAAGGGCGTGGTGGCTGCGTTGTAATCGTTACGCAGGCCAGATGTGGGTGTTGATTTCAAATATGTGCATAATTTATACGTTTTAACCATGAACTGATGTTATGACGAAATTAATTATTTACTTCCACGTCTGTTTATCACAACGTTGTACCTTTGCGCAAGGTGTTTGGAAAACAGTTGTGTAACGAGCTCATGTTTCTGTGATTTTAATGTCTTCAACAAGCCCAACAAAATACTAAGTCCGCCCGGATAAAATTAAATAAATAATAAAATAAACCCACAAACCAATAAGTGCCAATGCATGTAAAAACTATCAGAATGAATGTTACGGTAGGCCTACGTGTTTGCGTGTTCACCACTATCTTTTACGTTTGTCGATGTACAATAACAGTGACACGAGTTGCGTGCTTCAATTTGCTGCGTCGTTTCGTTGGACTGGTTGTCCATTTCGTTTTAATTTTTATTCCAAACACATATTAATAACAACATGTTAAATACTACTGTTGTTTACGCCACAGTTGTAACAAACACCGTCGTGAAAAATATTAATGTGTATTATGTGTAACGTGCTATATCATGTGTAACAAATAGTTATAAAGCGGACCTAAATATTGTTATAAGCCTACATTGTGAACATTCTTAGGAAATGGTTTCTCCAATATGACATGATGCTTTGAATAGCTGTAAACAGCAACCAACGTATTTGGCAGTTATAAAAGTAGACCTCACATGGCAGTGTTTATGTTTACGTGTAGCGGAAGGATACGTAATCAGTAACGAAAAGTAAAAATTTGGCAGGTCTTCAGAAAAGGCAGAAGTTATCGTGTATCAACTATATATATTATATATATTATATATAAATATTTTGTTTGATATTCTCTCAGTGCAGAATGTGAACGAAACGAATTCCTAGCCTCAAACTTGCTCTCCCGTAAATACTTGCAAGTCTCATTCTACAGTGCACGGAAGCGTGAGAAACGAACACGGAACACGTAAACGGCGTGAGCGGACGGATTGGGGAATAATTCTAAGTCATTCTACAATACACATAAACGTAGCGATCTGCAATCTGTGAAGTCGAAACGAAAAATACCTTTTTTTCTTTTACCAAAATTTTCCAATAAGCTTTAAAACAACACACATCGCAATTTTTAATATTTGTAGCTGTGTTTATTTTCCCACGGAGGAAAAAAATATTGTTGTTTGAACCATTTGGACTATTAAAATAGGTACAGTCATCTGATTGGCTGTAGTTACAATACAAATATTGTCAACATAGACAGTAATACCAATAGAGCTAATTGGTTGCTGCGATCAAGTGAGTACTTTGTACAGTACTGCCAACGTTAACTCACACTACTGCTTCCTACTTACTACTGGCTTACAATTAAACGGGGCGTGCCTAAACAACCGCCGTCTAATCGCAACGGAAGGATAAAAGACTGAGTGTTTGAAGTATACCTCGCCCCCAAATGAATTAGCGAAATACCTCAGGGTTCTACTAATCAAGTAAATTCTGGTACACAGTAATGAATTATGATCAAAGTGGTATAAGATATTTGGGAAAAACAAACAGCGGGTATCGTGTATAAGACCTGTGAGATTTGCCATCCAAATGAACTAACGGAATTTTCGTGCGTCCATTTATTATATATATATACATATATACAGAGCTCCAAATCTTCGTCTGTCCGGTACATCGACGAACTCTGAAATCGTGTACTTCGCAGGGAATTTTCTCCTGAAAACATCCTTCCCCTTGATACGTCGTGTTTTGCTGAGCAATATATCCGTCTGCCCGCCCTACCCGGCTTGTAATTGGCGTACGTAATTTACTCCGAACTTCGGGTATCCGTGGCCGGTGATGTTCGGGCCTCTCTCTCCACTAACTGCAGAACACACCCTCGCCACCCTCTTCAACCCCTAACCAGCATCCCCCGCCCCACACACATACACACACACACGCTCTATGTACGTGGCTAATCTGAAATACCAGCCCCCTCCCTAAAACTCCTCCGCTTGCTCATAAGGTCTCCAGACAGTGCATGTACCCAGTAATTTACTCGGAGCTTCCCCGCCATGGTGCCTCGTATCGTAACCTCCTCCTCCCCCCCCCCCCCAGTCTCCAACTTTCTAACCAACCCCTGCCTATGTTAGCCCATCACGTTTTCCCTCAACTACCCGCATTTTCTTCCGTTTTCTTTTTTTTTTTTTAATTCAACTCCGGCAAGTTACCATGAAGCGCAGCAAATTAATTTGGCTTCCAGTCGCTCCCCATCTGTCGAGAGGTCCCCCCCCCCCCCCACACACACACATACACACACTTCTTGTTCAACGTTCTCTCGTCCTTTTTGTAAGCCCTGGCTCTCCGGGCAGAAAGTCATGTGCTGCCTCGAGAGCGCTTTCAACACGCATGTGACGGGATTATATTAAAACACAAATCTCGGAGCAGAAAAGCCGTGCTCTTGAACGTGAGCACATAATATTTAAGCATAAAGATAGACAGGGACGAAACATAAGTTCTGTTTCTTTGATGTCGGCGCATTCATTCTCCGATTGGCTGGGAGAAAGCTCTGTTACCAACTTTTTGCAATAAACTTTATAACAATACATCCGAATTTTTAATATTTGTAGATATGTTTATTTTCCCACCGAGAAAAAAAAAAAGATTGTTTGAACCATTTACACTGTTAAAATGTACGGTCATCTGGTCGGTTGAAGGTACCATCTAAACATCGTTAACATAGATAGTAATACCAAAAAAGCTGTTTGTTGCATACCTACATGGGAATTTATTTGTTACTAGACATGCAGTTGCTACAAAACAGGTAGAACCTCCAGAACAACTGGATTTTTCCGACAAAAAATAAAATTTGAATAACCTAACAGAATGTCCTGTTGCTGGTACTAAACAGTTGTGCAATCGAGATTGAGGGTAGCGACACACGATATTCTGTTGGGTTATTATAATTTTAGTTGTCGTGTTGACAATTCAAATATTGTTGATGATGTTCTAGTGGAGGTACCTACTATCTGTTATTTAGTTGGAACGCAGTGCTCTGCTGTAGCGGCCGTATGTATAAAGGCTGTTCACGATAAAGTGATCACTTTTTAAATGAACCTTAGTAGAAAGTCACTGCCACTTAATGCATATATTGTAACGGGCGCACCTAATTACATTTGTCCAGTGTTTGGTAACCATTTGTGAAAGCATAAATAATTTATTTTCCTTTCTGTTTTTTTATGCATCGAAGAGTAAAAAACAGCGCATTTGTAAAATATTTACTTTCCTGATAATTCCACAGTTTTACTTGACCGAAGTATGATTGAAGTCATGAGGCCCATGGCAATGTTAATTTGACATAAGCGGGAAGAATATGCAACGTGCATACACGTAGATCGTAGGCAGGGCTTTCAAAAGTGCTCGTTTTAGGTGAACAGTCTATAGTAGCAAATACAATCACATATGGGAATACAACAAACAGTTATTTTGGCATTACTATCCATATTATGTATTAACAATATATGGATGGTACATACAACTGATCAGATGGCTGTTCCTGTTCTAACAGTCTAGATGGTTCCTAAAATCTTATATTTTTCCTCAGTGTACGCATACTGCTAAACCATGCAATTGTGTTTATTTAAACCAAATTTATAGTTGCCTCCTCATATCCATGCCCTTGTCTACTCGCAATATTTAATGGCGATGAATACAGACCAAATACTCGAATCCTATTGGCTACGCGGATTCACAAATACGGTAGAGTTGGGATTTTCCTCTTTCTCCTACGTGTATTCCACGTACGCTTGCGTCCCATTAGACTGAATACGGAGTGTGTTACGTGCTCCGTTTCTGTGATACGTATCCGTTTCACTGTAGAACTCGTCTTTAAACCTTACTAGGAATGGTTGTGTTTGTCTTTAGAAAATTACTTCAGAACATACTTTGCGTATATAAATTTCCTTTCGAGCAGAGAACACTGTTGCAGTTTATTGGTGTTATCTGGTAATGGCATTAGAAACAAAATAGCTTTATAAGATTACAAAATTTGTAAAAGTGTGTGAAATGTTTCTTGAGACTGTCACTGAAGTTAAGGATACACACGATTTATTTCGCTACTGTGTATCTACGCGTGCTTTGATACGGCTGCGCAGTGGCATCCAGAAAAGGTATTTCTTTAAAATTAGGTGTTGAACGATCGGTCTTAGTTTTACGCACTACCCTCAGAGTAACCTTAAACTTGGAGACGGTATACGGAACTTGGTATTATCCAGGATTCTAACTCACAACCTCTTGCATAGTAGGCTGTTTTTCCAGACGGCACACCGCGGAGATCGTGCTAGAAAAATACGCGCTGAATAAGATCCCAAGTCTTATTTTCTTGTTCTGCAGAGGACATAGACAAAGAAACCGTTTTTGTAGTGGTTGGCCGCGAAGGATAAGTGAGTCCGCTCTTGTGCAGAGAAGACCTCACTCGACGATGGTTCGACTCACAGTTAACGATCTTCGAAATGTTTCGGAGCCTATTATAACCCGGAGTGTTGCTGCCACTTCTGGTCTTCTTGTGCCATGAAATCCAAACTCTTGGATTTACACTCGTCGGTGATTACTTCCGAGGACCTCCCATGGAGTTGAGGGGCGGGAGGGGATATGGTTAACGTCTAGCTGTTTGATTAAGGCCAAGGAGAGGGTAAAAAAAGAAACCAGGGGAAAGACAAACTCCTCGCCCCACCATTTTCTCGTTCAAGTAAACAATTTGTGCCGTAGCCGGTGTTAGCTTTAGCGATGCCGGAGCGCAAGAGTGGAAAATATGAAACCGTTTGGGGGTGGCGATCCCTGAGCTTCCTCCAGATGATGTAAAATATACAGTGCCCTTGACTATAGTCCATTCACGGTTACTTCAGCCTTTTCTGAAGCCCTTCTAAAGTTCTTCTTCCAGGATATTCCTCCGCCCCGTGCAAACTAAGCTTAACCTATTCAAACCTAGTGTACATAAATGTGTACATTACGCACGTGTATGTAATTTTTGGTCTCTACTGCACACAGTAAAGCTCAATGTCCAATGATCTTACCTGTGGATCAATGATTCTTAAACCGTCTCACTGATCTAGGTCATAATTGGTTCATGTAACTTTAGCCGAACACATACACTCTAAATCTTAATCAGTTATTTTTTACTGATTGTCAGTTGAAACTGCTCCATCCGGAATCTGTAGAAAAAATATCACTAATTCATCAGTTAAAAGAAACTACTAATTCAAGCAGTAGAAAACTACTTATTTGTAGTTTGTTAATGCAAGTATATGTCTTTGCAAAGTTCGAAAGTTAATCTTTCCTTAGTTCAGTTCGGTTTCTGTGCTTTAAAAGATAAATATAGTGGTTTCAATGTACGAGATTATCGATGTTAACTAGTATCCGTCATTTTACAATGCAACGAGACACTACAGATTTAAACTGTTATTTTTAGTGACAGATATATCATAGATAATTTTACTGACTCTATAGTGTAGTGATTCAATAAGAAAGGTGGATTTGAACCAACAAAAGTTTTGTGGTCAAGTTAACAGATCAAATAATGAAGAAACTATCAATTTTATAAAATATTGAATTGTTTCTGACGTTCCACTGTGTAATTAGCACAGTTATTACTAGTCAATCTGTCTCTTCAAAATAAAAGTTTCATTCTGTAAAACCTCGTTGCATTGTAAAATGTCAGATACATATAAAACACAGACAACACTGTTAAAACCACTATATTTCTCTTTCAAAGCACACAATCTGAACTGAACTTAATTTAGAATGACTTTCGAGCCATACAAAGTCATGTAACTACGTACGCATAATATGTGTATATTTCGACCACATGAAGTACTTTCACATAACGAAACTTACAGCCGTTCGCCATTGAAAGTTTATGTTTCTACGAAAATGCGAGACCGTTTATCTCAGTGGCAACGCAGCAGAATTAGTAGAACGTGAACCAAAAGGAACAAGAGAATGTTTTGTGTTTTGGGGTGGCGGTTTGATACGAACAACCCCTTTCAAAATTTCCTTGTACATTAATCATTTTGTTTTACGACAAAATAGTTGTACTTAATTTATTTCAAACCACAATGCATGGTTTTTAATACTTGTGCTTTTTATTAATCGACTGTAAATAACTGATTTTCTTCTGTTTGTATTAGTGGATTTCTTTTAACTGAAGATATTAGTAGTTTTCTTTTTCTACAGATTTTGGATGGAGCAGTTTCAAACGACAATCAGTAAAAAATAACTGATTCCGATTTAGAGTGTAGCCTACAGCTCTTTGGTTGTGACAACGAAAAAGAGTCTTGTGTCGACTTAAGCACAGTACGCATCATAATTTTTTTTGTTTGCAACACCTGCAACCGTAAATTAAAGTGGGTCTGAAATGGTTTACTGATCCTGGAGAATTACACCAAAGGGACAACGCACCACATTCGTGCTCAAGTGTAACAGCATTTTGTATAAGAAAACAATTTTTTACTAGGTGTTTCCAACATACCTATTTTCTCTATGTTTTTATTCAAATTATTTGTAAAGGAAGAAATATAATTTATAGATAAAATATGCATAAAATATCAATTTAAAAGAAAAAATAGTAACTTTTATGAACGCGAGTATATAAC
Organism: Dryococelus australis; assembly: GCA_029891345.1. Lineage (NCBI taxonomy): Eukaryota > Metazoa > Arthropoda > Insecta > Phasmatodea > Phasmatidae > Dryococelus > Dryococelus australis. Next base: position 113,768,623 of record CM057001.1, read on the forward strand.
GCTTGTGATACAGGGCGTATTTAGGAAATAACTAAACACGTCATACATGGGGAGATTTTTCAAAGGCGAATGAACTATATCGCCTTCGCTGCAGGTAGCCTCGTCTCATGTGTTCCATGGCGTTAGCGCGTGTTGCTGCGTTTCCGGGTTGTGAGTCGCGTAGATGCGGCTCAGTTTGTGTGTGTATATGCATACGTATATACAGAGAGAGGCGGAATTCCACCGGTAAACTTCATGAGGTGATATTAATAGTAGGGTTTATATAGGAAACTTTATAACTAAACTCAGATTTAAGGAGATATAAGCCCTTGAAAATGAAGATTTTAAAGTAATTATTTCTTAATTTACGAAAATAAATTAAGTAAGCTACACACCTCCGGGCATTGTTTTATTTTATTGGGGTCTTCAGAATATATCAAAATCTTATTAATACCTCCCCCGTAATGAAAATAACAGGAGTAGCCACTCTCTTATTGAGGAGGACTTTTTTTACCTGTAGGAATTATGAGCTATATATGTTGGGTTATTCAGCAGTATGACATAATTCCAAAAAAAAAAATGGTCCTCGTGTTGAAACTGCCCAGGATCCACCATTTTCGTGTAGAACGCTCACAAATCTTCTGCTGCAGCGATAGAGAGCTTAGCGCATATGCAATATTACCCACGTGCAAATAACGTTGTGTCCACTGCACAGAGGATGGTATAGAGCATTTTCAGCACTTATTGTAAACAACAGTTTACACTACTGAAGCCGTTCGTTAGCACGCTCGCCTCCCACCAAGGCGAACCGGGTTCAATCCCCGGCCGGGTCACCGCACCGGATTTTCGCAAGTGGAACTCGTGCCGGACGATGCCGTTGGTCGGCGGGTTTACTCGGGGATCTCCCGTTTCGCCCGCCTCTTCATTCCGGGACGCCGCTCCTTATTCACTTCAATCGCCATCATCGGCTCTCAAGACCTTGCTGTTAAGAGCCGTCCAAATCTCTTCACCCATTCCTCTGAAGTTACTATATTGATGAGACTTAAACATATTTCTTGAAAAAACTCAAAAATTTGCGTTAAGCCACTAGTAACAGCAGCACTTAAAATTCTCAAATATAACTAGAATTTGAGCGCGCTAAGCGTACCACTGCACCGGAAATAATGCATTTACACCTGACGCCACTATAAGAACAATGTAGACAATTGGTGTTGACCCATGTAGCATTGTTTGCTACACGTCAGCTCGTGATACAAGGAGCTACTCCGGAATCGAGTCTCTGGTAAGGCATGCGTGTATTTTATTAAGATTCTACGGGTCAGATTTAATGGGATTATGTTACTAAATAATACCAAAATGGTAAAGTGATAATCAATAAAGACAGAACAATTAAAATGGTAATATAAATAATTTATAGCATTTTTTTTGTGTTCAAATTCCGCCCTAGAGCAAAATGTTAAAATTTTTTAAAAACAGTCTTTTTATTCACAGTGGAACGCCTAAACGACGAAAATTCTCTTTTTCGTAATACCTCTTAATATTTTGGAAATGCAGGAAAATAAATAACAAATTTACGGAGAGTGTCCGAAAATTAATTGTGTAAGTTTCGATGTGAAAGCAATTTTTAACTTTATAACCAAAATTTACGTATATAAAATTAATGATTAAAAAAATTTTGCCCAGGCGCAAACAATATTGTAACAAAATTTTTCTTGTAAAATGTGCTTTCTGAAGTATTCAAAATGTAATTATGTTTAAGAACTCATTATCAATAGACCCGTATGATTAATTATGTAAATATTCAAATAAGTGAATGTTATCTAAGTATTTTATAGAGTTAAAAAATATATGCATGCTCTGCAACATTAATCGTTCTCATATGACAAGTTTGGTATAGGCTATAAAGATAAAGGTCGCGGTTACGCGCCCCGGCGCCTCCCATGCAGCAGATCCTCAGTTCGCTTATAGTGCTGGGAATTTATCAACAAGTCGGTTTGGCTAGAGCACAACGGAAAGCAACTACGCCTACATCATCAATGGCGAAAAAAAAAAGGGGGGTTAGAGTCGTGGACTGGTAATTTTTTGACTCGGGTTCAAACCTCGCTTTAGTACAAAATATTTTAACTTTTTTAATATCATTTTTTATACACGGTAGAACACCCACATAACGAAAATTAAAGACATATTTACTATCTATTTTCATTTCAAACGGAAAGTAGAGAAAACTAACTTGGAAAATAACGGAACGGTTCCGTAAAATTTACGGAAAGTCCGTTTCTGAAAATCAATGTGTCCATAATTTTACGGAGAGTTTACGGACACTTCTGGATAAATTTTTATCAGCACTTTTCCGTAAAATGAAGTGAACAATTTTTTAACCGTGTGTGGTTTTAATATTAAGATTTTATTTGTTGCAAAATATAACAATTCTCGGAGAGGTCTCCAGTCAGAATTCGCCATAACCCAATCAGACCCAGTGTACGAAATCGTGTGCGGAAAGCACTGATTTTTTTTTTTTTTTTTTTTTTTTTTTTTTTTTTTTTTTTTTTCAAAAATTTAATATTTTAAATATTTATAGCAAAACTTAAACATTTCAAAAGTATTCACAAAAATATTTTGACTTATGGCATTGCGGTTTTAGATTTGAGATACGACGTACATATGAAGCGTATAGGGAAGCTGATGTAGATACGTTTACTACATTGGCTTGACGAGGGCTGGCAACAGTCCTGGTATGGAAGTGAGAGGCGCAGAAACTTCGACAAGTCAGAATTTCTACAACGAAGACGCTCAAAACACTAGCCAAGTATTAAATATGTTATGTGCAATGCCGAACATAAATATCTTTCACGTGCGGCACGTCCTCGGATCATTTACACTGGGACTGAACTGATTAAATAAGGACTCGATAGGTCCAGACGAATGATGTCAGGCGACCGTGCTGTCTAGTTCCATCGTGAACCAACCTGACCAAGGAATTTTAAACTGGGTAAAACCATCATGAAATTAATTTTCCATGCGATGTGAATAAAAAAAAAAAAAAAATCCCGGTAGAATTCTTGGCAAATGTGAATCTATCATTGAACAGCTTGCGCTGAATGGCGTTATTCATTTCAACCTCCTCATTATATGCAAACGAAACAATTTTTTCGCACCACCCACGTGGAATACGTTTCCGATTACCAACGGCTCCCTCGCTGATCATTTTTCTTTTCCGCTCCGTCCCTTCCATTCCACGTGCGCGTATTTCATTTTCAAGTGATCTTTAAATAATAGTTTTAAAAAATCTTGCTGCGATTTGCCCATCGATTCAGCTAAATCACGAACCCCGCCCTTTTATACTCGTTTGATATACGGCGGGGTTCCTTAGCCTGAAATATATAGTTAACACCCTCCATTCGCAAAACGATACCGGCTTAACTGTTTATCTCATTTATCCCTACGATCTCTATAAAGTTTACAGGGGATTTTTTCACTTTTAGTATTACATTACAGTGCTGTAACGTCAAAGAAAATTCGTGAGCAATAGATTTTTTAACTTTTTCCTTCAAAACAGTTTTCTTGTGCGTATGTATATGTTTATATAAACACACATAAACTTATATAAAATGTTGATTTAGACGCAACAGATCCGCAGCATAATTTTGTATGCAGAACTCTAACAAATTAAATACGAATTTGGGCAATATATTCACATGTTTATTGTATATTTTGCTATGGAATTCGACAGCATTAATGTAGACTGTTCATGAAAATATATAGGTATATTTTGGCATTCCAAAAAAATTCATTGACACAACAAAACTGTGCACGAATAATGTAAACTTCTCTTTGAAGGAAGTTGCATGACAGACAAGGAGAATCACTCCAAGCAACCTTGGTTAACTTAGATACTGAAAAAATCATGAGGCAGATAGCAAACATAAATGTTGGTATACAGCAACAAAAAATACACCTCTGCAGAAAATATTTCCTTACGCGGAGAAACAGCAAGATATAAAACTCTTAACCTAAAGTCTGATTACTCCATCAAACAGAATGGTTTGCGTATAAAAACCAATAAACGAAATATCTAACAATCTTCCACAAGAATCAAATACATAATCACTATCTAGTTGACTTAGGAACCTTCAAGTAAGTAAAATTTACACATGTGTATGTGCAGCGAAGCTATTGACAAGGTTACGAATGAAGTTAATGCAAGTATGCAAAATTGTCGGCATGAGTTTACACTTTTTAAAAATAATATAAAATAAGATGTTCACGAAAAGCAAAATAATTGCATAAATATGGAAATGATCCCGGCTAAATTTTAAAATTTTAAGACATGCGCTTCAACAAAATATGAACAATAACTACATAAAATATTTTAAGGCAAATTATTCGTGCATATACTTAAATCAGACATGTATGTAAAGAAGTATCTTCAAATACTAGAGTGGCAAATGTTTAATAGCGAAGAAACTTTTCAGTTGTATGAAAAGCACATAATAGACGAGAATAAAACACAGGAGATTCTACTGGACTGCACACGTGATCAGAGGTCCAGAAGAAGAAAATTGTGTCGTCAATGTTTTGAATCGATATCAAAAGGAAGGAAAGCAAAGGTACATACACGGATACATTATTGCGAAAATCCGGAAAAAGACATTGCTCCATACGTTTCTTACGCAGTTACGTAATACACCAGTCCCAAACGGTAAAGTAATAAATTTGTGTGAGAGTTGAATACTAAACCTTCACTGACTGTAACGAAACTATCTGAGATTATGAAACGTTAATGTTCCCTAGAATACATGACAATGTTTCATCGCAGCAGTATAGCTACGAGGAAGCCACGTGTTTCTCATAGTATGGTATTACAGATAATTGGTCATAAACCACTTAAATATCATACAATATTTTTAAATTTATACATTAGCATTTTCAAGAATAAACCCTCTAGAAACTAGTTGCGTGAAACAGAAAACAATTCTACATAGACCTTTATGAATAAAAAACTAAAAATTACCGAGAATAGTAAGTTGCAAGTTGTTTTAAGCCTGATAAAATTACTTTGCCGAACATAATGTTATTTCCTGATATCTGACTGGCAGAATAATTAATGTGGTAATATAATTGACTTTGAGCGTGGAGGTCCACGGTAAGTCAGAGGAGTGTCTGAAAAACTGTCACATTAAGTTCCTAAAAGAAACGAAGACTTTGTTTCCGCCCGATGGTAGGGTTACGAATGGAGTGAGAAAAGGCGGCTGCATGTGCTGGATGGCTTGTCAGCCGGAGAAACGACTGAAATGGAATTAAAGAATGATTATCCTTCTCTTACGTCACCCAAGTACCAGCCTATTAAGGGGCCGTAGTGGCAGAGCATTTTGACTGCTCGTCTCCCACCAAGGCGAACCGGGTTTAATCCCCGGCCGAGTCGCTCCCGGATTTTCGCAAGTGGGAATCATGCCGGACGACGCCGCTGGTTGGCGGGTGGGTATTCTCGGGGACCTCCCGTTTCCTCCGCACTTAAATTCGGGCGCTGCTCCATTCTCACCACATTCCACCCTCATCGGCCCTCAAAATCTCGTCGTCAATAGCCGTTTGAATCACTCGACTGTCGAGCTATTATGTATGAAGAGGGTTCCCCAGAGGGCAAGCTGATCGAGCTACGCGCCATCACCGCGGGTATATTCAGGCTAACAGGACAGTTGACCATACCAGAGCCCGTAAGTGTGACACTCCCGTGCGACTTCGTCCACCCTGCCAGCACTCTGAGATCCTGCACTCAGAGCGTGTTGCACCATCTTCGTGGATCTTGCCCGCCACCCCTGCTGACTGTCCAGCTCAGCGCTGGTGTAGTACCGCACCGCTCCCTGCAACTGGCTCGACCATTCTCAGAGCGACTGCAGCCCACTAGGGTCTGCTCCGCCGCTAACCACTGCCACCTCGATTGCGACTCTAATATCTGTCACAGAAGAGAACTCCCCTGTGGTGGGTGTCGGATGATCTGTGGACGGAAAGGTGAAGCAACGTGACCGCGGGAGGAGAAGGAAACACACGGAGGAAGCCCGCTTAACCCCTGGCAACGTCCACCACGTTTTCCCACAGCGAGTCCGCCGGGAGTAGAACACGTGTTGGCTGGCCGTCGAGAGTCACCGCTATGCCTCTTGGGCTCCACCTTAAAAGGGCGTAAACAATCTGATTGTTGATACATTACAAGAAAAACTATGCACCGCACATACAATTCCATTCAGGAAAATAACCTGATGTCGAAAGAAAAACGTCACAACACGGTCAGAGCGTGTATCAAACTAAGATTTGAAGAAAACTTCAAAAATAACTGGACAAAACAACGAAAGACGACTCAGAGAAACAAAATATCTAGAACAGTTGATTATACAGACACTCAACGAGGGCAATACAAGCGAATGCATTGAGCTTCCTGCAACGAGAGCCGGTGCGACGTTCTGGGAACTGCTATTTGTTCCCTTCTTCAGGCTTGCAACACTTCGTTGCAATTGCAGAAAACCTACGATAATAAGTCGCATAAACCCTTACCCCCATTGCAAGAGTCAAAACCCATACACAAGGGCGTAGCCGGCATATTTTACAAGTGAGGATCCATTTTTGAAAGAAACTTTTTACCACTCCTCTTGGGCTTATATACCCACGTCCATTACAGCGCTAAGAAAAATTTGGCGGCAGAGATTTCATTTCTGCTAAATTTGTCGAGTTAGGACACGCTATAATTTTAGATTACCATCTTAGTGATTGTTAAACTTCTTGTCCTTTTGTAACAACTGTAATCATGCGTAGCAAATAAATACTAATTTATTGCCACAGATCTTACAATATAGTACAAAGCTTTCTATTCTGACTCAAGTTACATTATGCAAATTAATTTTGAAAATTGTGTATTCTACATTAAATTAAAAATACGTGCTAACTAATCCATCCCATACTAAGGTAGAAGTGTGAATATAATTTTAACATAAATGTTAGTTTAAGAGATGTGACGATTGTTACAATAAATAAGGAATTTCGAAATAATTATGATGTGGGGTTCCTTGAAGGTCATCATAGTTATGATGAGAGGTTCCTTTCAACCCCACGGCCAACCAACCTCATGGCTTATACGCACATGATTACGCAAACGATTTGTTCTCTCCGTTTACGAAAACGAATTGAAATTAAAATTTTTTACGTGTACTGGCCTTTTTTTTTATAAATAGTACAAAAACATGTTTTTACAGGCCATCGAGTGCTTTACCCACGACTGATGTTTAAGTTTGGCTTCCCTCGCAATAAATGCACATATTTCAATCAAATGTAATAATATTCGTGTCTGAGAAAAGATTTTTTTTTTTTTATATATATTTATTTTTTATTTTTTTTCCAGAAATGTTCGAGCGTAGATCCATAACGTTCGGGTAGAAGTGGCCTCGTCTGATTTCTATTCACAAAAACAACTTATTTTTCCGGCTACCCGCGTCAATGTCAAATATTTCTTTCGGTATATTTTTTATTCGCCTGATAAATCGGTGTTTACTCGGAGCTGAGGAGGTATCTCCTACGTCTGTGCGAAGGGCGATCCAAACAATGGCTTCTGGTAGCGCGAGGGCAGAGGTTTGATGTAAAAGGTATTGAAGGAGAGGGGGTCCAGGGAACTGCTGCCCATCTCTCCGGAAGCGATCGCCTTGCGATGGAGACAGATCTTCCATAATCCATCATCATATTACAGGGAAGCGAACAGGAGAAGGCTTCCCCTGCGCCCCGTACCAACCTCGCCCACCAGAATTAGCTCCTCTCATTTCGCATTCGCGCACCGCTGGCATGGATGGAAACTGGCCATAATACGCGAGTGTTTGCCAACTTGTGCGCGCACAAAAAAAAAACAGGGGAAAAAATAATCCCCTCTTGGTACGCAATGCCTATCCTTCAGAGTCCCCTCCGCCATTATCCCAAACACAAGTCTCTGTGTAGTCCACAAGGAAATGGACCCTCGTCGTAATAAGCGAACAACGCTTGCCTCAATATTTATTCACGCTCTGGACTTCGGTGTTAATGATGGGGAACTTACTAGTCTTTTAGTAAATTATCAGGTGGTGGGTTTGTTTATGGAAGTTAGGCCTTATTTTATGTACTTTCTCAAGGCCTACAATTTTACTGCGGAATATTCCTTACTAAGGAAGATTATAGGCTGTTCAAGGTAAATGGAGCACTTTTGAGGCCCTGTTTTTTTTTTCTCCCTCTCAGCCATATCTATTCCTTTACCGATCTTTTAAAATAAATATTGCCGTGAAGGCAATAAACACAAAGTGGTTATTCCACAGCACTTGGAAGTTAACGTCTAAAGCTAAAATAAAATATATTTGTTGACTATTATTCTAAATGAGAGGAATTCCAAAGTGTTCCCTTTATAATAAATAGCCTATAAATGAGAGTATCGGTTGAAATTAATATAGTATTGATTTATTTCGTGGAAAACCAATCTTATTTTAAAAATACCAAATTTTGAAAACATGTTTTTTTTTCTAATAATGATAATTTAGAGCATTTAAGTTATGATTTATTATTAGTTGAAGAAGTCTGTCAGAATCTCTATTATAGTTCTGTATTTTCCAACCGTAATATTATTTTGTTGAAATAAGTCCCGACGCAAATGTCAGACACAGCTGTAATTTGCAATATATAATAATTTAGAAATATTTCAAAATCTTTTTTTTTTTTTTTTCGTCTTGTTCATGATCCCATGACAGTGGTCCAGGGTCTGCAAAAGCAATCAACACGTTTGCTTTTAAAAACATTTTTATTGTTTTGGTAGAGTGAAAATTTGGATATAGGTCAATCATGTATATACGATCTTCTAGCAATAATCGCAAGCTCATAATATATTGTTTGCTTATAACTTTGTATTCCGCAACCACATAAACCAGACAGTTATAAATTTCTGTAAACAATTAACAAATTTATTCATTAGTAGACCTACCAGTAATCCACGGATTGTTGGTCCATTAAAGACTAAAAACAATGTGTTTCCTGTGTTTTGAAGATAAGAATAATTTTCGCTTCCTCGTTTAAAGTAGGCTGCTCAAGTCTAAAAATTCTAATACAAAGTTTATATAACGTTTCCACTTTACAATTGTTATTTATTCACGTCGGTTTCGCGAGCAATGAGAAATACAATAATTTTAAAGCAGCTGAATTGTAAGACTAATGAAAATAAAGACATGTGACGTGAAAATCAAAATATTTCATACCAAATCAATGTTTGTAAACAAATATATTGCTGATGTGTGCACAGTATGCCACTGATATAATAAACGTTATTTTGTGACGTGTAATTGAAAACGAAGTATTAAACAAACCCCCGAAGTTACAAAACAATATTTAGTGTACGGTAACAAAACGAACAGTTCTAAGAAACTTGCTTTAAATTCGCACATATTAAGAGTTAATTTTCCTAGTTGTTCTCCATGAAAACATAACAAATCTTTTAAATATATAACGATTTCGTGTAAATGATATGCAGTCGATGAATATATTCAATTACCTGGAAGTGCGATGGGTTTATAATATTTATGAAACCCATGTAAATAATTAATCTTTTTTTTTTTTCGAGTAAATTATGGTTCGGAATATTGACGTCGGATAGAACTGTGATTGCAAATTAGGCTAACAGGCAGGGTCGTGTGGTGCTGACACTTCCCAAGATAACACGTCAGGCAACAAAACCTATTTCCGAAGCTGACGCCACACGCCATGTGTGCTTGTCCGGGAGATGTTGCGATACTCTTGGTTTCCCCCCCCCCCCCCCGTTATTGGTTCCTGCCACGCTCAAACGCCAACATACACTCTAACAGTTCTCCACACGCCATTGCCAACAGCTGCGCACTTATTTATGAACTTGAAGGAGGAGGTTATGGAGAGAAAACGTATCAGAGAGAAAAAAGAGTAGTATAGATGTAGTGTAGCACAATCCATGTTTCACACAATTACAATCTTCTTCAATTACTTATCAACTAAATTTTTATAAATAAATAAAAAACATTTGATTTATGATTTTAAATATTTTTTTACTGTCGTATTAGTATAAATCGCTGAATTAAACATGGTCAAAGGGGGATAACTAAAGACGTTTTGAATTTAGGTTCTGAATATATATTTTTAATCAATCAAACATGTTTTTTATCTATTTTGTATACATAATTCTTGAATTCACACAATTAATTTTTAAATTGTTACATTTAGGGTGTAATATATAATTTTTGAAGTAACCCACTCAGAATAAGTGTACACGATTGTGTACATTATGCATGTGAATGTAATTTTTTGTCTGTGCTGCACACTGCGAATGTCAACGACCAATGATCTTACTTGTGGGTAAATTATTCGCAAACCGTCTTGCTGGCTTGGTTCATAATATTATAGAGAGTGAAGCTTACAGCTCATTGGTTGTGGCAATAAAACAAGTGTTGTGTCGAATTATGTACAGCAAGCATCATAAAATATTGTGTTTGCAACACCTGAAACCGTAAATTACAGTGGGTCTGAAAGGGTTAATCAAAGGGTCTAACCCAATACTTTTTTTTTTTTTTTTTTTTTTTTTTTTTTTTTTTTTTTTTTTTTTTTTTTTTTTTTTTTTATGCTGTAGAAACAATTTTTGAGTTCACGACGAAAATTAATTTAAAAATTTCAAAATTTAGGTTTTAAATATAATTTTTAAATTTTCGCTTGTTCTTTTAATTTAAATTTTGAAAATGTCATTTTTAAAATTTATGAATAAAAAAGAATTTATTCAGTGAGTTGGTTTGAATAAGGTTTTAATTATATGTAAAATGGTCCGTGCTACACCATTTTTGTAGTACTATTAAGGTCAAATCTGTTGGCTTGGGCACAAATCTGATGATAATAAACTTTTATTATTTTGTGTCGAGAGGCAAATCGGATGCCAGCTTACATACACAAGTATCCATTGCTTACGAGAGATCCGAACCTGGAACCTAGAAGTTCGGAACCACGAATGTCACTGGCATGAGTGTGATTCTCCGCGCATTTAATGATCCTCTAGGACAATTGACATCAAGGGAGTTCTATCTTCACTACCTTGGATGTACGGTACCCAGCAGTAAATATTTTCCATTAGAATTTGTGAGCTTACTTATTGCTCTGCACACTTACTGAAATCTATGTTTTATGGCCTCTGTTACTGCTTTCGGATATGTGGCCAACGGCATTAAATTATATCTTATTTATTCTTGGCTGGTACGTGTAAAAAAACAACAAATCCAGTGAAGTTCTAACAATTTCAAAATTATTCGTTACGTATTACCTGTGCTTTGTTCTGCCAAAATATTGTGGTTCATATTCTCAAATCTAACATACGGCAAGAAAAATGTAAATTTTGAACGTAAGAAATACTTCCCGTTATGACTATGGAAATTCCATGTCTTACACTGCGCACAAAACATAAAATCAAGAAGAAAATTTAAACTACATAGTATACCTATTTTCGTGGTATTAATATTATCGCTCAGGGATCTGAATGCTCGTAACTTAACTATCAAATACAGCAATATTTGTCACAATTTTTTTTATTTGCAAAGTTTTTGGGAAAAAACTACAAAATCAGTAAATATACCAAAATGATTGTCTTGAAATGAACAAAATATAATCTAGAACTTTGTGATATTGAAATTTAGTTTATTCACCGTTAAGAAAAAATATTTTAATTAAAAAAATTATTAAATGGATTTCTCAAGAAAGTAAAATTATTAAATCAATTTTTTTTATAGAAATTTTGTTATTTTATAAATCTCCAAAATAAAAAAATATATATTTTAAAACCATTTTTCTTGACATATGTACCGATTTCGTGGTTTCTGAATAGACCTACCTTATTATTTTAAAAAAATATTTTTAAAATGGTTATTAGAAAATAATACCTTTGATCGACTATTACTGCTTGTGGTGGTCGTGTTGATCCAAATATTTATTAAATAAAACCAACTCCATCGAATATCAAGGTATTCAAATTCACGTTTCGATAATATATATATTTAAAAAAAAACACGTATAGCGAGTACTTTCCATCGCCCTTAGGATTGAATGATGAATGATGTCGGTGTTTTGAGTCAGTAATGCCCTCGCATATGTGGAGATGCGCGTCAGGGCAGGGGATCGACTGACAGCTCTGAAAGTGTTTCCCGTAGGCGGCCGTCTCCCGCGAAGGAAGACGTGCTGTGAAGCCCTCCCTGTAAGGGAGTGGCGGGGAGACCGAGAGTAACCCGAGAGAAACGTCTCAACCAACGACAACATCCGCCACGCTTCTCCGTGCGTTGAAATTCGGGACTCCGACGCCGATATAGGCTATTCACGATCGAGTGAGCACTTTCGAAAGCCCTGCTCAAGATCTACTTGCATGCACGTCGTGAATTCTCCCGCATCACGTGAAATGAGCATTGCCATGGGCCTCGTCACTTTATTCACGCGTCGGTCAAGTGATACTGTCAAATTGTTGGAAAAGTAAATATTTTACCCATCTACTCATTTTTTAACTTCGATGGATTAACAAAAACAGAAAGCGAAAGAAAAATTTAAGTTATCACAAATGGTTGCCGAACATTTTTTATTCGACGTTAATATTTTGAAGTAGGTTTTTCTCCATCGTGACCAACTTTACTGGGCGAATGTCACTCGGTGTACCCGTCAAATATATGCAGGTAGGAGCAGTGATTTTTTTCTAAGGTTGATCTCGAAAGTGATCACTTTATTGTGAACTGCCTTTAGTGGTGATCGAAGGCCGGGACACGAGCCACTCATCACCACGACCTCGCTTCAATCAGTCAAGCACTACTCTTGGGAATTCAGTTAGGCTCGTTCAAGCCTCAAAAATTAATTTCTATAGTTTTGCGCATTATATATTCTTATTCGTGCTGATATGAAGTAATAGTCCGGAAAAAAATTTGACAAGTTCGAAATTTACTTTTTTAAAAGTAACTGAATGTACTATAAGAAATGTGTTATTGTAGTTTATATGTTTTTTGTACAAATATCAAAATTAAAAATAACGTCAAGCTACAGCTTAAATTCTTGTAAATTGTGGTTCTACATTATTTCTATTTTAACTTGAAATAAAATTATGGTCGAAATAGCCAAGCAGCGTATTTCAAAGAAATTGATTCCAGACAGTTAAAAAAAATTTCCTTAATTTATTTTTTTGAAAAGTGCTAGTAAAAATGTATCCTAAAGTGTCCGTAAATTAATTACGGGCATATTTATTTTAAATAACGTACTTGCCGTTAATTTTGTGAAACTTCCCACGAATTCAATGAACCTTACCGTCAATAATCTAATTAATTACCTGCACTTACAGTTTAAATAAAAATAATAGTGAAAAAAATTATAATTTTTGTTATGTGGGTGTTCTACTGCGTACAAGAAAGATATTGACAAAAAAGATTTAATATTTTATAAATGAACGAATTTGAACCCGAATAATGAATGCTAGAAGCGCTTGATTATATTCCCTCACCTATATCGTTTAAATGTAATTTCGGGTTACACATTTGATATTTCTATTGCAGTCACATAGGCTACATTTATTCAATTACATAAAAAAAAAGGTACTTTTTAATGTTTGAAATAATAGGACTTTGTGGCTTGGGTAACCTAACTGCCGCAGAAATTATAATTTTCTGGTTACAGTGCAGGCGAAGAAAGCCTTTGTCGGAGTGCAAACTTGGCCTTGTTCGTCCCCGACACCCGAGAAACTTCGTGCAAACTTGGCCTTTTTCGTCCCCGTCACCCGAAGAAAACTTCGGTGCAGACTCGGCATTTTTCGTCCCCGTCACCCGAAGAAAACTTCGTGTGCAGACTGGCATTGTTCGTCCCCGACACCCGAGAAAACTTCGTGCAGACTCGGTATTGTTCGTCCCCGACACCCGATGAAAGCTTCGTGCAAACTGGCATTTTCGTCCCCGACACCCGAAGAAAGCTTCGTGCAGACTCGGCATTTTTCGTCCCCGACACCCGAAGAAAACTTCGTGTGCAACTGGTAATTGTTCGTCCCCGACACCCGATAGAAACTTCGTGCAAACTGGATTGTTCGTCCCCGACACCCGAAGAAACTTCGTGTGCAACTCGGTATTGTTCGTCCCCGACACCCGATGAAAGCTTCGTGCAAACTTGGCATTGTTCGTCCCCGACACCCGAAGAAAGCTTCGTGCAAACTTGGCCTTGTTCGTCCCCGACACCCGAAGAAAGCTTCGTGCAAACTTGGCATTGTTCGTCCCCGACACCCGAAGAAAGCTTCGTGCAAACCCTGGCATTGTTGTCCCCGACACCCGAAGAAACTTCGTGTGCAACTCGGGATTGTTCGTCCCCGACACCCGAAGAAAGCTTCGTGCAGACTCGTCATTGTTCGTCCCCGACACCCGAAGAAACTTCGTGCAAACTCGGCATTGTTCGTCCCCGACACCCGATGAAAGCTTCGTGCAAACTTGGCATTGTTCGTCCCCGACACCCGAAGAAAGCTTCGTGCAAACTTGGCCTTGTTCGTCCCCGACACCCGAAGAAAGCTTCGTGCAAACTTGGCCTTTTTCGTCCCCGACACCCGAAGAAAAGCTTCGTGCAGACTCGGCATTTTCGTCCCCGACACCCGAAGAAAACTTCGTGTGCAGACTCGGTATTGTTCGTCCCCGACACCCGAAGAAAACTTCGTGTGCAGACTCGGTATTGTTCGTCCCCGACACCCGAAGAAAACTTCGTGTGCAGACTCGGTATTGTTCGTCCCCGACACCCGAAGAAAACTTCGTGCAAACTCGTCATTGTTCGTCCCCGACACCCGAAGAAAACTTCGTGTGCAGACTCGGTATTGTTCGTCCCCGACACCCGATGAAAGCTTCGTGCAAACTTGGCATTGTTCGTCCCCCGACACCCGAAGAAAAGCTTCGTGCAAGACTTGGCCTATTGTTCGTCCCCGACACCCGAAGAAAGCTTCGTGCAAACTTGGCCTTGTTCGTCCCCGACACCCGAAGAAAGCTTCGTGCAGACTCGGCATTGTTTCGTCCCCGACACCCGAAGAAAACTCTGTGCAGAACTCGGATATGTTCGTCCCCGACACCCGAAGAAACTTCGTGCAAACGGCTGTTCGTCCGAACCAAAAACTTGTGAATTGTTGTTCGTCCCCGACACCCGAAGAAAACTTCAGTGTGCGACTTTCGTCCGACAGAAGAACTTCGTTCGATCGTTTTCGTCCCCGACACCCCGAAGAAAACTTCGTGTGCAGACTCGGTATTGTTCGTCCCCGACACCCGAAGAAAACTTCGTGTCGCAGACTCGGTATTGTTCGTCCCCGACACCCGAAGAAAACTTCGTGTGCAGACTCGGTATTGTTCGTCCCCGACACCCGAAGAAAGCTTCGTGCGCAACTTGGCATTGTTCGTCCCCGACACCCGAAGAAAACTTCGTGTGCAGACTCGGTATTGTTCGTCCCCGACACCCGAAGAAAACTTCGTGTGCAGACTCCGTATTGTTCGTCCCCGACACCCGAAGAAAACTTCGTGTGCAGACTCGGTATTGTTCGTCCCCGACACCCGATGAAAGCTTGGTGCAAACTTGGCATTGTTCGTCCCCGACACCCGAAGAAAAGTTCGTGTGCAGACTCGGTATTGTTCGTCCCCGACACCCGAAGAAAACTTCGTGCAAACTTGTCATTGTTCGTCCCCGACACCCGAAGAAAACTTCGTGTGCAGACTCGGTATTGTTCGTCCCCGACACCCGAAGAAAAGCTTCGTGCAAACTTGTCATTGTTCGTCCCCGACACCCGAAGAAAACTTCGTGTGCAGACTCGGTATTGTTCGTCCCGACACCGAAGAAAACTTCGTGTGCAGACTCGGTATTGTTCGTCCCCGACACCCGATGAAAGCATCGTGCAAACTTGGCATTGTTCGTCCCCGACACCCGAAGAAAAGTTCGTGTGCAGACTCGGTATTGTTCGTCCCCGACACCCGAAGAAAACTTCGTGTGCAGACTCGGTATTGTTCGTCCCCGACACCCGAAGAAAACTTCGTGCAAACTTGTCATTGTTCGTCCCCGACACCCGAAGAAAACTTCGTGTGCAGACTCGGTATTGTTCGTCCCCGACACCCGAAGAAAGCTTCGTGCAAACTTGTCATTGTTCGTCCCCGACACCCGAAGAAAGCTTCGTGCAAACTTGGCATTGTTCGTCCCCGACACCCGAAGAAAGCTTCGTGCAGACTCGGCATTTTTCGTTCCCGACACCCGAAGAAAGCTTCGTGCAGACTCGGCATTTTTCATCTCCGACGCCCGAAGAGAGTTTCGTGCAGATTCGGAATTGTTCGTCCCCGACACCAGAAGAAAGGTTCGTGCAGACTCGGCATTGTTCGTCCCCGACACCCGAAGAAAGGTTCGTGCAGACTCGGCATTGTTCGTCCCCGGCACCCGAAGCTATAGGAAATACGGAGACTTCCCATATTTACTATTTACGGTGCTCAGTTCTGTTCCCGTAATAACGGATTGCGTCTCGATATATTTACGGTAGATTCCTACATTTCCGTAAAAATGTTCCGTAAATATACGAAATTATTTTTATCAGTGCACACGTGTAACTTCAGGAAACACTTTCGCTGAAACCGAACTGTATGTTAGAATATATTTTTCACATACGAACGAATTATAAATTATTATAGTTATCTTTACAGTAAATTGCATGCATTTTCCAAATAATTCGTAAATAATGAATAGTATAAATTTAGTATAGTATGAACGAAATGATAGAATCGAAACTTCATATTTTACTTCGTTGGGATTCAGTTAATCTGGAAATTTGTAAAGTCGCGACTAGGTTAATTGGGATAAGTGTATTTTGAAGCAATTTCGATGGTTAGAACTCATTTCTGTGTATGAACGAGACTTTATTAATTCTCTTGTGGCAACTTCCTCAGGCCATCGCATAGTCGAGTGTCAGAGTGTCGTATTTTACGAAGAGCTACCCGCGTAGTACTGCAAAATGCATGAGGCTGTGTGCACGCGTCAAGAGAATGGCGAAATGAAGAAGCTAGCGGCGGTAAAGTGCTGGGGTTGAAGCGAGCACGAAGGAATAACGCAACGAAGAGAAAGACGGGAGATTGCAAGGGCCGCGAAAGGCGCAAGAGGGATGAGTATTTTGAAGGATAGTGTAGGCGGACGGACTGTGGAAGAAATCAGCTGCCTTGACAGTAGATGGTCGTAAGGGGTCGACCTTGACAGTAGATGGTCGCAAGGGGTCGATCAAAAAAAAAAAAAAAAAAAAAAAAAAACGCACAGATCATAGGACATAGTAGAACATTCACACGACTAGAATTACTGTGCGAAATCGATTCTCAATTGAATATCTTATGTATCATTTTTAGGCAATGAAATTGTTCGAATAATATGACTTCAGTTGGTAGTTTTAGTAAATAAAGTATTTTCAAAACAGGTTGTGTTGTTGTGCTGAAAATTGACAGTAATTTAAAAAATATATATATTGTTTAGCTTTTTGTTAGAATGTTTGTATTTGCGAACCTAAAAATGTGAATAACCTTTAAAAATTTCTGTTAAGAGTCCATTCGCGGTCCTCCCCCCTCCCTAGCCCCCCTCCACACTCAACCTGAATTTTTCTGATACCTTGCTAAAGTTCTTCTTCCAGCATATTCCTCCGCTTCATGTAAACAAAGCTAGAAAATTACACCACAAGGACAACGCACCTAATTCAAGCGCACTTATACTAATCATATTTTGCATGAGAACTATTTATTACTAGGCATTCCCAGCACACGCATTTTGTCTCTGTTTTTATTCACTTTAATTACAAATAAAATATAATTTATAAATTAGTTATAAGTAAAGTTTAGTTTAAAAATGAGATACTTTTATGTTAACAAACGCATAAAACGCTTGTGAAACATGAAATATTTTTGGAAACAACCAAACATGTATTAAAAGGTTTCATTCAAAAATTGCGAAGAAACCACCAATAGTCTTAGAGTAAACTGACGTAATTTTCTCTAAATTTATTTATTGTAATAGTTCTTATTTTCTGCATAATTATGTGTTCCCCGCTTATAAACAAACAACTTCGTTGAAAATCTTATACTCTCTTCTGATATTTTGTTCTTACCCCATGCGCCCGAATAAGAAATGAAATATAAACATATTCTTTCTGCTCTGTCAGGAACTCCAAAGCACACAAACTGTTATGTGTAATCTATACTACAAAATAAAATAGAAGGGCCTGTCTGTGATTTTAGAATTTTTCACTTTTAATTATTATTTCATAAAGTATAATTGATAACTAAACCATATCGAAAGTATTTTTTATCTGTCTGTCTTTCTGAACGGATTTAACTCAAAAACCACTTAGCGTATTGACATCAAATTCACACAGTACATACACAATAACCCCAGGACCAACTTACACTTTGTTTCATCGAGATATCTCTAACGGTTCCGGAAAAAATGATGACCAGGGATGTAAACAAGTACTGTATTAAGCTTTTCTTAGGATTACTGCATAAAATAAGGATTATTAAAAAAAATCGTAATTTCTCCTTTTCTTTTTTGTCTATGATCTGTCCTTCCAAAAAGCCGCAGTGGCCCAGTCGCTAGAGTTATTACAGTTGGGGCCGCAGTGACCCAGTGGATAGACAGTGGCTAGAGTACCCAATAAGGAGGCCGCAGAAGCTCAGTGGCTAGAGAGCCCAATAAGGGGGCTGCAGTATCTCAGTGGCTAGAAAACCCAATAAGGGGGCCGCAGAAGCTCCGGGTCTACGAGAACCCAATAGTGAGGCCGCAGTAGCTCAGTGGCTATAGAACCCAATAAGGGGGCCGCAGAAGCTCAGGGGCTAAGAGAACGCAATAGTGGGGCCGCAGTAGCTCAGGGGCTAGTAAACCCAATAAGGGGCCGCAGTAGCTCAGGGGCTAAGAGAACCCAATAGTGAGGCCGCAGTAGCTCAGTGGCTATAGAACCCAATAAGGGGCCGCAGTAGCTCAGGGGCTAAGAGAACCCAATAGTGAGGCCGCAGTAGCTCAGTGGCTATAGAACCCAATAAGGGGGCCGCAGAAGCTCAGGGGTTAAGAGAACCCAATAGTGGGGCCGCAGTAGCTCAGGGGCTAGTAAACCCAATAAGAGGGTCGCAGTAGCTCAGTGGCTAAGAGAACCCAATAGTGAGGCCGCAGTAGCTCAGTGGCTATAGAACCCAATAAGGGGGCCGCAGAAGCTCAGGGGTTAAGAGAACCCAATAGTGGGGCCGCAGTAGCTCAGGGGCTAGTAAACCCAATAAGGGGCCGCAGTAGCTCAGGGGCTAAGAGAACCCAATAGTGAGGCCGCAGTAGCTCAGTGGCTATAGAACCCAATAAGGGGGCCGCAGAAGCTCAGGGGTTAAGAGAACCCAATAGTGGGGCCGCAGTAGCTCAGGGGCTAGTAATCCCAATAAGAGGGTCGCAGTAGCTCAGTGGCTAAGAGAACCCAATAGTGGGGGCCGCGGTATCGCAGTAGCTAGAGCATCCAAAAGGGGGGCCGCAGTAGCTCAGTGGCTATAGACGCCAATAAAAAAAGTGGCTGGATAAATTCAAAAAAACCTTAATATCATGCTAACATAAAACATGTCCGAAGCGATTGCAGGGTGTAATTTAATAACTCCATTAAACTTGAAAGAAAAATATTAGTATTTTAAAAATATAACCTTAATAAAATTTGGGTGGGCTTTATTTGAATAACTTAAAAATAATCATGTGAGCGAAGTCGCACGGGTCAGCTAGTTGTGAATAAATGTGTTCGAATACATGGCGATCAATTCTTTTGCACCCGACCTATGTTTTGTGGTTTCTCTTATGCTTTCAATTGTGAACCAAGCTTAACGATGTTTTAAGGCATGAGCGTTTTAAGTTAGGTGTCAATTACTTCCGGGATTGTAAATCCGGCCTTTTCTGGCCGCTTAGCTTTCGTTAACAAAGCTCATATGCTGAATAATAAATATGTCTTTCGTATCGTATCCCAGAAGATGTTTGGTAATGAAATTTTCGTCGTAGCTAAGAATATGGAAAATTATAACCAGATACTTCGGTATTTGGCGAATCAAACTGCAACTGTTGCATGCAGTCCCTATGTAAGGCGCTGTGAAGTAGCCATGGTCGCGCACTTTATAATTTTCTGCTGGGAACAGCGATTCGCAGTAGCAGCATCTAGTCGTGTTTGGGTAGCTTGCCTTTTCATTTGTTGTGAGCGGCAGCATTTGCTTTGAAGTGGTGTAAATATCTTAGACCGCCTTGGCAATAACCATTATTGGCTTCTCCGCATCCAGGCCCTTATACAATGCCGGTTCTTTGGTAAGTGACAAGGGGATCGATTCAGGAATTACATTACTATCGACTTTCATATATACAGTAGCTGTACGCCTTGTGCTTGTGATAGGACCACGTGTATGAGTGGGTGGGTTCCGTTTCACAGGTGTGCACTGGCTTGAGCAAGGAAGTCTGCATAGATGACTTTCTGTAATTTACTCATATTATGGTAGTTCTTGAATTTCAACACTATGGCCGTCCATCTTCACCTGGCTGCGGCATTTTGGCCGCAGTGGGGTATTTTCCTTGAAGTGTTTAATGTGTTTCTCTAAACATTGCAGACCCGACAATCCCGATTATCTCAGCATATCATGTTCAAATATAATGCACCTCTTACATACATGTATTTTGCCCTTGTGGGCCGATACATAGGAACGCACGATGCGTGAAAAATTCTCGACGTAGGTATAGTGAGAATTTTCCTCGGTTGTTAGCAGTAACAGATCAAAATTATTTTTATTTTTCTTCTTTTAATCACTCGGACATGAATCACCTTATCCTCGTCAGTGATCGAGTACTGTACACGTTTACTGATACAGCAGGAATTGTTCTTCGTGTAGACTTTTATTTGACACGGTGTTGGGAATTGTAGACCAGAAAAATCAAATTTGGTTTCTAGGGCTTCGTAGCGGCTGTCGACTCGCTCAGGATGTACGCCTTCAACAGGTCTAGTAAGCAGGATCCAATTGAAACATATGTGGTCGCTGGTATTTTGTGGGTTGATAGTGGCTCCTTCCTCTTGACTGATTCTGGCAGTTCGATGTTAGATAGGCACATAGAGGTTCCAGCTTGTTGATTCGGAGCTGTAGGTGGTTACATGTTAACCACACCCACCCCGATACACTTTCTTTGTGTGTTTCTTCCTCTTAGCATATTCTTCCTATGCAGGAATTTACGACCTTTTTGATTTCACCAATGTCGTACACAGGTACATTAGTAGTAGTGAATGCTCTTTTGTCCGTAGCTTCTGTGAAGTATTCAGTTTCACATAATCACACTCAAGCCACATATTAAATTGAATAGGGCCCTGCTGTCGTACTTTCTCGGTGAGTTGTGTGACGATATTTTTCCTCATGCGAGCCAAAAATGTTCAAATATATTTTGACGAACCGCTCTTGTTCTCTGCGACTATGTCTTCAAGTTCCTTCAGAAAGCAGTTTCGGCCTCGAGGAAACCATTGTCATTAACTGGCTCAGACCCTGTGACGTATCTTGGGTGTGGCCTATTCTCACATCGAGATGGAGTAGCTTTTCGAGTTATTGGCGTAAATGACGATGGAGGCCATGCAGAACACATTTTGACAGGTTTTCATGTGTGTCTGCAAACAATCACATCTAGCAAATGCCATGTCGCAATTCCCAAACTTATATGTCATTCGATCTGCATTCTTCGTGCAACCATATTTCTCATGCCTTTGAGCATCTTGGTTGAACACGAAGGTTTTGTTGCAGAAGTGTAACGGGTGTCGATGTATCGCATTTGTAGGTCCAGCTGATGGTGGAGCGAATGTCACCGACGACCTTGTAGGCAGTCATGTTTTAGTCAGCGACTGTACCAACAAAGACGAGGCCGGGACTCTGGTCGCAGGCACACTGTTAAATGCGCATTTCATCTTCATCTCTAGTGGGCAAATAAAAAATACGGAAATAATAGGTAATATTTTGTGTGGTAGCTATGCTTTAAACTATCCATTAAAAAAAATTATGTTGCAGTTAGTTTGATGTAAAGCTACGAATGCTCCATGAATATGACATGGCATATATACTCTGATGTTTCGTTGATTCAAACATGTATTTGAAATTGCAGCAGATTTTTACTTTGGTGCGAAAATTAATCTTCCCGCCAACTACTGTGATAAATGAGCTGAATGCAATATAACTTACCATAAAGATTTCTAAGATGGTTAGGAGAGAGAAAACGATCTATCATATGTCACATCAGATGAAGAACTGAGACGAAAGGTCTACATGATTATGCCTGCCTTATATACCTGCTGATCCTGAATATCACTTTACCAACAACCAATCGTGAGCGAGCAGTGCAGTATAAAATAACTTACCGAAATGAGATCTAAGAAGATTAGGAGATAGAAAACTATCTGTCAGTTGTCCCATTGGACGAACAACTGAGACGATACGCGATTCTGCCTGCCTTATATACTCATAGAGTCCGATTGCCATGTGACCAACAGCCAAACACGAGCGAGCATGTGGCCTAAAATAACTTACAATCCTGATCGCTAAGGTGGCAGGGAAGACCACCATGCATCAGATACTGTGAAGTTGAACGACTCTGATCGCCCTGCATATCCATAGAGCCTGAGATGTCGCAAGCGAGCAATGTGGCATCATTAATTAATATTATCTTCCATCAGAGCACTCAAATCTAAAAATTATGAAACCGCAGCAGTCGGGCAAATATTATAAATTAAATGTGTGAGTGTGAATGCTTGCATGTTCGCATGGTCGTTTTATGCTGGAAAGACTTCATATTGCCGAGGAGTTGGCCCTCAATGCTCTGCTCGATTCCAGCTCCTTACTGCTAGTTGTGTCCAGAGAGAGAGAGAGAGAGAGAGAGAGAGAGAGAGAGAGGGGGGGTAGTTTCAATACCTTTTTACACTTGCTTATGCTAAAGTGTCCTTGAAATAAATATTTTTTTCATCTTATGAAACACAGCAAACTCTAAAATACACAAGTGTACGAGAAAAAAATTTGCATGCTCCTTGAATTTTCCTAAACAAAAACATGGAAAGGAAAGCTAGCATGGAAGTATGGGAAAGGGAAATAAACTTAAGCATTTCTGTACTTCCTCAGTGTGCATTTAAACTGAAGTGCCAACCCCAAAGCATTTGAATATCGCTTTTTATCTCTCCTCTGGATAAAATAAAATCGACGGAAATATATTTACAGGCAATGGTTGCTGGTGACATTTCGCTGCCTACTGTGTAAATGCATGGAAATTATTTTTCTGGTGCTAATAAGTGAGTTTGAAACATTAGAAAAAAAAAGTTTTCAATTGAGACTATAATGTTTTTTTTTTCTTGTGCAGACCTTTCGGGTTTTTAATGTTGGGCATGTATGTCTTGACAGGTGGGGATATCGGGAACCATACTATGCTTACAGCTCGATTCGAGGCAGGAAGGTGGCTTGTTTTAGGTTATTCAGACAATCATTACACATTAAAAAAATCACTAACTATCGTCATGAATTTAAAAAGGCAACTCGATGAATTAAATTTTTTAAAGTAAAACATATAAATTTGATGGTAAAGTGGCGTGATTGAAGTAGCTGAAAGAAAGACAGAGTGAGGGGGGGAGGATGTCAGAAAGGAAGGGAGAGAAAGGAAAAGGAAGACAGAGGGAGAAATAACTTTTTATGGTTTTGCAAATGTCGATGCACAGTATCAGTACAAATCTAAAAAATCGCTTAATTTTACCATTTTTGTAAAAAAAAATACACTGTAATCACATAAAGTTTTTTAATATTGACTCAATATATCCGATTATTATAGTTAGAAAAAACTTATACAATGTACATTTTGTGTGTAGATGTACATTTTGTGTGTAGGTGTTCTGTCAGATAGAAAAGTTAATTTTGAAATAGGTTATCTAATACAGATATTCGGTTTGGCATATCCTATGCCTGTGAAAGTAATATGGCTGCCAGAAACAGACACATATGCTTGAAGGGTTAGTGGGCCTAACCGCTGAGCTATTTCGCGTAGGCCAGCAATCCCGAGTCCAACTGAAGTAGGGGCCCCCAGATCTGCCGAGGCCTGCCGAGCACTTCCGAGTCGAGCCGAAGTGTCACAGCCACACACGCTCATTTAAAATGCATTGTCCCCGTAGCCTCATATATACACTACTCGCTGCGTTTTGTACAAAGCCTGCAAAAAAAGAAACGAAAAATATCAACCTCGCTTCGCAAAATTTAGTTTTTTTTTTTTTTATGTCAGCTTACAGAAAACGTACGTACGATATGAGGAAATTTTGAATCCGCCTTTAGTGCACATGGTCAGCGAAGACCTCCCCCCCCCCCCCCCCCCAATGAAGATGTTTTGCACAGGTAATGCATCAGAAGAATATTACCGCTAAACACGAGACTGTCATTCGAATCAAATATCCCATCGCCTGCGGGTTCACTTACATTATGCGCAGGTGCACATACGTATAGTGTAAGTGAACCTGCAGGCAGAGTTCTCGTTTTTTCCGCTAGAAAACATCTTGACAACGTCGTCAATATCAATTTTTCCACGTACTCATACGTCCATGGTTTCCGTTACCGGTATTAAACATAACGGTAACGGAAAAACGATTTTAGACCACGTGCACAGCGTTGAAATTATATTTATACTTGTATTTGTGAGTTCTTTCTTCGTGTATTTCTTGCAGAAAAAACGAGGGTGACACTATCTATATCTCTTTCTTCGGGAAATTTTCTAACCTAAATATAACTATTGACAACGGCTATATTTTAGCTATGCTTTCGATATTGAGTTTCTTGTTGCGGCATTAACAAACTATTACGAAATCAAATTTTAATGTAATAAATTTTAGAATGGACCCCACATCTCAAAATTACTCATTATCTGCCAACAAAATTATATATCTAATTATATAATGTACTGTGTTTTATATTGACTCATATTCCGCTTGTTATTTCATCGAGATGAGTGCTTTGTATTATGCGTAGCCTACCGTTATTGCGTAGTGAAATTTGACTGTGAATTGAAAAAGCAGGTATAATTTTCTTGAAACCTAAAATGCTATGGCCGATTGAAATCAATTCAATTGTGGTCTAACACGCGTGCACGCGCGCGCACACAACGGGAGATATGATAACACGATCCTTATTTTATCATGAAAATATAGTAAAACCCTTTTTAAGAAGACTTCTGTTACGAAGTATTTCCTGCCTACTAAGCTATAGAAAGTTAGCACTTAGTCTATTCTAAATACACAGTTTTACTCTTTTAAGGAGTTTGCCTGCTTGATTAGCACAATTTTTTCCTTATTTTTCTGAACGTCTTAACAGGGTTTCGCAATACCCTGATTTTCCTCCACTAGCTGATGATTCAACTCAGAATGTGAATCCATTCAGTCTGAAACAGTTTTGCCGAGTATTTGCTCATCGTTTCGAATGGAAAAGTAGCGGAGTAAGAGCTGACGAAGCGCGCTAATGGATCTCACCGCCTTCAGCTCCACATTCCATTTCTCGGCCCGAGTTTATTCTACGTAATGAACTATTCGTTTCAGTAATTTCAGATAAAGAAACAGCTTCCCGGCTTCCAACGGGTGTTAAAGGCACTGCGCCATAGTACACGGGCTGCCTGCAGAAAATAACAAATAAATAAAAAAACTTAATTCCTCTTTAATTGTGTTTTAATGAATTACCGGGAGAGAGGGAAACACGCGCGGTATTTCATCTTTCCCAACTGGAAGAACAAGTCCGAAACCTATTAAAGAGTTTTCCGAAGGGGAAACCGTCTCAAAAAAAAAATATATATATATAATACCTGCCTTGGGATGAGGCGCAGGGTGTTTTACGAGCGCCAACTAGACACGGCCTATGTCTTACCCACCATTTCCAATAAATCGTCCGCGAATAAAAAGTCCCTAACATTGTCTCTTTTTCCAACATTATTCCCTCACAAGAAAGTTCTCTCACATAGAAAAATAATCTCGGCAGAAAGTTTACAGCCGGATGTTCCGTGAGACGGCCTTTGGACAGAGGCGTTGCGCTTTTTCCCCTGGTTTATATTATCTCAAGCTATGAACAATCTCAGCTGCCCTGGAGGAATTTATACTAATATTCCCGGTCTTCGAAGCCGCTTGGATAAACATACTGAGATAACGCGAGCGCGCGGTTCGCGAACTCCCGCCAGGGATTTATTGTGGAACCGACACAGCTGGAAGACATGTTGGTTTCGAAAAACTTTCCCGTTGTGCAATTTGCGCACGGGAATTAGACATTTTTGTTTTGTCGTTAGGTCTGAAGCGCTCTAATACGAACTGCAGGAATGTCACTAAAATACGTTGCCGGAGGAGCGAACTTAAAATAATATTATTAAGCTTTGGAATTATTTTATGCACGAACTATGTGCGATCTGTTGCAAATTGAACCGAAATGAGTAAATTCTAGCCAAATCTGTAGCATAAATGTCATTGCTCATAAATGTTCATTTCAAATATGAAATATGCCTATAAACATCTTTTTAACATTATAAAAGGCTACATGTTATAACACTTAAGTGCAAATAACTTGGTGGGAATGGTTTGTTTGATTGAACAGAAATACTAGAGTATCGTCAATCAGAAACTTGCTTATCATGCCATAATCATAATTTTACGAAACAGCGAGAATATAATGGCATCCTTAAAGAGCAGTGAAATGCTTTGGGTTGGGTGAAAATAAGAACCCAGAGGAACCATGACAAGAGTTTCAACGTTGGAAATTTATTCCAAGAGCAAAAATTAGCAATGATAGCGTAATTTAAATATTTTTGCCAATAGTTATCGCCTTTTCCTTCAAAAAATATTACGCTGGTAAAATATTTGATGAACCAAACATGGTCGAACTTGTAATCATGAAATAGTTTCTCGAGTGAAAAATTAACTCAACTCACCTTCCAGGCATTTTTCACTGCTTTAGTTCAGTTATGATTCACATGCTACATACATTAGTTTCCATTGAGCACACACACACACATTGCATGCATCGTTTTCTTCTTTACTATTTCTGCGTTGAAGAACAGCCGGAACTGTCCTTATTTTCTTCAAGACAGCAGCTTCTTTTCGTCGTCGTCTTATGTGTAATT
This sequence comes from Dryococelus australis, assembly GCA_029891345.1. Classification (NCBI taxonomy): domain Eukaryota; kingdom Metazoa; phylum Arthropoda; class Insecta; order Phasmatodea; family Phasmatidae; genus Dryococelus; species Dryococelus australis. The sequence goes on from CM057001.1 coordinate 113,795,788, forward strand.
TGGGAGCTACATACGGAAGCACCGAAATGCGCTGATTACAGAACGGGCACGCTCGACAGAGTAGGTGCTGAGGTGAGGCGAAAGGTTAAACTGGCTCGTTTCATGATGGCCATGCAGAGATTCCTGTCACGTTACGCGCAAGCATGCACGTGCCGCCAGAAACGAAACAACCCGAGCGCCTAAGAAAGGGCGAAAGAAGCAACATCGCCGCAAGTGAACGCCGGAACAACGGGTGCTCAGAAGACTGCGGAAACGTGGTGACACCGCTTCCACCGGCACGCACGTTCCGCACAGGAAGACAAAGAGAAACTTTCATATGCATGCATATTTGCGAAGCACGTCAGAGGGGAAAACTCCCTAATCTGCATGTTAACGTCTGTATGCGAAACTGACATAACAACTTCTGCCTGGGTCATCAAACAGGGCGCCGATATTCCCTTCTATAGTTGTTTCAAATATCATTTAGCACCATCTGCTTACGATAAGCATCTAAGAAATTTTTAATTTCCAAATCATAGTCTAAGTTTTCTTTTTCCATTCCTTATTGTAATTTTGTTTTAATTTAAATAAGGCTAATATGGATATTTTACATTCTACTCGTGACGTCCACTGCGTATATCTTCTTCTTCTTTATTTTACGACGCCAGTAAATAATTGAGGAATAAAGCTCAACGTGTCTTTCCCGGTGATGTTATGCCAGTCGAAGTAACAGATGAACGTAAGCTACCTATTTTTTTTTTTTTTTTTTTTAAGAGAAGCCTCATGGGCGCTGGAGTGGAAGCAGATGGCTTGGGCGATGAGTGAAAAACTATCTTCACAATTCTTTCTTCACAATTTTTAAATTGTACCTTTGTATTAAAAGCGTTTTATAACTTACTCGTGTTAACATACAAATTTCTTATTTTAAGCGGTTAGCATGCTCGTCTACAACCAAGGATATCCAGGTTCAATCCCCGGCTGTGTCACTCCGGATTTTCGCATGTGGTAATCGTGCCGGACGATATCGTTGGTCGGCGGGTTTTCTCGGGGATCTCCCGATTACCCCCCCCCCCCCCCCTCTTTCATTGCGGCACTGCTCCATACCGCCTCAATCACCCGTGTCGGCTCTCAAGACCCCGATGTTAAGAGCCACCCAAATCTCTTCACTCACTCACTAACTCTTATTTTTAATTAAGTTGAACTCTCATTATATTTTAACTTGCGATTATAATACTTTATAATTAATTTTAATAAAAATGGGCAGAAAGAAGTATGTTGATAATGCGTAAAATAAATAGTTCTTGTGCAAAATATTATTAGACTCAGTGCTCACGCATGCGGTACGTTGTACGTTTGGTGTGATATTCTAGACTCGGTTAAGCTTTGTTTGCATGAAGCGGAGGAATATCGTAGAAATATAACTTTACCATGCCTTCAGAAAAGTTGGGAGTAACCGTGAAAGGACTATACGGAGGATTTTTAGCATCACCGACAAACGGGAATTTCCAATGAAACGAGGTTTGTTGGCAAATAGCAGAGTGCGTCGTGCTATAAGCTGTCCACGGTTAAATGAGCACTTTTGAAAGCATTGCTTAAGATCTACTTGTATACACGCTGTGTGTTCTTCCGCCTTATGTAAAATTAACATTGTCGTGGGCCTCATCGTTTTAAATTCGTGCGTCGGTCAAGTGAAACACTGCGAAACTATTAGAAAAGTAATGATTGTACAAATCTGCTCATTTTTACACCTCGATGCATTAAAAAATACAGAAAGCGAGTATATGTAACTACTTTCCTGTCCATCATTGCCAACTTTACTGGACACATGTTCCTCATTGCGTCCAATAAAATATATTGAGAAGGGCCGATACAGTGAGCGGCAATACTCCGTTAGAACTGGTGCCATTGTTCTACGCATCTACATATTATTGTTTATCAACATAACTGCAAAAAACATTGAAGACCGACGTTTAAATTTAATTATTTTAAGGTTTTGATACAAAAGACCTTGGTTTCCGAAATGGACGATAAAAACACATACATTTTGTGCCGCCAATTTAAGACCCAGAATACAATTAAACTTTAATTCAAGCCTCATCAGCATACCAAACACAGTTGAAGCAACGTTTCTGCGTTTAATCACATAAAGCACTACACCACTTCTAAAGAACCGAGTTAATTGGAAATTATATTATTCATATAATTGCAACAAATTATATATTTATGAAAAATTCTGAATCTTAATCCGGCATCGCGACAATGCGTTGCGATTTGGCTCCGTAAAGGCGTTAAAGCTATCAAGTGGATTTTCCGGAACTTGTAGCACTCCTCCTGATAATGTAAACATCTGTAAGACGCTCAGACACCCAGGTCTATAAGAAAAGAAGTAAATGGGTTTCAGCGCAACTGTACCTTCTTGGAATGCCATTGATACGTTTTATCGAAGGGTGCCGGATGTCCTCATTTCAACGCCGCGAGAAGCCAACTGAAGGATCCCTAACGCATAAACATGCCCAAACGTCAAGTCAGGCCAGTCTAACCAGCGGCGACGTAAGGGGAGGAAATTCCCTCGCCGCTACCAGTAGGCGCCGTGTTTTATCTGGTCTGACGTTTATGCAGCACGGTAGATATTTCCTTTGCTTTTATGCTACGACACCTAAAGGTAGAAGTGGTTCTCGTTTTCTCTTCGACGTGCTCGGGAAAACCAAGTAGCGAAACACGCGCGACACTTTCCAGATCACAAAGCGAGCGAACAGCTCGATGTAGCAGGCAGCATGTTTTCATTTTACAGGCGCTGTTAAGTTGCAGACGTACTGCAGCTAGCGTTCACATAAGTGCCAACCGCACCAATTGTTGTACACTTACCAATAGTAGTACACAATATTTACCGACCATTATTTGTTTTCTCCTCTTCCACAGCTAACGCACCACGATATGTCGCTACGACATGTTTAAAATAATTCGATGTTTAGAATTTTTCTACATCCCTGCTTAGTAACAGAAATTCCTGTTTGTAAATTTCCACTCGAAATACTCCGAAGTGTATTTGTTACATACAGAGTCCACTAGCGTGGTACACATCGCATATTCGTCGTTAAACAGATATTATAACCAAGCGAATATTGCAAAGCATAATAAGTTATAATAAAGTCTTTCATTAGTATTAACTTTCGACAAAAAACTTATCTTTCGTTGGTCGAATAAATCAACACATCATTCTAAGAATTTCTCTAAGCAGTACTTGCGACAAATCGCATTAAACTAAAAAGGCGTGCAGCTAAAATTCCCCGCTGCACACTATTGTTTATTTAAATAAGTATTGAGTTGTGCTTGTTGGGATCACAAACGTTTTACACTTCTGTTTACATAAATGTATCGTATTTTTCGTTAAAGTGAACTTTCATTAACGTTTTATGTATAAACTTTATGTTACCCGCTGCTCCGCCCGCGTACAAAATTCAAACCTTAATTATAATGACCAAGTGCTCTATCGTAATTGTTCTTCTTTATTACTGTAATATTCTGAATTAGCACATAAGTTATTTTTTCTTCCCGGAAAAACGAATATTTCCTTAAGGAATATAAAAAACAGACCACTAATTAGCGTCTACTCAAATGTTTTTTATATATTTCCTAATAAATTGTTTGTTTTACCGGGATGAAAATTACCCTATGTGCTAATCCAGAATATAATCTACCCCTTTACCAAATCCCATCCTAATCCGTCGAGCCGTTACGACGTGAGTGAGTAACAAACAAACATACTAACTTTTGTATTTATAATATTATTAGGATTATAATATTTCAATTATAATCGATATTAATAAAAATAGGGGCAAAATGTATGTTGGTAATTCTTAGTACGAAATATCTTTTATGCAAAATATTATTAAACAGAGGGAGCAAGAATGTGGTGCAATGTCACTTTGGTGTAATTTTCTACACTTGTTTGCATGAGGCGGAGGATTACCCTGAAAGAAGAACTTAACCCCTTAACGTATCTAAGTGTTGCAAAAGAAGAAATATTTGGTGTGACCTTTACTTACGAGTTTCTTATGACGACCGACAATTTGGAACGTTTGGAAAGAGCTCGAGTAGAACAACGCCACAAGGAGCAACCAATTATTAAATAGTTGGTGCGTCAGTTGTAACGAATAGGGTTTCCCAGGGAAAGGCGAAGTCCGTATTACTTCTAGCGTATGGTCTTGCACAGCAACGACCATGGGTTTTAAGGCTGTTCACGGTAGAATGAGTACTTTTGAAAGCCCTGCTTACGATATACTTGTACGCACGTTGTGTAATCTTCCGTATTATGTCAAATTTACATTGCCATAGGCCACGTCACTTTATTCATACATCGGAAAAGAAAAACTGTGAAATTATTAGGAAAGTGAATATTTTTGAAAATTGCTCAATTTTATACTTCGATGCAAAAAAAAAAAAAAAAACACAGAAATGGAAAGAAATAATGTAAGTTATCACACATGTCTACCTAACACTTTCTATCCGAGGTTAATATATGGAACTAATTTCCCTCCATCGTTACCAACCTTACTGGGCGAATGTCACTTGGTGCGCCCGTTAAAATATATGCAGGTAGGTGCAGTGACTTTTTCCAAAAGTTCATTTAAAAAGTGCTCACTTTATCGTGAACAGCCTTTACCTATTCTGCGGCATGTCAGACGTGAACGAGTATACTCGGGATAATATGCTAAGGTGGCCGCATGATTGGCGGAATTCTGCACGACTGAAGTCTAGAAGCGTGGGCGCGCTAGGGGCGACCGAGCACTGCGCATCAACTCTCTCGCCGCCTCTACGCGCAAATCACTGAACTGGCGTGCAGTCTTGCCGTCGATAACACGCCTCTAAGAGACTTCCTGCTGAAAACCTGCCATTTTTCGACGTAATAATAAAAATAAAGGTTTGATGCACGTCCCTATACTTTTTTTTTTATGTTTTGTTCTTGAATGTTCATACCTAAAAATGACCGCGAATACAACCGTTAGAGCCATTTTCACGATTACAAAAACATGCTTCGGAGAGAACTAGAGGAACAGAAAAGCGTATACAGACGTGTAACGTTTCTTCAATGATATTTGTAAGCAGATCTCACTCAAACACGTTGGAAGGTTTTTTTTAATAAATGTTTTCTGCCGGAGCTCTGCACACCTAACCAGGCGCAACCTTAAGGGGTTAAACAGAGCTTCAGCAACCATGAGTCGACTTTGCAGAGATGTTGTAGCATTTAATTAAGCGGGCATAAATTACGGGTGGGGGGGGGGGGGCTAGGTTGAACGTGATACAAGCACGCCGGTCTTCCGACTTGGCTTTACGTGCTCACTCCCCGGCTCGTACGAGTCCTTTCGTGCGGAGGAAATGTGGCGGACGTGGCCTACGGCAGGTGGCCTTTACCACCGCACTCCCGCTTCCCCCTCGCTCCTGCACCCATTCAAAACCCCCACCCCCCATTGATCCCCGGCCGGGTCACCCCGGATTTTCGCAAGTGGGAATCGTGCGGGACCGTGCCGTTGGTTGGCGGGATTTCTCGGGGATCTCCCGTTTCCCCCCGCCCTTTCGTTCCGGCGCCGCTCCATATTCACCTCTATCGTCCTCATTGGCTCTCAAGACCTCGCTGTTACGAGCCGCCCACATCACTTCGCTCACAAACTCATCCAACCCCTCCCCCCCCCCCACACACACACACACACACACACACCTCGTGTTTATAGTCTATCCGCGGCAAACGTAGCACTTTCGAAAGCCCTGCTTGAGATATACTTGTATGCACGTTGTGTGTTCTTCCGTGTTATGTGAAAGTAACACTGAAATGGGCTTCATCACTTTAATCATGCGGCGGTGAAGTGAAACTGTGGAATTATTTTAAAAAAATTAAATATTTTACGAATCTCCTATCTGTACTCTTAGATGCATTAAAAAAAAACACAAAGTGAAATAAATCATTTTAAGTTATCGCAAATTGTTACGTAACACTTTCAGTTCGACATTTAGACACGGAACTATTTTCCCTCCATCGTTACTGACATTACTGGGCGCATTTCATTCAGTGCGCCTGTTAAAATATGACCAGGTGGGAGCAGCGAGTTTTTCCAAGGTTGGTTTCAAAAGTGCTTACTTTATCATGAACAGACTTTACCTGTTTACCTTGCCAGGCTGGTCAAGACGGACATACAGCTCTGACCGCAGAGTAGTGCTCCGCTCGTAGAGGGAGTACACTCTAAATCTGAATCAGTGAGAATTTCACTATTTCAATCAGTCAAGAGTACTTAACTGATTCAGCAGTCGCTTCAGTGAATTTAGCTGATGAATCAGTGACAAAACTCCAGATTTCCTTCACTTATCGATTCAATGACATTTTCCACTGACTTATCTGTTTTTTTTTTTCTGACCGATGGATCAGTTAAACAGCGTGTAGGAATGGCTGTCAAAGAACGTTTAAAAATGGCCGTTTAACAACGTGTATCAAGTGAAATAAAAACGAATAAACTAATAAAACCAATACGGAATAGTTTCTAAAACGTGCTTCGTCTTTCAAAACACCATTTTACGAGGTAATATGAACATTCGGCCTTTCATTCCATTTTTACGGCTTTCATTTCGTTTTCATGTAATCATCACAGCGCTCTGTTTGAAGGTTTAAACTGCATATCATGTGGTGAAGGGAGTGCACTCATATATACTGTTCGTTTTAACAATCGTAACGGTGCCAATTAAACAAAAAACGAAAAGTAAGGGCATAGAAATTAAAAGTTTCACGATTTCGATTAGAAATATAATACCTATATTTGCCTCCTACATTTGAACAGTTGACTTCGTAGCGCCGATTTTAAATTCAATGAAAACAATATTCGTTTTGGTACTGCAGTCGGCCGTCACGTATCCAACCAGTGAGATTTTTCCACTGAAACAATCAGTGGTTTTCCTCTGATTCTAAGTGGAGCCTTTTTCACTGATTAGAGTAGTTGAATTTCACTGCGAATCAGTGGTTTTCCACTGATTCGAATTTAGAGTGTAAGTGGTATAATGTAGATGCACGCTGCCTGGTACCACTCTACGTGTCCCAACACTGAACTGCTTTTCTGCCAACGGCACTATCGAAACCAGAGTCGGTGAATTTGAAGTTAGACGGCTGTTTAAGTTAGCCATTTCAGACGATTGTACACTTCTCGAACTTAGATTTGGTGCAACTAGAACATGCTCAAATCAGTCAAACTACTTTACTCTTAATAAATGTGTAAGTCTACTGAAATGTTTATTGTAATCAAACATGCTGATCACTGTTGATCACGCGACTTTAAAAGTCTTTACCGAGTCTTGAAAAGTACCCCAAACGTACACTGCGCTGCATTCGTGTGCATTCAGATAAAAATAATACAAGTATTTTGCATATTAGAACTATTTATTATGCGGCATTACCAAAACACATATTTTCTCCCTGTTTTTAATCACATTGGTTATAAATTAAATACTACAATTTATAGATAACATATAAGTAAAAGTTCAATTCTTCCATGAGTAAGGCGTGTGATGCATGGCATGTTTAGGAAACAACCAAGCTCGTCCTGTATGTGGTGGATTTTCAGAGGTTTGGTTTAAAAAGTATAAAGAAACTGCTATAGGCTATTCATGGTAAAGTGATCACTCCTTAAGGCCCTGCTAAATTTTTCCATTTAACTAATTTCTATCTTGCAGCCACTTTTTTAATATAAACATTTCATTGTTACTAATAAACACGGTGTATACATTTCATCTTTCCAAAAAGTTAACATCTGAGACGCCAATAAGCCATATTTATTAGTGGTTAATTCTCTTTGCAAGGGCCTTAAAAGTGCTCACCCCCATTGTGAACAGCCTATAATAGAATGTAGTGTATAGCCCCATCAGTCGCTGCTCTCCACCGCCGTTATGGACTTGTGTATACTCTTAAGCTATTTCTTGGAGATCCGTCTTGGTCTCACTAACCGAGGGGGGCACAACGCAAAGCCTAGCACGAATCGTAGGAATGTTTCATTGTTGCTGCTATTTTGACTTGCGTATTGGTCAGAAGAAGTTAACCAGAAGTTTCTTTCCGGGCGTTGCAAATCAAAAATACCCAAAGCGGTGAATGTGTGACAGTTCAAGGAATTTCGGGAAGATATTATTTATGCTCAGTTGTATTAACATGTTGATAAGATTTTTAATATAAAAGTATAGGTAAAAAAAAAAATTATTTATGCAAAATTCTCAGTGATCAATCCGCTTTAGATGCGGTAACTATAGGTGGATGATACTGCTTTAGTGTGCTTGACATGAAGTGCACGCATTATCTGTTGTGACGCGAAACGTGGGCGTAGAACGAGACCAGGGCATGCATCTTTAACAAGACGTTTCATTCAGCATTGTGTGGATTAAGAATGGGATCCTCTTTTCAAACACGGTCCAGTTCTAGAATTTTTTTTGTAGAAGCATAGGTGCCGTATGACTTTATGGGAGGTGTCTTTCTCAAAATTATTCACTACTTCAAATTACATAATTAGAATTTTTCTCCGTCAAATGTGTTTTTCTGTGAACCACGGTAACTTATTAAGGTATTATAAAAATTGAAGTTACAATCCCCTGAAAATTATTACTGTTTGTCGAATTTCGTAGCTTTTAGTAGGATTTATAATATGTAATAATTCCGTTAAATCGTTAAACGTTATCGACACTGGCTAAACAGAAACTGGCCTACCAGCCATTTCACTGATTTAGATCAAAATCCAACGTTCCCAAAAAAATGTGTACTTGTCACAATACACAACCAAAAATAAATCTCCACTTAAAAAAAAAAAAAATAACACGTTAAACTCATGCTCATTTTTTAATTTAAAAAAAACGGCAAATTTTTAAAAACTGCTATTAGTTAATCATTATCAGTTGTTTATTCCATTAAGTTCTGAGAGGTTTATAAGTCATTGCTGACGTAAATGTATTCAGCATGTTTTCAGTATCAAGCAATTTAATATTCTACAACAATTGGGTTCGTTATTTTCACATTCTATTGTTATTTCCATTAACTTTTATTTTTATCTTCGTGCCATTTTCAAAACTTTGAAGTATGTAAAACAAAACTCAAAATTCGTCCACTATAGGATTTTTTTAACTGATTCTTAAAAGTAAACATTCATGTCAGTGTTGCAGATTAAATAAAAGACGTACATTTGGAGATATTTTGGAGTAAATCGGTATGTTTTCGGAGCTATTGTGAACAAGATAAACAGAAAATGTTAAAACTCTTATTTATTATTACTACCCGTGCTTATTCAGCATAGTTTATATACTTCTGTGTCGGAGAAATAAACTGTGGCGAAATTCATCTTAGCGTCTGCTGATTGTACAAAATCCCCGTAAATGAAAGCCGTTTTTCAGTATTCCACTAAGTGACCACAAATATGTTTCTTCGCATTGCTTATTGAATATTTACAACCCAGCTATCATACCCGAAGTATTGATAGCTTTTTAACCGAGCAGCCACTGAAAATTAGTTGTATTTTAATTTCGTGCTAAAAATGCTTCCGCATTGATTGCTTTATTTTTTTCTCTGATACATTACCGACATCTGAAAATGTTTTAACCAAATAATCAAATTATTGCACTTATACAAACCATTTGTAATTTAAATGGCCAATGAAATATTTTATCACGTCTATAAGTAATTTGTTGCGCGGAGAATATTTTTTTTGCCGCCGTTTAAGTTTTGAGCCTTTTTTTTTAAAGCTTTTGGATAGGTAACTTAGAATTTCAGATATAAATACTTCCCTGGTTTACCCGGAACTGGTACCTATAATCACGTTGTACAAAGGTATTTTCTAGCAACGTCGTATTCGTTCAAATATCACGTCAAAGAAATTTTTATTCCAGATCTACAGAGACGGGCTTTTTTTTTTTTTTCATCGACATAACACCCCTAGATGGCAAAACGATTGCCGAGTGAAATACACACAAAAATGGTGTCTTTATTGGTATTGTGAAGGGTAATATATTTTAAAATTCAGCCGAGGAGATTCCTACCTTGGTTCACAATTTTCGTTTTTTTTTTTCGCAGAAGGGAATTGAAAAGCTCGCGGCGGATCGTAATCTTTCCATTCAGACGGCGGCGTTAGCCTCGCTGAGCATGCGGCGGCAGGCAACGTATAACACAGCCGCTTGAATACAACCTGGGTTTCATCTTCGGCCGCATTTTCCATAAACTTGCCGATAACCCCTCCCCATCCCCTCCTCTGGCGCGGATTTGCTCGTCAATCCTCCCTCATAATCTCGTGTCGAGACGCCCAGGGGACGAGGCATGGCCTGCCGAAAGATGTCACTCCGGGGTTGCGCGCTTGGCTCCTCCAACACCCCCCCCCCCCCCCAATCCATCAGGGTGAAACTGCTCCCTTTTAATTCATCATCCCCATCCCCTGCCACCCTCTTCAAGGCGCGTGTGTGAGCGCATTTCGTCGGCCTATTCATCACGATCGGGGGTGCTATACCTTCCTCCCCCCCCCTCACGCTCCAACCACCCCGTGTGACACAATGCTGCTCGCAAGCCTGCTGGAAGGCGACTGTCGAAGAATTAAGGGGTGGGTGCCGGGTAATAGTGTATACTTCGGGGGTAGGAGCGGGTAGGGGCGTATTGTTATTAGAGAGGCGGCTCCAAAAAGGAAAAGGGACAAGGAGGAGGGGGTAGTCTCGTGGATTTGATTGATGGTCCTCGCGCGATTGGAGGGGAGAAATGAAATATATGAAGGACATGCCAGCGTTACACTTGGCACACTAACGCTGCTGCCTTTCTTCAAGCTGCAGTAGAAACTCGCAGTCTCGACTTTGATAAAACGAAGTGAATGTATAACTTCATTTCGCTGAGCGACTGACTACTTTCATCTTTATAAAATTTCAGTTATTTAAACGTCACATTATACTGTAAAAGATTTTCTGGTAGACTTCCTAAACTGTAATTGAAGTTTTTAACCTATGCACTGTATGGTAATAATACCACACATCAAGTTCCAGATATATGAACGTTTAGCAACGCTACTATACAAAGTTGGGAACTTCCCTAGGCATTTGACTGTTTCCTGAGCAAATGTAGGAACGCTACAATGAATGTATTGGCGAAATCATTACTATTCCTGCTTTCTCACTAAGCACATACACTGATATGGTAAATTTCCGAATATTTTCGTAGAGTGTACTTTCTTCAAAACGCACCCAGTTTTTGACAGAGGAGCCACTAGTTCTAATGTCCTTTGAACCAACGAGTTGCATATAATTTTTCTTTATCAGCCTTAGTTACGTGACAAAATTCTTCGATTTGCAAAGCACTGCGTTCTAGGCGAATTGCAACTTAAGTAATGTGGTTTAGTTCATAGCCAGTTTAATCCTAATATCTGAATAATTATTGTTATTCAAAGAAACTTTGCATTTAAGTGAAGAAATGCAGTTATACCGAGAAATAGGAAACGCCCCCCCCCCCCCCAAAAATTTATAAAAGTTTTAGGTCTGTGTGTAAGGTAAATAACTTTGTCAGTGTAAAGTTTTGTACCGCTTCAAAAATATTTAACGCAGTTGAGGAATGCGTTACAGCCGAACGGCTATAAATGAGAGAATTACAACAGTTTTCAAGTAATCTAGATATACACCACTGATTCGCGAAATACAGATTTTTTCTCCAGCGCAAGCATGGTTCGAAAATCCCTGTTACAATGCTGGTTCAGAAATGTACATACAGAAATATAAGACGAAATATGCAAATTTGTCTCGACATAATCATTTCGCGGGATATTCAAATAAAACTGATTAATTTGTAAACAAACTAGACGCATGTTTATCCCGTTCAAAGTAAATTTTGTATCGATGAAGTGAATACGAGACCATGAACTCATGAAGACGTATTTATAAGGCTAATTTCGTAAAAGTGTTTTTCCAAACTAGCTTACTTTCTAAGTGTATGTCGTATACATATTGGGTATCATCATACGCAAGGAAACATATTGGGTATCATCATACGCAAGGAAACATATCGGGTATCATCATACACAAGGAAACATATTGGGTATCATCATACGCAAGGAAACATATTGGGTATCATCATAAGCAAGGAAGCATATTGGGTATCATCATACGCGAGGAAACATAATTTCTTAAAATTATGTAATTTGTCTATAGTTAAAAAAAATATGTGAATAATTTACTGATTCTCGCATAGTTAAAAATAAATGCATCCTAACCAGTGATATAGCAGCGACGTTCGAAAAATGAGTTACAGACAGTTTTTGTAAATCATGATACATCACGTGCTGTATGGAGCGCAGCACAATAAATCACGCAAATGCTGCACTGTTTTTACTCGTAGTAATCTAATTGCTGTAAACATTTGTCGGGACGCATGACTCAATCCTCGACGTAACTATGCTCCCTTGGTCGCAAAGCTGTCGGACGGCAACTGTCTACACCTCAATATTGTTAAATCGTCGGCACAGATGTTCTTCCAGCTTGCCGAAAAAATGGAAATCACACGGCACACTATAGATACTGTTTTGTGGAAGCTGTGGTCCCTTCCGCCCGAAATTCTACACTCTAAACTTAATCAGTGAGAATTAAGCCAAATCAGCGAAAACAGTGAGAAGCGAGCAACTATTAATGAGTGCCAGATAAATAATTAGCATAGAGTGGTTGAATTTCATGAATTTATTTGTGATTTCCCACTGAATGTCAATAATGTCATTGCTAAGTCAGTTGTTCCCAGTTAATTTGCTTGATTCGCCGGTCAGCAGTAGCTTATCAACTGACTTACAGTGAACGTTATTTCACTGATTGATTTCACTGACTCGGATTTAGAGCGTAGGGTAATTAATGTTTACTGAGTCATCTATGTGGGGTGTCAATGTGGTGAATGCGAACATTGCCCGCGCTTTAGTACTTCACGACTCTTGGTTTTTGTGGCTCTAAGTAAAGACCGTAAGGTTCGGCTGTAGGAAGAAGCGTTTGCCGTTCTACCTCTAGCTCTGAAGTCTGTGTACACGGCTTCATGTTGGCCAGGACTTTTCCTACTGAAGGCGCAGAGCGAAACGTCGTGTGTAGGATTTACAAACATTCTCGGTTTTAGAACACCACGAGATGCAAAGCACATGTTATTTCTCCTGTGATTATCCGGCCTAGGAAGACATTGCCTTCCACACAATGCCGTTGAAGAAAAAGAAAACTTTCAGAAGACAATAAATTCGCATATTTTGTGTAGGGGCGTTAGTGAATGCGGAACATACATCGAACATAACATATATTATTTATTTCGGTCGTGGATAATGGAATGCGTGCTGTCAACCAGCACACCCAATTTCTGAGTAATTTACGTGTCATTCACTACAGGGTAATTGTAAATCACTCTCTCCAGCTCTCCACCCGCTCTACCTTTTCTTCTGTGATGGATATTAATGGTCTTCTTTGGCTTTCAGAATCATTCAATTTTGTATGAATGCTGGTACTACTTCACAATGGCTGGATGCGACATCGTTATTTCTCAGTGAATCTAAAAATGGAGACGTTTCACCCTCCCCTATCGACTCTTAAGCTTCGAGAAATGGGAACCACTTCTAGCAAACAGTTGAGTCCCTGAAATCAAATTTATTAAGGGTTGTTCACGACAAAGTAAGCACTTTTGAAATCAACCTTAGAAAAAAGCTACTGCCCCTACCTGCATATATTTTAACGGGCGCCCTCATTGCCATTCGCCCAGTGAAGTTGGCAATGATAGGTGCAAAATAGTACCATAAAATAACGTTAGGTAACCATTAGTGATAACTTAAATTATTTATTTCGCTTTCTGTTTATTTTAATGCATCGAAGTGTAAAAATTACCAGATTCGTAACATATTTTGATTTCTTATAATTCCACAATCCCAACTGACCGACGCATGAATAAAGTGATAAGACACCTGACTATGTTAATTTTACATATGGTGGAAGAATACACAACGTACGTACAAGTATATCTTAATCAGGGCTTTCAAAGGTACTCAGTTTACCGTGAACAGCCTATAGACGATGACGGCTACGCTGACTAGCGGGAATGGATATGACATCCATTTCAGGCTGGTGCCACAGTATATTACGCAAATCTACCACGTTGCAGCGCTAGGTGTGCTTAATTTTAACACCGGGCGTATTTGGTTATGCGGCAGTGTGTATGACTTGCATTGTAGAAGTCGTAGGTTGGCTCCCGGCCGGCTTCACTGGGTATGGTGTTTTCCCAAAGATGTTTTCCAACCCTCACTCCAGGCGAATGCTGGTGCAGTTGCAGCGTATACATCCTCCCTCTTCTATATCTCTACCGTGTACTGTCCTGTAAAAACGCCTACATGGGACTTGCTGGCGTGCAGGTCGAAATAATACGCAAGTAATAATATAACTTATTTTTGCAGACCTCGTACTAAACAAGCGCTTCGTCCCTAAAACGCCAGTAATTTATTCGTCATTATGTTACGGTAACGTTTCTCCTGATCACATAGCCTATACACTGACATGCCGTGGGATGAAGATCTAGTATCTCGCAGACCCTCTTCTGGCCTGGTGAAGTGCAGCAGCTACTCATCGTGGCATCAATTCCACAAGTGGACGATATACCTGTGGAGAACAGAACATATTAAAATGGCACCAGTACCCAGTTGAAGGCCATAACTGGTCTTGGTTACTTGAATTTAAAATGGATTTGGAAAATAGTCGAAGCACAAAATTTGTCGCGTTATAAAAATTAAAAAATCAGTTAAATTTTAACATTTTAAAACTACACAGGCTTTCAATTATATTTCATTACAGTCTAAAAGAAGAAGGTTATGTTATCATTTTAAATGTCAAAATATAAAATTCCTCTGCCTCCACCCTTGAACCCTCACCCCGCCATCCTCTCCGGAGACAGAGGAGCCAACGGTTGTTGTCGTTTTCATGAGGTGTCCGTCGTGTGTTTGATGTTTGTGTCTGTGTTGTGATGGTGTCGGAGTAATGCTGTTTGTGTAGGATGGTCTTCCTTTAATTTATTTTTTCTTGCGTGTATCTGTAATATTGGTGTCTTTGTAGGTCGGATGACATCAATATACAAGATTATGTTAATGATTATAATGACATGTGATGTGTTATTAGTGAGGACTCGAGAGGAACATTTATCAATTTAGTTTCAAAAATTATACTAATAATAAGGAAAATAATTCTAGATACCACTCCCGAGTGAACATTACTACAGGAATATATAGATTGACAATTTTGAAGGATTACTATGATGGGTTTGTAAATTTTGGGCGGTCCCGAATCCGGGAACCCTGTGGAGAGATGTTGACCCGTGCCGTCTGGAAAGCTGTCCACTGCACGTTACTATGTGTAGGTGCATGATGTTGGGTGCGAATGTACCTCCCCGCCAAATCACATTAATGATCGGGATGATCAGTGGGGTTCATATCGGGTTAACGAGGTGGCCATAGTAGTCGTTGGAACTCTTCTGAATGCTCCTCGGTCCACTTCTGAACAAGGCCGATGACACGGAATATCCCGTCGTCGTGGTGGCACGTGTATCCCATGAACTGCTGCAATGCAGTGCCGTTATCAGCACACACTCACTCACGTGATGTCATACACGTCTGGGCACTTCCAAGACGTAATGGCACGGTGGCGCCGCCGACAATACTTTTACACACTGCAACCCCATGATTTTTGGCATGTCATTGTATAATCTAGCTAAATATAATGAAAATAGAAAATATAGTTTTGGCAAGTTTAGATGGTTTGATTTAAATTTGGAAGATTTTTTTATAAGTTATTAAGTAAGAAGTTTAGCCCTTTAGTTTATAAATTATGGCTTCTTAACAGTTTTGATGTATTCTTGAGAGTTAAAGTTAGTAAGATTATATCAAAGTACACTGTTACTAGGTCTTAAAACTACCGTAGAATATTTTGGCCCTGAAGAATAAATTACTTAGTGGTCAGGACTATTGGCTGTTTTTTAAAGTGAATATTCATTTGAAAATTAAATAAACGTATATTTGATTAATGTTGAGTAGATTCGTGAGGAAACGAGAGAATCAACAAAATAGGAATATTGTTGTCACAAATTTCTCTCCGGAGATGTAAGCTTCGAACGTCAGAAATGCGTATCACATCAGTATCCACCAAGTTGCTATCGGCTAAGATCTTACAGGCGCTGCAGCGGCAAAGTTGCGTGCGGCAAAGTTCGTTGCTGCGCCGTGAGAGAGCACTACTGGCGACCCGAGCAGAGCGAACACAGTTTCGCACTGCAGACATTCGAGCTATTTGTTGCCCCGCGCATTGTGTGGTGCAATTGTGCAGAGGAGCTCCAAGCGGCAGCGGGACAGTCTCGCATGCGTTTAGCGCGTGCGGTGCGAGTAATGGAAATTGCGGAGCTGGGCAGCATCTGTTGTCGGAGCGGTTACCCCGCGCCGGGAGGTACCGGAACGACGTGCCTTCGTCAGATGTCTGAGCGAAGCTGGTCCATTCCAGATAAGCGTCCATTTGGAAGCACGCTGCTGGCAGTTATGTTATGTCCGGCATTTCACTTTGGAAATTCCGTGTGGGAAACTGGCGACTTTGATGCATGTTATTCGCTCATTGGTGTTGCATCCACTTTCGAGGAAAACCTCTTGAAAGGGATTGGTGGCGACTAAGCTCCCAGTGTGAATGCGCTTGATTTTGACGTGAACCATACTGCCATATAACAGATAATAATACATCAACGAAACTACTTCCTGAATCCTGAACTTCGCCAGAATGAGATATAAAAATTGCCTCCATTGCCACCAGTATTGCAGTATGTCCTTTACCAATCACCGTCTACCAATAGAGAACATTTTACAGTACGACTTTTCTGATCAGACGTTGTAAAATTCTCTTCTAGGTCATCACGTTTCCAATATACTGTATCGTCTGTCTGCAATAAGAGGACCACTATGCTATTTCAGGTTTATATATATAGCTCACACAAATTTAGCACTTGTCAGAATCCAGGATGTTATATTGAATAAAAGTAGTGTACACTTCATGTCGGACGCCTAATAGCACATAAAGTGGACAAAAACACAATACTCTTTGACATCATCTCAGTACGAAACAAACAAAGGCATAAACTGAAAAAAACAATGTAAACAAATGAATCTCATCAGTTTAATTTACAAACAAATGGTCTTCTCAGATGCAATAACAAACTTCTATAACCTGTAGGACCTCCACGATGCCCGAGGCACGCGTGTATCCAACGAGGCATACCAAAGCAAGATCATCAAGCAATTCCTGAGGTAAATTGTCCCATTCCTCAATTACAGCTGGCTTTAGGACCTGAATGATCATTGGTGGTTGTGCACAGTTTTGAATCGCTCGTTTGAGGAAGGACCAAACATTCTCTATGCATTTCATGTAAGCTGAATAAGCTGGCCAGTCCATCCTTATGGTCCCAGTATGGTATATGCTAAAGTTTTTTTTGTGAGCAGTATATTTAGATCGTCACACTATTTTCAGGAGCGGGTGGCATCGTACTCATTAAACGTACCTGTATAATTGATTTACAAGTGGCAAAGGGGAAAATTTGCTTAGAATTTTTTACTAGTGATATATGTACTGTTCAGCACGCTCTACATGAAATGGGAAACAGTTTACCAACTGTCGCAAGAAACCCTTAGGAGCTTTATTGTCATACCTTGCAACAAAAATGCGGTATTGATATTTAGTAAGGCTTGGGTGGAGATTAGAACCCTGTATTCACTCAACGTGCAGATTCATGTCCAAAGTTAAGAAAGCTATTCAACGTTGTAACTAAAAAAAAAAATGTATTACTCTTCATAATACATGCGCTCTCAATCCCGCATTCCCTATACAGTGTGCATATACTGTAGATTATACAGTTGTTTCAACAATAATTTGTAGTCCATATGCACGAGTGGATGTTTAGGAAACACATATTTCCTTAAACATTTGTAAATTAAGGACAGTGTTTTATTTTTAGAAAAAGGTTGGAGATAATTGTAAAATTAATAACAATGTTTTCATTGTACATTTCTGAAAACAGAAATAGTCTTAGAATTACCAAATGTGTTGACTCGTAGCGATACGCTGATAAAAGCTGTTCACTATGAAGTGAGCACTTTTAAATTCAAGCTTTGGAAAATTCCACTGCTCCTACCTACATATAGCCTAATATTAACGGACGCACTGAGTGACACGTGCGTAGTTAAGTTGGTAATGACGGAGGCAAAGTAGTTCCATGTCTCAACGTTGAGTTTCACTTCACCGACGCATGAATAAAGTGATCAGGCCCATGGCAATGATAATTTTACATTTGGCGGAAGAATACACAATGTCCATACACGTAGATCTTAAGGGGAATAGTGCATGAAAGAAGTATATTTACCCGATTTTCGATATAAATCGTTTTCCAAAGAGGTTATTGAAATGTTTGGCTCGACTAGACGAAATTAATAATTTTCAAAACATTTTTATATTGTTAGATTTTCTCTGCCTTCATTATTCTCGGAGCACTGGTGGAAGAAATGAACGGAATTTATTTTACGTATCTTCAATCAGAACTCCTATATTAACGAACGCATGGAATTTCTAACCATGTAATAAGACGCTCAAAATTGTTATTTACGCCTTGTCGAACCAAAAATTTCGAAAAATCACTTGTAAAACAAATTATACGATTTTCGTGCACCATTGTCCTTAAGCAGGGCTTTCAGACGTGTTCAGTTTACCATAAACAGCCTTTAGTAAGGTATAGATATTATATTTGATAATTAATACCAACGCTATAGCAGTAACACAGATCTCAGGTTACTGTGGCAGTTGGCTGGACACTTACCTTGGTTTGTGAGAGTCAGTGTGGTCCATGTTGTCGTTACACAGACTTGCTTCAGGTGCTACGTCACCCGCGCGTCTTTCGACAGAAACAAGAGCTGAAGTAACGGCACGTTTCCTTCCGTTACTATCATATTTTATGTAACGCCTGTACTCTTCCTCTCTTTCAGACATCATAGCTCTCAACGTTACAGCATCTGAGGAGAAAAATTATTTAGTGCCGGAATATTAACCGGCGGGAATCTCAGGCATGACAACAAACGTTTTTGAGCATAAAAGCTTTTTTTTCTTCTGAACTATAAGTGTTTCAAACGCTTTGTTACCCCATGTGCCTTTTGCGTGCAGACATATTCAGGTTAGTTCTATAGAGAAATTCTTTACTTTGGCTATGGCGAATACTTTCACAATAATGTTTACAATGCAAAATAAAAAACTTGGCTTTGGTATGTTGAGCATTTTCTTTTGGAAACGTACATACCAAAAATGCAGCAAAGCATGTGCTGTCTGAATGCAGATTGAATCGGAATGCGTTTCCGAGTCTTCGTAAAAGTGTGTATTGTCGAAGTACGATACATTGCTTTCTAAACTGATACGTGCAAGTCTCGTTTCCATACAGCTTCAGGTCATCTGTTATCCATTAATGTCCAAGAGTTGACGTACTTTAAAACTCCCATTTTTTTTTATCCTCGCGCTGTTTTATAACTGTTTTGACGTCAAATTTACATCAATATTTAATGCTCCAACTTTATACCGGAACGTTAATTTGGAATGGCTTGTTCGTTTAAACACTAAACTAAATGATTAGTTCAAATAAAATATGGTACATAAATTTATTACCCTGGCTTCCATCCAAAAACCTCTCGTTCCTTAGTCCCGAATTTAACACGGCTATACCACAGATGGAGCCCATGCGTATAAAAAACATTAAGTTTCATGAAAATATGTTTGTTTTATCTCATGCTCTGTAGTCCATTTGGTAAACACAGGTGGTAACCTATAAAAGTACAATAACCATCGACAAATAAAATACACATACTATTTTCGGGGGCTTAATCGTTAACGAATTAAATGGCGTGTACGATAGTCATTCACCACAATAAAATACGGTTTTTAGAATAAATAACGTAACGACTGTTATTAAATAATAAAACTGTTCTTTCTCTTACTGCTTTTCATCTTTCGTGCAAGATACGATAGTATCATAAGTTATTGTTGACCATAAAATATGGGCGATACTGACATTTTTTCCTACGAAGTCGCTACACTTAATTAACCACTATAAACATTTTATTGACCGCAACATTTCATCACTAAAAGAAGGAAACAGAACTCCAATTAGAAAACGATATATCACCGAAAGCAATATCAGTTGTTCGTGTTTTCTCTTCAAATGATGCGAATGTTCATGAAAGAGTGATAGAGTTAACGACGATACTAAATCGTCTAACGAGTTAGACGGCTTCAGTTTCCGTCAAACACTTGCCGTCTAATACAGTTCTAAGGTTTGAGCTATGTTTGTCAGGCTCATGCAGTAGTAATTCGTGAGTACATAACCATTTATATGAACAATTATCAAATTGAAAGCCATTAATTCATGAAACTCTAACATGTAAATAACTGAATAGCATAAAGTTTTAAAATATATTTACTTGTATATCAACAGATTTTTTTCTCAAAATACAAAAACTTCTCCTGGAATTCAATCAGTTTCATATGATTTCAGGCAAAATTCCTCCTCGATTAAAATATTCTGTAATACCGTCATGTTTTGTGCGTTTAAAAATCCGGGAACAACAGGTAACTCTAGGCATTTGCCAAGTGCAGCTGTCTTACAACATAGAATCACAAGGAGTTTTGGGAGCTTTTGGATAAATGTTGCACGCACATGTTTCTGTGACTAATCTGTCATTTGATGAGATGGGGAGGGGGGGGTGTTTTTCCAGCTATTTTGAAATATTTTAAACGGAACGGGTTATGAGTCCTGCGTACCTTAAGCTGTTATGGCCATTCAGAACACAGAATTGAGGGAGCGATAAGGGCTGCACCGACTCATGTAATTATTGCTCCGGCGCCTCTACATGCAAGGTTCTGAAATGGCGTGCAGTGTTCCTGCTACACCGCTGGAACTATGGGACTTTAAGCATTGACCATATGATTTTATCCGTGCAAAGTCTGTAGCAAAGTTCAGTACTGTACACCTCCCTATACTAGTTTTCACTGTTACCGGTCAGTACACGTTGCAATACGGCTACTAGTTTTCACTGTTACCGGTCAGTACACGTTGCAATACGGCTACTAGTTTTCACTGTTACCGGTCAGTACACGTTGCAATACGGCTACTAGTTTTCACTGTTACCGGTCAGTACACGTTGCAATACGGCTATTAGTTTTCACTGTTACCGGTCAGTACACGTTGCAATACGGCTACTAGTTTTCACTGTTACCGGTCAGTTCACGTTGCAATACGGCTACTAGTTTTCACTGTTACCGGTCAGTACACGTTGCAATACGGCAGTGTGAAAAGGCAGTTTTTAGCTGTGTTTGAAATCTCTCAAATAGTGTTTGTAATATGCGCAGTGCCTTGAAAGTAGTCTTTATATAGGCTGTTCAAGGTAAAGTGAGCACTTTTTAAGGCCTTCACAACAGGCATCAGCCAGTACTAACTATATCTTATTGTAGCCGCAGGAATTAGAGTTTAAGGGTGGTTAAATGTATACACTGTGTTTATTTATCACATTGCAATGTTTATATTAAAAAGCAGCAGGAAAATAGAAATTGGATGAAAGGAAAAATTTAGAAGGGCCTTAAAAAGTGCTCACTTTACCGTGAACTGCCGATACTTCGTCTCAACTATGCATTCTTTTCGTAGATTACTATCCACGGTGCGCGGTAAGTAGTTTCGTCAAAAAACTGTATTTCAAGCGCACAACGTAATTCAAGCTCCAGGAACATAGCCCGCTTGAACGGAACTGAATCAACCTAATATATGTTATGTGTGATAACAAAAATAACACTTCTCGCTTAAAAGCTACGCTGAAACTCTAACACGCATAAACAATAAAACATCTTACTTTTAAACACTACAGATGTAACCAAACGAGAGCAAGAATAATACACGACAAAACAAACACGTGTGTAAAATCTTCGGTTAGAAGTCTTGAGTGTCAAATTCAGCTAGTCCACTTATTTACAGAGCGCTAAATAAAGTAATTCAATATGAAGTTGTAAATATATTTTGTATCCATTCTGCTTATTTTTTAATATTCAAGAAAAGTGTGAGTTTCTCGTGATTATATTTCTGCTTTTTAAAAATCGATCAACGTAGCGGTCATTTGGTAATAATCGTTAAGTTATTACGCAAGTATAAATAAGTAATTTTAAGAAAATAATACATTTCAATTTGGCAGCCGATTGATGTCATTACTTAGTAAATATAGTGCGTATAACACTTACTGTATAACGCAAAGATTCTTTTACTGAGTAATGGTATCACTCAGTGAATATAGGCAACATAGCACATACTGTAAAACAATACAAAAATCGTTATAAACATATGAAGTGGCTCCTGAAAATGACACTGCATTACTCTAACAGAATAAAACAGCCATGTTACCATGCTATTTAGTAAGTGACTGTTCTATGAAAATTATTGTTTGGGTGGATGAAATTTTTAGGAAAAATTGTTCAGTTAATGTTATAAAAATGGTGGATAAGAAAAGTTATCACATTGTGTTCTTAAGGAAGGAAAATGTACTACTTCCATACCACGTTGAGATAAAATAATTTTTAAATTGTTTAATGAAAATAACATAAACAAATATATACATAAAGGATCCTTTTTTTTTAAATAGGGCACATTTCTTAAATTTCCTTCGGTCAGGAGGACTTGCTTACACAAGGTTCGTTGGGATTAATTTTGGTAGTTCGATAGATGCGATAATTTTTCTTCGGTAGTGCCATTTTACAAATGGCCAGAAAAACTGAATCGGGACTACCGAATTTAATTTTAACAGCAGGTACTGTCGGAATACCACATCTACTTCAAACAGTTATAATGCATTGGTAAATATTGCATTCCAGTCCAAAACATTTTTAAACAGATAATCAAAAAAAATTTGCTGTAGATTAAGATTAAATCATGCACATTGCGTCATTAGCAGTCTGCTGAGTTTACCTATGAATTAATAATTTACGAAGTTGCATTCAAAAGGAGGCTATGAATTAGCATATCAATTATTGGCAAAAGGAACTTTCAGCTCACTGGGTATGGTAAGAAATATTTCAAATGGATCTGTAGATAAGGCATAGAACAAAAAAATATGTTTAATATGCCGCCATTTCTAACATGTATTTGTTTCACTAAAATTATATATATATATAGCTGACCCGCCGTAGAACTACTTACGTGCCGAATCATAGTAAAACCGGTCTGAGTAGTCTATGATATATTATATAAAACTTTATATTTTTCAGGTGGGCTATCGTATAAGATATCGAACTAATGAGAATATAAGTATCTGAAAATAGTTTGGATATTGTGTACTGCCAGTTTTAGTTCAGATTGTGTGTACGGTGTCTGAGACATGACATAGAAAACAAGGATATTAAGGGTGTTGGGGTGATGTTATTTTTTGATCTGAAACTCACAAAACACACCCATGTTGGTCTTACATAAAAATAAGCAACGTCTCCAAAAGAATCATTTGTAAATTTGCGAAGACTATAGCGAAGAAATGTTAGTTTGTGCGAGACCATTACTAGCGTGTTTTTCAAGAGGTTTTCAAATTAATTGAAAAAAAAAAATACTTCCACAGTGCTCCTTTCAGTGTATCAGAACAGTGTGTTATTATAATCAATTCAGCTGACTATACTACTGGGATAAATATTGAAACTGGCGAAAAAAATTCTTCTCGCTAACTCCCATGTATTGTGAATAAGAACTGCTTTATTTTGGACCACTTCATAATGAGCATTATTTTAGAAAGGAGACAGTTCGTAATAAAAATTGCTGGGGTCACTAGCAATTACTGAGTCACTAGTAATCAGAATGAAATTGCAACGAATGTTTGTATTTTGTTGTTATTTATCCCAGCTACATAGTGGGATATTAATATGGAGTCGTCTTACTTCCTGAACTCACTAAAACCTACTTCTAAGAATACACGTAATCGTAACTTAACGAGATCTTCGGAAACTCGTTCCGATTAAACAAACCGTACTTTGAAAGATGAAAAGAGACCAGCATGGTATTTTAAGGGAAGAAATGTGCGATTTTAATTTCATAACTAAATGAACACGCTGTTAAAAAGAAAATTTAAAAAAAATTAGGACCCACTTCGGTACAGTGTAGTTTGAGACGTGCGAGCGCCATTTTGATAGTGAAAGCGGTATTTTCGTGTGATTCATCACCGAGACTGGACAAAGACAAAAGGGGAACACACACGTGCGACACGAGGAGTTTCTCCTAACGATACTGGGAAGCTCCGCGACCATTGTGTCTGTAATCGCCGGGGAAAAGGGTCCTAATGCCACCACTCCATTTCGACTGCCTTGAGGGATGAGGTGTAGGAAGCCGGGCAGACAGCGGAGCCGCGCTGGCTGCCTAAAGCTCCAGGCGAGAAGGGGCGAACTGAGTTCGCCGCTATGTGATGACTACGTCGCCCATATTTCTGGAGAACTGCCGGGCTTTTCCGCAAGTCGGACGTGTCTCCGCAAGGATATATATATATATACGTCCGAGCCAAAGTCTTTTCTTTCCACCTCCGCGGACGTATGTGGTTCGCCGTTCCGTCGTCTTTACTGACCCGAATACATTTTTTAATTTGCAACCATATTGGGAGGCACTTCAGAAAATCCGACGGTAACGAAATCGGGGGATACAGTTTCGCATTGCAGCCCCGGATCTATCGTATACATTCGAAATTCAATCACCCCACTCGATTTACAAAGGATCAAAGAATATGTTACGTTGAGTGAGAACTGGGAAGCACTTTGTGGTGTCGCAAGGGTGTGTGGGGGGGGGGGGGGCGCAATTCTGAGTTAGTTTCACCGCTTCTCATAACTTCCGCGCAGTATAAATTTTGACTAGGACGCTCGTTTAGGTTTCAGTCGACAGCTCTCGTCAAGATCAATCGATTGCGTGTACGAAAACATTTGAGTGGCGTGGTTATGGTGAAATTGTTTGCTTTTGATGTAAAAAATTAAGAAAACTTAACACACAATTTCGGCCTATACTCGTCAGAAAGCCAAGTCGAAATACATCATTCGTATACGGTATAAGGTCTTCTCAAAAGCAATTCAGTGATACCCATAAAACTGCATATGATCGAGTGAAGCGGTGCCGGGAACGTAAAATAAACACCAAGGCGTCCGAGCGCGTCAACGTAGACGTATTCACGCAAAACAAACGGCCGTGTCCCCAACACAGCCAAACACAATTTTTCCGAATAACGTTGTCTTGAGACTTAATACCCGAGTGGCAACCTACGTGGACCCAACAAGGTTGGACTCACAATAGTCCGTTGCATCCGTCAGTTGTCTGTCCTTCCGGCGGTCACGTGATATTCAACCAATCCCAGGACAACTTTTTTTTCTATCCGTCCATACATCAAATATGTACCAAACTTTAACTTCCGACTAATGGACACTGCCTCCTGATGATGTTCCGTATACGGGAATACGCAATTAAAAATTAGATGCAAGGCGGTGGATCTACGTTTATTTATCGTTGGTGGTATACTCAGGAATATAAAATGGAAAATAAATGCATTATATTTTCCTATCATATAAATCAAATATTTTCCCAAAATGTTTTTCCAGCCAAAGTATACCTCCACCTAAAGAAAGAACGCGATGTAAAGTTGTCACACTAAAATTTGGCCCTACTAAAGGATTGATGGACGACCGATTGTTGTGAATCACTCTTAACTGATTGACGAAAACGACAGACGGATGACTGCAAACGGGCGGATGACTGACTGATGTGACGGACTATTGTGAATCCAGCTTAAATTAGCATTTAGTTGTAAATGTTGGCTATATCGTTCCCACAATGTAATACGCCAATGAATATTTGGTACCTCGAGAACTTTATGAGAATACTTAGAGTCCTTCGGACAATAATTCCACTAAATCAGAAAATTCCAGAACATATCGTAAGCGTAAATATGGTAATTCTAACAAGTTGGTAAACATGCTGTTTGTAAACTGAATGTGTTTTTCTGCTGGGCCAACATTGTGCAACTAACATCTTATATCAAACTATAAAAACAAGTAATCCGATTGTAAACAATGCCATTTTCTCGAATTTTGTAAACTACGAAGATTTTTCAAGATGTGAGATTCTTTCTCTTTGAAAAAAGTTTTAGTTAGTTATATCTTTTGCCAATGTTAAGAACAAGATGATTGGTATTTAGTACTTAGTTTTAGTTAGTTATATCTTTTGCCAATGTTAAGAACAAGATGATTGGTATTTAGTACTTAGTTTTAGTTAGTTATATCTTTTGCCAATGTTAAGAACAAGATGATTGGTATTTAGTCCTTAATTTTAAGTGGGGCCAAGATCGCGTAGCCAACGTCATGCCAGTTATTTAGAAGTTTTCTTAAAAGCTATTGTTTCTATTCTGTTACCGTTGTTAACATAAAAATTGGTGATGGGACCTTTTATAACGTGAGTCAACATTTCATTATAAACATTATGTCAACGCTGGTTATTATTGATATGTTCTAAATAAAACGTGAATGAAATGTATTTTATTTTCTTCACTGTTCAGCTTTTATTTTTTAACCCAGACAACCTTTAAAATAAACAGTCTATAGTTTATTGTGTGTTGGTTGCTGGTTGGAAAATATACTGTTATTACTTATAGGCATTCGTATATTCTGCCAACGCCTCCATCTGACAGCATTTGGTTTGTAGGTTTGTAGAATATATTCTGTGGTGGGATTGAAATATTTAGCCAATTTTTTTTTTTGGGTAAAAATTAGAAATTTAGCGTTACCGATAACAGGATCACTTTATTAATGCGCCATCAGAGCGAAACCGAATAACTGTTAGGATTGTAAACTTGTAACCAAAACACTAAGCTCATAACAGAGTATTAATACACTGTTGTGTATCAAACAGGGAATACTACCTTTGGTAGCTATAAATGTCATCATTCACTCGCAATAGACAGTCAAAAGTTAAGAACTACCTTTAACCATTCGCTGCTAACTTGCTTAGGATACTGCATGCAAATTCGTGCTGTTGCATACACGTAGTTATGAGCAGTGATATTTTTTAAGGTTTGTTTCTAATGTGCATTTTGTATATTTTCTTAGTAGCAACGAGGGCACTCCATATGATATGGTCTAAGTATCCGCCAAATTTGAAATGGTGTAACTTATGCTGGTTTTTTTATAGTTAGTAATTTTCACAAACTAATTTTTCGAATGTGGAATATTATTTATTAACTCTCAAAATTTTAAGTCCATTCAACAAATAAAACTAATGCAAATAAAAGGCCTTCTGAAGTAAAACATATACCCAGATGAAAATAAATATTGATTGATGTTATTTAATGAGTAAGATTTTTTAGAATAATATATAAAATGTTATCAGTTATTAATATATATTAATATTTGGTCATAAACTCAAAATTATATGTTTTATATTTTATAGGCAGTTTGCTATTATTGAGTTATTTTGAAACCCTGATTTATAATCTACTTTCAAGTCTTATAATCTTTTCCATGGAAAATTCTAAATTATATTTAGAGGAGGGTTTTCGTTTAAATTATGATTCAAATATGTATGTAAACGAAGTCCTTAAAGTTAAAATTTAAATATATAAGTAACAGTATAAACTACTTCTAATGAAGTATATACTTTGAATTTTACGCGTGACTTCAAAAGATAATCAATGTAATATCATATTACATATCTGTTTCTATCAAAATTTTGCTGCCTTGTAAGCATTCAAATTACTACTATTATTTTCTAAATGTTTAGCTTATTACGTATTTTTCGTTATGATATGTCATAAAAGTCTGTAAAAAGTATGAGAATGGTGGCGAATTTCATTTGATAACCAATGAAAGAAACAAGAGAAAACTTTTTTTTTTCGTACAAATTTCAAAATGGAATTATGTTATTGCGTTAGGCTATAGCGCAAAATATTTGTCCGCGTCAACAAAAGGTCACGACAAATATTTTCTTTGAAACTTATTTGTGTCACACGAACTTCAGTTTTAACTATTAAGATAAAATTTAGAGCCAAAATAGCTAGAAGTTTAAGACATACCGCAGGTAGACGAAGTGTAGGATTTCAAGAGAAACCACAACATGCCAACCCTACTTCGAGTTAAAATAATATCTAGAAACTTTCTACCATCTACCAAACAAGAATTTAAGCTAAAATTTTCATATATATATATATATATATATATATATATATATATATATATATATATATATATATACACACACACACACAAATATATATATTATATATATATATATATATATATATATATATATATATATATATATATATATATATATATATATATATATATATATATATATATATTATGTGTGTGGTGTGTGTGTGTGTGTGTGTGAGCGCGCGCGCGCGCGCTTAAAAATTACCTGAATATTTTTCAAGTGCTTTTGTATCTTTATTATGCTATCATTGTTACGATTCCATTAATAAGCTAAAAATATAGAAACAATCTTTTGGTTTTTAAACAGCCTTAAAGAGTCCAGCAGCTACGAAAATGCTGTTTTACATTCGCACAATAACTTCAGTTATATTCGCCTGCAGACGAGTCGGGTGGTGTCAAATAGAGGAAATTATATGGTATGTGCAATAAATATGGAGCACAAATTAATGTGAACTCCCAGAAAACCTTCAATAAGCGCTCATTAGCAATAGTTGTCTACTGGCTCTCCGCGTCGTGTAACACTGAAGGAGATTAAATAATTAGAACGTAATTACTCAAAACGATATATATGTAAATCACGTTCAGGGCAACGGCATGTATAGTCTATTCACGGTAAAGTGAGCACTTTTGAAAGTCCTCTCATTTTGAATAACAGTCAGTTGTGACTGTACGATCCTTGCGACCTCACGAAGACCTGTAGATATAACGATTGTTAGATTATTGTGGTAACTGATAAGTATAGGTGACCATGAAAATTTTTAAAATTACACGACTTGCTTCTTATTCATGGACGACAATACCAGAGTAGGAATAATAAAGCTGGGACCAATATTAGGAATGATTAAGTATCAGCACAATTCTGTAGGAATTCAGTTACTTTGAGAAACATGCCTTGTAGAAATAAGCCATCAAATTAAACTTAGAATAACTTACAAGCTCTCGTATATGACATATTGTATTCAATACCAATAACAACATTTGAACATCACTATTGAAGTTCAGTCAAACAGACGAACGACTAATCTATTCTTCACGTGAGTAGCTGTTTCGGTAACTATAAATAAGAGACAACCGACAAGCTCATATATAATCACCATGTCGTATTAACTCTTTAGTTATACTCAGAATCATTATTAAAAAACATAGAACAATAATCATCAGGCAGTCCACGTCTGTCGAATATTGTATCCAAACAAGCACACTAGACGTCGCTTCGAACACAGGTCTGCACGAGACGACCCTCGCGAACACCATCAGACACGGCGGTGTGTCACACAATAAATATATTTTATTTTAGCCTTAGACGTTAACTTCCGAATGCGACGTAATCTACACATTATGTTTATTACTTAGGGCCGGTTTCACCACACCAGATAATGATAGTTTGTCGAGATTAACTGACAAATAATCTCGATTATCTGTATTTTATGTTTCACCAAGTACTTTAATCTCGATTATCTCTCAACATCTATATAAAATATTAAACCGCAGATATTGGTGGTTTAAGTCACATTATCGGGATTAAACTGTAAAACGTAAGCAAATACTTGAGGAAGGTGACATGAGGACAAAGGTATTTCATCGAGAATAAGGAGGAAATAGCTCAGGCAATCCACAAATTAATTTTTAAGAGGGAAGTGATTACGAGGATTTTATTATTCGTCGTCCGCGATGTTTACGTGAAAGAATAAATTACTTTGAACTTTATGATGAAGAGGATTTTAAAGTACACTTTCGCCTTACGTCAAACACTTGACTGTCTGTTTAAGTCAAACACATGATTGTCAACCGAATTATAATATATCACCTGAATAGTAGAGGCTGGATGGTTTCGGATACAATGGGATGCCGCCTTTTGTGGTTGGATAAATTAATTTGATATCAAATTGATTGAAAGTGTTAGCTAAATTGATTGAAAGGGTTAAATTTAATGAAAAGGTTAAATTTATTGAAACGGTTTAATGTGTTGAAGCGGTTAAATTTTGTGTGTATTTGGTGCAAGAGTGGTA
This sequence comes from Dryococelus australis, assembly GCA_029891345.1. NCBI lineage: Eukaryota > Metazoa > Arthropoda > Insecta > Phasmatodea > Phasmatidae > Dryococelus > Dryococelus australis. The sequence goes on from CM057001.1 coordinate 113,826,066, forward strand.
TAAGTGTCAAATTTGTTTTTCTTTCTTTTTTTTTGGGTTGGGGAGCAGCTCTGGTAGATGTCAGCACGACTAGCACTCGGATGAGGTGTGACGTGTTGGGGACAGTGTGTTTATATATATATATATATATATATATATATATATATATATATATATACACATATATGTATGTATGTATGTATGTATGTGTGTATGTGTGTACATGTGTGTGGTGAGTTTTGGTGCAATATTGTGCTAAGGGTCAATTCTCTTTCTTACTTTCTTTTTATGGGCAGCTCTGGTACGTCCTCACCCTAGGAGCTCTGGCACACAAATGAGGTTTCACGTGTTGGGGACGGGGTTTATATGTGTAGAGTTATGTGCAAGAGTGGTCTAAGTGATTTTTTCTTTTAGTTTGGTAGTGATCTAGCTCGTAGACGGAGTTGGTAGATAGGCGACTTTGAAACATAGTATTATTCCCGATGCAATTAAATGTTAGAGAAATGCATAGTGTTCTACATATGAATGAATTACACTCATTGAATCGCAAATAAAAAACGATCACAACTACGTGATTAATAATATAGGAATTATGTAACTCTCCAGTATGAAGTGAAACATAAAGAGATGAATTAGTCTACCCCGATATGTATGCTAGAAATATAATACTCATGAGAGAAGTATAACGAACGAACACAACTATGTGAATATGACAATTACACGAGTGCGCAGTATAGAATTAACGATCTACATCAAATAAAAATATGTCCCTATAAATTAAACAAACACAATAACAAGATATATTACACTTCTTGATGCCTCTCACACATACCTTACACATCTGTCTGCCTGTGAGACTGGTGAGGAGAAACTTTAGAAACGTAATCCACACATAAGAAGAAATTAATTGATTAACACGCATAATAAAATTGCAACTCACCCAAAACACGTATGTCTGGCTGCGAGCTCGGTGAAGCACTGTTTGATTATAGACTGAGGTGAAAAACTCGGAAATTTTAAACAAAACGAATGTTTGCAAATAAATAAAAAAAACCATAGTGAAATCGCACCAGGAGCTCCCCGAAAACACATCCATCCACCTCGGAGGTCAGTCAATGAATAAGTGGATCGTATGATGTGTGCCTGCTTATAAGCTGTTACATGGAGCGTGGCCGAGTTTAAATTTACAACTGAGAGAACATATTTTCTTACCAAGCTAGTATTAACTACTTGATTACACTATTCCTCCTACAAGTGAATATATAAAAATAAAACTACTTGATAAAAGTTAATTATTTAAAACTAACAGATTTACTACACATTTTATTCCTCGTCAAGTCTGAATTTCATGGCATTTCGTAATAAAAATACGAGTTGAAAATGGTATGATGGCTCCTGACCTCCCCCGCCCCTTTCAAAGTGTGCTACTATGTCCTTAAGGTTACTCATCCCTCTGCCCTCGATTGTCAATTTTTTCGGCAATTTAACAATATGGCGACGACTGGCTAGATACTGCCACATCGCTCCCGACCTCCCGCACCCCCAACTCCCACCTCCAACACCCACCTCCACATCTTGCCAGAGCGATGTGCCCTGAGGTCATTCTGCTGTCTGCCCCAATTGTCAATTTTTCGCCATTGAGTCAAGATGGCGACGACTGGCTAGATGGCTTCACATTGGCCCTGCTTATCTGCAGGCACCCCCTACCCTCCACCCCTCGCTAGAGCGACGTGCCCTTAGGTCAAGAACTCAAGCAATCCCTCCCACCCTTCCAACACAGAGTTCGTTTTCGCCCAAAAAGTAAGTTTCTTCTCCAAGGCCAACCACCACCAGCCCTTGTCAAAGACCTCATCTTCGGCGATCTGTCCGCTCCCCTCCTCCCCCAATGCAGAATTCCTTTTTCGGAAGGCTGCCCTGCCCACGGAGGGCGCTACACCCTGGTGTCGATCCATTACCAATCACCTCGACCCCCTCCCTTCACCGTCAGCCCAGAACATGTATTTTTGTCCAACTACAACTTCAGGGACTCCTCAACTGCCAGACACCCCTCAAGACACAGAGTTGGACTCTTGCAAAACTTTTATTTGTTTCCAAAACTACACTTTACCCATGAATTATGGACTCTCCCGAAAATCTGCCATGTCCAGTTCTGTGACTTATCCCCCCACCTGCTCCTTCTCGTGACTCGCTGGTCAACAGCCTTCAAACCTTTGTGCCGGGAGATGTTGAAAAATTCTCGCATTTACACTGTCAAGTGTTTGAATGTTTATTTCCATCGAATAAATTTTAACAATTCGCACTATTTAATTATTGCACATAATTAGTCAGAAAATGTACAAATACTACCTAATCATTATCTATGCGATCAACTCGAATAAATAATCGCTTATATATTTGTCACAAAATGAATAAATCTAGGAAAGATTTGATTCCCTGCAACTTCGAGGAAGAAAAATGATGAAATCAATACTAAGTTACTTAACACAAACACAGTTTATCGATCCGAAATGATTTTAATAAAAACTCCATCGAAATCATATCGCAGAGAAAGTTTAAAAAATTCCCTTAGCTAACACACTAGTTTCGGACTAGCTTCGGAAATCCACTTTACGAATCCTAACCGAAGGAAGTACAGATTATTTAAAAATAATAGACGTGCGTAAACTTCAAAATAATGGAAAAGATTTCTGCACTATAAGCTATCAAAATAAGATCTTATGACTCCCGTAATTAACACTAGTAGATAAACTGAATTCAAAAGTTAATCAACTATTTTTAAAGAAGAAATAAATTTATTAACATGCATAAAAATATTTTAACTCCTATCGTATTTTATGTCACGAAGGTTAAATTTATAAAAAAAAATGAAAATATGTCGAAAAATACTGCTATGGAGACTATGAGCGAGGTGTGAACCCCGAGCAGTTAGCTGATGATATCACCTAACAAGCATTGTGGGATGGGGAGCAGCTAGGCGAAGCACGGGGTTGGTGCGAATTCGTAAACAGGATGGGTTACCACTGTAGGCTAACACGACTTTGTCCGTCTTTTTTCTATCCTGTAACAGAGTGCTGGCCGATGAGGGATAATCTCGTTCCTTTTTCAAAGGGTAATGCAACACACTGTCAGACTGTCTTCAAACGACCAGCAGAACTCTCGCTCAGGACAAGGACTGGTACCAATGATTTAGTTTATACATGTCCTGAACACATCCCAGCTGTAGGAATCCTACAGGCTTCACATAAAGCATGACACATATTTGCTTCCTGAATAAACACTAAATTAAGTGATTTACACAATAAAGGCAGATATAGAGTAAATTACATTTCTATGTGTTTTAAAAATTCCCATGAAAATCGCCAGTGTTTGTTAATACTAATTAACTGCATTTTACACTTGTATTTGAAAATAGTATACTATGAATAAAATTATTTTTTCATTTTATTTTCGTGTTAAAGATGAAAAATTGTTAACTCATCGTGAATCTCCATACTCTATACTGTGTTAGATATGAATGATTTCGCTAATTTTATGTGATATTCATGCAAACTTATTTCACTAGCTCTTTGGCGGTATTGCAGGTCTGAATTGATTATGGTATTGAGTGTAGTGTTCTGGAAAAAAAAATGTAGACAGGAATTCTATAATATCAAACACGGATACACCAGCCGACTGAATGAAAGGCTGAAATACAAGAAGTGTAAAGTTTGCGGATGAAATTTGACATACATATCGTACTGATATGAGGCAAGGCTAACAGTTCAGAGGCTCTACACACATACTAGGTTTCGTGAAACAGGAAATTTACGTATTTCCAATTGTATTAAACCTTGTAGAAAAAAATTTTTATCTGCATATCGGAGTGAGTGAAGAGATTTCAGCGACTCTCGAAAATGGGAAGGGGGGTTGAGAGCCGATGAGGGTGTAATGAGGTGAGTAATGAAGAAGCATCGGATTACAAGTCTTCTTTTCACTAATAAACTTAGATTATTTACCACCAGTGGTGAACACCCGGTGTTGGGAGACATGCACATCCATTTTTGCTATCAGTTGTAAAATCGATCAGTTTCCTCCAGCACTAAATTATTCACGTCTGGTTGTTAAGTAAGGGACTATGTTATTGTCATAAAGTTCACCAACATTAGATGTGTGCAGGACAGTGAGGGAATAACTTTGAAAGTAGAATGTTTCCGTAATGTCTTGCTCTGCCCTGAGGGATTTCATGTACTTACAGGTCACCGTTATGCTACTTCTAATAGGTCGGGGTGATGTATTAGTTAAATCTATCAAAGGAATTCTATGCCTCTTGAAAAAATCACTGTTCAGCCTATCATTAACTATCTGCTGGTAGGTTAGCCCACTGGTGAACACGCTAACCAGTATCTCGTATCTGAGATTCGATAATGAACTTTTCACTGAAGTGGAAATCGAATAACTTTTTATCCTTGAATTAACATATAGAATATTTAGAGGTAATTCAGTGGGTGGAGCTGGAAATTTCAACTTCGTATATGACTCGGGAACTATCTGCGGAGCCAATTGCGGAGCTAACTATTGTGCTGCCTTAGGATATGGTGCTGGTTGTGTTGTCGATTGTGGAACATTTGGAGGTAGAGGTGTATGTGGATGTGGAGGTGAATGTGGAGGTGGAGTGTGAATGTGGATATGGAGAACCACTGCTGCAAGTTTTATAATGTCTCTTTAAAGCATTCCTCTGAGACATCTGTTTCTGATAGAATTTGCATTCAAATCTCACAGCCGAACTGTTCATCTTACAGGTCGTTATTTTGTGTTGTCGAAAATTCCATAAATCAGTTAATTCTTTTTCTACAGAAGTGACACAGCAAAGCCATAATTGCATCCATACTTTTCCGAGATTAGAATTGAACTTAAAGATGCATACCTTCTATAGGCAAATTCTAGGGAGCAATTCAATCACATTATTCGTTTGAAACATAATATGTCTGAATTATATCACATTTACAGAGTTTTATGTATTAAATCGCTTTCAAAATTACTAAAGTTTTATTTAATCATCCTGCAGACAAACCTTATGTGCAAATACAATTATATTTGATTGTTAAATGCACACAAACAAAGTTTACGTAACATTTGATTGTCAGAATATGGGAATATTACAACTCATGCATTCATAAAGTCAGTAAAACAGAAAAATAGTTTCAAACCATTTATTTGCTTACATTTTTCTTACATTTTGCTTACAGAATACATTTTCTCATCACTGGGTGTTTACAAAAAACATTTTTTACATCATATATTTTCTATTCTCTCCTTGGCAATACTTATAGTATTTTCATCTTTTGATTATTATAATTTGTTCGTGTATTCAGGTGCATGTAATATTATACATTCTGGTAAATCAGGAAAAGTTTCATAAAAGTGTGAATACACTTCTTTGATGCTCGCTGGTAAAATTGTATTCGGAAACACATGGTATACGGGACATTTTTTCAGATCTGAACAAGATATTAAATCATTACGTTTTTCACCCTTTAAAGGATATTGGATATTTTAAAAATGAAACAACCCATCGCATATCTCTCCAAAATGACGTATTATTCTGTTAGACAAACAAGAGTAATTCACACTTGAGTTTCCAGATGTGACAAATGTAAATACCAGTTGGGTGGAAGAAAGACATGTTTATAGTAGGAACATCACAAAGATACTAGTACTATTTCTTTCCGAGACAAACTTTAGATGGTTTACTCTAACATGCTAATAACTTGCTGATATTCACTTTACATTATGATTTCTGTATGCAAGAGCATGTGAACTCGTTCTTGTCTTGTTGATCCATTTGAATGAAATATTTGATAACATACAACCAAATACTTTTTATGTTAAATTTCACTCATCCCAAATAATGCAATATGACTCGAATAATATCCACAGGTGATTCAGGAGGAGAATTATTGCAGTCTGTTCCACCCTAGTCAGACATAGTTGTCCAAGTTAGCATTAATTTTGAGTTTTCCTCTGTAGGGAAAACATTGAATTAGAACCATATGTTTTACATAATTGTTTTAAAGATGGACAATAGTATTCTTTGTGAATATCTATTACTTCACCATTATACACATTTTGTAAAATGTATTTTTGCTCGACTCTACCTACATATATTTCACAATTATTTAGGTAATGTTTGCAAATCTCTTCAATATTCTCATACTCCATACCCCCACTATCCCACTTTAAACAATGGTGATGGTTGGTAACCCATTTATTAGTTTTCTTGTATTTGTTTGATATATATTTCCAGTTAGGTAATTTATATGTATCTCGTAGCAGAAGGAATCTTTGAGAAAAATTCATGGTGAATTGGTCTTTTGAAATATTTAAATAATTTTTTTTTCCGTTACCTTCGTAAGAGTTTTTGTTTACTTCTGGAAGTACAGAAAACTTAACCAGAAAATTAACGGAGAAGTTCTGTGAATCGATGGAAACTTCAACGAAATTTACCAAAACTCAGATATTAAAAGGCAACTTATCCATAATCAAAACGTTTAAAGAAACTTGGTAGGTTTTAAATCAATGTGACATTATATATTCAACAATGACTTCACCTAATTTTTAACTACACACTATGTTTTTCGGACAAGTAATCTGATTTTCAGCCTACATAATTATTACGCATGTTATAACAAATGAGATAAATTTTCAGGAAATAAATGGCATCCTTATTTCCTATTTGCCTACGCTGAATAATTATACGCAATATATTTTTTCTTGCCCTTCTTGAAATTACACGAACATTTACTGTTGTTTTCACATTTTTCTTTAAACAAGCCTTTTTTTATAAATACATTTCTTAGTTTTTCACCGGAAAATCTACAAGTTTTCTGGAAATAAGATTTGCGCCTGCTAACAGAATACATCATCACTAGGCATAATTTATATTTACATGTAGTGTTTATACATTAAATTAATGGGGGAAAAGAACCAATTCTCATCTCTTGAATACAAAGTGGAAGGAAAATGGCGAAGGTACATCATAATTAAAGTAGGCTATGAATTTCCTGGTAGGTGAATATTTGCTTAAAATCTCCCATCGTACTCACTACAAACTCTGTCTTCCTTACATTGTAAACCTTATCCAGTCACCTGAGTTGGAAACATATATTTAAGATAAAATCTGCAGATAACAAAAGAACTTATTCTTAGAAAGTAGAGAGCCATTATAGCTTGCAAGTGTCAACATTAGAACAAGGAGATATACCTATATCATATCATAAAACATGTTTCAATCGAAAACGACCTGCGAAGGACATATCGCACTCTGAACCCTCAACAATTATATGTCAAATAATATCTTATCATCGTTAAACGAAAGTTAAAGAGTTGTAGATTTTTAAAGTACTATTTCAGCAACGTGATTTTATGTATTATAATTTTTTATTATAAAATAAAGCACCATGTATCTATACTGCTAAATAAAATAAAAGTTTATGTCTGTGGTTTTTGAATTTTTCACTTTTAATTATTTTTTTCATACAGTGTAATTGCTAACTATGCCATATCTGATGTAATTTTTTTCGTGTCTGTCTGTCCGATCGGATTTAACTCAAAAACCACTGAACATATTGACATCAAATTTACACAGTGTACAGATAATAAAACCAGGACCTACGTAGTCTTTCTTTCATCGAGATAGCTCGAATGGTTCCGGAAAAAATGATGATAAGGGATGTAAATAGGTACTGGATTCAGTTTTTCTTAGAATTGATTACTGCATAAAAAACCATTGTTAAAAAAATCGTAATTTCTCCTTTATTTTTTTCTATGGGCTTTAAACCTTTCCTTCCAAAAAGCGGTAGTGGCACAGTGGCTAGAGTACCCAATAAGGGGGCCGCAGTAGCTCAGTGGGTAGAGAACCCAAAGTGGGGCCGCAGTAGCCCAGTGGCCAGAGAACACAATAGTGGGGCCGCAAAAGCTCAGGGGCTAGAGAACGAAATACTGGGGCCGCAGCTGCTCCGGAGGTATGGCACCCAATAGTGTGGCATTGGCCTGCAATATCACGTGGGGCCATAGTGGCACAGTGGATAGATATATCAAATGGGGCCGCTTTGGCTAGAGCGGTATGATTATCAGGTAGTTAAATAGGTACTGTATTATTCTTTTCTTAGGATTACTGCATACTTAAAAAAATTGTTAACAAAAAATTCCTTCATTTATAATTTTTTGCTATGGGCTGTCCTCCTTACCTTCATAAAAGAAGTGGCTTTATCGATTCAAAGTATAAAATATTATGTTGATACAAAACAAGTGCGAAGCGAAGGGCGGGGTGTAATTAATCACTCCATTAAAATAAAAAATATATATTGTCATGTGTTAAAAAGAGACAACGTGTAGGAATTTTATAGCCACACGTTTGGGCGTATAAAATTTTTACTGTGTTAACACTCATACAGTTATATATCATTATTAAATTTGCCACACGTATAGAGAGACAAATTTTAATACTGTAACACTATTGGAATGTAATACAATATTGCAGCTATAAAATATTACTTCTGTAATGCATAATATAAGAAATGAATGTGTAATGCAATGATAGAATATCGTTGTATATGTGAGTGTGTCTGATAGGTTATACTAATGATATGCCTCGTCTTAAATACATCCTGCTACCCAAATAATCAGTATGTTCATCCAGATTTGAATCATCTGGGCATTTCAAAACAATTGGAACAGAAATCTTATTTCGAGTAAGTCAATAGAAGAAGAAAAATAAATTTAAATCAATTTTAATTTATATATTACTTCTGCATAACTTTAATGGTGAAATGTGATACGATTCTAATTTTCCAAAATTTTATTACAGACAACACCAGCCTGCACATTGCACATCAAGATATCCACCAATTTTAAGATTTGCTGGTGCTGGTGTCACAAATAGGTTTACTTTTGCCTGGGGAAAAATGCGACTTAGCTGTGTCAATAGCGGGAAATAACCGCAACTCTGCCGATGTCGTGGAGTCATCCTTCACTGGTGTAGAACCTAGGAACAGCTCTCCCGCTCACCACGGACAGCACATCTCCGGGTGGTGCTCAGCGAACTCGCCCTCTGCGGGCCCCGGAACAGTGGAGGTGGGTGCAGAATAGGATCCTCGTCAGAATATGCAGCCAGTAGCACTCCTCTCGCAGGATTGGCTCTCCGACCAATAGACACCGCGTCGTCCTTGGTGCGGAGTCGAAAAACCCCGAAGTCCTCCTTTACTGGGCCGTCCTTCCTTCCGGGCTCATCGTACAGCTTATGTCGAATTACTTCTTCTTTCAAACATATATAGGCTCAGCACTTCAATAGTGCGCTAATAACTCTGATTCACCGTCGTAAATATCAAATTCTGCCAATCAAATATTATAGATTATATACTCAGGACTGACTTCTTTTCTGAGCTGGCCTCTCACTGATTCCAAATTATAATGAATAAGTTTTTTGTTCTAAAAGACTATTGTTCGAAAAATCAATAAAATGTGATAGGCCGGCTGGTGTGGCCTGATTCTTTTGAGAAAACAAAAGGTAGTGCTTGTTATAAAGACAAATACTCATGCAAAGAAACCATAGATAATCATTAGACTTACATAGCTTATACAACACAACTGTCAAAATAAATAAGTGTACGCATATCACATTGAACATACGCTAAACATCTTATACATTCCATTAAAGTTTGGCATTTAAATAAAATTTAAAGACTATAATAATCATTATAAAGTCATAAATTTTTAAGTTTTACAATATATTAGAATTTTAAACATGAAACCTTAGTGAAACTATGGTGGGCTTTATTTTAATACCTTTACTCACTTTCATGCGAACGAAGTCACACGGATCAGCTAGTAGCTTATCAAACACGCGTATTTGGAAATTTGATTGTCCTGCATGTATTCATTTTTATTTTTTTAATTTTTTTAAGTGTAATACGGTAATCATAAGGTTGTTCACGGTAAAGTGGACACTTTTGATACCAACCTCCAAAACAATCACTTCCCGTTATTTGTATGTATACCTCTGTACTTTACACTGGCATACATGCTCCCATTTTAGTTGGGAACTAGTTGAGTAAATTATTTCCAAGCCCTAATGTTGTATTGTGAATGTCATTGTTTTAATTTATACCAAATAAACATGGTACTATTTTTTGCACATATTTTCAGAATTGACATATTTATAAAGCTGTTACTACCAGTTTTACGATTTTGTGGACAGAAGTGCAAGCCCACCAAGGGAAATTCCGGGCCCCTGAGCAATGCATGCCCTGGGCCCCTGAGCAATGCATGCCCTGGGCCCCGTACCCCCTCATTAACAAAAGTCGACAATTTACTACATACATAGTAGTCATCCATGCAAAACAAAGTTAATACGTTTTGAGTCTCGAAATTAGATTATTAAGTAATACTTCGTTTTATAAATAATCGTTTAAGAGTCCCTCCCCCCGGGGGACCCGGATCTCTGAGCATTGCACCACCCCCCCCCCCCTTTTTTTTTTCTTGATGGCCTGCTGAAGCGTGAATAAAGTGAATAGGTCCAATGCAATTGCAATTTTACAAATGGTGGAATGATGCAAACCGACGAGACAAGTATATTTTAATCAGGGCTTTCGAAAATGCTCGGTGAACAGGCGATATCATATGAACATTAATAATTTTCCGACACTCCTCTGGTGATGAATATTTTCCTACCTACGACACAACAATCTGAAAAATCGATTTATTGTATTACGACAGTCTTGCATAAAACGTGCGATATATTAATAAACTCTAAGTATAGTCTATGAGCGGTTTCTTGGCTTTTTTTTAAATCAAACCTTTAGAAAAAACATCCCATATATGACGTGTTTTGTTGTTGTTTCGTATACATATTACGTATCACAAGCGTTTTATAATTGTGTTACAATAAATTTACGTTATTTTATCTGAAATCGAACTTTTAAGTTAATTTAATTTAAAAATTACGGTATTTATTTTGTAAATAATTTTAATCAAGGCTGGGAGAAAATATTTATGCTGGTATTTGCTGGTAAGAAATACTTATTATGGGAAATATTATTACGATGAGTGCGTGGACGAATGTGGTTCATTAGCCCTCTAGTGCGACTCTCTAAGAATTGTTTGCATAAGGCGGAGGAATACACTGGAATTATAATCTTATGCAGGGATTCAGAAAAGCTGGACGTAACCGCGAATGTTCTATACCTGCACAGGGACGAAATGGTGAGGGGGTTTCCTTTTATGCGATCGCACCCGTCCTCTGATTGGTTGCACGTGGCTCTGGGAACGGGTCTAACGTCTGATAGGATACTACATCCTAAAGGCTGTTCACGATAAAGTGAGCACTTTTGAATTGAAATGAACCTATTAAAAAAAGTCATTGTCCCTGCCTGCATATATTTTAGCGGGTGCACTGAGTAACATGCACGCATTAAAGTTGGTACCGATGGATAGAAAGTAGTTCCATATCTTAACGTCGAATTAAAAAAAGTGCTAGTTAACTATTTGTGATAACTTAAATTATGTCCTTAACTTTATGTTTTTTTTTTATGCATCAAAGTTTAAAATGAGCAAATTTAGACAATATTTACTTTTCTAACAATTTCACAGTTTCACTTGACCGACGCATGAATGGAGTAATGAGGCCCATGGGAATTATAATTTTACATAAGGCGGAAGAACACACAACGTGCATACAAATGGATCTCAAGCAGGGCTCTCGAAAGTGCTCATTTTTCCGTGAACATTCTTTACAAGATGTTCACTGTTGGCTGGGCTGCCGGTTGGCGAGTAGGTTACCACGCGCTCATTGGCAAATGACGGTCAAACGTGTCGCTGTGCAGTGACGCCATTTTGGACAGTGAAGAGATTTGGGCGGCTCTTCACATCGATGTCTTGAGAGCCGATGAGGGTGAAACGAGGCGAGGGTGGAGCAGCGCCGCAATGCAAGGGCGGGGGAAACGGGAGATCCTCGAGCAAACCCGCCGACCAGTGGCATCGTCCGGCGTGATACCCGCATGCGACCCCGTCGGGAATGGAATCCGGTTCGCCGAGGTAGGAATCCAGCAGTCTACCCACTAGACCACCGCAACCCCACGGAAAGCGGCGGTAGTGAAGTAGCTGGAGTGTATTACGGCACGTGTGGTGACGCACATGCCCTGTGAGCCGTACGCGAAGTCTGGCGGCGGGCGGCAGCCACAGGGGCGGTGGTATGCCGGACAGCCCAGCGATGCCAGGAATTACTCCCCGACCATGACGTCGTGGGACGTTGAAGAGGGAGGGGAGTGGTTTGTGAAGCTCGTTACTCCCCGATTTGCCACACGCGTCCCCTCCACGGCATACCTGCGTCCATTACGCCTTCATCCCCTTCGGTCCGCCAACTTCCTCAACGAAAATTCCTAACGGGGACGATGCACGAAACTCGTACATTTTCGTCATTTCGCCTTCATTTTCGTCACAAGTTGTTCTTCAGACGATTTTTGCCACGACAGGACACAGCCAATTCTAAAACGTCTCATCCATTTTTTTAAACGCAATTTTTTGGTCCATTGGTTTCCTGATGTTCATTCGTCGATGCACCTGCATAAATTGATTACCAAAATGTCCTTTTTTCCTGTTAAAATTAAAAATTACAGCTGCCTGCAGTTTCAAAGTGCCTCTTCTCCTCGATCGTTATACGAAATGGCGGTTGAGAATGTATCCCTTAGTTCTAAAACAAAACTACCTCTTGGCTAATATGGCTTCTATATTTCTTTAGCCATCCACTTACATCTATTTCCAAAATTTCTCTTCTCCTATGAATTTTTTTTTTACGTTTTAAGCAATCTTTTACGATCTTGATAGATGATCATCATTAAATATCAATTATCTAATAACTAATAGTGATGAGGGAATGGTTTCCAAAGGCATTACCTAGCAAAGTATTGCCTCATATATGTTTAAATATCCAAATGTTTTGCTAAATGGAATATATATATATATATATATATATATATATATATATATATATATATATATATATATATATTAATTGGTCACCACAGATAATAATTCAGAATAATATTTTCTAACATTGTTAGATATTCACCGCCTTTATTGTTCTCGAAGCTATAACTTCCGTTAGTGTACTGAGAATAATTAAGGAAGTGAATACTTAATAACATAAGAAAGTGTCCGAAATTGTTATTTGTGACTCTTCTAGCAAAAACTGATGATGCACCCTTCGAAAAAACATTTTATGATGAAAATTGGGTATATACAAGAACTCTGCCTAGCTGGCGCATAAAGTTTGTTTGCAGAATGTTGTAGTAAAGAAGTCATTCAAAAAAGGTTCGATATTCGGTAATTGCGTATGAACAAGAAAAGTATTTAACAAACGTTTGATGATCTCGTTTCAACTCAAAGGGTAAATTTTTTAGGCGGGTAAAATTACTGAAAGCGTGTTTTATCTAATAAATTTTTATACAGAAATTTTATTTTTACTAGCGTACCATAAAAATATAGGCTTACGGCTTAAAGTCAGGTTCAGTCGATTCGCCGTCGGAAAGACTGCCGCCAGTTGAGCGCCTTGCACGTAAGGGCGATGAGGCAAGTGGTGAATGAGCGAGTGTCGGCCTAATAGCTAACGCGCTTCGAGGCTTGGAACACGTCGAATAAATAACTGCAGGCAGGCCGAACCCTCGAACATGTGAAAGAGGGTAAGAGGCAAAAAGTGCTGCGAACAGAAAAGTTCTCTGCCCATATAGTTGGCCTTGTGTTATAATTAATATATATGACACTACGTATAGCTCGGACATTTCCCCAGTACAGAAAGCCATTGCAAACATTTTTATTAACCACCCGTTCATTGACTTCAGTAATTCAAAGTCGTTGGGAGCTGTTCAGTGTGAGCACACGAATTTTCATTAACGTTTTTCAGAAGTCTTATGTTTTACGAAACACGTACATAGTAAACTTAACTACCGTCAAGTGGCAGTATTAAAAGGAGAGAAATTCAAATGCAGAATGCCACGACAGCGACAAAAACACGCACCCTAGTGTCTAACAGCGTTGTTTATGTGCAATCATTGTGCATCTTGTTATATATAAATACTAACTCCTCACATGAAGATTCATAACTTATGGGGTCTGCTATTGCTTATATGGGTTATAGTTTAAATGGGACTATAAGGTCATGCAAGTTATGGATAAGAGTTATGAATAAACACTATATAAAAGGGGTTATATTAACATTAAGGTTGAAAGATATTATTCCAATATAAACATTATGAAGTATGAGCGGGGAAGCTATACATATATACTGAAGTATTAGTTTATATTAAATTATAAAGATTTAACCAGCTACATTGTGAATAAAGTCTAATTGGAGAGTCCCTGCATTGTTCATGACGCCGGAGGCTGATTAAGATGGCGAGGGTCGACGCCCGGACATACCCATCCTCAGTGGTCTTCGTTTCGATGGCCCGACGACAAAAGACACTGACCGCGGACTGCATTGCCCTACATCGGCTGCACTGGCCTTGCTTACGGACCAGTGGGTTTCTGTAGTTTGCGATTCCATAACTAGATTTCAGCAATCACGGGCCGTGTCCTGGGTAAATAAGTAAAGGTGCGATCAGGCAGGCCACTCACCTGAGGCCTGATCACTACTCATAACATCTCCACCAAAGTTCACTGGCGAGATGCCCTCATCTCGCCCGAGAGTCCATGTGGATTATGTAGATGATTGCTGGGGTTCATCTTGTGGCAGTAGAAATATTTATCGGGTCGAAGTCCTATTCGCTGTGGTAGGAATAATTTTTAAAGGAATTATAGTATAGAGAGAAGCTAGGTATATGGAACTGCCAATTGCTTTCGTGCAGTCCTCGGGCAAGGTGGGCAGAACAAACGCTGTGATGTGTGTTTGCAGTGGCCTTGCGGGTCTTGAACTTAATTTCCGCTGGGGTGTGTGAAGTAGTCTTCCATTCGAGCGCCGCTGATGCCCCGCGGGCGGTTCGCGAACGTGTCATCCTTTCTTGAAGTTGTTAGTCCGTAACACTAGCACTATGTGGTGTGTGTGTTTTTATTAAAATAAATTATTTGTAAGGACAGAAAATTCAAAAACACTGTATTAATAATTACAATAGAAACATATTGAAAAGCAGAAGTATTGACCTAGGAAAACCTAGGTGCTCTCCCCCGGCAATTTAATTTTTTTGTTTTGTATATAATTATACAGTTGCTGTAGAAATACATGTGGTAAAACACTACAGACAGAACAATACAATATAATCTAAACTAATCTACTGAAGTGTTTGTGACGTCACGATGGTAGGATATGGGTAGAATGGTATCGAAACGTAGCATGTTATTTAAATAGTTGTTTAAACTTGCATTACACATGAAAAGAAAATTAAGGTGCAGCTACTTTTCTATTAAGTTTCAATATGTAAAAAGGGAATGCACAGATACTTAAAATTAACATAATAATATGTATATTCTACTATAGTATATACTAGTACACTGGTTTGATTCTATATCCTGTAAAAACAATTATTATTGATCACAGTAAGAAACGTCGATCAAAAAATGTTTGTAATATACGTACAATTTCTATATGTAAATGTGTTTTATTGCATAGTAATAAAGCTTGAAGTACTAAAATGACTTTTTTATACATTGGATATTGTCCTAATTCAATTTATAATCACTATATTTTATGTTTTTTGTATGGTCACATTACAATTGCGAGTCAAATCTATAAACTATACTTTTATGTATGAAATTAATTGTTTACATATCAACCTTAATAAAAATTCTGATACATATTTTTTGCTTAAAAATATGTTGTTCTTGTTGTAACTAACATTTCTTCTTATTATTCATTTGAATATATTATGATGATGTAAATTTGTTTTGTTTGTGTCCTCCTAGTATTCACTGTATAAATTTCAAACATATTTAGCGTTGAGAAACTAATGATATTTTAAAATAAAGTACTTGAAGCGTGTTACGTGTATTTGTGTAGAATATGTTGCCTGCAGAGTGTAAAGTGTCAGTGGTATGTTTTAAAAATGTCGGTTTACCTGTAGTTTGTGTTATATTACCAGTGAGCTGCATGGACGATAAATTTGACAGTGTTAGAATCCCGTGCGCGCCTGACATTGCCTCGCATATGACGTCAGCTGTGCTGCTGCTGCGGCCGTTATTTGCATCGTACTCCGGAGGGACTGTTAAAGAGAGGGTTCTTAACATCACACTGGTTGCTGCTGGCCATTATATGCTGTACCGTAGTTCTGAAACTCGTGAAGAAATGTCTTGACAAAATGCCTTCACAGTTTCTTCAAAAACCTGAATTGCAATTAATATTAAAACATCAATTGGGCCCTATGGTTTATGGCGGGGTAGGTTAATTTATAAAATAAATGTAGGATTTAAATTTTTATGTTTTTGAGAGAGTGTGTCCGACCTTGGAAAAATGTGTGTTGAGACTTGCTTCAATATTTCTGAATTGGCTCTATCAAAAATATTTCTCTGGCAATATCTGTATGCTAACTTATAGCACAATGATATAATTGAATTACTGTTTCGAAAGTAAAACATTATATACATAGTGTGCGTGCGTGCGTGCGTGTGTGTAGCTGTGTACACAGATAAATTTCTGAATTAATAACTGTTATTAGAAATGAACAATACATATTGGATTATACTTAGAGGCACAGATTAATCATGACGGTAATAGGGTGTAAGATAGTAAAGGATATTAAAAGAGAGGAAAGTAATTACATATAAATATTACTTGCAATAATATTTGCACACACAAAGGAGTAGCTTACGGAAAGATGGGGAAAATCTGCACTTGATGACTTCCACCAGGGAGGTCAAAACGAAAGTGCCCTTGTGGTACACTTCAGCACTGTCCATGATAGAAGGATCCCACAACATAAGTCCAAAACGTTTCCGAATTGCGCCCCTACTGTCTAAAACATTTTCAAGGCCAGTAGAGCACATAAGACAGGCCTCTCTGGTCGGGTCACCACTCCGCCAGAAGACCAAAGATTGATCCGTGTCTCACACAAAACGTAAGGTTTGACCTCCTTTGGTACGACTACACTCTACTGGGGCAGATGCTGGCAGAAAAGGGCCAGCATCAGCATAATTCCCATTTCGTAAAATACCCTTCACATGTCACTCCAGCTTCTATCTCATGTCAGGTTTAGTAGTCTACGTATCCACCTCAGGACTGGCTCACAATTCAGCACATCCGAAAGTCTCAGGTAATGGGCTAAGTCTGTGAATCACCATAATGCAGGGACCTAACGAAATTCATTCTGCTCCGTGTCCTTATGGCAATGGATTGTGGGACATGTGTAAGAATATAGGTAGTATTCGGAACTTAAATCTAGAACAGTAAATTTAAGTTTAAAGCTGCTATGAGGGGGGGGGGGCACTATTGCGCAGCTTGCTCTGCACGCTTGTTTCGTAAACATCATCGGCCATCAAGCCGCGGAGGAAGTTGCTCATGTGAAGAATGATAACATATGAACGTCAGGGAGTGTGATAAAAGGGGGGGGGGGGGGTTTCTCGGTGCAATAGCCGTCGAGGGAAATGCTGACGGGGGAGAGAAGAGAAGCACGCGTTAGGGGACATGGTATAAAAAGTACACAGCGTAAGAAGTGGGTCGCGTTGTGCATTCTTTACTACGTTCAACTATGTCTTTCCATATGGCAACTAATAACTTAATACTGTCTTACGGCTAGTATATTAATAACCTATAGAAACTACCATTCCTTATTTCTACATATATCAGGAAACTTATCTTAAAACTGTGTTGAATAATAATAAAGCATAATAAAATTATATTTATCTATCTGCGCACATCAGTATCTTACTACAAGATGATGAAATATTAAATTTTTTTTATTAAATTAAGTTTGATTTGAAAGTGAATGTTATTGAAACTGGTTCAGCATTATGTACCACGTTCATAGTAATAGTTTCCAGTAACTACATTCAGTGCACACAGACCATTTTACTTCTTAACTGAAATTAATGGAATTAGATTGGTAAGGTAAACTGTTCATAATTATAATTATGTGGCTAGGAAATTGCGTGAAGTATTTTAGTTCAAATAATATTTGATAATCAAGTACATACTCTTTGTTTCCTAAATTAAGATGACGTGTTCTCAGCATTAATTTCTATTTAAAATTAATTAATTCTCAAGAGTAGCCCGTATGACATTAATGAAAGTGAATTTTGTTATGATAAACTTTGCTATAATTACTACAAATACTAGTGCGGGCGGGTGGGGAAATTATTTAAATGTGGAGGTGGATGGTAGAGTAGCTGATGCCAGGCGGCGAGAGGTTAGGAAGAAACCAGTGTTATGATATGTAGATTCGAACTCCTCACGTGAAGATTCATAACTGAGGGGGTTTGTTATTGCTTTCATTGGCTATAGCTGAAATGGGACTTTAGGGGCGATACAAGTTATTGATAAGAGTTATGTAATGAACAGTATATAAAAAGGCGTTTATTTAACATTATGGTTGTACAATAATATTCAATATAAACATTATGAACTATGCGCGGGAGGGATCTACACAAATATACTGAAGTATTAATTTATATTAAATTGTAAATATAACCAGCCACATTCTGAGTAAAGTTTAACTGGAGAGTCCCCCACCTTGTTCATCATTCTAGAGGATGATTAAGATGGCGAAAGTCGACGCCCGGACACGTCCATCCTCAGTGGTCTTCGCTCCAATGGCCTGACGACAAAACACACCGCCAATGGGCTACACTGCCCTAAATCGGCTGCGTTGTCCCCGTTTAGTGGTCGGTGGATGATGTTTCTGTGTTTTGTGATTTCATAACTAATTTCAGCAATCACGACCCGTGTCCTGGATAAAAATGTGAAGTTATCAGATAAGCCGCTCAGCTAAGGCCTCATCACAACTCATAACAGTCTAAGTACACGAACACGTTTGGATTAGGCAACCAGGCTGCCGAAGTCGCTATCACAAAACTGTGGGGCGCCACCAAATGACAGGAAATAGCTGAAGATTGTGTATTCAACACGGCGAAAAATATTCTTGAAGTGACTTGAAAGGAAAGCAGAAACAATGAAAGCTATTACAAAAGCTGAGTTTCTTACAACTACCGTTATTGGTTTATTCTAGACAAATATTTTATGCTGTAACATAGGTGGAAACTGAAATCCCGGGAAAAAAAATGTAATTTAAGAGACACCTTTCTTCCATGAATAATCAAGTAAGCGGTATTTTTGTGTATTCTTACAACGCGTCCAAGAATTTCGCCATAACGTGCACACTATATGACACAGAAAATTCACCATCAGTCTTCTCACAAACACCTAATAAAGAAAAGTTACTACCAGCATCATCGGCTTTATGGCTGAACGGCAACATCTGCAGTTTGTATTCTTCAAACCTGTATAAATTTCACAAGAACGTGAAACGTGAGTCTCTGAATGCCAGTCACTAAACTAATACAACAGAGTGAATTAATGGTCAATGCCATGCAGTAGTGGGATTCAGCAGAAGCCTCAATTGTATCAGCAATTTTCATCTACTGAAATTATTATGGAATTGTCAATAATTTCTTATGTAACTCTTTTCCACTTCTTTTGGGCTACTCGCACATAGCGATTTTAATTATTTCAGGTATAGATTTGAGATCAGAGTCTTATTACTTTCTATATGCATGTAGTTTTCTCCAGGAACCAGGAAACAACAGTCGTGACACGCTTTGCATGAGTAAAGAAAACAGAAGTTCGCTGGTAGGCAGCTGAATTGTGTGTGTGTGTATGTGTGTGTGTGTGTGTGTGTCGATGTACTCACTACCACTGTAATGCAGGTATCTATAGCCTACACTGAGAGAAATATTTAGTTGCTGGTACCAAATAAATTCACTTGGAGAGTATTAGTTCACGTCGCGCAATATTTCATATGAAACCACCAAACTATCCTTACTCCATCAATCCAACAAGTAACGTATTTAATAAGAACGTGTTGGGCCAAACACATTACTGGTTGGTTTGACATCACCAGCACTTATGTCATACACACTATCATTTCACGGGTACGCAATCACTAAGCTTATGGTAGTCTTAATTTTCTATAGATCATGACGAATTCAAATCACTAGTTAGTTAAAATAATTGAGCAAACATTTTGCTGGCTGGAACAACTTACTTTGTTAATACCCGAATGTGTTGTAACAACAAAAACCAATGTGTATGCTTCCGGCTTTCAAATGGTTGGCTGCGCCATTATTGATTTATTTTAGGAGTCTTTGTTCGAAAATCAGCTCGAGCGTTTGTGTACAATTTATGTGGCAGTTAAAATATCACCAGTGTTTTAAGTATTTCTAGTTAACATACTGTTTATAAAGACAATCGACAACATAATTTAAAGTAAAAATAATAATATAAATTCATATATACACATATATAACATGGAATAAACATGATGTTTCTAAATTAAACTAACTTCGGGCTGCGGGTTAATCACGAAAAATTGGGACAAAATATTAATAAAACATACGATATAAAGTGAATCTTGAGAGCGGCACACATATTCGAAGTTGGACGTGAAACAGCAGTTTACTACAAACAACGGAGAACATTTTTAAGATGGAACACTGATAGTCTAGATAATGTATAACGGAACAAATATCTGTAACCACCACAACGCCTGTTTGTAGCTGTCATTAAATAATTTAGTAAGAATATTCACGGTTACTACATGACGCTGTAGCATAATTGGGATTTTAAATACATATTATTGAACCGCATGTCACAGTTAACTTTGCACATTATCCAATCACTCAGTGTTCCATCTCCAGTAGTTGTTATAAACTATAGTGCTTCAGGTCAAAACATATCTAACGACCTTAGACTTAGTGAAGATATTCGGGCGGCTCTTATCAGCGAGGTCTTGAGAGCCGACGAGGGTTATTGAAGTGAATATGGAGCTTGCGCCGGAATGAAGGGGCGGGGGAGGCGGGAGATACCGAGAAGGCCCGCGGACCAACGGCATCGTACGGAACGATTCCCACTTGCGAAAATCCGGTGACCCGGCGGGTATTGAACCCGGTTCGCCTTGGTGGAAAGCGAGCGAGCTAATCGTTTAGCCACCATGGCCCCAACGCCCTTAGAAATATTGGTCGTATACATGTTTCCAACTTCTTTTTTCGAGATTAAATATGCAGCCGAAGTTGGTCGGTCAATATATATGTATGATAAAATCTGTGTATGTATGTGTGTATATATATATATATATATATATATATATGGTACAATGTTTATATAAGATAATCCTATGAACACACACGCATAATATATATATATATATATATATATATATATATATATATATATATATATATATATATATATATATATATACACATTTTTTTTCTTGAGACTTTCAACACAGTATCTTCTTGTTCTTACCTCGGCTTAGTTGTCAAACTTTTCTAATATTTAATAAACAGCGTATTATGACTCAACATTACGATGGCATAAAAGAAACCGTGTTTATCTTACACAATTTCTCATGAGAAATTGGTTGGAGTCAGATAAGAACAGTACATAAAAAAAGTTATCCCCCTCGTAGCCCCGCATTAGGATATGTAAATGCGTTTGGCTCGATGTTAAAATAATTTGTACTAATAGGAAATTTGTTTTTGATACATTTTTGGCGAATGTTAATCAGTCTAGAAATGATTTATTTTTATTTTATCCCAGTGTGTATTTATGAACGGAGTAAATATGTGATAATTTTAAAATCCTTTATTGTGGCGTATATTCGATTGCGTGTTGCTTCTGAACAATTGGAAATACCTGTTTTCAGCGTAGTATGGGGTAAATAACGGGCGTTTTTTTTTTATCATGTACAATTATAATTCGAACAATGTATAATCACGTGGATGGCAACATGCTGGAAAATTTTCGTGCATCGCCGACTCACATTTCTGCCTCAGAGCACGTACACGCATAATTAATCGCTTCGACCCCCAAAGACCTCTATGAACCCTGTACCCCCCCCCCCCTTCCACGACGCATGTAATGTAACTAGCAGAAATGCTCACACGTTTGAGATCAAAAGCGCTGATGTTCCGATTTCACTGAATCAGTTTTCGCCTGGGAGGAATCAGCTCTCACCGTCTCCGAACTTTAAAAAATGAAGAACAAAAATTGAAAAACAAACGTCGCGGGCTTTTGTAAGGTACAACACTCCTACGGGCACAGTGTGCCCCCTTCTTCCCTCCGGTCCACCAATCACCTCAGTGGAAAAGAGGTGTGCCGTGATAGGGGAGGGGGGAATATTCCCTTTCACTAAACCATTCTGCTCTCCTACTACCTCTTTGTTAATTCTCTCGCTGTACTCATTTCTCCGGCCATTGTTTTTACCCGCGGCGATAACAAAAGGGGATTGGTTGGGTGAGTGTTTCTGGCTCGCTGCGCGCCATTGTGACGAAGCGCATTTTGGCTTCCGGAAAATCCCCCCCCCCCCCTTTCCATCCTCCAACTACGGGGCTTTCTTCCCCCTTTTCGAACCCCCGGAGAACACCCCCACCCCCAACCTTGTCATCTCCCGAAAAACCGTTTTGATATCCCGGCTGCAGCCAGCCCTCCTGGCTCTTGTCTTCTCTCGCAGCAGGGGTCGAACGGATTGTGAATCACATCCGCGGAACAAAGGCTCGTTGCATATATGCGCGCGATCAGCCGGCCCACGGGAAGGTGGGTGTATTAACGATCCCCCCCCCCCCCACTTCACCAAAATGCCGTACAAGCGACGTGAACGCGTGTGCAGGGATGTCAAGGTACCGTGTCACACCGAATGGTGTACTACGCACCACCATTGCAAACCTTCGTGTTGTTTTAATTCTGCTCGGAAGGAACCGGGTCAAGGGTGTCGGATATCAAAAAATTAATAATTTAATATCTGTACCAAACATTCGACTTGTACACATTGTATATGATGCCATTTTCCTAGCATTAAAATAAAATAATTCGCTTTGTATATTTCGAATAAATTGATGTTAAATCCAAAATTTTCCGGTTTTTCTCCAGCCATAGTAACAAATACTGAAAAGTTGTCTAAATGAAAGAAATTTACGATGTAAGGTAATGCAGTGGGATACCTCGTGATGGATATGTAATCACCAAATAACAGACTATATATAATGCATGAAATGTTATATTCCAAAGGTTGATTCCCAATGTGCTCTGTTAGTAGTGAACAACCTTTAAAAATTGTGCTGTTACCCAGAATACTTTATTTATAGTCTACTGCAAACATGTTCAATAACCGTAACCTGGTTGTATCAATATATCAGACCGACATGTGGTGGCATTGTATGCCATAAGACACCGTTGAATTGTTCCTGTATATTCACGGAAATTTGTACCGTAATGTACTGTTAATGTACGGAAACACAATCCGTAATGATAAAAAAAAACAGGGCTGAAATCCGTAAATAAAAAAATTTGGAACCTTTCCGTATTACCTGTAGCGTCGGGTTTCGGGAGCCAACAAAACCGAATCCATACGAAGCTATCTTCTCCTCTGCCGGCACTCAGAAGAGTATCGTTCCCGATGCAGTTAGGACAATCGCTCTACTTAGACATATAATTTCAGATATCAAACATTAGCGTCGGGCACCTGCAACAGTTGGCAACAGTTAAAACACACAGACATTACTATAAACGTTGCGTGTTATGCATGTCACATTTAGAAATTCTTATAGGCACAAGAACGCGGTGAGTCAGAATTACCAACTTAAAAAATTTTCATATGAGTGAAATTTAAGTCTAAAAAAATTTCCTCCTTTTATTTCTTAATATTAATTCGCAGTTAAATAGCGTATAACGAAAATTAAAGTTTTTTAAATCTCTTTTATTTCAAACTAGCTGTACCCTCTCCCGCTTCGTTGGGCATTTATTTATTTTGAAAATTGAAAGCGCTCTGGCCACTAGCATGAAATCGCTCTAGCGACTCATTTGAGATCGCTCTAGCCACTGGGTCACTGAGGCCCCCATTTGTTATATTTATATCTACTGAGCCACCGCGGCCCCACTTGGTATCGCTCTAACCACTAGACCTCTGTGGCTCCACTTGATATATGTCTATAGCTATATAGAAGAATGTAGCTTGCTAACCGTGAAATAATTAAACAATCGGCCCTGCAGTTTGGTTAGAGCATGCTTGGAAAGCAGCAGAATAGCTCACTTTCCCCGACTTGATTCAGTAATACCGTTAATGCTCAGCTTCTATAAAAGCTACGGCGATTTTAATACACTCGAACCTTTCTCGATAAAAACAGATCATAATAGTAAAAACCGCATCCGAATTCGTTGAGTGATTCTCGAGATTAGCGCAGTCATACAGACAGACAGGCAGGCGCGTGCGTCAGGGACTTCCATCTATACTATGTAGTGATGGAAGTACATAAAGATTAACTAGTAAGTATACGAATACGTTTCACGGATTCACCGAAAGTTCTGTAGAATTTAAGAAAAAACTGTTATTTTAAAAAGCAACGTTTCCGTTATTTTACGTAGACTCCCGAAGAATTTTTACCAGCACTTTCCCATAAAATGATTAAAAAAAAAAAAATGAAACCGTTAAACAATTTTATGCTGATTGCTATTTGGCACTAGGCGTGACACGTCATAAAATATCCACATATCAAAATTATCATTTTTTAAATTGTCATCTGATATAACGTATTCAAAACTAATCTTCAAAATTACTCGGAAGTTAGTGTGCGTTTAAGGTTGTTAATGAGTTTTCGCAATGTTTTTATCATCGTATCATGATATTTTAGCGCAGAAAAATGCCTAGTGAACACATTGAAAATGATGTCACCAAGTAGATTTGCGTAAACCGTAATTATGATGACATTCCATTAGCGAGTGATGAACTGGAGGTGGCCTCAGGAGATTCGTACAATTTAAAAGGGGCAATTACATTTTTTGTTGTGAATTATTAACTCAGTCGCCTAATAATTACATTTTCACTTTGTAGATGGCTCCTACGAGATTTAAAACTGCGTTTAACTCTTTCGGAATCCACGCAATAATGAAAAAAAAAAAAAATCGTCACAAAAATAAAAGGATTTTTTTTTTACCTATAACAGTTTGTACTGTATTTATGATGCAAGTTTGACATAACTACAGCTGAAAATCGAGCACATATAGCGAAACATGGAATATAGCAAGGATGTACGTAGCAGTTCACTTTTACTGGAGATGCAGTTCTATGTTGATTAAGCAATTCGGAAATCAACCTTTGAAAAAGTCACTGATTGGCCTTGTTATAACAGCAAAGATGCAAGTTTACGATCGTTCCAGTTCCAAAATTTTCAGAACTTTAATTTCATCTTTTGAAGCGGAAAACTGAAATTAATTCGCAACTTCGCGACGTACTTGGAAAATAATGCAAAGTTGTCCACATTGTCGCACAGTTCTTCACTTGGCAATACGTGAAGCTTGAGCCAAACGAAGCCTTACCTTTAGGACGCACAGTCTTGAATTTAGGCAAGTTTTTCCAATCGCAATTACAAAGTGCTGCTTCTCGCATGACTGTGCTATGTATTCGTAGTTTTGCTACAACAAATTTTGGGAAACGTCCAAATGCTGTTTCCTCACACAAGTCAATTTTTAAGAACATTAAAATATACCCACCTCTTCTTTTACCGAAATTTTCAGGCAGAAATTACGCAACTCCTAGATTTTAAATGAGTAATTGCGGTTACTTTCTGAAAGTAACTCCTCTCCCAGTTAAGTTAATGTCTCCGCTGAGTACTGTAGGTAATGTAAGTAAAAGTAATACTTTGTGTACCAGTTTAAATCCATATGTCTTACCTAAATTTTGCTCAAATTACAGCTGTGACTCCCGAATAAATGATTAGACACGCAAAATCAACACCAGATAAAATAAAATAATAATTCCGTTTAAAGATATTCCCGTGAAATCTGCCATTGTATTCCTCAATTCTCTGGATAAAAAGGGGACGCGGTTGTGTAGTGGCTAGACAACTCGCCTCTCACCTAGGCAAACCGGGTTCGATTTCTGGCGGGGCCGCTCCCGAATTTTCGCATGTGGTCATCGTGCTGGACGTTGCTGCCGGTCAGCGGATTTTCTCGGGGATATCCCTTTTCTCCAGCCCGCCCTGTCATTACGGCGCTGCTCCATACTCTCTTCACTTCACCCTCATCGACTCTCAAGACCTCGATGTTAACAGCCACCCGAATATCTTCACTCACTCACTCACTCTTGATGAAAGTGGTGAATGTAATTTGCAGGAGGCAGGATACCCATGAATTATTTATTTTATAGACTAATCTGGGGGATGGGAGGGGGTCAGCGGGTCTCAAACTGCATCTAGGCAAACTGAGTTCCAAGTCATCAGCACGGAAATTCTGCGTAAATACGAAACTAATAATGATTGTTTATTCAGTATCTTTTCTGTTGCCTTGTGGTAGCTGATACTTCTGTCTTGTTCATCTCGCAAGCGAACCAAACAAGTGTCAGCGGAATTTATTCCTATTACACATGCCACCAGGTAAATGTTCTCCTGTCAGTCATGGAATAGAAAACCTATAAACATGTCAACATAACTGAATCGCCTGCCAAGTATAAATTGCATAACATAATTCCCTTTGTTTTCGTGCTGAAGTCGTTGTGAAGTAGTGATTGGCAGAACGATTCGTTTGGATCAGTTCAGTGAAACGATTCGTTCTAAAGTATCGTTCATTTCGTTATTTTCGTTATCCTGTATACTGCCGTTCTTTATTGAGTCTTGACCACTCTCCATTTCTGGTATCCATTGACTCTGCTCCATCCTTTCGGCTCTTTCGACACATGCGTTGTCTTTATCTGTAATTCCTTTAGTTAGCACGATTGCTAAATTACTTAATTTTTTTATTTTCCGAAAGTTTTGTGAACTATGCGATTCCATACTACTCAGCACTGGCAACTATTAAGTTACAGCACGATATGGGTACGCACACAAACGAAGCAGGTTTCCCGCTAGCAGGCTGCAGGCGCTGGTCGGCGCCGACAAGCTTCTGGAAGTCTGTGTGTTATCAAGTGCAGCTGCAGACAGCGGAAGCAGGCGCATACCTGTCTGCGCCGGTCGTCCGCGCTGACCTGCCTACCGGAACGATTTGGTAGTTGTTGGTCGCTGGTTACTGGCGCCGGTTGTGTAGTGCAGATGTACAGAATGGATAGTGATGCATTAGTTAGTGCGGTTTTCAAATGAAGTCCTTTATGGGAAAAAGCGGTATAAATTACACGCAGACAGAACTGTGCTGCAGAAGTGTTGGAAAGAGAAGATCACTACAGAAATTAGTGTGGATGGTAAGTAAAATTAATTTATTGTCACTTTCGATAATCACATCTGTGCAAAATATATTGTTTAAAAGCACTGTTTTACCAACAATTACAAAATCAATTTTTCAAAAGCACTATTTTACCAACAATTACAAACTATGTTGTTTAAAAAACACTGTTTTAAAATAACATTGTTTTACGAACAGTTACCAAACATATTGTTTAAAAGCTGTGTTTTACTAACAGTATAAGTTCCAACAGTGAGTACAGGTTTTGTAGTGATATGGTGTGTTCTAGTACCCTCTTCGTACCCAGATATTAATTGTATGACAAAGGGTATTGGGCAAAATATGCTGTAAATATATCTCTGATATTTTTACCTATAGTGGTGGGCCTTCCCGTGGCATGTCTCTGATAATAACTTTCAGGAACAACACATACATCAGAGAGATGTCTTTCAAACCTTTCTTTATCTAAAAGTGTACTATGCAGAATACACATACACTTAGTAATATTATCTGCATGTGTAACATCAGTTTCATTGCATTTTGAAAGTAATCGCCATTTTAAATAAAGAATACCGAAAGTGTATTCCATAGTTTTCCTGGCTCGACTTAAACGTTTATTAAAGCTTTCCTCTTCAAATGTTAATTTGGTACCACCATATGCTTTTAGAAGGAAAGGAAGGAGAGGGTATGCTTCATCTCCAATTAATACAAATGGAGCCGTAACATTTGTTGCAGGTAAATTTGCAGGCTCCGGAATCTGTAATTGTTCATTGATCACTAATCTGAATATTTCCGAGTCTTGAAATGTACCTCCATCGCTCTCTTTGCCGCACCCACCTGCATCTACTGTTATAAATTTGTAATTTGCGTCCGCTACACCTTACAAAACCACAGAATAATATATTTTGTAATTAAAAAACATTGAGCCTGAATTTGCTGGGCACTCTACACGAACATGTTTGCCATCAATGAACGCCAATAACATTAGAAAAGTTCCAAAGTTTGTTAAAGTCCTTAGCAACACTAGCCAATCTGTCCTTCATTGGTGTAGGCATATGTTCTAGTCGCAGAACATCCCAAAGTGCAACAGCTGTCTCAGCAATAATTTTGCCCACTGTAGATGCTCCCATTCGGAAAGAAAACGAAAGAGCCTTGAACGAAGATCCAGTTGATAGACCCCTAGAACAAAATGTTTTGGCATTAACAGTTATGCAATGCACGGCACTTGTTTCTCATTTAAATTAATTAATACTTTTCACATTCCCTTTCCAGAAAACACATTAAGAAAGAAGTGGACGTATTTGAGAGGTCAATTCGCTGTAGAACTTGGAAGAACACCCCCTTCTCGCTCAGGGGGTACTGGAGATCCTGCACATGCATGCAAGTGGCGATATTTTCATTTGCTGCTTTTTCTTAAAGACATTGTCAAACCATGACCTTCCTCTGGAAATGTATGCAAGATGGCACAGACAAATTCCAAATAGATTAGTACTACATCTCCTTCACCAGGAACACAAGAAAGTGAACCTCCTGTTTCTGTCTTTGCGGTTGATGGTGACCAGGATGTAGGGATGAATGAGGACATTGTTGAAGATGTAAGTGATGCTTCGCAGACCACACCGACACCGGGACCTTCATATACTTTAACAAAACCAAAGAAGCGTAGTTCGACATCAGATTATAATGAGATGTTATTAAATCTCGAGAGACAGAAGTTACAATATCTGCAGTCAAAATCATCCAAGCTGATGAAGATCTGTTATTTTTCAAAAGTTTGCTCCCTCGTGTTCGTAAGATACCAACCTCGCTCAAACTGACGTTCAGAAATAAAGTTCAGGAACTAGTTTAAACGTTTGCATATCACCAGGAACTTTCGTCATCTGTAACCTCTCAACATTCGTTTCAGGATTCACACCCTGGAGGTTCCCCAACCACTATTCAATTACTGCATTCCTCACATGCTGAAGGGGTTGCCAAATCAACTCAGAACGTGGCTTATACCTCTTTCTCGACAGTAAACAATACAGATCCTGATATGTATTCAACTGATGTTTTATAGTGAAGTTTCTATACATATTATATTGTTACTTGACTGCTAGACTAATCATATCATTTGTGCAGCTATATTTGCAGATAACAATAGGCAGATAATCATTAAGGGCACAATGTGGTTAACAATGTATACAATTTTAATTGTGTCAAACTTGGTTAACCTTCTAGAAATTGTATGTTACGACATTTTCCTCGCAAACGAAATACACTTCACAATTTTTGCATACTTTGATGTCAAATCCAAACGTTTCTTATTTAGTTATTTACCGAAACAAATACTAAGTTAAGTTCAGATATGGAACATAAAATGGCAATGTATAGTAATGTTATGTGCCACCTTGTGACATATACACAGTATTTCCACATGTACGGAAATTTCTGGTTGTGTACGGAAATTAGTTGCTTTGTACGGTGTACGGATACAGCGCCATATAGGTACGTTACACTACGTACATTTCCTGTCCCGAGACGAAGGATATAATAAAATTAATATCTGACATAATCAAAAGGCTTCAGCTATATCTGTACAAAAGGGCTTGAATTGTTTTGAAAGTAAATTCTATTTGAAATATTAACTTTGTTTCCTTTAATTCTTTACGAATTTATTCTTTTTTAACATTGTTTTCACTAGTTCTTTAAATTTTAACACTATTGTCGCAAAAAGTTATGCCTTACGTTTCTTTTATTACAAATGATATTATAACTGTATGTATGGAAATCGTTCCGAAAATACGGAGATTGCATGCAGCATTTAAGGAAACTCATTTATGAATATGTCAGCTCTGTGTATACATAACATATAGTGCATTACGCAATAACATACTACAATAGTTACGTAAGTCATTTCTGCTTATTTGTATTATCGCCACAATGTATAAGGAGTACACATCTGTATAGAACTCACGGCAATGTTATGTTTCTTCTGGTAAGATGGGTCGCGTGTGCCAATTACACCATGTTTCTTTCAAGCGAGGTTCAACTTTTTTGGAAAATATAGTCAAATGTGCCATATGTCAATCTTGTATAATGGAAGAATCTTTCCTCGTGTTGTTTTGGTTCATTCAACAAATGATGATATTCGCCATGCCATTTCCTGTTTCTGTTTATCTCATGTACACATTTATTTCTCCTTTTCAATTTTGTAGCTATGCCTTCAAGGAGGAATAACTCTTCGTCGGATGATCAACTTGATGACCTACCGCTTGCTGCAAGACCACTGCGCAACTGGCGGGTTCATCTCCTTTAGTCTTTAGTGTGCTGCTACCGCGCCGACACATTCGCGCGGGTCGGCTCCGGCCGCCTGCTAAGCGGGAAACCTGCTCCTGCCGTGGAGGCCTTCTCCATCTCTTCACGCCTTTTGTATAAGCTTGGATGACTCTTGACTCCCACTCCTTCCTACGAAAGAATCTGATTTTCTGATTCTTATAATACCCTATCCGCCTTTAACGTTCTTTCGGCTAGTCTTCTGTTTCTGAATCAGCGACTCAAAAGAATCGATTACTTTCGTAGCGAACGAATGAAACGATTTAATTCACTCAACGATTAGTTAATTTTTAAACGAATCGTTCACAAACGACCCATCACTATTGTGAAGCCAAAATTCGTCGTCGGATGAGCACTGCTTACGTAAAAAAAAAGCTTGTAATTTGAGCGCGAATTGTGTAGATTAATGGTGCAAAAAATAAGGGCGCGTCAACGTTCATGAAGAGGGCTGTCAAGGGAAAAATACATTGGCGAATAAGTAAATCAAACCGATCTGCAATGGGTAGATTTAAGATTTACTAACTGTATGCTGAAAACCACCTTAAACTGTGCCTCAGCATGACAAGTATCCCAGACTACATGAATGTTATATAATCAATTAACTGAGAATATTTATGACACGGAAATCTAAAAAAAATGTCTGACTGTCAAAGTCACAACATTAAGGTTTTACCACACCTAGACAATGAAGTTTTTAAAATATAAGAAATTTGCGACTTTAATACATGCTCAGGATTCCACGCCATATTTGTGCGAAATATTCTCTTGCAAACGGATATTTATTTTTAAAATTAACTAAATTTGAGCTTACAAAATTATTTATTACTTCAAAATACTAAATTTTTTAGTAGTGTTTCTAATTTACAACTGTTATTTGTTGTAATTTTTACAGTTTGGTATGAGCTTTGATGTTGCTTTTACGCACTTTTTTAAAAACATCAGAATGAGGTTCTGTGCGACAGAAAATGGTTTATTTTATGAAAATGATATCACTTAAGTATCTGAAAGTCAATCTGAGTTTAGTAAAAGAAAAATCTTTGAGAACTGCTTGAAATAAATAATTACATAAAACACTTGTAATACTGAATTTATGAAATGTAATATCTGCAGAGTGCATTATTAGTATAAATGAAGACAGTTATTCCTATCGTAGATTTGTTTTAACTAGCTTCCCTTCAAAATTAAAGAAATAAAATGACAGGTCTAATAAATCTAATAAATCTTCCTGATGTGTTCCGTACCTTATATGTCTATCAAAAACAGGAAAAAAATCACGGAAACTGTGTTATACTTTTCTGGGAAATATTATCTTCTTGGAATAGTCTGGCAGACAGACGATGACTCGGATACATCTAGGCTTATTTCTTCCTACTTCCCTTTCTTCAGAAAGGGAAGTATGAGTTTGCAAAAAATTATTCTTACATTTAAGCTCGTACGAAATATTTTTTTTTTATAATTTTGGACATTATTACGAATATATGCAATAAAATTTGAAGGAAATATAAAATTAATTTGGTTTTTTCAGCCTAATTAAGTGTCAAAATTACAACACTGATGTTTTGAACACAGTAATAACTATAAGACTACCTCACCCTTACATTAATGAATTAATATTCATGTAAAAAATCGATGCGTTTTCTCAAGACAGCCATGTGATCACACGCAAATAATTTCTCTATGTCTATGATTTCTACATTCGTGAAATAAATTTTGCCAAGAACGTTGATAAGATTATGTACCTTTCAGTATTTCTTATTTCATTAGTTACAAAAGCTTTTTGTTTTTATTTGTGTTACAGAAAATATACTTTGTAAAATCTGTATGTATTAAAAAACCATACCACCGTTTTTTTTTCCTTGGACTGTTATTTCGTGTGACATTGAAAGGTTTCGCTTTGACTGAATGACATATAAAACATTTTTAATGCTGCTATCCATCGTCAGGGGTGACCATCAAACGAAGACGAAATTCGATTGTTCAATTTTAAGCATACCTTTTCTGTCACGCAAATGAAAATGAAAACATTTGTAATAAATGCAATAAGAAATACTGAAAGGTATATAATCTTAATTAATTTTGAAGCTAAGTATAGTCCATTCACAATTTACATACTTCCAACTTTTCTGAAGCCCAGCTAAAGTTCTACTTCTAGGATATTTCTCCGCTTCATGCAGAGAAAGCTTAAACAAGTTTGCAAAATTACACCAGAGGGACAACGCACTGCATTTGCACGCACTCGGTGCAATTATATTTTGCATAAGAATTATTTCCTACAAGGCATTACCAACATACATATTTTCTCTCTGTATATTCATATTATTTACAAATCAAATACTATCATTATAGAATAAATATTAGTATAGGCTGTTCGCGGTAAAATGAGCACTTGTGAAAAACCTGCTTAAGATCTACTTGTGCACACGTTGTATATTCTTCCGCCTTATGTAAAATTAACATTGCCACGGGCATCATCGCGTTATTCATGCGTCGGTAGGTGAAACTGTGACGTTATTGGGAAAGTAAATAATTTACAAATCTGCTCATTTTTACAATTAGATTCATTACAAAAATCATTAAGTGAAAGAAATAATTTTAGTTATGACAAATGGTTACCTAACACTTTTTATTCAACTTTATCATATGGAACTACTTTTCATCCATCATTACCAACTTTACTGGACGAATGTCACTCAGTGCGCCTATTAAAACATATGCAAGAAGGGACAATGACTTTTTTCTGAGGATAATTTAAAAAGTGCTCACTTTATCGTGAACGGCCTTTAAAAGTTCAATTTAACAATAAATAAGGTGATTTTATGTTTACACAAGTACAAAATGCTTGAGATATATGGCACATATAGGAAACAACCAAACACGGCATACATGGGGTAATTTTTCAAAAGTTTGATTCAAAAAGGCCGAAGAAACCGTGAATAAACTATACAGCCAGCCAACGCAAGTCTTCACCCAGCAGGCAACGAAGCCAGAGAGTTGAGTGGTTGTGCGAACATGGGAAGAATGTAACAGGCAGGCTACAGGTGTCACATCGATAATTTCTCACCAGGTGTTCGAGAAGGAAGGGTGGGCGGTAGGCGGTACAGTCACGCACTGTGTTTCCTCCCAACCCCTCGTCGCAACCTTCCTTTCAACTTCCTTTGAACAACCCCCTCAAGGGGAATCCCCCATCGCTCCCCCCCCTCCCCTAGCGAAGGGTGCTCGAGTTTTTACCCTCCTTTCAAGTCGGCGAAACTTTCCCTTCAAGAGCGACGCCCAAGTCTTTCAAATGGGCTTATCCAGCCGAACGGCACCCCAACTTTCGGAGGCATCCGAAATAAGAGTTTCTGCAGGGCAAAGGCGGTGGGCGGCGTTCCCGGACGGCGAAAATTAAAGCCATTTTTTTCCCCAGGGTTCCAGTTTCCATATTGCTGTGATTGATCGTCAAAAGAGCTGCAAAACTCTAAATGTTATTTGGAGACAGACAGGTCACCAAACAATTTCACATTTCTGCTGCCCCCTCAAATTTATCTAAATACTTCACCTCCAGTGTGACAAGTAATTATTTTAGTTGATAAGGCTGAGGGTGTGGTGTTAGGTATGAAGGTGTGGTGTTAGGTATGAAGGTGTGGTGTTAGGTATGAAGCTGTGGTGTTAGGTATGAAGGTGTGATGTTAGGTATGAAGGTGTGGTGTTAGGTATGAAGAGTTTCATAGGTGTTCTCTCTGTTTGTGTGAATTCGTCTTACTAACAGTATGTAGTTATAGGCTGTTCACGATAAAGTGAGCACTTTTGAGGCCCTAGTTACTTTTTCCTTCCAGACTTTTTTTTAAATTCTTTAACCACCTTTTAAAATAAATATTGCCATCTAAGTAATAGACTCAGTGTGTATCTTCCACAGCACTCTGAAGTCAACATCTAAGGCTAAATTATAACATATATTATTTTACTATCATTCCAAATGAGAGGGCTTTCAAAAGTCCTCACTTTACCGTGAATAGTTTACAGTAAAAGTTTTTTTTTTTTTTCGTTACATGTTTCGTCCGGACTGTGTGCATGACCTTGAAACCGCTGCTTCGGTAAGATAGATTGGAGTAGGGGAAAGAACGTGTTTTTTTACATATTCCTTGGAGTTCCACTTAAGTTCGCCGAGCAGTACATGCTGATTTTGCCATCGGATTTCAGTTTGTTCGACATATCCTGGATGAACCAGGGTTACAGACTCTAAACTGGGCATTTTTTTAAAGCCCTGCTTAATATCTACTTGATTCACAATGCGTATTCTTTCACCATATGTAGGTCGTGGGCCTGCTCACTTCATTCATGCATCGGTCACGTGAAACTCTGAAATTATTATACAAGTTGCTAATTCGTACACTTACACGCATTAAATACCAGGAACAAGAAAAGTCGTCAGTGTATTCAGGGATGTTTATTTATCGCTTTTAATGTTAAAGAAGGTAACTACTTTATCTCCATCGTTACCAACTTAACCGGTCGCATGACAGCCAGCGTGCCCATTAAAGTATGAGCACATAGGAGTAGCGAAGTTTTCCGAAGGTTGATTTCGTAAGCTCACAATTAACCGTGGACAGCGTATGAAGACTGTTCACGATAAAATGAGCACTTTTGAAATCAACGTTACAAAAAATTAATTCCTCCTACCTGCATTTATTTTAACGGGAGCACCGAGTTACATGTGTCCAGTAAAGTATGCAACGATGGATGTAAAGTAGTTCCATATCTTAACGCGTCGAATAAAAAGTGTATAATAAAAGGGTATAATTTCCGTTCACTTCAATTATTTCTAGCGCTTTCTGTGTAATTTTAATGCATCGAAATGTAATATTAAACACATATGTAAAATGTTTAATTTTCTAATCATTTCACTGTTTCACTTGACCGATGTACGAGTAAAGCTATGAGGCCCATGGAAATGTTAATTTTACATAAGGCGGAAGAAGATACGATGTGCATACAAGTATATCTCAAGCAGGGCTTTCAAAAGAGTTAATTTTACTGTGAACAGCCTAAAGTAAAAAACATTTAATGATAGGATGGCCCAATCACATGCCATCAAGTTAGAAGAGAAACTGAATACACGCTATGGCGGAAGACAGCAAAACAACAGGCGTCATCTCGGATGTTTTACAACACTGTGAAATGCAACGGGCTGTCTTGATGATAAATCGAATTCGGCAGGTCGCTAGTAATCATCAGTAACTTCCAAATCTTGATGCTGGACGGAATATCATGTAACTTTTTCATGTCCCGGACTGTTTTAATTAATCACTTCGGTGCAACATTTATTTAAAGATTTAGTTGATTTACCACATAGCTGAAATATATATTTCATTAGCACTCTCAAAAACAAGCTAATTTTAACCAGTTCCTAAAAAGGAAAACTGTGTATTATAACCCTGAACGTATTCTTTATATTCGCATAGTACTAAATTTTATTTCCTATTGTTTTAGATTTGAAAAAAAAATTGTTTAGTTTATTTTGGCCTACGTAATGTTCTAGGTAACTATATTGGAAACAGTTCGAGGACTAAAACAGTGAATCCTCTAAGCAATTGCTTACGACTAGTACCGAACTTTTGTACTCTACGTACACTGCTATCATACACTAAGTATTTACTATTGACCTGCCTCTTGGGCACGGAAGAGAAAAATAATCCACCGGTTCGGATTGAAGTTTCATTGCGATAATCACGATCGGCTCCACTAAGTGATGGAGTGAGACGAATACTAACGGCGTGAAACATCTGGCATGAAAGTAACGAACGTGATGATAGATGAAGACAGCGGAAATAATAACAAATTTCACATTCAAAAGGTTTGTCGGTTTCTTCTTGTTTGCCTTTCTTATAATTCACTTTTACACCCATGTAACTTCACGTCATAGTTTCATAATGTTTTTTTTTTTTTCCCCCAGCAATATTGTTACATGTTACTCCTGAGTGGCGTATCTGAGTTAGATAGGAATGGAGGTCTTAATAAAAATAAAAGATCTAAATTCATTAATTATATTTATTCTCAATGCTACAAACAGTCAAACATCTGTTATTTAGCAGTGTGAGCGTCCTATTAAATTTTTGATTCGTGTTGAGCGCGATATTTAATCACTATTTCCATATCAATTAAAGTCTTTATCACAGTTTTTACTCTTGCTAATGTCCCATAAACTGCTCCAATTATTTCCACACTTTTAGTTCAAACTGTCTATTTCCATCGTCCCGAATGTATTTTCACTAACGCATCCAGTCCACAGCCCCGCGGATCAGTCCCACTCTTCGCTGTACACAAGCTCGCCGAAGCACTCTCGCAAATCGCTACAGTATTCCCTCACCGCTCCGGATTCGCCCAACTGTCGCTTAAGGTCGCACGAGACGCCAAACAGTCGGCTCTTAATCACTCTCCCCTCAGAGGGCCGCACGTGGTATTTACACTTGAGGTAGGCTCAGTCTAGAACGTTCTCGGCAATCCAACTTGTCTTGGGATATGTAATGGTGATGACTGCGACACGCCTGCGTGATAAATGGAGAAATACGAGCTCCTCAGGGCCAGCGAGGTGTGAGTTGCGATAAGTTAATCGGTGTGTGCGGCGTCGTCCTTTGTGATAGGCCGCTCGCGTCTTCTAAAGTTACAAGCTCGACCTCCAAACCTCGGCGCCTTCCCACGCGAAGGAAATGCGGAGGCAGCGACATGCAACACACAACAGTACGATAGATCCGTAAAGAGGGTCACAAATACAATGCTCCATTATGAAAAGCATGTTACCAAGAGCATCTATACATTGGCAAGTAATGCGAGAAAGAAAATGGTGGGCCCAAGTACAGTTTCTACCCGTAAGGTCTGAGAGGTTGTTTCCGAAGAAAACACTCCCTGAGCTACTCGATGTGATCTCATGTTAACCCAAGCTGTATGACTTCAGAACGATGGGGGCCGCAATTTTTCGAAACGGGATATCTGGATTCGGGCCACGACATGTATTGGATAGTTCATTCAAGGTACTTCCAACTTTTCTGACGACCTGTCTTAAGTTCTACTTCTTGGATATTCCTCCGCATCATGCAAGCAAAGTTTAATGAGTCTAGAAAACTACACCAATGCGACAACGCGCCGCATTCGTGCGCACTCAGTTTAATAACATTTTGCATGAGAACTATTTATTAGTAGGCATTACCAACACACATATGTTCTGTTTTAATTTCTGTTAATTATAAATTAAATATAATTTGTATATAAAATATAAGTAAAAGCTCAGTTTAATAACAAATAAGTTATTCTTTGTGTTAACAGAAGTATAAAATGTTTGTGATACATGACACGTTTAGGATAAAACCAAACACTTCGTACATGGGGTGGTTTTTCACATCTGTTATTCAAAAAGTGCGAAGACACTGCGAATAGGTTATATATGACTTTTTAAAGAAAATAACTGTCTGTTGATTAACATGGTAATTACAAATTTTGCAGGTATCTAATGATGCTGCAACCAAACGAGTGTTTCAGCTCTAAACGTTGAATGCTTTTCTAAGCATTTTTGATGTCAGACTTTCGATATCTTTATTTAAATAATGTTAGTCGTGAATAATTAATTGTACATCTATGTCTCGTAGTTACATATAAAAAGTACATCTATAATTGATAGTTTCATAAAAAGGTGTGACCCGCAATTGTGCAACTTTTACTTATTCGGAGCATGCTGTATAGACGTGGAATAATTAATATCAATTAACGGTGATTAACATTCCTGTTACTTTGAGAAGTTTTCCTTTAACGGTGAAGTAGCTACACTATCGATATCAGACTAAACTGACTCAGCACAACTCTCGCTCCTCGTTCGTTTGTTCCACCGAGTGACCGCAGAGTAGTAAGAAGATAGAAGTTAAATTGTATTTTATCGCAGCGCTCCTAGCCGTGAGGCCTTCCCGCGCTTCGGCCTCCCAACAGGCAGGGAAGAGGAATCACGCCCTCTCATCGCATGTAACCCAAATTCATGGCTACATTGATCAGATTCAAAGCCCTAACCTGAAATTCACACATAAGCAGCCACCCTACCTCAAGGTTCCGAGAACCCCGCCCTCAGATACCAGGCGTGAGGTCAAGCCAGGGTTCTATCCATACCACTAGTGACTCTCCAGGACACAACCGGAAAGGGTTGCCGCTAACCGCCCGGTACTTCTTTGAGAGGAATCTCTCTGGACCTCCCCCAGTATACGGGGCTAACCACTGCCAGCACGTGTCCAACCCTTTGATCGGCCACCAGAGAGAATCCCTGGTGGGGCAAACCGATCGTCCCATGCTCCCACTTATTTTCCATGGCACTAGTGGGTTATCAGCATGCTATCACCAACCCGACTGGCTAGATTCAAGCGCGCTGGAAGGACCCCGCCCCAATTTCTTCAGGGTTGAGGGATTATCCACCGGGCATAGGCCTTACGCCCATGACAGACCAGTTTTCCCGCCTGATCCGGCTTTGCCCACCAATACCAGAGGATGAAGATGACTTACTATCAGCCTAGCGCGGCCTACTTCTCCCTAACAGGGAGAGACTTCCTTATGGGAGTAAGCAATCCCTCGCTCCGAGCTGGAAGCGACTAGCCAAATGCTTTCAGATATTGTTCTCAGACAAGCCCTACTTGCTTAATTTTTATCATGATTGCCTCCAGACTGTTGCCATAGCCACCACATCATCCGGCCGCAGGTGCGTAGTCGGGGCGGATTTAAACTCGCCCTGTGAACCATTACCATACTGTTGAATTTCTACAACAGAAATTCCAGTAATTGGTCCTTTCAGCCTGAGTGCCAAGTGATCCAACATCCCGCTAAGTGGTCGGGCCTAGGTGCCACCTATCGGCCTAAGCCATGATGGCAGATAACCCTTGCCAGCCGCGAGGAGATAGGCTGCCATAGGTACTCGGGCGGTGGAGCCCAATTTGCGAAATGAGGGGTGGCACAAGAAGCCTTGGGTCGCCCATCATCCACTTTTTCTCGGGTCGCGCGCGGTTGCAACTTGGCTCGGTAACTATAGCATGTTACTGCCACACCATCTCTAATGCCAAGGAACCTTCCTCCTTGGTAACCTTACCGAGGGATGAAATCCCAAGAAGATATTTCACAAAGGAGTGGTAGACCCATTCCCCCTTGCACTACGAACTACAGCGGCACACGCCAGCATCATGTCGGGACGACATCCAGCGCCTGCTGACATGACGGCCCAGCAACTAAAGAACCTTCCTCAACGTTGAAGCGGGCGCGGATCCACAGTATAATCAAGTGTTTTTATGACAGAGAAGATCAGGTTACTTCTTCCTTTTTCCAAATGAGAATTCTGCAACATTACCAGTTAACGTTAATATTATCTCTCAGTAATATCAACGTATGTACGTTTTTCTCTCCTTAAATAACCTATTTCACCATCAACAGACAGATATTTAATCAAATTTTAAATTTCAAATTATTTGAAAGTATTATTGCTATATTTCTTATTACAGAAATCCAAAATACCATGTAACAACTGTGGACCAAAACCAATGCCCATTAAAATGTAGCTAAAACTAATCTTTCATGATAGTTAATATCACCACTGAAAATCATTTTTCTAATGTAGAAAGATATTCCATGGTAACCACCAACATCGTATATGAATTCTGACCAAGGATTCATTTTATACCTGGAACACATAAGTACCAATTAAACATGCATTTACTGTTATGTATTCAAACTATAAATGTCATTACACAAACTACCCCCCAACCCCATCCCAAACTATAACCGTAATACTTGTTTCAAAATATTTAATTTCAAAATATTTAGTAGAATTTATAAATAAAGGGAATGGTTCGAAAATGCGTAAAAATAAATGTTTTTTATAGAAATTGATTTGCAAGAAATTCAAGATATATATTTTAAAAATATTTCATTAGGTGGCCAAAAGGTTACTCGCTCTTCAGTACCATCCCCTCATGCTACAACTCGGGATCTGCGCCTGGTAAGCAGTAGCAGATTGGACACACGACTCGTTCCCAGGTTCTGTGGCCACCATCCGTTACTCAGTGATTTCACTGACCCGTTATTTCAGTAAAGTAAGTTATGGTTCCGATACTGCTGACGAGCACTGAAGGTCACTGGGAGTCATTTTGGCGAGCAACTGGTAAGCGCCCTGGGCGAAGCTATGAAGATTACTGAAAACGCTGAAAGTACTGGGATTCAGGAGGGTGAGTTCTGCCAGTGAAATGAGTCTTTGGTGAGCGATTCAAGATGTTCGTTCATTAACACATATTTACACATTTTCAGGTTATTATAGTGTTATGTTTAAAGTAGTCCTTACTGAAATATTGTGAAATTACAATAATGTAATACCCTTAAAATTCAGTTAGTATTTTTAATGAACTTACGTATACAATCTTACAATTCAGCGGCATTCAAACAACATTGTATGCATGAATTCACTTTTAAATTATTAGTGAAACTAAATTTAAGATTATAATTTACTCTTAAATCCCTCCGCCTCTGAACCCCCCCCCCCCCCCAAAAAAAAATTCAACAATTGTATTTTACTACCAAGTGTTCCAAAACTATCGAGTCATCGACGAGTAATAATATTTACTTGTTACTGATAACTTTTTCCTTACTGTTGACGAACACTGATGAAGTATCAGTTATTTCAGTACTGATCAGTAGTAACGGAACACAGACTTAAATGAGGTAGACCGATTGTTCGTCTTCTGCACATGTATCCTGCATTAACCTACCCCAAACGACACAACTTGTCGAAGTCACATCGTCAACAGTGATGAACGTATTTGTTTACTTTTCAATTTTTCGGAAGACAAGCACACTAATATGAGCAGAACACTTCTTCCAATTCGACTTCCATCGAACTGCGTAACAAATTGGCCAGAGGAAGTATACGTGCGTCTCAACTTGTTTGCATGAATAGTGATCTAATCTCTAATTCTGTTCACTTCGTTTATGATAAGCCGTGTTGGCAGCAAAGCAGTTCAACGTTGGGACACGCGAGTTTGGTTGTGCGCAGCTGGCGAGATGGCTACCACGTAACGGAAGGCGGGCCTTTGTCCAGGGGTTACTCGCCCAGTGCTCCCTCAGCTTTGCGCACGTAGTAGGGGCTGTTCCGGATCAAGAGATCGCCGATGTCGTGTCGCGGTATCGCGCTGCCACCACGACTGCCCGCTCTTCATCATCGTGCCTTGCCTTGCCTCGCCTTGCGGGTGCCATTTATCTGAGCAGTTATAGTTAAGTCTCTACCCCCTCTCTCACTCTCCCCTCGTTCGTCCCTACCACCCTCTCTATCGCCATCCCCCCCCCCCCCCCCCCGTGCGAGACATACCTGATTGAACTCCTGCTTCTTCGACCCTCGTCTTCACGCAGAACACCGACGCTGCTGCTGCTTCCATCCTGTGTAGCTGTGGCTATGAATAATTTGTGGCGCAAGCATTCTGTTCCGTTTCGTGCACACCCTCCCTTCCACCCTCCAACCCAGCCCTTAACACTTCCACCCTTCGGTCCTTCCGCTCCTAATTTAACGTCCTCGACAGCGCAGAACTTGCTTCGCGTCAAAGTTTCGGGAGAGAGGAAGGGGGGGATTATAGGATTCCCCCCCCCCTCCCTCCCTGACTACACCCGTCAACGAATCCCTGGCGGATATTGTAATTTACCGTTCTCAGTTCCATCACGCCGTGCCGTAATCACTTGCTTATGGCACGGAATTGGCCTCTGACAAATGCGCCACGAATCTTGATGGCGCTGATCTATCGCTCGGGTTCCGAGTCTCTGGCGCCTTCATTGCAAAGCGATACGGCAA
The DNA here is from genome assembly GCA_029891345.1 of Dryococelus australis. Classification (NCBI taxonomy): domain Eukaryota; kingdom Metazoa; phylum Arthropoda; class Insecta; order Phasmatodea; family Phasmatidae; genus Dryococelus; species Dryococelus australis. The sequence goes on from CM057001.1 coordinate 113,868,563, forward strand.
CTGAATGAAGGAGAGGAAACTTGGTGTGGGGTTGCTCTGTACAGTAGCTCCTATAGTCCGTTCACAGTTACTTAAAACTTTTTCTGGAGCCTTCCTAATGCTCTAATTTCAGGATATTCCTCCGCCTCATGCAAACAAAGCTTCACCAAGCCTAAAGGCTGTTGGCGATAAAGTGCGCACTTTTGAAATCAACATTCTAAAGAATTCAATGACCCTGCCTGCATATATATTTTAAAGGGCGCACTGAGTCATATGCGCCCAGTAAAGTTGGTAACGATGGAGGGAAAGTAGTTCCATATGTCAACGTCGAATAAAAAGTGATAGTTAACCACTTGTGATAACATGAATTATTTCTTTCACTTTCTGTTTTTTGTGCATCGAAATGTACAAAACGAGCAGGTTTGTAAACTATTTTCTTCCCTGATTTTTTCACAGTTTCACTTGACCGACGCATGAATAAAGTGATATGGCCCATGGCAATGTTAACTTTAAATAACGCGGAAGAGTACAAAACGTGCATACAAGTAGATATTTAGCAGGACTTTTGAATGTGCTCATTTTATCGTGAACAGCTTATAGAAAATTTCATCAAATGGACAACGCACCGCATTCGTGCGTGCGCGGTTTAATAATATTTTGTTTGAGAACTATTTCTTACTAGGCGTTACCAATATACCTTTTTTTTTCTCGCTGTTTTTATTCATATCAGTTGTAAATGAAATAATCTAATTTTTTAATAAACTGTAATATAAGTGTAATTTACCAACATATACGTTTTTTTTTTATGTTAACACAAGTTTAAAACATTTGTGGTGCATGGCCTATTTAGGAAACGACCAAACACGTCGTATATGAGGTCATTTTGCAAAGGTTTTTACTCAAAATAAATATGAAGAATCTGCGAACAGACAATATTTGTGTTTCCAACACTGAACTGCTCTTCTCCCAATTGCAATTCGCATGGTAGAAGTTGCTGATTTCATATAGGTTATCTTGTTTTACTTCCTTTCCTTCGACCATTCATTTAATCTCTACTCCACTTTAGTGATCTCAAGGATACGGGAAACTACGCCCGCTGTATAAAAGGCGCATCGCTACCTTGCATGGCTAACTAAAACTCCATCGCCTTAGTAAAAAGATGTACGCGACCAATTCATAGGTCACTATCTGCGTGGAATAATGCGTGTTTCCTGTATAACTACAATACAATTTTCTAAAGTGTATGACTTTTTATACATCAGAATTTAGTCAGGTTTAATGATAAAAAGTATAACCGTTTCAAATTTCCTGTTAGACGTTTGGTACCGCTTTAATATCCAAAAGTGTACGTTTCTCCTAGTTAACTAATTGCTTCATTAACCCTTTCTGCCACCAAAGTCACAAGCTGGAACATCACCATTTGAAGTAAGTACATATTATTTTCTGGAATAGACGTTCTCCTATGCCTCTTCATCTTAACCTATTTCGTCATTTACAGAAATTTGTTACATATGCTAGTAAAGGTGCAGTACTCGGAGACGTTCATTCATTAGACTAAAAATGTTAAGTTTATAAACTTTTTCAAACTTGTTGCCCACTCAACAAAAATCTCGAAGGCTGGCGACTGTTTGTACGCAAACTTCAACTGCCCAATCGTTTTTACGTTTGTTTCCCGTTCACATGAGGATTAAGGAGTAGCTATTCGCAAGGAATACCTAGGGCATCTAACTTTGTACGTGTTAGCATTTTATATTTTTCCCAGCATTTCTACGGAACTAAAAACCGACCTTTTTCGAATCTCATTTGCATTAAAGTCGCATTAAAAATATAAGTTTCCTCTATTTGCCGGATACCCTCCGTACGTTATGCGAAACGGAATATAATTTTCTACATTTCCTCATACTACTTTTTCTTTCGTACAGACATTGATAAAATCTTATCAAAGGCTGTTCAAAATAAAGTGGGCACTTTAGAAACGAACCTTAGAAAAAAGTCATTGCCCCTGCATGCATAGGTCTATATTTTAATGGACGCACTGAGTGACATTCGCCCAGTAAAGTTGGTAACGATTGATGGAAAGTAGTTCCATATCTTAACATTGAATAAAAAGTGTTAGGTAACCATTTGTGATAACTTAAATTTATTTCTTTCACTTACTTTTTTTTTTAATGCATCGAATAGTAAAATTGAGCAGATTTGTAAAGTATTTAATTTCTTAATAATTTCACAGTTTCACTCTATCTACGCACAAATAGTGATGAGGCCCATGGCTATGTTAATTTTACATAGGGCGGAAGAATACACAACGTGTATACAAATAGATCTTAAGCAGGGCTTTCAAACGTGCTCATTTTACCGTGAACAGCCTATATACGTTTAAACAGCTATCAGTTTTACCGCTATTTTTGTTTTCACACGATTAGCTTCCAAACCAAATAATTCTATTGTTAAGGTAAATACACACGATAGTCCAGAATATTTGCAGAACAGGATGGTTATGTATCATTTCATAGGATTATATATGTGCATATGTGAACTGCGTGCATTTACATAAACAGCTATTTCAAGAGCAGGTAGGTGCTGTAACGAGCCATGTGGTTCAGAGCTTGGGACTCGCTCGATGTTTGTGTTACGCCATAGCGGCACATAAATGTCAATAACAGGTACCTAGTCGTCTACTCTAAATAGAGGCAGTGTGGCGAACACTGTGCGTGCACATGTTTGTTTTGAACGGCGCGCACTGCAAGACATATCTTGTTGCGTAATGCGTAAGCAAGCACCCGTGTACTTTGTTCGCTTACGGTGTTATGTTGTCATAACACTGCAGCAAAACAGAACATCGCTGCTTCACTTCATATGCTACTTTGGATTATTAACTGCGCGGTTTGAGACGTTCGGAAAATTTAATCCACAGACCGAGTTGATAATCCTAACGCTGGAAGATTCCAGCAAGGGACTGCCCATCGCAAGGTATGCTCTCATTAAAGGAAGGCAAGTTTTGCAACTTTTTCTATGTTCTTATTGTTCTTGACCAGTTTGTCGATAATTGAACTGCACCGACGTTAAGCTCTTACACTATTAGATTATTGTTGACGATAATTTCGTCTTGAATCGCAACTTAAGATGTTTTGCATTAAATTGAATGTGCTTTTAATTCCAAAAGGCTGTTCGCGGTAAAATGAGCACTTTTGAAAGCCCTACGTAACATCTTCTTGTATACACGTTATGTTTTCTTCCGCCTTATGTAAAATTGACATTGCCATGGGCCTCATCACTTTATACATGAGCCGGTCAAGTGAAACTGTGAAATTATTATAAAAGTAAATATTTTACAAATCTGTTCAGTTTTACACTTCGATGCATTAAAAAATACAGAAAGAGAGAGAAATGATTTAAGTTACCAGAAATGGTAGCCTAACACTTTTTATTCGACATTAATATAGCACTACTTTACTCTCTGCCGTTACCAACTTTACTGGACACATGTCACTCATTGCGCACGTTAAAATATATGCAGGTAGGGGCAGTGAAATTTTTCTAAGGTTGATTTCAAAAGTGCTCATTTTATCGTGAACAACCTTTACTTGATTTCTCCTCTTATCCTTCCGCAATAGAAAAGATAAACGTTGCTGTGAGCTTTGGCCATTCTTTTGTAACACTGTGCTGGGAACGTATACATCTTACGTCTCCGCCAATTTTTGTTAATTTACATTCCTTGGAAATATAAGCTCAGGATCAGGATCATAAAATTGTGAATAGACCATTCACGGTAAGGTGAGCACTTTTGAAGCCCTAGTTACTTTTTTGTCTTAACCAATTTATATCCTTCCACCCCTTGTTAATGTAAACCCTGCCTTGCGAGTAATAAACACAGAGTATACATTCACCATGCCCAAAATCAAAAGTCTGAGGCCACAATGAAATGTATTTATTAATTATTACGTGTGATGAAACTCCTTCAAAAAGTGCTCACTTTACCGTGAACGGCCTATATGTATGTCTGTATGTCCCTTTCCTTCCCCCTGGCTCCTTTTAAATGACCAGAAAGGCTGCAATAAAATTTTGCGGCAGTATAACGCCACTAATGATCACAGGGAAGTGACATTATACAAGAGCATTTATGAAACAATAGAAATACAAACTTCATAGTGCATGAGCGTGTGTATCAATCTCCGATGTACCAATTCTACAATTCGCGTGTAGGTCTATTACGTTTATAATAATGTAACATGCGGTGATTATGAACTCATAACTGTAATCACTTTTCCCAACTACGTGGTAATTACCCATTTGTACTGCACGCGCTGTTATTAACAGTGTTTGAACCATATAGCCACATGTATAAAACCTGTCTAGATCACACTAATTACAAAATAATAAATTAATTTCGATCGTTGATGTTGATGTTGATTGCACTCTAGCTTAATTTTTTGTTTTTTTTTCTGAATTCGAATCCCTGTCGTCACTCGTGTATTTTAATTGTCTTTGTACTGTCTCACATGTTTCTGGTTTCCTCTCTAATGATATTGCTGTCAGTGAGACGTCAATGCCTACCTACTATCTAAGCTTTAAAGGACTTGACTAAAATGTATCTGCATCCATGTGGAAGAAAGAATTCTTATTAGTTATCAGTTGAGTTTCGGTAATGGTTATATTGAGGTAAGTAAAAACCGAGATTCGAATCCTACGCTACGTCCGAATAAGTAATATCAATCAGTGAATCATTGAAAGCCAGTTCATGAGCTACTGCTGACTGGCGAATTAAGCAAATTAACTGAGGACAAGTTACTTATAGGAATGGCATTCTTGACGTTCAGTGGGAATCACAAATAAATCAGTGAAATTCCGCCTCTATATTAATTATAGGCTCTTCGCGGGAAAGTGAGCACTTTTAAGGACCTATTTACATTTTCCTTTCCGCCAATTTTTATCCTTTAAAAACATTTTAAAGAAAATATTGCCATGTAAGTAATAAACACAGCGTGTATATTCTGTCGCACTCGGAAGATAATGTCTAAGGCTACAATAAATAAATAAATAAATAAATCTACTCTTATTCCAAATGAGAGGGATTTCAAAAGTGCTCACTTTTCGGTGAATAGCGTACAGTTATCTGGCACTAAATATCAGTTCCTCAATTTTCACTGTTTTTACTGATTTGGCTGAATTCTCACTGTTTCAAAATTACAATGCAGAAGCTACACCATAGCATCCTCGACCATGGTGATGGCTTGTAAATTAATTTTTTCCTTTCTTACTGCCTACAATGCAGGAGCTACACCATAGCATCCTCGACCATGGTGATGGCTTGTAAATTAATTGTTTCCTTTCTTACTGCCTACAATGCAGGAGCTACACCATAGCATCCTCGACCATGGTGATGGCTTGTAAATTAATTTTTTTCCTTTCTGACTGCCTACAATGCATCGAATTTAAGTAAGCGTAACTATTTTTAAGGTTTATAATTTTAATTCATTGCTTTCTATTGCTATCGCCTCAATGGGATTTTGTGTCATTTTTAAGCATCAATAAATATGCCAATAAAACCTGTTGTTAACCAAAATGGAACAGCATATTATATCCAAACTCTCGTACTTCAAATTCGAACGAAGCCAATCAAATGACCCCATCAACCTATAGCCAACCAAATAAATATCTGTACTGAACCAAGCTGCTTTTCTTGCCACCATGAATTCTGTAATATTAGACATAATAAATTATTCTGCCTAACCAACTTCTTATTCACTCTAAACGAAATGTTCTTTTTACTCTACCATCACATTTATAATGATTAAGGCAACCAACCCGATTAGATGACTGACTTGTAACGTGATTGTATGTACGAAAGACATGCAAATGATGTCGATAAACCAAATATGTATTCGGCTCAGCTAGGTATCCAGACTCGGGTATTTTTGCTGTAAAAGTAAGGGGAGGTTAGCTGCAAGGAGATCTGAGGGCCTGGAATACCGAGGGAAAAATGTACGAATCTAAACCTTAATAGGCGCTTTTTAAGTGTATACACAGCTTCTGGAAATAAAATATTAAATTACAGTTAAAGCTTCACTCCTGCAGATTTATAACCTTTCCTGTTAAATCTCACCTTTATTCGTGCAGGTCCATTGGCCTTTTGGCTGTGAGGGCGTCGGTGAGATTTCCAACCTCTCGACATTTGCCTGGCCACCCCTGGGCTTGAGAAATTGTTATTTAATGCTTTATTTTGTTCAAGTAAACAATTGCAGATGTTTGAAGCAATAGCAAACAAGTTAAGGGAACAATAAATATTCTTTATGTACATTTGTTTGGTATAGTCCATTCATAGATACTTCCAATTTTTGTGAAGGTCCGCTGAAGTTCTACTTTTGGGTTATTCCTCCGCCTCATGCAAACAAAGCTTAACCGATTCACGAAAACTGCATTAAAAGGAGAACACACCACATCCGCGCGCACTCAGTGTAACAATATCTTGCATGAGAACTATGTCTTACTATACATTGCCAACATACCATTTGTCTCCCTCTTCTTATTCATATTAATTGCGTTTTATAGATAAAATATAAATAGAAGTTCAATTTAACAAAAAAAAATGTACTTTTATAAAAACACAAGTATAAAATAATTATGGTACATGTCATACTTAGGAAAAAAAACAAGCATCTCATATGTATGTGATGCATTTTCGAAGGTTTGATTCAAAAAGTGTGAAGAAATTGCTTTCTCTCAGGCCGTGGCCGAATTGACAAATTTCGTTATTTCGTTATTTTGTCACAATTTTTGTATGCAAAATCGGGTCACGTGATCATTTTGCCAACAAAATCTGCCAATTCGGACACGGCCCCAGTGTGGTGTTGACAAGACAAAGACACTGGTGACCAATGATTTTCGAAGTGGAAAAAAGGGGGGGGGGGTTGACTACCCCAAGGGAGGCTTGACTGGGGGGGGGGGGGGGTGAGAGGTTCACTTGTACAGTTTGTAAATAGAATTCAATACCTAGAGCTACTACAAAACGACAAAACCAAGTGTACTCCCGGGTGGAGGTAGTAAGGGCGCAGGTGTTGAGAGATAGCCTCGTGGTAGCGTGGGAGAAGTATCAGACGACAAGCAGGTTGGCACTCCTGGTACACTTGGTTCAAAATGCAAGAGACCATCAGTACCGCAACCGGGAAGAGGCGTGCGTTTTACTGTAAGACAAAAGCCCCGTATATACATTTCTTGTTAGCAACGCAGTAATTTACCAAGTTCCACATGTACTTTATTGAGTTTAGATCTCGACGGCATGACGGTAATCGGATAATTGCGTGTCTTCGGGAAGTAAAGAGTTTTGTCATGGGGTCGTGGTAATTTTTTTTTTTTTTTTTTGCAGAAGAGAGGTGTGATAAACTAGAGTTTGGGAACCCCCTGCTGTAGACGAAGGACACGGCGCAGCTTTCTCCCTGTGGCACGAATGCAGTTTTTTTTTTTTTCGAAGAAGTTGTTATTGACACCGCGCGTGCTTTGTCGTCCTTCGTTCGCAGACTCGAGCGTGTTCGCAGGTCTGTTCCGCACTCGCGCTCAGGGAAATCGGACGCCGTCATTGTTCGGCGTCAGCAGCTTGTTAACGCCTGCACACGAGGCTCGAGAAGAAACGTCGCGAGATTTTTCTCCTCCCCGGGAACTGCGTTATAGTCAACCCGTGTATATAGTCTAGCCGCGGTTTCATCGCACTTTTTGAATCAAAATTTTGAAAAATCACCCCACGTATAACGTGTTTGGTTGGTCCCCTACACATGCTGCTACCTACCATGATCGTTATATACTTGTGTTAACATAAAAAGTCATTACATTACATTATTTTCAGATAAATTAAACTTTTACATATATTCTGCCTATAAATTGTATAATTTTGTTCAGAACCACTAGCGTGTAGTGAGTTTTTTTTTTTTTAAGGGTAAGCTATTTATTCTAACAAACGCAACTTCCAACTTTGTTTATCCTTCGCACGTATTTGCCGTTTTATAATACCTAACATTAGTTATAAAAACGGAAACGAAATGGATGTAATAATAATTAAACTGAATATTATTTAGAGAGTATATTTCAAATTATGAGAAAACTCCAGTTTCCCCAAACTCTTTCATCCATTTTCCAAGGAAAGGAGGACTGGAGGACGCAAACGGAACGACTGCTTACCCTGCCGAAGGAACACGGTTGTGGCGACAGAAGAACTCGAGCGTGTGACGTGTTGCTTGCGAGATCGATATCGATTCATTGATAGTCGCTCCCGTTTGTGGAAATAAAACGCTACGTAGCACCACCGTGCGTGTACAGTACGGAAGATACGGAAACACACACACTCTCTCTCTCTCTCTCTCTCTCTCTCTCTCTCTCTCTCTCTCTCATCGAATCGGCATCGGGAAACTCAGAATTAAAGGTGTTTAAAGTTAAGGCGAAAAATAAAGGGTTAAACGTTTCCATTTTACAGTATGTGTAGGGTAAGCATTGTTTACCTTGCGGCTATGGAATAAACGCCATTCTTCAGAACTAACATGAATTAAAAAAAAAAAAAAAAAGCCAGGAAATAGGCGTTTCGGTAACGCCTGGAAAGAACTAGTCCTTATGCAAAATATGATTAAAGCGAGTGCTCGCAAATGAGCTGCATAGTCGCTTTGGGGTAATTTTCTAGACTTAGTTAAGCTTTATTTGCATGAGGTGGTGGTGGGGAATATACTGGACGGGTGAACTTTAGCAGGGCTTCATAAAAGTTGGAAGTAACCGTGAATTAAGTTTACTTATAAATTTTCTGAAGCCCTGCTAAAATTTTAGTCCCAGGATACTACCCCGCGGCATGCAAACAAAGGCTAACCGAAGTTCAGTATATTACACCAAATCTACTATGCACCGCATTCGTGCGCACTCAGGGTGATAATATTTCGCAAAGAACTATTTCTTACTAGGCATTACCAACATACCTACTGTCTTAATGTGTTCATTCATATTAATTCTGAATGAAATATTATAATTTATAAAGGAAATATAAATAAAAGTTCAGTTTAACCGTAAGTAAAGTTTCTATGTTACCCTAACACAAAAATAAAACGCTTTTAATACATGTTACATGTAGGAAACAACCATCGTACGTGGGGTGATTTTTCAAAAGGCTTCACTCAAAAGTGTGAAGAAACTGTAAACAGATTATAAGATTTGTTTGCACAAGGCGGAGGAATATTATGAAATCAGTACTTTGGCAGGGCATCAGAAAAGTTGGAAGTAACCGTGAATGGTCTTATTTCAATGACTGCATTATGTTCTGCAGAGCACATTACGGCGCCACGCTGCGATAAATGCGTCATTGCAGTTCCTATGTTTTGTTGAGCGGGAGGGTTGAATGGGAGGGCATCTCGTTAGCGCGTGCGCGGTAGCAGATACAGCAGCTAGCACAGCCCCTCTACGGCGAGCCCTCCGGGACCCAGATACCTGCCCGTTGGTGCACGGCTTACTAACCGCTGACGAGTCTCTTCAGCTCTCTCTCTCTCCCCGGCTCCCGCTACAACCACCACCTAGCTCTTACACCAACCCTCGCCGCCGGAGGAGGGGGCGGGCCGCACGGCCAGCGGCGCGTATGACGTCCTCATTAGCCGCGATTTGCCGGCGCTCGCAGACGAGCCGGAAAGCAAGCCACCTTCGCATCTCCCGGCGCCGAATATCGCAAATTAGACGCGGCCGTCCCTTCTGTCCCGGCGAAGCAGACCGAGGCTCACTGTCGGGACGAAGGAACCTGAAGTCTGCCTCGCGAAGCTGCTGACGTTTTTTCCGACATCTACAAAGAATTATATACCCCGAAGAAAAAAAAAAATAGAGATTTTGTGGCTGCTATAAATTTTTTCCTGGTATTCATCCTGCTAAAAATTTTTTGTGGTGGACAAAAAGAACATTTATTAGCAACAAAACAATTTTTTGTAACCACAAAAGTTTAGTGGTGATAGCCTTCGCTTGGGGCAGAAATTGTGATTTACCCTCCCCCCTCCCTTCCCCACGCCTGCGGTGCCCCTAACAATAAACCTACCTTGTATAATTTGTTTTGCGTCCGTATGCACTATAATGCAAAATTTTATGTTAAAATTTATCAAACCCTTGTACAGTACTTACCCCAATAGCAGCTTACGTTGTCCCAAGGTTGTTACTTCGTTGGAAAGGTTGGCTATATGGTAAATTGGAGCACACCCATAAATACAAAATTTGCCCAAAACGGAAAATGCCTTAAAAAATTTGCTATCATGAAAATTTTACGAGACGTACCACCCTCCAGCCAATTATGTAACTAAATCAGAAAATGTCATAACCTACTGCAAATGTAATTTTGTATGGTTGGTGTTTGGTTGGTAACGAGTAGGTAAACATACTATTGGTAATAGGTGTGTGTGTGTATTTTTCTGTTAGGACAACTTTGGGCAACCAAAATTTTCTAAAAAATATGGAACAATCTTTTTGGAATGAAAACAATGACACTTTCTTGTTTTTATGTAATATGAAGATACTTTATGACCTGAGATATTTCTCATTAAAATATGTTCAGTTGGTTATATATTGTGTCAATGTTGGGAACGTAATACCTGGTTATTGGTACTAATTGTTAAGTTTGATCCAGCAATGTGTAACCAACATTATACCAACACTAGTAATCGCCATATTTCTAATGAAATAGAACCACAACTTTGTATTTTTGTTTATATGCTATTGTTTTAACACAGAATCCATATTCTATTTTTAAATCGACTTCGTTGGCTATGTATTGGTGTTTTTATTTTTTTTTTTTGAAAACATATTGTTGGCATTTGGTATGTAAACATATTTGGGCCAGCACTGTGTAACCAGCTTTATTCCAAAAAGGTAATTGCCATTTTTGTAATAAAGTAATACTACAATTTTGTATGATTGTTTAAAAACAATATATTAAGCACACAATCAATGTCTAATTTAAAATTGACTTCGTTGGTGATGTGTTGGTTTCTTGTACGTTATCCGTAATGTTGGCATTTGGTAAATAAATTTTTGTTTGGCAAACATTGGGTAAACAACATTCTGCCGACAAAGAAAATTTACATATTTTTGATTACATGATACTATATTTTTGTATGATTGTTTAAAAGCAATTATTTTAACACACAAATCATGTCTTGGTTAAAACTGACCTCATTGTTTATGTGTTTGTTACTTGTCGCAAAAGATACCGTCGGAATTTGGTACTTACTGTATACCTTTGTTGCGACAACATTATACAATAGAAAAAAAAAGGTTTTAATTTAAAAAAATAAACATATTTTAATCTTTACAACATATAAATAATTACCAAATGTACATTTTCATTAAACTGAGTTTTGTTCCTGATGTAATGAGACGGTTTTGTGAACATAACAGTTGGTGATTGGTTATTTCTGTTAAGTTGGGATAACATTTCATAGCAGAAATTATGCCATCATAGGACATTATTTAAAAAAAAATTAAAACATATAATAATAATTTAATTTGCTTAATGGTTTACGTTTTTCTATCGCTGAGATTCTGTAAAAATAAACTGGCTACCGTTGGTTTTGTACTGGTTATTGGTTGGAAAATATATCCTTGGAACTGGTAGGTTTAAAATTAAATTTCGAAGTTGTAAAATACCTGACTTAAATGCACATAAATATACAATACTTTATATCGAACTACAATATAGTTGTATGTACTTATTTCTTCACCTGTAACAAGAAGTTGCAGTCGTTTACTTGATAACACCTTGGGCTGATAATATAAAGGGCGTTAGCATGAATACGACATCCACCGAGGAATTTTCAGGTCGTAACATGAAGTGAAAAGGTATGAAAAATAATAGGATAAACATGTTTATAATGTTTTGTTAATGGGCAAAATTTATTTGAAACACTAGCAACCAACGTAGGCAGAACGTTGTTTATGGGTTGGCAATATGTATGCAATAACATCTTGCCAGAACATTACCAACTTTGGGTAAATGACTGTGTGAATGCCTTTCTGAAGGAAAAAAGACACCGCCCTTAAAATTTAGCACACAATCAAAACATTATGTTGGACCAACATTGTATTCAGTTGGCAACTAACGTAATATTTATGTTCGGCTAACGTATCGGCGTTGGGCAAACGTTGACCAAACCAAATTTTGTGTTTAAGTGTAAGTTTTATTTTACGTGCTGTATTTGTAACAATAATTTGGTGTCCAAGGTCCAATGGAAACACATAAGATTAATCATATGGTTTTACTGTGATAAACTGTTAAATTACAATAATATAGGAATGTTATTTGATTAAGTACAGAAACGAAACTTTCTTTTACTGTTGTCCTGTTGTATTTTGCAATTTTATTAGTTTCAAAATAACTTTGGCCAATCCAGCGCTCCGGGGCAGGCCACCTCCTCCTCCTCCCCTTTATCAACCCATAGATCTGTCCATGGTGACAGCTAAACAATTTTGTGTTTAACACCAAACATTTGGCATCGTGAATATCTACAAAACACTATGTGAACTTTTCAATATATATTCCTACTATAGGCCGTTCACTTCAAAGTGAACACTTTTGAAGCCCTAGTTACTTTTTTTCTTTCAGCCAATTTATATCATTCCACCATTTGTTCATGTAAACCCTTTCATGTAAGTAATAAGCACAGTGTATACATTCACCATACCCAAAACGAAAAGTCCGAAGCCACAATTAAATGAATTTATTATTAGTTATTTGTCTGATGAGACAGCTTCAAAGAGTGCTCACTTTACCGTGAACGGCCTATAATAACATGTAACTCGATATTTTTTGTACGCTCCTAAAAATTTCCGCTCCTCCACAAAAAATTTCGTGGCAATAAACAGTTGATTTGCCAAGATACGCTACAGAACTAAGCTTCGTATATATGAAAAACGCCGACACTCTCCTTATTCCACGCCGCTTCGGGTTCCGGGACCGAACATGTCAGTAAATGCGTGGACTGGACGCTACGAGGCGTCCAAGTGTTGCAGCGCTTCGGCCGTAGGACTTGCGGTCAGCTACACATTAAATAACAATGACAACTCCACCGATCCAGCAAGAGAGCGAGGTCGTGGAGTAGAAAATGGGTCGTAATTTACGACCTCCACAAAGCGTGCATCGGCGGTGCGGAGATCGGCAACACGACAGAGCTCCAACACGGGCGCTTTGACAGAAATGTGCGGGACCACCTTGAAGCCACGTATACAGTTCCGTTGAGTGACCGGAGTTGAAAAAGGGTGGCGGGGGAGGGGGGGGGCGTGCCTGATCTGTGGACTCCATTGTCGGCAGATCTTAACACAGCGCGACTACTTCGTGTGGGGTACTATGGATAATATGGTGAAGGTATGGTGGTTTGGGGGACTCGAAAGGCAGATCCTCCCGCACTCCCAGATTGGTGGCGCGCCAACCGACTGCGCCACGGGGAGGTCGGCTTCGCAGCATGCAGTAACCAATCAGACGCCAGCCAATCAGAGAACACGCACGCCTAGAACAAGGGATACGCCGAGCTATGTCGTCTCTGTTGTGACGCGGAGTCTTCAAGTGTCCGGTTGTACTCGTTCGCGCCGTCGCTGTTGTCCACGTGCTTGCTGGCGCTGTACTGAAAGGGGACAGGCTCTCGCTGGCTTTCTCCCCTACCACCCCCCCCCCCCCCGCGGTTGAACAAGCCACCCTTGTTGTTTTCTAGAACGTCTGAAAGCATGCGTCTGAAGGCATGCGTGCAGCATTTGGCTTCACCTTGGCGCTCTGTTTACACTTCATGAACGTGGGAGACTGTTCGAGAGCGAAACTTGAAACATAGGCTATAATGGTTGGCTTCGCCATATTTCGTCAGAGAAGCAAATAGGGAGTTACGTAGGACGGAACTCTGTTCTACTAAAAAAAAAAGTGGGGGTTGGTGCTGCTGCTTAATTATGTTAAAGAAAATATTTGTAAACGTTCCCTATAGAGTTTCGTTTGATAAATTCCCGTAATTTTGTAAATATTTTTGGTTTTTAATAATTATTTTGTGTTATTTTTGTAGATGACAACGTTTGGTTTATTAATGTATATTTGTATACTAATAGTTTTTTTTTTTTTTTAAAGGCTCAACGTATCTTGGACCCCAAATATACACAGGAAACTGTGTAACTAAAACTGTTTAGCCAATTGCTTTTGCAGACCCAATCAATTGGATTCCCATCACCTGATGATGTTGGGGGGGGGGGGAGAGTCTTTTTTTTGGAATAAATGTTAAACTGGAGGGATTAGAGGCCAACTTGCCTGTATTACGTGTCGGCAAGCTACGGCTACAGTGTGTACTTGTCTACTCAAGAGCGTTCAAGGGGTGATGCGCTTTCGTCCGTGAGCGAGGCGTCCGTCCATCAGTTGGCTATTTGCTCGGTTGGCGACGGACGGACTCGAACTCGCACGAACCCGGCTCTCTAGGACCCTTCTCCCCTCGGAGCTTCACCACACGTGATAAGTCGATTTGCATGCGTCCGAAAACGGAGGAGACGGTTTGCCGCGCCTCGCTGCGCTCTCGGCCCAGTCAGCTCCCTGGCATTAATTACTTCGCCCGTCCACCGACCGTCGTGTTATGCTAATGCCCGGGGGGGGGGAGGGCTGTTTGCGCCGACAATCGCGAACCCCTCCCACCGACCAAGTCTCCTGCACCCTCTCACGCCACCCTTCAAACCGGGCCCGCGTCAACCCGTTTCGCGTTCCAATTCCACCACGAGCGCCCCCCCCCCCAATCGCGAAAACCACCCCCTATCCGTACATCCACCTGCAATCGATACCTCGAACACGCGCGGCGACGACTTGTCGAGGTTTCGCTTCGAATTAACCGTCGCCGCTTTCCCCCCCCCCCCTCGCGTTAGCGGTTTTGTAATTCCGCTGCACCTGTTAGCTTCCATTAGTGCCGGTGGAGTTGAGCCCCTGTGAGGGGATCTTTGGGGTCGGCCGGAAGGGGGGGGGGGGGGTTTGTCGCGCCCGCTTCTGAATTTAAAACGGGCTTTAAAATCGGCCGGAACCACCCCCCCCCCAACCCGCTTATAAGCCCGTTCACTTTTAAGTTGGGGATTTCGCGAAAACTTCCACTCGAAGCACCAGGTAGCCGTTAGAAAAGATCTGGCGAATGTGAATTAGCCCAGGTGAGTGAACTGCTGTTAGCCAATTTCGTGGCTCAATCTTGAATAAAAAAGAACTAAGAAGCATTTATTTGAGTAAGTGTGAATTTTACGGGAAAGTTAACATGGTGTTGTAAAGCTCGCAAGGCTCACAGTAAACTGAGAACATTTAGAAGCTCTATTTAATGTTGAAGTAGAGAAACTGCATCTATGTAGCACTGCTCATGGCAATACAACGTGCAGAACTCATAAAAATGTAGTACAGACGTTATGAAAATTGCCAGAAAAGTGCGATTTATGCTGAATATGAAAGAAGGATGTATATAAAAGTATTCTTTTTAAATGTAAAAAAAAAAAAAAGTTTCAAATAGTCTGTATCATCAACAAAATTTTAACATATTTCCATTCTGGATGCTTCTGTAAGCAGAATTTGCAACAAAAAAAATCTTCGTCGTGGAATATCGTCATAATATTTACTATGATTTTATTTAAGAAAACTGTATTAATAATGTAGGAACTAATTTTTATAATTGATTTTACGTGGGTCCATTTGTCACAAACATTTATGGCTGAAACTGACGTAAATAAATTTATTTATAAAATTGATATGATACATTATTACTGTGATTTTATTAAAATACTATCACAGTAAATATGATGACGATCTTTCTTGAAGACGATTTTCTTGTAAATTCTGCTTTCCGAAGCTTCCAAATCTGAAACGCGCTTAAATTTGGTTAAAAAACGGTGACTCTATCGATCGATTAATTGTTTACATTTAAAACAGTTAATTTTACTAAAATATTTTATAAAGTTGCAAAATATATACATGCTTCTTTCACATGCAGCACAAATCGCACTCTCCTGACGATTTGTATGGTTTCCGTACTATTTCTTTCATGAGTTCTTCACGTTGTATAGTCGGGTGCAGAGCTGCATAGGCAGTTGCTTTGCTGCTTCAACCTTGAGATCTGCGTGCATGCGCGTTGTGTGTTCTTTCATCAGTAACACTGCAATGGACCTGGTCACCTTATTAACGCGTCGGTCAACTGAAATTGCGAGATTATTAGAAAAGTAAATATTTTAAAATTTGCTGTTTCTTACACGTACATGCGTGTGAAAACAGAAAGCAAAAGGGAATCATTTCAGTATTCAAAGTATTGCTGTATTGCTAACGTAATACTCTGAATTATATCGTTCAGGGCTGGAAGTACTTCGCCTCCATCGTTACCAGCTTCGTTGGACGCATGCCAGTCGATGTGCTCGTTGAGATGTTATACAGGTAAAGAGCAGTGAAGTTTTTCAATGATTGATGTCAAACGTGCTCGATTACATGTGAATTCGCTATTTCCGTCTCCCGCTTGCATCCGTAGGGTAATACATTTTCATATAGGCTGTTCACAATAAAGTGAGCACTTTTGAGGCCCTAGTGCTTTTTTCCTTTCGGCCTATTCTTATCCTTTTATAACCTTTTTAAAATGAATAGCGCCGTGTAAGTACCAAACACAGTGCGTATATTCCATCGAACTCGGAATTTAAAGCCTTAAGTTCAAAATAAAATAAGTTATATTTATTGACTATTATTCCAATTGAGAGGGCTTTCAAAAGTGTCACTTTACCGTGAATAACGTATAAGCAATCCGGCACCAAACGTCTGCTTTTCAAAATATCGATTTATTTAAACACTATTTTCTTTCTCGCTACCATCTCCATAATAGGAAAACATAATTTAAATCGGTTTTTTGTTCCATGAATTCATTTTTTTTTACTCGTTGCAGAAGTAACGTTCGCAAATGACTTTACGTCTTGTGCAAAATACTCGCGCTATCCAATAGACCAATCAATAATGCAGTTGTGTACCGAAACTGATTTTTTGTATATTTGGCTGGCAGGTCAAACAAATTGTTCTGCGTGTGGTAATGTCGTAGGAATATTTAGTATATTTTTATTCTTTGCCATTTTCATCACTGAGCAGAACAAATATGCATGGCAGTATTGTAGTTGAAATGACTACTTCCTTTGTGTTTCAGTTGTATCTGTGTCGTAATACATCCGTTGTGTAGTTTCAGTTTTATCTGTGTCGTAATACATCCGTTATGTAGTGTAAGTTAGATCTGTGTCGTAATACATCCGTTATGTAGTTTCAGTTGGATCTGTGTCGTAATACATCCGTTATGTAGTTTCAGTTGGATCTGTGTCGTAATGGTATTTACCGATGATTCAGGTTACATCGTAGTCACTGAAAAGCTTATCTGCTATAGACTGTTCACTGTAAAGTGAGCACTTTTGAAAGCCTTGCTCAATATCTACTTGTATACACGTTGTGTATTCTTCCGCCCTATGCAAGATTAACATTGCCACGGGCTTCATCACTTTATTCATGCGTCGGTCAAGTGGAACTGCGGAATTATTTGAAAAGTAAAAATGTTTAAAATTTGCTAATTTTTACTTTTAGATGCATTAAAAGAAATCGTAAAGCGAACTAAATAATTTAATTTATCACTAATGTTTACTTAACAGTTATTATTCGAAGCTTATATATGGCACTACTTTCCCTCCGTCGGTACTAACTTTATTCGGTGCACGTCACTCAGTGCGCCAGTTAAAATATATGCAAACAGGAGCAGTGACATTATTTCTAGTGCTCGCTTAATTGTGAACAGCCTATAACAAGAAGATTAACGGCGGCCACCACCACTACTCACTGGCTGGGACAGCGAATAAAAAAAAGTGATCGTTATTTTGAGAGAACTCGACGGTATTCCAGCGCCAAGTCACGAGAGTGCAGTTTCGTACAATTTGGCGACTTCGTTTGGATTCGGATCTAAACTCTTTAAAAAAAAATGGGGGAGTTAGACGCCATCTTGAATTTGTGTAATTCTTTTCCATTGCTTATATTTGAGATAGTGATGGAAAATATATCTGTGTTAGGGCGTAGAACATTATTTAAATATATTGTTGCGAAACGTCGGAAGGGGCATATCCGAGTTTGTGAGGGATGAAGTTCTTAATAAAAATAAAATAAATTAATTTTACAGTACAGTTCTGTTTTTTTTTTTTTTCAACCTATTAATAAAACTGCGCAGGAAGACTTTCGAAATGCGACTTTTGGCCATTCCGACGAATTTTTGTCTTAGAATAAACTCGATAAACTAAAAACATACTGGCTTAGAAAAGTCTTTTGAAATCTTTTCTGGCAAAAATTCGTATTTCCAGGACATTTGTTTGCTGAGATACGCGTAAAACGCGCAAACTACAAATTTAAAGAAAATATGTCCAGACTACTAACTGTTAAATCTCACTCATGTGGACTTTTGACTTTTCCCTTTTATTGTTTTCTTTTTTATTAAAAAAGAGTGTATATTTCTGTCAGTCGTGCAAGTCTACGGAGCCTTTGACTGTAAGGTCCACGGCGGTGTTTCCAACCTGTTAAGGGTCATATCTACTGAAAAGTTTTCTGTGAAATCGTCGTTTGCGCGTAAATGCGTATCTCGGTACATAAAAGTTTTGCCATACGAAGTTTTTTCAGAAAGGATTAAAAAAAAAAAACTACTCTCTGTGTTCCTGTATTTTTACTTTTAATATATTTAAATGTATTAATGGAGAAAAAACGTCAAAGTGTTAAAATTGAGCATTTTTAAACATTTCCTATGCAGTTTCTTTAAACGGTAAGAGAAAAGTACGATTACACGCAAGTAGTTTGATCTGTGGACTTTCATCGCGTGTAATAAAATTGCACTGTTACAGATCTGATTTACACAGCAAAGCGTTACGATGGTAACACTGCAGGCCTTGCGCGTAGGAGCGATGAGGACCTAGGACGCACAGCAACTAAGTCCCCTTAAGCCTGGCCTTGCGCGTAGGAGCGATGAGGACCTAGGACGCACAGCAACTAAGTCCCCTTAAGCCTGGCCTTGCGCGTAGGAGCGATGAGGACCTAGGACGCACAGCAACTAAGTCCCCTTAAGCCTGGCCTTGCGCCTAGGAGCGATGAGGACCTAGGACGCACAGCAACTAAGTACCCTTAAGCCTGGCCTTGCGCGTAGGAGCGATGAGGACCTAGAACGCACAGCAACTAAGTCCCCTTAAGCCTGGCCCGTCCGCCACTGGAAGAAGTTAACTTGAGTTGGGACATTTGCGCGGCTCTTAGCAACGACGTCCTGAGAGCCGCTGAGCGTGAAACGAGGTCTAAATGGAACAACGCCAGAATGCAATAGCGGAGGAATACTGGATATCCCCGAGAAAACCCCGCCGGCCAGCGGCATCGTCCGGCAGGATTCCCACTTGCGAAAATCCAGTGGCAACCCGGCCCTGGGGATTGAACCCGGTTCGCCGTGGCGGGTGTGGCGAGGAAGTCTAGCCACTCAGCCACCGCGGCCCCCTGCCAACGCGAAGAGTAGGCCTGAAGGGGGGAGGGGCGAGGTTTACGTAGGTTACGTACGATCCTTCGCCGACACAACAATGGGAGCAGGGGACGCCATTCGTGTGGGGGGGGGGGGTCGGTCGACGCGGCACGTCTCGCCGATAAGCTCACTTCCCATCCCCTATGACCTCGCCTGGAGGCACGTTCCTGGTCGGTCGGCGCCGACTTCTTGGCGCACGGGTCGAGCCAGACGTCTGAGCTTTGGCACGCATCCCGCCCGGTCACGCGACCTGCACGACTGTTCACGATAAACTGAGCCCTTTAGAAATGAACCTTAGAAAAAAGCCACTGCCTCTGCATGCATCTATTTTGATGAGCGCACTGAGTGGCATTCGCCCAGTAAAGTTGGTAATGATGAAAGGATAGTTCCATATATTTACGTCGATTAAAAAGTGTTACGTAGCCATTTGTGATATCTTAAAATGATTTCTTCGCTTCCTGTTTTTTTAATGCATTTAAGTGTAAAAATGAGCAGATTTGTAAAGTATTTACTTTCTTCATAATTTCACATTTTCATTTGACCGACGCGTGAATAAAGTGATGAAGCCCATGACAATGTTAATTTTACATCAGGCGGATAAATACACAATGTGCATACAAGCAATTCTTAAGCAGGGCTTTCAAAAGTGCTCATTTCACCGTGATCAGCCTATAGCTGTGAGAACAAAGCGTGTAACGGAGAGCGGAGCTACGAAACTTACATAACAGCCTGCCGTACACAGTAAATTTTTTTTTTTTTTTTTTGTTCTTTTACAAGAAAATACTCGGAAACACGCTTGCTAAGGAAATTCTTTGCAGTACTACAAACCGCTTTCTTGTTAAATTTTCAAAACGTGTATTTGTAAAATTATATATCATAGGCTTGCATTACAACTTACGTTACTGGGAAGTGAGCATACAATTGCAATTTTCTTCTAGAAAACAAATGTGATGAATTAATAAGAGAGTATGGGGGAAAAAGTTATTTCAAAATATAATTTACGAGAAAAAAAAAACGACACCTTGCTGACACGGGGACAAAAAACCCCGCCTCCCTTGTTTTATTAGCACACGCCAGTAACTAAAAGACCAATTTATTACGAAAATCGTATTTATCTTTACACTTGATGCAACAATAAATAACTAAACAATTTAAGTAAATTATTCCATTATGCGTTTAATTTGAACAGTTCTGTGTCAGTGTGAAACGTTAGCTGTAACCCTTTCAGACCCACTTTAATTTACGGTTGCTGATGTTGTAAACAACTAATTTTATTATGCGTGCTTTGCATAACTAGACACAAACCTGTCGCGTTGTCGCAGCCAATGAGCTGTAGGCTATTCTGTTCGGCTAAAGTTTCATGAACTAATTATGACCCGGGTCAGTGAGACGGTTTACAAATAATCTATCCACGGGTAATATAATTGGTCATTGAGCTTCGCTGTGTGCAGTACAGACCCAAAAATCACCTACACGTGCGTAATGTACACAATTGTGTACGCTGGGTCTGAATAGGTTAAAGAGTTGACGAGTAGGGCCACCTGTGTTTATCGCGAAAAGATTTACGGGACGGCTAGAATACAGGGTCTTAGGGCATACGAGCCGTTTCCCTTTAGTTATTAGCCACGTGTCTTTATTGGGAGACAGTTTGTTACCTCACTGGGCCAATCAGAATTAGGTAGTTCCAACACTGAGTGTCCGTGATTGGCGGGCAGTCACCTGTAATGCGTGACAGTTAAAATCGTCGAATTACGATAGGGGATATGAGCTCTAATGTGCTGGAGCACAAGTAGTCCTGAAATTTTTTTCGCAAAAACAAACAGTGACATATGTTTTTTAAAATTGGAGTCGTTTTATTATGATTATTTGAGTTGTTTAAAGTGTTTCACGTTTTTCAAACCTTCAATACATTTTTTTTGCACGCAACTACACTTTACATTACACCTATATTTTGCACAAACAGCAATACACTGTACTACGTTTTGAGTGTTCGCCATTTTGCTTGAGCTCGTGGACATGGGTCAGTAGAGTAAAAACATTACTCGAAATCTATTAAAATCACGGCTCGTGTAGTTTTACAAACGATTAATTTTACAAGAGACATTTTTGTACTGTTACAAACATTTTTAAGGATGCAAAAAATTTCGTATTTCGTAAATTTTTTTTTTGGTGCATACAAGTGTTAGATTTAAAAATTGTAGAATATTTGGTCTTCACTTGACAAATGCACGAAAAATTGATCAGGCCCATGGCAATATTTATATTTCTTATGATGGAAGTACACACACTGCGCACACGTGTAGATCTTTAGCAGAACTTTCAAAAGTGTTCAGTTTGAACAAACTTTAGAATTTATTCACTGACAAGGCATATTATATAACAAAATTATCGAATGATTGTAATATAATTAAAGTAGCTTTACTTTTTTACTATGTGAATTAAATGGGAATTAATTATTGATTACTCCCTGAGAGCCACTACAGAAGCAATAGTGGTGTAACAAGTGAAATAATAAGTTCTAACTAAAATACTGGTGCTTTTGCTGGTCTGCATACTTTCCCTTACCCCCCACCCCCAACACCCTCGTGCTCATCAAAGCGGAATGGCATGCCGAGGACAGTGTGGTAACACGAGAAGTGAAGGGCCCTCAGTGGCTGAGCGGTAAGATTTTTTTTTAAATTTATTTCACTAATCATACTTAGCAGTACGGCCATCCAGGGTGTTCAATTCTCTCATGATTAATACAATTTAACAAACAGTATATAAGTTATATAAATTCACAATTTAATCTACCCGACGGGCATCCTTTCGGCCGCCCTCCGTTTCGCTGCCCCCGCCGGAACAGACCAGGGACCGGCATTCCCACGAATCCACCCGCACGACCAGACGCCGTCGTGCCCTCACACAGCTAACTAGCCTTTCAGCCGGTCCGCCATGGCACCCAACGGTCGAATGGCCCCACCCACGAACCCGAAGGCCCCCAGCCCTCTCCCTATCTGCACTATTCTATTTCTTTGTTATTTTTATTTTGAGCGGTAAGACTGCTCGTCTCCCGCCAAGACGAACCCGGTTCAATCCCCGGCCGAGTCACTCCGGATTTTCGCAAGTGGGAATCGCGCCGGGCGATGCCGCCAGTCGGTGGGTTTCCTCGGGGATCTCCCGTTTCTCCCACCCTTTAAATACGGCGCTGCTCCGTTCTCACCTCATTTCACCCTCACCGACTCTCAAGGCCTAGTTGTTTAGAGCCGCCCAAACCTCTCAACTTGAGAACACAAGGAATGTGTTGTGATTTACAAAGGCGAGCCGCCACGGTGTGCCAGATAAGCCTATGGAGACTCATGCTCACCCGTCCTTCGGCGGATTGGATTTCTGGGGTTATCGTTGGAATAATCTTCCGCTCATTACCCTAGGTTCTCTCAGCGAGACTCGGGGGGCAGGGAATTCTGTACACCGGGCCAGCGAGCCTACTTAAGCCGAGACGGGCCTCCGAGCTGACAGCCTGGAGTTTGTAGGCTTGTACAACCTTTAAGCGCCAGGTGTGAGAAAACAGCGAAGCCACGTGTGGCGACAGGAGCGAATAGCGTGTGTGAAGTCTGCGGACTGCGAGCATCGGCACAGTGAAGAGTGAAACTGGACTGGCGGGCGGGACTATACTGAGCTGGATGCGCGAGTGACCTGCATTTTGAATGATGGCAATAGACAGATTGAATATGTGTAAATATTGAGTGTGGATTGACTGTAACGAATATAGAGACAGTGATAAATGTTTCATTTAAAATTGAGGTTAGAATATTGCGCTCACTGAAAATAACAAGAGTAATAATCTCTTGCATTCAGAGCTGATTGAAACACACAAATGAGCGGAAAGGGTATGAATATGTAATTTAGTGTAGGCCTACACGTCACGTTTTAGCATTACTTGGCAGCTATGACAACGATACAACAAAGCTATTCCATTCTGGTTTGCTTTTGGTTCCGATGATATATAAAAAATTCTCAGTGTCGTCGCTCATCGGTCTGTTGGTATTATTGACCGCATAATATGCCTTCTGTTGGTATATTTAAGGTGAAGCAATGCTTGCATTTTGAAAACTTTCCGGCGGCTTAGCGGCTTAATTATACTATAGGCTGGCCACGGTAAACTGAACACTATTTTGAAAGCTCTGCTTAAGAGCTGCTCATATGCCAGTTGTGTATTCATCCGCCTTTTGTAGAATTAACATTGAAATGGCCTCATCACTTTATTCATAAGTCGGCCAAGTGAAACTGTGAAATTATTAGTAGATTAAATATTCTACAAATCTCCTCATTTTTGAATTTCGATGCCAAAAAAAGAAAAACGAAACGAACTAAATAATTTAAATTATCACAAATGGTAACTCAACACTTTTTATTCGACGTTAGGATATGGAACTACATTCCCTCCATCGTTACCAACTTTCCCGGGAACATGCCACGCAGAACGCATAGCCCGTGACATTTTTCAAAGGTTGATTTCAAAAGCGCTCACTTTATTGAGAACATCCTTTACTTTATTTTAGATTAGTGAATTTACTACACTGTATACTACAGTGATACCACAGGCAGTATGATTATACTACAGTTGGCAACACTAATCTGCGCACGTGCGGTCCGGTCGACGGGCGATAGGTTGGCCAACATCTCCGGCCCATACTATGCAAACGAGCTGACCGTGTGCGGAGCCAATTAACGTCCTCTTGCGCGAGACAATGAGCTCTCGATGGTTCGGCGACAGTCCGGTCCGTTGACTTACGACCTACCTTCGTGCCTTCCAGTAACTCGCAAGCAGAGCACGTGTTCCATACATGCCACGCATATCGTTCTCCCTTTTGTTCCCCCCGTTCTATAGGCCTGTTCGCCATCTGCAACTTCCCCGTTATGCAGTAGATCCTCGGGCGGAACTCAACCGAATGTGGACTACTACAATGAAATCTCGAGTTATACGGCACTGACAGCGAATGTGTAGTAAAAATCTCACTGCTTGAAGCAATCAATTTCTTAACGCACGCATTAATTTCTCATTTTCTGTGTTGCAAAATAAGACATTTCTACGAATTTCTTATAACAACTAACATTTGTAACCTACGAAAAGGGTTTCAGTAGATCCATGGCGCAAGATGCAGCCAATTGTTAAGTACTTAGTGTGTTAGCAAACACCAATAGCATTGCCCAAGCAAAGGCGCTATCTGTATTGGTGCTATGCTCTGATCTTGCATAGTAACTACCATGATTTTACATATAACATGCCAGAGATGAAAGAGTACACTTGCGATAATATGTTAAGGGGAGAAAAAACACATTTTGTTGTCATATATCCGTAATATCACAAGATACGAAACCAAATAGGAAAAATATTACTTAACGCTATGTACTACAAAATTTTCACGAGAAAAATAAAAGATTACCTTATGGTTCACACTTCCACAAGTAAATTGTACTTCCGCTACTGACGCCACAAGACGCGTGGATTGGGTCCCTTGCTGCTCGCTTGTGAGTGGTTGGAATGACCTGTATTTCCTTAGACTGCACGGGGGTTTTCTGCCTCCTGCTGCGTGCGCAGAGAATGTACAGCACTGAGCAAGCACCAGTTTACTTTGCAACAGTTCACCACACGCCACTGCGATTAGTTTTTACCAGGTTTCTACAAACGACCAAAGAAATACGAACTGGATATACTATATATTCACTTCCGGGTAAATTTTTCGATATAGTAATACAACAATGAATTAAATAATGTTGTGTTGTTATATTTGTTTAATATTTTTCTTTTTATGGAATGCTCTTCCAGTAATAACATTTTTTTACTTATTTTATTAAACATGTTGTTGAGAGATTTCATTTAACCGGGTCTTATTCCAGTCAGAAACGTAGAAAGGGGGGAGAGAGAGAGGTGGTGATAATCAACTGGATCTGAAACACAAGTTTGAGGAACGTGTTTTCTTGGAAATCAGGTCCGCGTCGTTTCGAGTCCCACACGCCTGTAATCCCCAGGACTGTTGCAGATCTGGGTAGAAGCAAGGCGTGCGAACATTTCACGCTTACGAGCGGACGTGGTGCATCTCAGGGGAATGAATGGAAATGGGACACGGAGAAACACGCGCGCCGGTGCGCAGTTCACCCACCACACATGAGCTAGCTGCAGAGCACGGGAGCACGTCTCTTTCATGTGTGCGCTCCGCCACACGTCTCGTATCTGCACTCCCAACACGGACAGATCTCGCTCTTTTCTAGGTGCCCGCTCGTGGCCCACGTGTCTTCCTTGCACGAGGATTATGCGCCTGGAAACTGAACCAGGGTGCAGAAGTGTTTGAAATACGCGTTTATCTTTGAAACTGTTATACGTGCGTCTTACGCTGTAAAATTTCCCTTGTATTTACCGGAATTTTTACGAAAATGCACAGCAAATATACGGAAACGCTATCCGTATAGACGAAAAACGGAGTTACGTGCGTAAATACAAAATAAGGAAAATCTCCGTATTTCCTATAACTTTGGGTTTCGGGCGTACGAACAATGACGAGGCTACACGAAACTTTCTTCGCCGCTGTAACTAGAAAACTATCGTTTCTGTGGCAGTTAAGGTTATCCACGCCATTAAGATATGTTCTTTCAAACATTAAGAAGTAACAACAGGCGTATGTAACACTTACCAACAATTAAAATGCACCAACTTTAACAGAAATTTAAAAAGTTGCTTATGTGACTAATACAGAAATGCAAAATGTATACCTAGTTCACTACGTGATGTAGGTAAGTGGTTAGGGCCATGAACTTGCAACCTTTTGTCGCAGGTTTAAATATTGCTTAAATATATAAAATTTTAACTTTTTTAAATATGTTTTTAATATACAGCATAACACCCGCATAATGAAAATTAAAATAAAATAGATACCAAACATGATTTAAACTAGAATTACAGAAAACTAAATACGGAATCAACGCAGAGGTTCCGTGAATTTTATGGAAAGTCCGTTTTTGAAAATTAATGTGTCCGTGATTGTACAAAGAGTTTGCGGACACCTCTGGGTAGATTTTTACCAGCATTTTTCCGTAATATGAAGGTTTTTTTTTTTTTTTAAACAGTATATGTGCTGAATTACAAAAAGACCGCGCACGTCAAACTTCACTTGTCGAATATTTTCAATACAATATTTAAGAGGGCGCCATGGTTGCTGAGTGGTTAGACTGCTCGCCTTCCACCAAGACGAACCGGCGTTCAATTCACGGTCGGTTCATTCCGGATTATCACTAGTGGGAAACGTGCCAGACGATGCCGCTGGTTGGCGTGTTTTCTCGGGGATAACCCGTTTTCCCCCGCCCTCTCATTCCGACGCTACACCATAGTCACACCACTTCACCCTCATCGGCTCTCGAGACCTCGCCGTTAAGAGCCAAATCTCTTCCCTCTTCACTCACTCACTATTTCAGAGCACTGCAACATAGTTAAAAACAGCTTTCTCAACGCGCCATGTATCAAAATAGAATGCGCTACGTATAAGGAATTATGCAACATCATGTCGAAATCAAAACCACAGCATAAATGGTCAAATAGAAACAACAACTGGTAACAAAATTTCCGGAATTTTTATTTCGTATTTCAAAATTTTAATTGGATTCAGGAAAACAGCGCCGGGAGTCCGCAACTTCACGTATCTGCGGCGCACAACAAGTTCCTCATCACGGAGGGGAATGGAACTTTTGCGTCATGTAGCGACTGCTCGTATGAAGTACATAGGACGTATGATACTACATAAGTCACCAATACTGCTTTTGGTGTGTTTATGGAAAATAAAATGCAATCGCGTCTGGAAGCGTTTACCACTCAATTGCTAACCCTCCGTTATCCAAGTAGTGGACTAGCAAGCAACCATTAGCAGGCGTTCTCCACATTAGACTCCTGATCCGTTCGCCTTCGTGATATGCAACTCATTTGAACACGCAGGTACGGTAAGTTGCAGACTCCCTGCGATGTTTAGCCTTACTTCAACTTTAATTTTAATTAACTATATGACCTTTGCAAACATTTTGTTACGAGCGTAAAATGTTTCTATTAGTCCACAGATGCTGTGGTTTTAATTTCGACATGTTATTCAAGAACACTTTGTACATAGGGTACGGGAGAGCTACTCACTGGTAAACTTCAGCAAACGTGCTTACACGTGGAATATGAATTATTTAAAATGCATGCATTGTAAATAATGGACAACGCGAGCAAATAAACGTGTAATGTTTTACAGCATTAATTTTTAGTTTCCTTTTGTACTTGTTTTTTTTTTAGGATGTTTCTGCCTCATTTAGTATTAATAAATGCACTAACAAAAACTGTTACTACTCTACTTGTCACGAAAAAACAAACAAACTCTCGAGCTATATTATGGCCAGACAAATATATACAGTTGATTGAACAAAATATTTTGTTGACAATCCTATTTCTTTTTGGCCAAAACTGAGGTTTTGTTTATTCAAAAATGAATTTTGCTAAGCAAACAATTTATTTATTTATTTTTTTTTTTTTCAAGTTTTGTTTACGCAACAAAATATTTTGTTACGGCAGCTGAAAATATTTTTGCCCGTATACAAACATTTGTTGACCTTTGCAACGGTGGGGACTCATGTTTGATAGTTTCGAGGGAATACGTGTATTTAAAATACTATGCAACGCAGCTCAAGTGCCAGGTAGATGGGGCACTTAAGTCTCCTCATAGGTTGAGGAGGACATAATCACGTAATAGTTAGCTGCGATAGATCATCGCGTGTAACGTTCTCTGTTTGCTAAGATTCTATGTACTGTACAAATTTCCCGCAATTTGTTATTATTTTTCAAGATATTTGTAAAATATTTCTATGAAAAGTTTGATAAAAATGTCATAAATATTTAATTGTTTTTTATTTTGCGAGTGTAACATTGCTGGTAACCTGGGTGTACATACGATATAAGTAGTTAGGAAATATAGATTCACTTGAAATAAGCAGGGATCCGGACAAGCAGACGAGCGGCCGCCATCTTCGAATGTCCCATTTTCCCCTTCAAAAACAATGCAAAATCCCTAGAAATTTTTTTTATTTCCCGAATTTCCCTCAAAACCAGCAAAATTTCCCGGAAAAAATTTGCTTTGCATAGTACGGCTGACATTTCCACAAAGGGGCTGATTGCTGCTGGAGTCGGGAATACCACCAGCCGCATTGTGCAGACATTTACATATGTTAATAACGCTTATGGTAATTACGCCTTCACTAACCACACCACCATCCTGTTACCATCCGCCATCTTATTGTCTCCATTTCCAACGTCATCTTCTAGTGTACACCAACAGGTGGCCGCCATCCTGCCTTCGTTGTCGCTTGCTAGCCTACACCACTGCCAACTTGGATTCCCCTGCACCGGTACTTCCATACATAACCAACAGAGTGCCGCACACGTTTTTTTCCCCCACTGCCCGCCAGGGGCCTCGTCGTCCACCTACCGCCTACTAGGAGCGAACCACCACTGTCCGCCATCGCTGTTTCCGATAACGGTCGCTAGGAGAGCCGGAGTCACCGCTTAAGGTCGAATTCTGACGCGCAGCGGGCAGGACTCTCGCCTTTACACGCATTATTCCATGCGATTAGCACCAAAAAAAATGCTAGAGGTAGCCGATCTCGATCCGACCACCCACGTGTCGCTAGTCGGGGTGCCTGGGCACTTTTTTTCTTTCATTTGACGTAATTGTGACATTTGACGTTGACTTGCTAACACATTTCCCAGTGCGACAAACGAACCGAAAATCCGTCGCCACCGGGGCGCGACCCGCGAGCCTCTGATTACTAGTCGGCCACCCTACCCCTGAGCTACGAGAGCAAGGCACTAGACTACCGAAGCACGTGGGTAAGTGGTTGCACGACACCTACGTGCGGAAGTCCAGGAGCCCCCGCCGGGAATAGAACTCGGTTCGCCTATATGGGACGGAGGCGAGCTGTCTGCCCAATACAATATCGCGGCCTCGTGTTTTCTCAAGGAGAAGAAGCAAAAAGAAAAAGGGGTGTCTGTAGTTTAATCAGTTGGCTTTCATCGCGTGTATTGATATCCTACTGTTACATAAACTGTATAAATATTTCTAGTAAATTTCCTAAACTGCAGTGGTAGTTTTTAACCTATACATCGTATGGAAATACTACTATTCATCTGGCTGCAATTATAAGAATGTTTAGCACCGCTACAATAGATAATTGGTAACTTCCCGGAGCATTTGACTTCAATGTAAAAAAAAATAACGGGAAAATTACCTGACAAGTGTAAGGTAATATTCGCTAACTTGTGGAGGAAACAGTTTTTATTACAGGTTAGGTAAAATTACCGCACTCTGGAGTAAAATCTACGTGCGTAGTAGTGGAAATTCCCATACATGAATAGGAAAATTATCTTACGACGCGTGTATCTCTTCAGCATTCTAAACAGCTAATTGGGGGGTAATTTAAGAGGCAATTTTACCTTACATGTAGAGGTAATTAGCTTCCCTTAAATGTAAGGGAATTTTACTTCAATTTTTTTTACGATATGTTTTCTGAGCAATTGTAAAAACTCTACCATGAATGTATGCTAAAACATCTTACCACCCGATCTTTCTCACTATACGTATACACTTGTGTGGTATATTTGCGAACAATTTCTTGGTGTGTATGTATTTCCCGAGATATTCAGCTACCCGCGAACGTACTGCAGTATTGGGAGGGTCTATTGCAATGCTTCCTTATGGCTGTCCACATAGCACAGGATATCCATCGGATATCCTAATTAGAGCCACAATATCTAAAAGTCATCCAATTGCCACAGTGAATCTCGAATGTGTATCCTTTGGATATCCAGTAGTATATATTGGTTTGTAACACTTACTGGATATCCATTAGATATTACAAAACCACCAATGGCTATTAGTTAAGGTAAGTGACTACATATAAAACTGTATGTAGGTCATCCAAAATATCTTTATCTCATTTTGGATACTGAGCGGACATTTGGAAATCTTTTAATAGTCTTGTGAATGTCGCTTTGTAAATCTTGGATGTCCTTGTATATCCTGAATGTCTGAGAGTGACAGCCGTCAGATATTCTTCGAATGTCTGTATGGTATATGTGTAGTCGCTACCTTGAGGCAATAAGAAAAATTAATAGCGATTCGCGTTAATGTATTGCTGATTAATTTACGGAGGTTGTGGTCCATATAAGAACGACGTAAATATGTAATATTCGCTTGAGCTATTAATAGTCCTATGTACTGAAATGTTTTCTGTGACAGCTTTGTTTGCGTGTAAACGCGTATCTCAGTAAATAAAAGTTCTGGAAATATAACGTATTGTTAGGGGGGGGGGAAAAAAAAAAAAAAAAACCAATTATATATGGCCCTATTTTTGACTTTTGTCATATTAAATGTATTCTCGGAGAAAAAAATTCCTGAAAATTGTCTAATATCGCATATTTAAAACTTGCCTACGCAGTTTCCTTAAGCGGCAAGAGAAAAGTACAAAGATACGGACGTAGTTTAATCTGTGGGCTTTCATTGCGTGTAATAAAACTTCTATGTTACAGATCTAATTTGCACAGTACAGCGTTACGTCGGAAACACTGCACGCCTTGCGCGTAGGAGCGATGAGGCGCTAGGCTACATAGTTACGAGCTGCGCGAGCAGCTACGTAGTCCCCTTAAGGGCGGTCAGTCTCTGTCGAAAAGTTTTTATGGATTTTCTGGCCCAAATGCAATTTAAAGCGTTGCATTACAATTTTTGACACGACAAAGCATGAAGAATACCTTCGTTAATGTTCTTGAATTGTTACAGCATCTCTGCATTTGATATTTTCTAACTTGTAACAGCGGAAGTAAAATAATTGATTATTCTGTGGGAGCGACTGCAGGTGTCATAATAGCTACGGTAGTCGAACTGAACATATTTCAGAAAACGCATTAAGTTATAACCCATATCATGTCGTCCGAAAATATCCATACAAAATCCACATTTGCGGGTAGTAGCCGAAAATAAAAAAAAATCCAAGATGGCGGAGCCTAATCCGCCTTAAGTGGCGATACGACGAAGACCAGCTGGTGGCTGCTGGATTAAATACTGCGGGGAGGAAGATGTCCGGTCGACAGTAAGAGATTCCGGCGAGAAGGCGAGGCGTGTCTTCGCAGCTCGGTAGTCTTGTAAACTACACTGGCGGCTGGAAGGGTTAGAGCTAGGGTTGGACAGGCGGAAGGCACGTGGTGGGGGGGGGGGGGTGCCACAAAGATTAACGACGTAGAGCAACAGTCTGCCGGCTCGCTGAAGAGCGAGGGTTGATCTCGTCAGGAAGGGGTTTGGACAATGGAGCGCGGCCCGGGTGTGTTTCTCGCTGGGCGAACCAAGACACTTCCGACTTCCGCCACCTACGGAATGTCTTCTTGCAGGTCTTAGTCTTCGGGATGGCTTGCTCTCCTGAAGTTGGACCGGGGGTAATGATGATCAGGGGAGCAGGAAAATAAAGGCACAGGGATTCATAGCACACCTAAAAATGTTGTGTGTGAGTTACAACATTAGCAATGCGCCGCCCAAGATATTTTATTAATAACACACCCAATAGTTCATCAATAATTTGCGCATTTTAAAGTTTAATAACACGCTGCAACTTTTAACAGATGAGAAAATAACCAAACAATGACATATTAATTGTTGTAATCAAAATTAATTTACACTATTTCAATTCTGGTTTTTGAGGTACTTGAGTTACCTTTTTATTTTCTTCGACCGTTAAAACCACGAACAAAACTGTTACTAAACTCAGTGCAGCCACACATGATGGCGACGTTGAAACGCTTTCAGCATTCCCTTCTGTTACAGCACGTGAACACGTCTCCTAAAATACGTTGTAATTCAGTGAAATTTCTCTTCCTTTTGTTGGAATTTTTTCTCTAACGATTCTTGTGCCTTTCATCTGCACATTTATATTGTCCGTACATTTTCCGCTTTATGGTGACATTACTCATTTACCTGTATACCCTTGAAATGTGTATTTATATGCGTATATGTGTACATAGATTACATACATACGCGCGTACGCATATACTAGGTAAACATTTTTGAGTAAGCACGTTTCTTAAAAGTTTGAAAAAAATGTTTACTGATTTCATGGCAGCAAAATATTTTAATCATAATAAAATATGCATTTTTTTTTTTTCAGATCTCAACGTTCTGCATTTAGTAAATACAGTATGCTGCGAAACAAGTATGTGTAACACGTGGCTGCAGAAAGCCTTAACATCGAGCAGCACATTAATGAAGGCATTCGTTAGTTAGCCGTGTCTTCATTTAGTGAGGTTCTGTTGCAGGAAGCTGAAGATAATAAGCAATGCACGCATCTGCGCCGTTTCTTCAGCCGGTTAGTCTGGTCGGAGATGCGGCGGTGAGGGAAGCTAGTAGAGTGAGAAGGGGATTCCTGGTCCACTGGGAGACAGGGCGGACGATGCGCCCCGAGGCGGAAAAGGAGCCACCGACACGCCGCAGGACTTAATTGCTCTGGCTGCCACGCTGCCTTTGGGGGGGGGGCGCAGGGGGCTGTGAGTGTGCGGTCAGCGTCTCTGAGAAGGTATCCTCCTGAAGAAGACGTCTCTCCTCTGTAAAGGACGCCCCCTTTCCCCTCCTTGACAAGTTACTCTCTGACAAGAGTTTAGGTCAGAGGTGGGGTGGCGCAGGGGACGAAGAGGATGCTTGCGGTTGACGCGGCCAGCTACGAGATAGAGGGCTTCGCCGAAGTGGTGGGAGTTTCGTGGAGGACAAGGGGAAAGAGGCAAGTTGCGGTGGTCATCTGATAGCTGACCACACAGGAGGCAGCTGGAACGAGGGAGGGTGAGGAATTGCCCCTCCAGGATCAAATCTCCTTCGTAATCCGCGGGACTGTCCCCGTGACATACACCCTTGAGCTGGGCTGCGAGGGGGAAAAAAAAAGAGACGAAGGTTAAAAAAATCCCTTCACTTTTTCTCCCTCCTGGTTTCTGGCGAAATGAGAAAAAGAGGACCCCGCCCTCCTACGCAATACATTCGATTTCTTTTTTATCCCTCCTGCTCAACCGGCGATCTCCTGCCATGATTGCCACAGATTGAGGTTCTAGTCATCCTATCATCTACAGTGTCCTAGTGGGTAAATTCCTCTTGCTACACTGGTTCTGTACACCGCATATACTTATGGATAAATAAGAATTCAAAGCGAAATACTATTTTAAACATATCTGACATAGAATAGTATGGTCCTCTTTTATTTATAATACTTACGGTAAGCTTCTTGGAATTTAGTGGTGCATACAGTAATATCTCAAGGGCGGCACATAGCGTTATAACAATTAATAAAATTAGTATAATTTAATTAATAAGGTAGTTTTTCAGTTATCAGTAAAATTGTTCAAAACAAGCTGCCACTACTAAAATTTTATTAGGAAGCCACATATTCTGTAATAAATGTGGATTTATTAAGTCTTCGTCACCTTAATTTTTATGTTAAAATATTTTGTCAAGCGATCCGACGTTGCAATAACAACATATTTTACAGTACGCTAGAAAAAAGTTAAAGAAACTGTGCTGCTCGTATGCAATTGCGACAGAACTATGAATTCATACTACCAATTTTGCGCCGTATTTTTGGAAAATTCGCATTACATTTACATTTTGCTCACAAAGCATGTCGTCACATTTCAGAAATGTTTTATTTGCAAGTGCCGTATTATATTGTGTAGCTAGTAAATTAAGTTTAATAATACACATTTAATAATTTAGGTGATGGCTAAATCTATTTAAATACCCTTTAATTATAAATACATAATTTTTTAATATATAAATACTAACTCAGGAAACATAGTATTGGGGTTATGAAAGTTCACTTCTACCAACTATGCACATATTTATATAGCATAGTATTTCTACACAACGAAAGCGTACTGCAGTCTGTCGTTATATGGTACGGAATAGCAACAATATGAAACGTAATCAGATATGTTATAGTATAAAATGTTGGGTTTTGTGAAGGTAGAG
Source organism: Dryococelus australis (assembly GCA_029891345.1). Taxonomy (NCBI): domain Eukaryota; kingdom Metazoa; phylum Arthropoda; class Insecta; order Phasmatodea; family Phasmatidae; genus Dryococelus; species Dryococelus australis. The sequence continues at coordinate 113,903,115 of CM057001.1, forward strand.
ATAGCCATGCACAAAAGGCGCAGGTTCGATTTTTTCCAATGCATGAAATTATTTTTCTTCATAGACAATATTTCTTTTTGTGTCTAAGTAATTGAAGTTTAATTATTTAGAATCGGAATGTTGTTTTAAAGTAAAGAAAATAAGAGAAAAAATTTTAACACAAGTGTTAACATCAGTTTAACACAAAATATGTTTTGCCTCAACATAAACACCACCTTAATGTTGACAGTACAATAAGGAGGTAACATTGTCACAACAGTACTTCAAATAAACTTTATATTAATAGCTAAACAGAATATTACATTAACAGCAACATTAGTTACTCACGGCTCACAGTTAACAGGAAATTTCTGTACTGGTGACGTTAATTCTGTTAGCACAACATTATAGTCTATTCACGGCTTTTTCGCACTTTTTGAATCTAAAATTTGAAAAGTAGCCCCATTTAATACATTTTAGGGGTTGTTTCCTAAATATGAGGTGTATAAAAAAACGTTCTTTATTTATGTTAATATAAAAATTCGTTATTTTGGGTTCAAATAAACTTTTCCTAATATTTTATATATTAATTATTCTTATTGATATGAATAAAAACAGAGAGATAATAGGTGTGTTGGTAACGCCTAGCAAGAAATATCTGTTACGCAAAATGTTATTACACTGCGTGCTCTCTATTACGTTCTGTTGCCCATTTAGTGTAATCTTCCAAACACGGTTAAGATTTGTTTGCATGAAGCGGAGGAATATCCTCGAAGCAGAACTTTCGCAGGTCTTGTGGAAAGTCGCAAGTATTCGTGAATGAACTAGAGACATTTATTTGTGTAGCGTTGTCTAAAGTATCGGATTCGAATCCCCATTCAGAGAAAAAATTTGCCCTTCCTGGCAAAAACGCGTCATTTATGCGTAGTCATAATAATATGCCCTTTTTTACTTCTCATGAACTTGCACGAATTCGGGAAGCGCGCACTCAAAACTGCGTGGACAATTTTTTTTTTCTGTTATAGAGAAAAGAAACGAGATAAACCATCCCGAAATACATTCATACAGTAGGTAACCTATGATCTCCCGAATACGGAACATACGTGCTGTCGCATGGCGGAAACAAGCTGTGTGCTTGAGGAATACCGTGGAGTTCAATTAAGCGGAGTTATAACAGCCGTGGAAGGGAAAAATTTAGAATAAACATACCTACCACACGCGTGTGAAAACACTCCACAACCTGAGACGGCCAGCCACTAACGACTCGCTGTTAAACAGACAGTGGATTCACTCTATGAACAAGGCAAAGAACATTTTATTTTTTAAAAAAGTTATCTGCGTGAACTTTTCTTTCCGGAAATATTAATGAAAGGCCGATGATGAATTCCTTGAATAAAACACTGCACTCTTTTTTATAAATATTTTTCGTTCTACCTATTTTAGTGGCGTATTGTGGTGCGCGATTTGTAACTAAGTTATTGTAGACTCTTCTAAAATAACAATAATGATTCATCCAGATATGTGGAAGTTTTTAACTGTCTTTATTTTGATATACCCGCGTGAATATTCTCACAAAAACAATACAAGTCTCACAAAGTCTCAATTTTACATCAGTGAGGGATGTTTTACGGATATCGTTTAACTAATCAAACTCTCGGAAAAATTTCTACGGCCATAGTAAAAGGTGCTACGCAAAACGGTAATATGGAATCTGAGATTAGTGTTGTATCTCATGTGGTATCAATGAAAAATTTGCTCTACCTGTGACAGAAAATCTGCAAGTCTTTATCAAGAATGCCATGTGTAATATTACACCTCTTCGATGGTGAATTACTTCTGCCTCTACTAAATTATGGCTTGCTTCTCATGACTTAAATCGACCTAATGCAATCTAAATCTGAATCAGTGATTTCGATAAGTATAATTGTTTTACTGAATCTTCAGTTTATGAGTGTTGTTGTCTACTGTTGAAACAGTGGGATGCACTCAGGTTTCACTGCCAGCCCAGTGCTGAAGTTCAGTAGAAAGGAGTAGAAATCTCATGCCAGCGACTTAAATGTTCAGTAGAATGCTACTTACTAAAGTGGAGCCGTTTCAATAAATCTGCGTTCTTTGCAATTAGTCTAAATAAGATTTCACTAAGGTAGCCGACCTTCCGTGGTGCAGTCGGTTGGTGCGCCACCGATCTGGGGGTGCGGAAGGCTCTGGGTTTGAATCCCAGGCAAGGCACGTGTGTTAATTTAAGTTAGGTTATAAGTTAGTCTGTACGCCGTCCCCTTCTAAGCTTTCAAGCATATAACCGGGAGATGTTAAAAAGCCCTTTTACATTACAATGTACTAAGGTAATCCCCAAATTATTACATGACGTGTTCACTCCCATAATGTTACTGTGTACTTAGAGCTTGCAAGTATTCGAAGATTATTAAAGAATTACCACCACCCTCGAAAAAATTAAATACTTTTATCGTATATAACCTTAGTTAATATGTTGCTTCTGACTACTAGTGTTTTAAGTTCCACAGAAACAACGACGAAGTAAAAAATCATATTATTTGTAATTATTTCAGATCTAAAAACTACACATAAGCAGCCACATATTAGATTTATAAAGATACGTAGTAAAACGAAAAGGAACAAGTACCCAAAAATTGTTGAGACCCTAGTAATGAAAGCATAAAATATTAAAAGTTTAAATACCATTTTCAATACAGTTTTGTATAATTGTTAAAATTATAATATAATAAAAAGCAACTTCAAATGTAGAAATTATTTTTAATTATGTGCGTTTTGTAGCAAAATATATTAGTAATTTTTTTTTCGTACAGTTGCCACTGAACATAGATAGCAACTGAAATTAGTCGACAACACTTTCAGTTTTCTTTCTTTTTGTAAAGAAACTAAATGAATGGCTTTTGAGAGATTTAATAACTATCTTCCAATACGTTTCTACATTATAAACAAGTGTGTATGCGATTTTGTCATATACGTTCATTAAGTGCAAATAATTTTGCCTGTGCATCAGCTCACATTTATTTGGTTTGCAATGCGTCAGTAAATAGTAAACAATTTGTATTAAACTCATGACACCACCGTAAAAAAAATAATTAAAAGTAACCCCAGCATTACTTTGCAAGCCAGAAAGTTAACAGCACCAATAAAATTGTGTTTTTTAATCACTTTCTAGTGCATTTATTCTTGTACTGAATTTATTATTATGTGATTGCTCCTTTTAATGGTGAATATGTCAAACAATATTTTCGTCTTGCCCGTTTGGTATTAGGATTTCCAAGATATTTAAAATTCATTCACAGGGAAACTATACGAGAAAATATCATAGCTTGGGAACAGCACGCATTTAATCATATAATATGTTGAAACATGGTGTTGTTAAAGATATAATATATCGTAACAGGATCTATTTAAAGATATTATATGTGATGGGCTAAGCGCTGTTAAAATAATCCCAAAATAAATAATAGCTTCACAATAATTAATCTCTGAAACAATTAAAAGACTCTCTAAGATAGGATATGAACTTAATATTTGCCTTAGCTAAACAGATGTTTCTTCGCTGGAATGGAATTGAATTCATAGAAATACTCTTCCTTTCGTCGTGGGAAGATGAAAGTAAACCACTTTGTCTAACCCTCCTTTACACTCTCGTTGAATGGTATTTTCGCTAACTGTTGTAATATACCCATATTGAATTTAACAGTAACACCATCATGAAGAACAGACTCATATTAAATTTAAAAGAAACACCATTTTGAATTACTTTATAGGGGAAATATTTCATGCATGGTGTGTAATAATGTATTTTCAAGCTTCGCAGTGTTCGGACATAATAACTTTAATAAAGATTAACACTGACCTATTCTGTTACGAATACAAAATGACAAAATTGCATTTTATTAAACAATGGATTGTTAAAATGACTCTCATGAACTGAATTCAGGGCACAATAAAAATATGATAAACCTGAGTAACGTTCATATGCTCACTTCTTGATTAAAGGATCACAGTGGCTGAGCGGTTAGACTGCTCGCATCCCACCATGACGAACCGGATACAATCCCCAACCGGTTCACTCCGGATTTTCGCAAGTGGGAATCGTGCCGGGCGATGTCACTGGTCGGCGGGTTTTCTTGAGGATCTCCCGTTTCCCCCGCCCCTTCATTCCGGTGCTGCTTCATACTTACCTCGCTTCACCCTCATCGGCTCTCAAAACCTCGATGATAAAAGAGGCGCACAAATCTCTTTACTCGCAGTTACCTGCAGCGGTTTTACACGTTTGAGGCCGAGATGAGCAGGAGCAATAAGGGCGATACTGCCGTGTGCAACAAGTGCGCCATCGCCACTAAGCGCAAGGATCTCTACTGACGTGCAGTGTTTTCGTCGCACTGCGTGCACCTATGGAACCTTAAGCGGTGATCCTATTATTTTATTGGTGCAAAGTCTGTAGTAAAGTTTAAGTAGTTCTGTACGCATATGGAGCGTATATTTTGGGATATAGAGCTTTGAAAAAATCGTGTTCAGCCATCTTGGAGTACTCAAAAATGGCGTTTCTAATGTGCGTGACGTCTTGAAAGCACTCAACAGCCCTCGTTTGAAAGTGTGGGTTATTCTCGTAGATCAGCCCATTGGGCTCGCCTTTAATAGTTTCGCAGAAGTATGTGAATTTTTCACATACTGCACTCTAAATCTGGATCAGTGAGAATTTCGCTGTTTCAGTCAGTTAACAGTACCTGACTGATTCAACAATCACTTCAGTGAATTTAACTGATGTGTCAGTGAAAAAAAATTTGCCAGATTATTTCCATCACTTACTGATTCAGTGAGATTTGCCACATATTCATCAGTGATTTTTTTTTTCCTTCTCTACGGTGCTCGGGTTGTCTACTAGCCTTGCACTTCAGCGTAGAGGTCGTATACTCCCCTCTAGTTCTCATCAATGCTAGGTGTCCGTGTAGTTGACTTACCTCCGTTATCCATCAAGGTAAGGTGATGTGACCTATTTTGCTCCATGGGCTTTTTTTAATTTTTAATTTCCGTTACGATTTCGCTTTCTAAATTTGTGTTTCGGATTTCGCTGTTGACATGACACTGAAATGATATCTCGCCCTCAGTTTTTCTTGTTCAGCAGCCTTGTTCTGAAATCCCACGTAGCAGATTTTCACGTACCCTTGTTTCTTTGGTCAGGTACGTGCACTGGACGACCACGAGTATCCCACGGGAATGTGGAAGGCAAGCTCTTGTCCACGCAGACGGTTCTGTTTACTTAACGCAATAAATTACTCCCCCCCCCCCCCCCCATCACCAAATATTTTAATGCTTGCCTTAAATTACTTGCCTGTAATGGAATGAAAGTTCTGACGAAAAAAAAATTCATGGCGACATCAACATTGACAAGATGGGGATTTTCGGACATTCGCAATTGCGATGCAGATGTCTGTCATGGAAAAAAAAAAACAGGACTCAGCAAGAAAAAAATATTTCAAAAAGACAAGCAACCTACGGACAAGAAAATTAATATATGTACACAACATTGGAATTTTCCATGACAGACATCTGCATCGCAATGGCGAATGTCCAAAAATCCGCATCTTGCCATTCACCCCCATACCACTATTCAATCAATTTAAAAGATGTAATCCACATTAATGTGCATTTATGAAGTGGTGGTTTCTATGATGGGGGGGGGGGAGGGGTAATTATGTTGCTTCTCTAGAATTTTTCAAGGGTGACGCTGAGATACAAAGAGGTGCAGAGATATCCATATTTGAAAAATTACTTCCTCCCCCCCCCCCCGGTTCTTTTCTTCCAAAAAGAATAGAAAGAAGAACGAAAGGAACGCCGTAATTTAGAAGAAAGTAAGATACAAGGATGCCCTACTCAGAATGAACTGTATGTGTACCCTCACTCCAATGGAAATGCAAGTGGAATTCCACACTGTTTCCTTCTCGTTGTGTGGCAGTATACGTCCCGATGTCGTACCAGACAACTCTAGTCTCTCTCCGACCGAAGAAGCCTGCCTTTCTTCCACTCCCCTCCCTCCCTTTCTACGCAAATATGTCGCAGACTGTTGCGTAAATATTAACTTCGTCAATAAGACGTCGTCTCTCCTCGTCTGCACTCCGCCTTCGCGTCTCCCCGTGCTACCCCTCCCCCCCCCCCCGGTGAGGGGGGGTGGGAACTCTACGCTTCTGCGCCCTCCCGCAAACTGTTTACTTTCACAGCGGAAATTTTATGTTTCTGGCTGCTGCATAAGGAGCTGTAAACAAATTTACGAGGGCGCGTAGTCGAGACTTTAACCCGTTTTTGCGTCGTTCGTTTCGCAACGCTCCAGCTCCTCTTTTCCCTTCCACCCCCTCCTTATTCCACCGCCCCCCCCCCCAACCCAACTCGAGCTTTTTCGACCCCCTTCTCCTTCTACGGAAAACTCCTCGAGCGCGCAGACGGGATGCTCACAAGATGCGGTGCAAAAATTTTTCCGAAACGAGACTTTGCTACCCGCAGCTACATTTAGGATTTCCTGCGGCCATAAACATTACTTACCCCCTTGCGTCATTTCATCCCTTCTCTCTCCTCGCGGGCGATAACCGAAAAAATAACATGCCCTTCTTCTCTAGGATGGAACTGCTCGTGGTTCTGCGTCCGGAAAACCGGTTTTTGACCACTGGGGTTCGGTTTCCAGTCCTAGCGGATGTACATACACACACTCTGAAATGCAGATTTGATTGACTACAGGTCTAAAGGTTGACCACGATAAAGTGAGCACTTTTGAAATCAACTTTAGAAGAATATCTCTGCCCCTGATTTTAACGGGCGCACTGAGTGACATACGTGCAGGAAAGTTGCTAACTATGGATAGAATGTAGTTCCATATCTTACTGTCTAATAAAGAGTGTTAGGTAACCATTTGTGATAACTTAAATATTTCTTTCGCTTTCTTTTTTTTTTTAAATTTTTTTACTGTTTCGAAATGTAACAATCACCAGATTTGTAAGTAAATACTTTCTTAATAATTTCACATTTTCATTTGACTGATGCATGAATAAAGTGATGAAGCCCATGACAACGCCAATTTTACCTAAGGCGGAAGACTACACAACGTGCATACAAGTAGATCTTAAGTATGGTTTCAAAAGTGCTCGTTTTACCGTGAACAGCGTATAGGGTGTTACATTCTTACCACAAAACGAGCAAACACACATTGGTAAAATTAAAATAATGTAGTTCAAAATAATTGTTTTTGAAGCGAGTCTATTATTGTTTGATTATTGCTTAAATTTGCCTGCTTCTTTGGACAAATTATAAAATTATTTAAACGCAGTTATTTGTGAGATTTTGACAAATCAGTGTAATGATTG